>CM063440.1:17672500-18922500 GCA_032191425.1 Lymantria dispar
GGAGTGCATGGAAATTCTGGAAATGTTTCAGCAAGCAAACTGGCCCCTGTTTCATTCGTAAACTCGGATATACCAACGAAAAACTCCCTGCCTATGAACAAATTTAACGATAAGAAAAAAATACATATAATAATAAAACTTAAAGTAATCAAATTATTGCCAGTTGATAAAATTGTACATATTTATTTAATACATTAAAATATTCACCCGTAAATAAAACATCTGACGGGCACAGAGTTGCCGGGCTGGATGGATCTTGTTCAACGACGGTCAAGCCAGCTTCAATTAAAGTTTTATGCACCAGTTTACTCTGAAACAAAAATGTTTATTATATTAGAATGCACAAAATTTTCTCACAAGTGACTCAATCAATTCATTTATACGCATAACTACAAGAAAAATGCACAAAAATAAAACGCAGTTTCAAAATATCAGACTGGCATGCTACTGCAGCCTAATTTACACCTTACTACGAGTATACAGGAAACTGTTCCTACAGCGACACATAGGTATTAACATACGTATTCTCTTCATAGAATTTAAACTAAGATTTTCATTCAATTAATTCCGTGTGAGAAGGGTGGGTAGAAATACAATTCACCACCTCTTGCCCGTGGGTGTTGTTTTTACAAAACCTTTTGGTGACTAAGACATGTCCTTCTTTAAAGGAGGTTTAAGAAGAGTATTTGCTTCACGGTAGGCAACGGCCCGGCTGTGCCTCTGGTATTGCAAGGGTCTATGTGCGGCAGTATTACTTACCATCGGGTGTTTTGCTTGCTCGTTTGCCACCGTTGCCAATAAAAAAAACAAAAACGTGATATCTTGTGCATATAGCAACTATGCAAGAGAAGGGCAACCCAAAATAAAATTCCACACCCGCCTGACCATCATAGTACTTCACTTTCCTTTCCAATGAGCAGGAGGCTCCAGCCCAGTACTGGCACGTATATGAGCTGCGATGATGTTGAGTAATAAAGATTTATTTACCTATCATTAATGCACTATGCATTATCTGGATTTTTCGGAATCTATAGTTAATTACTACCTACTAACTAGGGCCACATAATATCTTTAGCCCGTCAACATAGGTACGGTGAGAAAAAAAATCGAATATATATATATATATGTACTCCACAAGCATTTTCAGGAACAATAAAATCCTAATAATGCTAATATTTTTCTCCAAAGTTAAGTTATACAACCAGAACAAGAACATTTAATGTTGGTTATATTATGTTTAATAGAATTACAATTTAGAGTATGTATACCAAATTTTCACACTTAAAATATGATTATTTCTGCGCACTGTACAGTATATTTAAGTCAATAAATTAGGCTTATTAATATGTATTCTTTTTCTGCAATTTTCTACAGAACAGATTTTCTTTTTGGTAAATATTCAGAGGTGCCGCCAAATATAAATTGAGCTTCAGCCGCCCTCTAGAAAAATGAGTTTAATCAAATATCTCGTCAACTGTCTATCGCACAACAAAAATAGTAAAGATCGTTTTCATAGATAAACATATTTCCTGTTACTTTTATTCATAACTATTTTCTGTATAGTGCATATGTTCTAATTTCTAGCGCTCCAAATTCTTGTCAATCTGGTAATTGCTAAATATATAGTTAACGGTGGACGCTACATTAAAAATGGTGTAAACTCCACACTTACAATGTAATAGATCTTAATTTATAACTGTGCGTCAAAATGTTTCTATTAAAATTGATAGGAAATTTCATGTCTATCCCCTTTAATTATATACCTATTTACGAATAACCGTATTGACAAAAGTTTGAAGCGCCATAAATAAAAACGTATGCATTATATGGAAAAAATTTCGTCGTAAAGACGGAGATTTTTGTTGTATAATGCATAGTTAAAGAGATATTTCATGAAACTCGTTTGCAAAGATGGCGGCTGAAGCTCCCACCCCACCTCCCGCCAACTTGAATTTATAATTGCGGCAACTCCTCTAAATCTTTTACAAAAATAAAATTCGTTATGTAGTAAAGTGCATTCTGAACCTACTTTTTTGCTCTGGTTCTTGGGATTAATTCACAATGAATGTTATAAAAAAGCATTAAAAAGTTTAATATTCGAAATATAATTAAGTATATCCAATTAAATGATTGACCAACTAGATTTGCAATTTAAACTTTAGACTATTTCTAGCTTTAATATTGTGCTACCACTACATAAAAATGTACAATGAGGTCATATTAATTTGCTAAAATGTAATAGAACACAAGTAGAATAACGTAGATACTGGACAGTATAATTGTTTACTCGAATTAATTAGGGTCATAGGACTTTAGATGACTCATTTTATTATGTCAGCTGTACTCAGTGCTATGGTATATCTATTCATACCTGCTACATTTGCAACAAAATGTGGATATTGACAGTTGTATGTACCTAACGTGAATATTTATGTCAGAACGAGAGGCTTCCATGAATGTGAAAAATAAGAAATTATTTTAATCTTTATAAAATAACTAGAATATAAAAATGTATTAATAACAATACCTAATTATGTATTGAACGAATCAACATTATGTAGATTGCATTCATGGAGTCTGCGATGATTTTGTTTTATATTTCCTTGTTAGCGAAGCATATCCTGCTTTATTATATTGTGTATCGTTAATATGTAGTTTTAAAGTATAAATAGGAAATATCACAAAATTTATTGATCTTGATCTTAATAATCAAAAGGGATCAATTTTATTGCGTCTGGGGACAATGCAAATGTCTCATGTTAGAAATACCTTACTAGCCTAAATTTGAATGACAAACATAATTATAAACTGTCTTGTGCATCATGTGTTTTCCAAATTACCTATAAAGTTTTCTTAATTCAACCGTTTTCTTAATTCAACCATATTGTGGCAAAATATTTAATGTCTAAAATAGAATAGTTCGATTCAATAATTCTTAACTCAAAGAAGTATTTTAAAATAAATAACTTAAAGAATATATAGCACACGATTTATTAACCTTTTAATGCCCAGTTTAAAATTTTGACTTACAAATCTAAGTTAAATCCATAAAAACATATATATAGAAATAAGTTCACAGATTAAGTATAGAATTTTTTTTTTGGATTGTGCTTCGGTCATCTCACCCGCCGCCGGTCTCCATTCGGGGCGACAGAGGGGCGGCGCGCGGCTCCGTAAACCACCCGATAGCAGGTCGCCTTCGTCGTTGGGCCAACCACCGGTGCAGAGTTCCTTGTCTTCAGTGGTTGGCCCAGCGGCATACCCTGAGGGGGTACCCTTTCCCGTCGACGTCCCCTTCCCGGGACGTTGGTCGCCGTCACGAGGTCAGCCTCTCCACAGGTAATGAACTAAAGTCCCAGGTCTGCTCACCCGCACCCTCTGCTAGGGCGACATCAGGCGCAACAGAAAAGTATAGATAAGAATACTTTATACATTAGCAAGCAAATGAATATATACATAAATTACAATAACATAATAAATACCTATACATATATAGGTACATAGTGCAGTGTATATTGTGTTGGTTTGTTCATCATAATCATTACGGCTCATATACATACCACAGCTGGGCTCGAGCCTCTTCCAAAATAGGAAGGAAATTTGCCTACTATATACCTACCACATTGGTCAGACAGGAAACATTTATTTCTATGTTCTAGAAAGAGTGATTGATATGCAGTTTTATGTTTCAACTGAAATGTTTACCCCATAATTGGAAACAACTTCATTAATTATTGAATTGCAGGCAGTAAACAAGCAAAAAAGAAAAATTAAAAACTTGTAATAAAATAATAAAAAAATGTTAAGAAGTAAAAAATTCAGATGTCAAAGATTTATGAATTATGTAGTTAATTATTACACTTACATTGTATGCTGCTGCAGTCGAATTTATCTGCTTAGGTAGAATAGCAATTCCATGGCATACTATAGCAAGGTTTTCCATCATAAGCTTTTCATGAAATGTTCCCTTAGTATCAAGTTCAATTGTATCTATATTTAATTCATGTAAAACTCTTTTATAGCCGTCGACTTCATTACGAAGGGCATCAAGATTGATGCCTATGCATTTGTTGATAGTTTCACCTGGTACAGCTTCAATTTTGCCCAATATAGCGTGAGTGTATGTATGCATTTTGCAATAATCTTAAAAGTAAATTGATTTCATTACAATAAACATCATAAATTATGGAGAGAAGGAGACAGAGCATGGAATAAAGTACCATAAAAAACCAAATCACACATGGGTTATTGCCCCGAACACTGTATTGATGATTATTTTGTGATCTGTATGCCCAAAAAATGTTAAAATGATAAAACACTTATTTTCTTTTTATTTTTTGTAAATCAAAATATCAAACATAAAGGATGTTTATGTTTCAAATTTTTAGAATAAAGGTTTACATTTTTAGGAGCTATTCATATTCCTAATCATTGAAATGTTTACCCATATTATTTGAAATGTTTTTATTAGTAAACTACTAAGAATCTTATTGAAAGCTAAAGTAAAAAGAAGATTGAATATATGATTGAATATCTACCTACCTATGTGCTGCCAACAATGATCAATTTAACTAAAGGTGCTTGCAACAGATATGTGTAAAAGTATAATTGTCAATCTAACAAACACTGATCCATAAGAAAATGTGCATCTATTAATCCACCATATAGATGTGCAACAATGTGTTTAACAAGACTACATAAATACTTTTCAACCAAAATCAATTGATATTTACAATTGATTCAAATTGATTGACAATTATTCTATTTTCTCTAAGAATGCTTGTATGGTATCAAATTCATTCAATAGGAAACATTAAAAGCTTCGAGATATACATTTCAGTAAGGTAAGAGAAAAGAAAAATATAATTGCTTTTGTGAATATAGCATGTAGTTATTGTGGTATTTATGAGATATAGGTAAGACAAATGTATAATATTATTTGTGTGGTATCATCGACTATAAATACTACCAATTTTATCATTGCTTACGGGCGTCATAGGCCCCACAGGTAACATAAAAGCTCTACACTGACCTAGTTAAATTATACTGTACTGCTTAGTACTGCTGTTCGGTAAATAATTGTACCCCTAAAAATGCTTGATGGGCAACTAGTTTTTAGCTTAAAAACTGTAAATTATAGCCACAATCCTTTACAACATATTTACTCACTTCCATCTGTTTGAGGAAGACATGCTACACAAAACTGTATAAACTAGCATGAATGTAGCAATATGATGATGAAGAATTTTCATATTATATTGTGTTTAAATTAAAAATATTTTATTATAAAAATACTTCGATATCTATTTACTATATTGTATGCCGTGATCACAAGGGACTCGCACTTGGTGAATATTTATATCCCGCAGCAACAAAATTTATGGCTAAAGACGTGAAGCAAAGCGTTAACCAGCTCAAAGATCAGCTCAATTTTTGTATACGGATTTTAAATTTGTAGTAAGGTTCTAAATTTGTAGAGACATTAGTCTCTATTCAAAAAAAATTATTTCTGGTCTAGTGCAATTCTTCTTTTCATTGTTAAATAAAAAATAATCGCTTTCTATTACTCAATTAATTTCTCAGCCATTTACATCCAATATTGATTGTGAACACTTGGCAACTAAGTCCCTTCCATTATTATAGCGTATTTTTCAAGTGGTTATAAATAGATTTTTTTACAGCACCACTGTAAGAGTGGCCACTCTTATAGCTTACAATATAGCTTATTCAAACAGCAATGTTAAATATTATTTTATCGTCATGTATTTTATTATAACATATTTATATTTATAAGTGGCTCTTATGATTGGAACAACAAATCAAATTGTCAATTAAATTAATAACTAAATTGTTTTTTATAGAATACTTGAACTAGCTAAGAATCAAATTTGTAGCCACCTCTAAAAATTATGAGAATTCTCATATAGCTAAGTAAGCTTTGTTGCCAAGCATTTCAAAAGATACTTTAACATTGTTTTACTACATAGTATTTTAATTATATTTTTTATGATATAAATAATTAAAATATTGGCAACGCTTAGTGTAACGTGATAATTATGCCGAATTTTCAAGGTACAACTTAAAATAGGTAATATATATATATATATTTGGGAAATACATGGTTTATATTAAGGCTATGTAGACGATTTTCTGGTTTAGGTACTTACTGTTTACCAAAAATTAGCGATAGTATTATAAAATAACAGTAGTACCTAGTTACTCCCCTTGTATATTTCAATTATGTACTATTTTATTTAAAATTTACTCCTAGCACTAAGCAGCGCCTAAGCGGACCTTTAACCAGTGTTTCCATTATCAGATTTTAGTTTTACCCTAGATTTTTTCATTAATTGCCCTAAATACTCTAAATAGTCTCCGAAAATCCTTGATTTAGGGCGCAAAATTTAAATGAGTTCGAAATCAAACAAAACTTGATGGCTTGAATTTAAATTTTTTAACCATAAGAAATCATCATCATTACCAAGAAAACTCATTTTAATCTATGGATGAAGCAGATACAGTAGATGGTGAACAATCATATTGCTGAAACCGGAGCACTAAGCTTGAGTTTTTAGTTGCATTTATAATTTTTTGTCGGGTTCTAAAATTGAGCGTGTCATACCTAGTTTGGTGTCCAACAAACCGTTGAAGGTTTCACTGTAAAACCTATTTTTTTATCAGTTTTTTCATTTTTTAGTACACTGAATAATCTTTCCACCTCAGTGTTCGATAATGGCAGAGCTAATAGAAGTGAAATCACACTGTCACAGATTTTGGTAATTGTAATTGCCAAGATGATCTTTCAAGCATAACACACTGGAGAGGGTACCCCGCGGGGGTATTCCGTAGGGCCAACCACTGAGGACAAGGAACTCGGCACCGGTAGTCGGCCCAACGAAGAAAGCGATGTGCTACGGGTGGGTCATGGGGCCGCGCACCGTCCCTCTGTTGCTCTGGATGGAGCCGGGCGGCGGATGAGCTGACCATGGTAAAAAAAGGTTAACACATTATTCCAGTATACTTTCGATGATAACTTTATAATCTCTTCCTTACTTTTTACCTTAAAATGATTCGCTTTAATGAGGGCTTGTTGTTGCCATTCATTGTCTCTATAATTATTAGTCGTCATAAAACCGAAATAGATGAACACATCCTTTAAATAACGTTTTTCCAAGTGGCGTGCAGTTTGCGGATTTAATACATATTTTTTTAATTGAAAACATTTTCATTTAAGTCAAATCTGCTTTGTGAAAAATTATTTCTATATAGAATTCTCGAAAATTTATCAATTTCTTGCTGTGGAGCTTTAACCTAATTCTGGTGTTGCAATAATGCAGACATACCACAAGTAATGTGGCAATCTCAACGTTTTTCGTTGTTCGTTTCACCTTTACTTGATCGTTTCCGCCAATTTTTGAACTCTGGATTCTCCAATTATGAATTTATATTTGATTTTGCCCCAAATTACCCTAAAGCCCTAAAAATATGAAATAGCCCTAAGACATATTTTAAATTAGTAGTTTCGCCCTAAAAAAGGGCGAAATCCCTAAAAGTGGAAACACTGCCTTTAACGTCAGACTTGACAAAAAAACCATAGATAAACAGAAGTGTATTGATTTATAGATTTCTTGCCATAAAAAGAATAACCAAGGCGAAAACAGCAGAAACTACTAATTGAAATAAATAATAGCACTATCTATTGTCAAATGCTATGAAATAAATTATATTTGATTAACTCTGATCAAAGAGATAATTGAAGAAGAATACAATATACTACTCCTTACCTGCAAGTAGCATAAGAGATCAATGAAAATGATGAGATTGCTTATGATTTATATTAATTTTAATGAAATTCTAAATAGAATTTAGGGACCTCCAAATCACATTTCACTGTCATCATATAAATGATATTGATGTATTTAGATAATGTACTTAGATACATAACATTTAACTCTTTTATGTAATAAAAAAAAATCATTTTGTTTGTCATTTCCATTGTTTAGTATATTGGATGTGTCACTAGATGTCAGTAGTAATTAGACAAAGGTTGTAAAAAAAGAATAGGTATTAGGGTGAGCATATTATCGATCATTATTCCTGAGAATAAAAACTAAAGACATAGAGGAAGCATTTATTCATATTTGTCTGAACATCACGTTATTCCTTATACCGAAGTATAAGTAAGTATAAAGAATAACGCACTTAATATAGTTCAAACTTATTTGTTGAACTTTAAAAATGTTAAAGTTACTACTATGTTACGATTAAATTAAATAGAATTTTGTTGTACCCATTGGTATGTCCCTTGTTGGCCATGAAAGTAGTAAAAAGCGATCAAATGTTTACCAGGAAAGTAGGCAGCAGCTCTCTTCTGAGAAACCTGGAAGGTCTCACGGCAATCGCCAACACACCTGTGACAAGTGTCTCATAGAGAATGTTGAAAGGATCGAGAGCGAGTTGACAAAAGAATCGTATCTATACAGAATTATCGCATGGTAATCATAATTGAGGATTCGTCTGTTGCCATGTATGATGACTGACTAATAATTGCTTTTATCACAATTATTTGAGGTCGACTCAATATATACTTGGCTTCATGTATACTTGGCTTCATAAGTACTTGGTATACTTGGCTATAATTACATTGGTATACTTTGGCTATAATTTCATTAGTATACATATAATTTAATTGGTATACTTGGCTTTCAACCCTCCTTGGGAATGCAATTGTTGTCCAGACAGTCTGATGCTGTCAGAGTTGATCCAAATTTTCGTAAAGCGCTTGGTCGTCTTTTACAACATCATCATCATCATTTCAGCCTATCGCCGTCCACTGCTGGACGATGGCCTCCCTCATGTTACGCCAAAAAGTGCGGTCCTGTGCCGCTTGCATTCAACGACGCCCAGCAACTTTCACCAGGTCCTCGGTACACCAAGTAAAGGCGGAGCACTACGTGGTCGCCACTCGAGAACTTTTCTTCCCCAACGGTTGTCGGTTCGTCGAGCGATGTGGCCTGCCCATTGCCACTTCAGCGTGCTAATTCTTCGTGCTATGTCGGTTACACCCGTTCTTCTGCGGATTTCCGTATTCCGGATTCTATCTCGCAGAGAAATCCCGAGCATAGCCCGCTCCATAGCACGCTGAGCGACTTTGAGCCTTGATATGAGGCCTACATTTAGGGACCACGTTTTCGTGCCGTAAGTCATCACTGGTAACACACACTGGTCAAAGACCTGTGTTTTCAGACACTGAGGTATGTTGGACGAAAAGATCCTCTTAAGTTTCCCGAACGCTGCCCAACCGAGAGACCTCGACCGGTGCGCCGTACAGGGCCATCGAATGGATGACCCCCGCGTACAGCCGTCGACACAAGCACGATGCTTGCTATTATTTACGATAAAAAAAATCATTTATACAATGAATAGGATATGACATAAAAATTATTCATATAGAATTTAGCAATAATGATTAAACAATGTGTTAAAAAAAGTTAGCCGTAGTTCAGGACGCCTGATAGATGTGAAACATCGCGTCGCTCCGTCTCACTTACTATTACATGTAAACTACGTATAGTACATATATTTCATCATACAGCGTCGCATTACGTCGCCTTGGTTTATTTACGCCACGCCAATGGTCAGGTTTCACCCCTATGTGCATCCAATGGTACAAGGCAGTACGTTACAGTATTCACATTTTCCGAACGTCCCACACTACCATATCCGATTCATGGTCGTCACTTTATGACCTTTTTTCCTCGTGGTCTCAAGGAATACCAAGAATAGCCTGTTCCCTAGTATACAGAGCGTATGTGCTTGTGGACTATCCCACTGCTATGCCTAGATATTTTTCATGATTATAATGTCAAATTATTTATTGCCTTGAACCTTGAAGTGGTGGTGGAGAACAACAAGATAATGCTGTCAAAGGTTTTAAGTCTTTAATTTTTATGTACTAGTATAGGCCTCCCTGATATGATTTTTAATCTGGCAATGAATGTCTTCATTGGTACACGTCAATAAAAATAAAATATTTCGATAGTTGATGTGTGCAACAAATGTAGCGAAATCTTATAAGGTTTTATGTGTTCCATTCCTCACCGATTATAAATTAAGTAATTATCTGGTAAGTTCAAACAACTATACACTTACGAAAATTATCAAATACTTATTTGCAATTTAAAGTAAATACTTTTGTTATTATTACTGACGTAGCCTTAGCTTACTCTTTAGGATAAAATTTTCCTTGGGGTTTTCCCTGGGGTTTTAACAAATATATTTCTTTGTTTTCATCCATGGTTCTTTGTTAGCGCTATTAGTTTACTTATTACTGAATACAAAAACTAGTATATGTATATGTTTTAAAGATTTCTGTAAATATAAATAATAAATTTGGTTTCATCGGTGGCATAGAAACCAGTATCATGTGGTGATTAAGTTTTAGTAGGTGATTAAGTTTAAGTAGTACAATCGTCATCACCCCTTAGTTCCCTGTGGGTTTAATAAAAATTAACCAATGTGAATGTATAGTTGTAGAAAAACCTGTTTGCCATAGAAAAAATAATCATAGAGATATAGTTACAGTACATTGTATTTGACCTTGCTTGTTGAGATATGTGGATGTATTTTATTTAATTTTTTTCCACCTATGGCTGTAAATAGTATTTTCTGTAGATATTAATTCTACAGCCTACAGTTGACCCCAAAATTTTATTTTGTGTAATAGTATTTTTAATAATTGAGCACATAGGTTTTTTTGACTATATATTGCACAACATCCTGCACTAAAGAATAAATCTTTGTCACAGAAGACTACAAATTTACAATAAATCACATCTGGACTTAGAACAATTATTTATGCATAACAACAACACAGAAAGCATTGTTCCCCATCAGGATTGAACTAATAACATTCATTATAAGGCAACCCCCTACCTAGGCCAGTCTGCTATCTATGCATCAATGGTGTAATTAATGTTCTTCTGGTGTGAATGATTCTAATGAATTATTTTTAAGCTATTTTTTTTATTAAAGACACCACTCTGCACTAAGGAAATAATCCTTGTTTTGGGGGGGACTTTAGAAACATATAACTAAGGGACACAAATTACACCCAGACTCAGAACAACAATTTGTGTTGTTGCATGAAGTGGGATTCGAACCTCCGACACTGGCAATGTAGTTCGGTATCTTAACCACTACTCTATCTGTGCAGTCAACTATATATCTATATATTAATATGTGAAGCAAAAATTTTGTAATTCCTTTTACAAAAATCATGCAGATGGACAAATATAAAATTTGGTACAGTTGAAGAATACATTGATGGCAATGTCTGATAGATATTCGCACTTATACATTAGTTATTAATGAAATATAGTTTGCTAAATATACCATTATACATATATATGATTAAAAGAAAATTGTGTAGCAGAAAATTTAATTTAACACATTGACAGACAGTACCTATGGCCATCAAGATAGCAAAATTAATATGACAGTACGTCCATCGACATTCAAGTTTCAACTGACATAAAATCGGTATGTATCTAAACGTACAATTTTCGAGGCAATTATGTGGGATAGCATCTTGTACTGGCACCAAAGATTTAATTTAGACTTTCTACTGGCACTAGATAATGTTCAAATATCCTTTAAAAAAAAATATCTTCATGCACATACACATTTTGTTGGTCCCTTTTGGCACAATACGCCCGTAGACGTCGTATTTCAATACAAACCGTGCAGTACTTCGCTCTTGTGATGCGCCGGCAATATATGAAAAAAGTACTGTCACAATGCCCACAACCTATGACAGGGTACTGTACGTCAACGTGTTAAATGTTAATTATGGCCGAATTTCGACCACTCAGTGACCACTAGTATATATAAGCATCTTAGCCCATACACTTTGCACTGTTGAGCTCGAATCTCCTCCATAAAAGAAGGAAAAATGACCGACTATACCACAGTCGTCAGAAGGGTTGGTATAGGGTTGTATTTCGGGTTCAGTTTGTATATCTATATCAATAAATAAAATTGGAGTGTCTGTTTGTAATATCAAAATAATAGGCTTTTTTCATGCTCACACGGTTATTTGCAAGACACCTATGCCTAAAATACAGATTAGAACATTTTTGTCTGTCTGTCTGTTTGTTCCGGGTAATCTTCAAAACAGCTGGACCGATTTCAAAAATTCTTTCACCAATGGAAAGCTATAACATCAGGGAGTTCACCTATATATTTATATATATGGTATATTTTATTCCGGTATTCCCACGGGAACGGGAACTACGCGGGTAAAACGACTAAAACCGAAGCGAGGGCGAGTTGCTAGTATGTATATATATTCACTGAAATGAAACTAAACGATTATACTCTTAAAACATAATCATACAGCACATATATTGCTAGATTAAGAATAAAATGGGCACCATTTCTCTGGCATTCATTACACAGGCGACTGAGTGGGTAAGATCACTGTCAGAGAAGGCAAATCAAAACAAATCTATCAAAGTATTTAGTCTATATAGCATAATATGCCATGCCTCTTGCTACATTACCTAATGTACACCTGTGTCTGAGCATTTTTAGCTGAGAAGAAGAATGCTTTCCAACAAATGTTTGAAAAATATTACTTTAATATAGTGTAATCTATACTAATATTATAAAGAGGAAAGATTCGTTTGTTTGTATTCAATAGGCTCGTAAACAACTGGACTAATTTCAAAAATTCTTTCACCAATGGAAGGCTGTACTATCAGGGAGTAACATAGGCTATATTTTATCCCAGTATTCCCACAGGAACGGGCACTATGCGAGTAAGACGACTCAAACCCAAGTGAAGCGAGGGAGGCTTGCTATTCCTATAATAATTTTTCTAAGTATCATTTTTTGTTTCAGATACAATGAAGTTATTTATTAATTTTATATTTCTCCTTACAATATTACATTGTTCATATGCTCCGCCTGTGTCACAGAACAATTCTAATGAGCATGATAGTGAAGTCAAAGATGACTTGGTAAATATATATACTTTTTTAGTAACACCAAAATGTGAGATTGTTTGTCTTGCATTTGAGCAATAATAGAATTGGCCATTTGACAGATTTTAGAAAAATGTATCCCAAATTGTTTATTAATATCTCAAATTATTTGTCAAAAAACATTTCCATTAATTCTTTAGAAATGATCAATTGTCTATGAAAATCAAATTATCTATTCTCAACGAAAGCCACGGACTAGATGATGTACTGTGAATCGGATTTACACTAGTACCATATTATTATTTGTTTCTCATAATTTATATATTTATGCTGCTATTATAAACTATTTAGGATGCTTTTATAAAATCTGTCAAATCCTCAATTATTAGTATAGATTATAGAGTACACAAAATTCTTATTTTCACTCACTTTCCTTTTATATTAAGTTAGTTAAGTAAAATAGTGTGTATGTGTACAACTAAGAAGTGAGAAAAACTGCTGGATGATCACGGCTAATCTAGTGCATTTTCACATTTTCAATTATGTGCGCAATTATACAAAATTGACACTAAAAAAATTATACATAACTTTAAATAATGTGTTGCACAAATTACTTTTAAAAGATGTTTACTGTTAGCTAAAAACAGTTTGTTCTATATTTGAATTGTAGTCAAAATACCTAAATGCAATATTTTTTTTTGTTTTGTTTTACATTTGAGCAACACCATTTTTGATTGTCCTTTTTATGCGTTCCACTAGCTTTATTCTAAATAATTATATAGTGATATTCTGTGACGGAGTAAGAATACAATTCACCACCCCCTCTCTCTTGCCAATGGGTGTCGTAAAAGACGACTAAGGCAATAAAATGCATATGATATCTATGCAAGAGAAGGAAAACTCGAAACAAAACCCTATACTAACACATCTGACCAGCGTCAGGTCAATTTCCCTCCTATTAAGGAGGAGGCTCGAGCCCAACAGTGGGACGTATATGAGCTAAAGTGATTCTTTTTCTTCTAACCTATTGTTCTAATTCTGGGCTAGCCATATATGTTTCACTTGCTGAACAGGCGATGAGATACAACACGGCAAGTTAAGGTGCCTATATGAAAAATTACTAACACTTAATGCAAAATTATGTGCTAGTGGAGCGAGAGCCGCTAGTGATGTTTTTGCGTAATTTGACAGTATGAGGGACACTCTAATTACTTGGTTAAATAACTAACTATTAACCTAAAGGTTTCTAAATATTACAATAGAACCTCCTGCAGTTATAGCTCTGAAAATTCCTAGCAACATAATTTCAATAGCATACCTTACTCCATTCACGACACTTAGTATCTCGATTTTAGGTAGCATATAATAACACCCGCGAAATTATATTCCAAAGCGACTAATTAATAACCTCATGGGCTTTAGATTCTGCTAGTGTTATTGTAATCATTTGCGCAAACATATAGCTGTAAATGCAAATTTTGATGATTGTCATTCTGCATACAAGGACATCCTTACTTCCTTACTAATATTATAAATGCGAAAGTAAGTTTGTTTGTTTGTTACGCTTTCACACTTAAACCACCGAACTGATTTCAAAAATCCTTTCACCAATGGAAAGCTATAATATCAGGGAGTAACATAGACTGTATTTTATCCCAGTATTCCCACGGGAACGGGCACTACGCCGGCCAGACGACTGAAATCGAAGCGAAGCGAGGGCGGGTTGCTACTCAATTATATAGATTAAAATTATGAGAATTGCTACATGTTTCTGTCATCATAAATAAATCAATAACACCATCAAGGACTTCTATTTTTTTAAGTTTTAAATTAATAGCGATATGTCCTTGTGCTCGCAACAAAATTGGGTTTCTACTTTTACAAAATACATTCTTACTATTTTTAATATTATAAATGTGAAAGTAAATTTGCTTGTTTATTTGTTACGCTTTCACGCTTAAACCACCGAACTGATTTTAAAAATGCTCTTCAATGGAATGCTATAATATCAGGGAGTAACATAGGCTATATTTTATCCCGGTATTCCAACAGGAACGGGAACTACGCGGGTAAGACGACCGAAACCGAAGCGAAGCGAGGGCGGGTTGCTAGTCTACACTAATATTATAAAGAGGAAAGATTTGTTTGTTTGTTTGTGTTGAATAG
Source organism: Lymantria dispar (assembly GCA_032191425.1). Classification (NCBI taxonomy): domain Eukaryota; kingdom Metazoa; phylum Arthropoda; class Insecta; order Lepidoptera; family Erebidae; genus Lymantria; species Lymantria dispar. Next base: position 17,687,653 of record CM063440.1, read on the forward strand.
GCTCTGAAACTACTGGACGATTTCAAAATTCTTTCACCAATGAGAAGCTATAATATCAGGGAGTAACATAGACTATATTTTATCCCAGTATTGCCACGGGAACGGGAGCTACGCAAGTAAGGCGACTAAAAGCGAAGTGAAACGAGGTCAGGTTGCTAGTATTTCATAATTCAAGTTTAAATTGTTCATCTGGTAGTTTTACATAATTTAAGCGGCTTTTCTTCTTTATTTAAACAAATAAGGAAACGCAAACATTTTCCTTGAGTTTATATATTGTTACCTTTTGTTTTCCTTGAATATATGATTAGTAGCAACTCGCTTCGCTTCGTTCGGTTTCAGTCGCCTTAGCCACGTAGTTCTTGTTCCCGTGGGAATACCGGGATAAAATATAGCCTATATTACTCCCTATGATTATAGCTTTCCATCAATGAAAGAATTTTTGAAATCTGTTCGGTAGTTTAAACGTGAAAGCGTATTAAACAAACTTTCGCATTTATAATATTAGTAAGGATGAGCTTTGTGTGTATTAAAATTTAGCTAGATTTCAGTGCACACAAAAGTCATAATCGCATTGTTAATATATCCATATTATTACGTATTGCTGTGTGGTAGCGGCTTCGAATACTACCAACCCTTGCTTTGCTCGTGGGTGTCGTAAAAGACGACTAAGAGCCCTAGATTGACCCGGACCAACTCCATCTGGTACCATTTGGGTCAACGATTACATTCCTAAGGAGGGTTGACGTCAGGCAGGCGGCCGGTCATAAAAGTCATTGCCGAAACTTTTTGCAATATGTCAAAGATGACATATTGCGTCGACCCCAAGTAATTGGGATAAGAGCAAGATGATGATGATGATGATGATGAGCCATATTATTACGAATAATTTGGTATCATTTCCCCTTGCTTTTTAAAGAACTTATTTAAACTAATTTCTTAGTCGGGAATACGAATTACAACTATCACTATAATAGACATTTCCATTTAACAAATCAACTTTACAATTTGTTATTTTCAAATGCAATATATTTATCGTTGGTAATATACATACTAATTATGCTGACTTGTTTTACAAGTAAATATAATTAAACCTGTATTTATTAGGTAGCTACTGCTAAAAATGTTCTATTGAATGTTCTGAGCGCTGTGTACTTTACATTATTTTGTTTTAATACGAAATGTATAATAGATTTAGACCGCATACATATAATACTTCTGTTAATTTTAATATTGATTACTATGCCAAATGCTCTATCATAACCGCCAATTTCCAACGATTCGATTGTCTTTTGTTGTAGGAAGAGTATATGGAATACCACAGGTATTTGAAGGAAGTTGTTCAAGCATTAGAAAGCGATCCAGACTTCAGAGAACGCCTGGAAAAAGCTAACGAAGATGATGTTAGAGTAAGTATTTGATGTGAGACTATTTTTTTATGAGTAGGTACTGTGAAATGTGGGCCTCATAACCCAGCTCAAAGTCACTCAGTGTCTTATGGAGTGGGCTATACTCGAAAATAACGGGTCCGTAATACGGAATCAGTAGAATAACGGGTGTAACCGACATAGCGCCAAGAATGAGCACGTTGAAGTGGCAATGGTATACATCGTTTGACGAACCGACAGCCGCTGGGAAAAGAAGGTTTAGAGTGGCGACCACGTATAGGACCACGCAGTGTAGGTCGCTTCCATCAGTTGGACCAACAACCTGGTGAAGGTTGCCATGGTCGTCGTGGGATGCAGATGGCCCAAGACCGTACTTTGTGGCGCAACATTAGGGAATTCGCAATTCGAAAACGCAACAAAGGGCTGAATGATACTACCAAAAACATAGAGAAGTTATTGAATAATTGCTCATTGTGTTAACTGTTCTGTTATTGAACAATTATAATATCTGAGCGAGTATTACGTTTTTAATAAAATTATTTCACGGAAGGACGTCAGACGGGAAGACAGTTCTTGACCAAGAACGCTGTAAAGTGTTGTAAATATCGGGCAGTAAAAAAATCAAAATCGTGATAAAATACGTAAAAATAGTTTTATTGTAAATTGCTCATTATTTTCTATGTATTGTATGCTTCTTTTCCTTTTCTTTAGAGTCCATATCATATCTAATATGTGCTGTGTGGTAGCGGCTTCGAATACTACCAACCCTTGCTTTGCTCGTGGGTGTCGTAAAAGACGACTAAGAGCCCTACATTGACCCGGACCAACTCCATCAGGTACCATTTGGGTCAACGATTACATTCCCAAGGAGGGTTGACGTCAGGCAGGCGGCCGGTCATAAAAGTCATTGCCGAAACTTTTTGCAATATGTCAAAACAGATGACATATTGCGTCGACCCCAAGTAATTGGGATAAGAGCAAGATGATGATGATGATCATAACTAATATTGAGTACGAACTTTACAAGAGAGGTCTATTTTACCAAGCTGTCCAGACCATAGTCTCGTTTTATTTCAAACCTATAAATAGTGTTGTTATCGGCTAGGTCACATACATCGCGTACCACATTGTGAGGAGGTCATTTGATATATTGAATTCGTACTCATTCGCTATACGGAATAAGACTTGCAAAAATTCACGACAAGCCTTTTAAATTAGTTAACTATGTTCGCTTACTCGTTCGCGTGGACTTTAAGATTATTATCTTTGGGTTTTCTATTATTAACCATTGATAAAAGTCCGGGCAAATTGCGCGCTGCCAAAACGTTGTTTTCGTTGATTCACCATTATTATCACTGTTTATTTTGTACTTGTTATTGTTAGTAACTATCTTTAAATGTATGGTGATGATAATCTCAGCTTACTCGCCACTGTTGGGCTCGAGCCTCCTCCACAATATAAGGGAAAATAAAAGTCAATTTGACTGAAAATAATTTACAGAGCAAACTTGCCAAAAATTATATGGTGAAATATTTTATGCTATAGTTGAAGATATTGAAAGGATTTTCCTGCCAATTCTTTTATGGTGAGGAGCAGGAAGGTGGTTATATTGATAATTTCACCAAATAAATTTCGATATCGTGTACTGTCAAGTCAAAGTAAAGTCATCATTATCATCGCAGCCCACATAAGTCCCACTATTGGGATCGGGCCTCCTCCACAATGCGAGGGAATTTGATCTACTATACCATGCTGATCAGACATGTTGGTATAGGACGTCATTTCGAGTTTTCCTTCTCTCGCACAGATGTTATGTGCATATTTGCCTCAATCGTCTTTTACGGCATCCACGGGCAAGACAAAGAGTGGTGAAATGTATTGTTATTCTGTCACCACACGGAATTTCGTTTCAATTCTCGTAAACTCGTGTCAGTGCCAAGATGAGATGCTGACAAAAAAAGAAAAGAAGATTATTTACGAATAATCTAGCTAAAATAAAGTAATTACGAATATTTAAAATCATTTCCAAAACATGTGTGGTGAAAACGACTACCAGCACCTTTTGCAGTCCTTGTCTTATTTAAAGCGGTAAATATAGAAGATCACTGTAAAAACAAAAACCTGTGGCACTCTATCTTAGCTAACGTGCTATTCGAAAATTACTCTTTTATTAGAGGAGGCTCATGCCCGCCCAATTGGTTACTTGTGGGCTGTAATAAAAACAGGAACGTTTTTAGCTACTATTTATGAACACTGTTTTGGCTGACGTCAAACCTGTTTAGAAACGTATTGGTTGTTTAGACGGTAATAGATAGAATTGTAGATTAAGAGCCTGTGGTCCCCAGACCTTCGTGATTTTATTAAAGCTGAAAGTTTGTCAGCGCATGCTCCCAACACAGGTAAGAACGGTGGCCCATTATGAAGTTTGGGTTACAGTGGCTTTGGCAGATAGAAGTTACTAAAGGTGTTTAAAATACCGATCTATTTTCGTCAAATTATTAAGCGTGATTTTTTGATATTACCTTCAGAACGTTATTAAAAATCGCGTTATTCATTGCCAGACACTTAACATAGGGGCAACCCCTTGCCAGACACCCTTAACGTTCAATGCGCATATACTCTTTAGTATTTAGTACATGCTTATATCAGCTAAAATAATATTATATGCTATCTTCAAATATTATTAATTTAATATTCATTATCTATAGCAATAAATAAAATTGAAGTGTCGGCTTGACCGATTTCAAAAATTCATTCACCAATGGAAAGCTATAATATCAGCGCGTAAACTAGGCTATATTTTATCCTGGTATTCCCACGAGAACGGGAACTACGCGGGTAAAACGACTAAACGACGCGGGTTGCTAATTAATTATAAGAACAATATTATTAATACTATTACTTACGTTATAATGTAATAGCTGATTTTATATATAACACTAGCAACTCGCCCTCGCTTCGCTTCGGTTTCAGTCGTCTTACCCGCGTAGTACCCGTTCCCGTTGGCATACCGGGATAAAATATAGCCTATGTTACTCAAGGATACTGTAACATTCTAATGATGAAAGAATTATCGAAATCCGTCCAGTAGTTTTTGAGTTTATTCGTAACAAACATACGTTTTCTCTTTATAATATTAGTGTAAATTACACCCTTAGAGGGTGAAAATTAAAACATGCTGAAACACGTGTTTATTTATTTTTATTGAAGAGTATTTGTGCTTAATTTGAAGACAGTAGCTGAAGATTTTTTTTCTTTCCATACAGACTTTGACGTTGCGTTTCACCCCTTTAAGGGTGGCATTACAAAAAATCTTTTCTTAGTGGGTGGCTACGTCATGAAATGAAACTACGGTCTAAATTTCATTTTTCTAGCTTCAGTAGCTTCGGCTCACCCTGTTCCTTAATATGTATATTATTGTTAACGCCTCTACAACACCCCTTGTAGGTGGCATTTCGGAAAATCCGTTCTTAGTGGACCTCTATTCGACGAAAAGAATATTCCATGGGTAATGACCCAAGTATTATATATAAAAATCAGCTTTTATACTATAACGTAAGTAGAATTATAAAGTCAAGGAGTTGCCACTATGTTAAGTATCTGACAATGAATAACGTGATTTTTAATAACGTTCTGAAGGTAATATCAAAAAATCACGCTTAATAATTTGACGAAAATATATCGGTATTTTACACACCTTTAGTACCTTTTATCTGCCAAAGCCACTGTAACCCAAACTTCATAAGGGGCCACCGTTCTTACCTGTGTTGGGACCATGCGCTGACAAACTTTCAGCTTTAATAAAATAACGAAGGTCTGGGGTCCTACAACTACAAGCAAAGTTAAAATTTGTAATATTTTTAGCATCTGCACGTCATTGTTCGGGGTTATTCTGTTGCTACAAGTGTGTACTGTTATTTTTTTTTTTTTTTTTTTTTTATATATTTTATTATGCATAAACTCCGCGGGGGCACTTACATATGGTCACTTTTTACATTTTTACCTTACACTACTACCGGATCGGAACGCGACCGCACTGAGAAGATCCGGCAAGAAACTCAGTGGGCTTGTCTTCTTTTTTATTCATTTACTATTTTTTTTTAATAAGATAATATACAACAACATGTCTATTAATAGCTCCAGCCTTTCGAACCATCATACAATACAGTTATTAAATATAACGAAAAAGTACCATGGCTGGACCAGATCCCGCAAGCGGCACCCGATCACGAGTTAACCACTAGAGCAGCCATCACTCCCCTCAACCACAATGGAGGGAAGGGAGTGACCCGCTCCTCGTAGCTACCGCAAGCAGACCCTTCAGTGAGCATGACCAATACCATGGGCCACAAACATAAAACACAGATTAAATAACAAATTCGTTTGGCAAAACACGCTACGCTTTACAATTATATTAACAGCAACAGAATAAACATGTATGTAACACCTTTTGAAATAATGAGAAAATGCCTGAATGAGGAGCTGCTCATAACCAGTCTGTATTATCATCAAGATAATCCGAGATTTTATAATAACCTTTTCTACAAAATCTACTCTTGATTGCTTTTTTAAACTTATTAACTGGCATATCTCGAATATTAATAGGTAATTTGTTGTATAAGCGTATACATTGCCCCATGAAGGATCTGTTAACTCGTTGAAGACGAGTACTGTGTACAACTAATTTATCCTTATTCCGAGTATTTACATATATATATATGTATATATTTCTGAGCATTTAAATAATTACTAACTGGGTGTTCCTTTACAGTCAGGTAAAATAGCCGAGCAATTGGATTTCGTGAATCATAATGTGAGAACAAAATTGGATGAAATCAAGCGTCGCGAGTTGGATAGGCTGCGTCATTTGGCTACTAAGGTATAATATTTAGTAAAAAAAAATAATTGATGAAATACTATCAATATTGTAGGTTGTAATGAGTACGTGTAATTATTAATGCTTTGAAGTGGCCGTTGTTTTTCAAAAAATAATAATATACATTCTTTGCAGCAATTTGAATTGACAAACAATCTCGAACATACAGGCAAAGTACCGACAAATGAGCATTTGGACCATGCCAATCCTCACACATTTGAAATAGAAGATCTCAAAAAGCTTATTAAAAAGACCACTGCTGATCTGGAAGAAGCCGATAAAAAAAGAAAAGAAGAATTTAAAGTAAGAAATATAATCTAAACAACCAAACTTGATAATAAAACAAGAACACTTTTAATAATCTGCCGTTTATTTCTCTTTTTAAATCTTTTAATCTCTCTGAATCAGCTATCAAAAGTACATCAGCGAGGAATGTTCTTTATGCACATATTTCTCATATTATTTCTATAATGATAAAATTTAAAATAACTTGCTTTGAATTATCCATTTAGCTCTAATAGGTATATAGGTACTAATAGAAACATTGATGGATATACTTATAAATTAAAATCAAATTTTTCGCTTGTCATCCTATATGTAACCAATCTTCCTCCATGATGTAGAAAAAACAGAACAGTGTATTATATAATTTTATATTTTGGTTTGTGGTGATTTTATCTGCTTATATTACGGCACTCGACGGGCAAGAATATTTGTATTATTATTCAATTATTGACTATTCATTATTTTTAGGAATATGAGATGCAAAAGAAATACGAGGAAAGTCAAAAAATAAAAAGTTTGGACGAAAATGCAGCAAAAGAATACTCTGAAAAGGTCACAAAACAGGAAGAAGCTATTAAACACCATCAGCCAGTAAGTATATCGTTTTTTTCTCTCTTAGTATTGACTAGACACTTGTGAATACAAACAATATTTTATATATTTTTTCGAAATAAATGAAAACACCGCTACAAAGTGGACATGCTGTAAGTCGTTGAGAGTTGTTGGTGTGGGTGACAAGGGGTCCTACGGCCAAAAATGGGCAGAAAAAGGCTGGAATGATGATGATAAAATAATGAAAAAGAACTCATCACAATAATTTACAAACGTTTAGTCGATCATAGTTAATTACGCATTGAAGCCAGCATTGAATTATTACATGCTTACGTTGATTTCAATTACTTTCAATCGTATTTAACTTTATGTACTCCGATACTGATTAATAAATACAGTAATTAGTAATTATCTTGAAATATATTCCGTTGTTCAAGTTTGGATTTTAAAAGAAAATATGACGTCATCGCCACATTAGTCTTCTTTTCTCAGCCCAAATAAAATCGCTATTCTTCTATGGAATCCCAGCCTTGCCAAATGATAGAAACGGGCCATGTCTAGTTAGCTAGATAGTTTGGCATTGGATTGCGTCAGAATGGCCACCCTAGGTGGTTTAGCAGTCACAGTTGGTGTTATGAGTTTCTCAGGATAGTGCTGCTTCTAATTCTCCCACTGCTACATCAACCGATTTTTACGATTCTAACGGGAAGGTAAAGGCTGGTATCATATTATATTTATTACCCGTAACTACCAGATATGTGTCCCCTATAACAAAACATAACCGGAAACGGTTGGCATGCCTCTTGATGTATCGTATCGGTATTTATATAACTAGCAACGGCTATAAGTTATCTGAGTACAAATAACTGACGATGACGCGACGCTGTCAACCAACAATATCACAACAATAGTTAGTTACATGCCGTGATTCTCGTTTAGTTGTTGGTAACCGAAAGATCACTAATAAGTCTAACAACAAAACAAATTCGCGATTATTTTACTCATATTGATCAGCTTAAAATGCTCTTTAATACCGATATTCGGCAATGATTATCGATATTGACACCATATTAGATAGTAGGCGTTGCCAGAAATAGCCGGTAACGCCCATGTCTAGTCACTACATGAGGGCTAGGTTTTGTTATCATATTTATAGCTAACTTCCTAAACGTTATGAGAGATTCCATGAAGTAAATAAAAATTGTAAAATTTATTTTAAAAACAATATTGGTAAAATGCAGTTACATCATCCTGGATCTAAACAACAATTGGAGGAGGTGTGGGAGAAACAAGATCATATGGAACAACAACAATTTGATCCTAAAGTTTTCTTCATGATGCATGGTAAGTTTTAAACTTGCAACGTTACTTATTTGTTATTAATTATTGGTCACAGTTACATCACCCCGTGACAAAGGAACAGTTATTAGAAATATGGAAAAATGGTGACAAAATGGATGCAAAAGATTTCGACCAAAAGGTGTTTTTCATGATACATGGTAAGGTTCATAGCGAGGAACTATAGCTTGGTACAAAATGGTAGTATGTTGTTTTGGTAGTATTGAACCTTAAGTTTGACCATGTTCTTATAATTTGGCACGCTGTCATCATCATCCTGCTGTTATTCAAATTATTTGGGATCGACGCAATATGTACTCTGTGGCATGCTGCATTGAATTTTTCCGATGCCGTTCCAATATGCATGTGTAACTTTTCTTATATCAATTTTATTTTAGATTATATAGAATACTATTTGTGCCCATAGTTCGCGCGCGTGAATTTTGCATCTATTTATTTATTTTTTTGCACCAAAGTTTATTCTCTATTGCAAATATGTCATGGCAATCTGTGTGTGTTCGCTGATGTATCAAATTTTGTATCCTAGCAATATACTAGAAGAAAAAATTAACTTACACTCAATGTATTGTGATGAAATGTACGCAATAAATTAATCCAGGATCATGTTATAATTGTGCTTCATTTTATCACAATATGTTCAGTATTATTTGGTGATAAAGTAGCAAAAATTACAGGTAGACGATTTGGTTTGAGTTATTTTTATCTAGTTCATTATCTTGTTTTGATTAATTATGTGTTGGTTATTTGATTATTATGCATGTCTTGATTATTGTACGTAATTAATATTGCCTGACGGCTGTAGCTTTGTATAATTGAATGTCTCGATAAATTCCATTACATTTTGTTTGAACATTGCCAGCTGCAATGTTTTCATAAGTATTGCTAGTTACATTATGACGCACGATTGTTATGTGTTGTATTGAGAGGCTTGAAATGCGCCATTTATCGTTTTAAACGATTGTAGTGTTTTGCAGTTTGTATTTTATATGGCATGTTTTTAATTTAGTAGTGTACCATTTAAAATAGATATCGATGAATTTCTAAATACTGACTTTGATATATTTATTTACAATAATTTTGTATTACCGTTGTCCCAATTGACTGGGGAGGTGTAATTTTTTCATATGCTTCTACTAGATTTTATCCTATACCTGTTAATTTTGTCCTCCATACATCTCACATCATCGAAATAGACAGTAATGTTATATCTTTGCGTATCTTAGTCACCTCCATAGGCCATGCTCGTCAAAAAATTAAAGGATGGTGAAATAATGTAATATCGATTATAGAAACCATTTTATTTTTGATGTTTTTTAGACTCATGCTTTCGTCTCCCAAAGAGAAAGTAAAGTTAAACACACCAACATTTTGTTACACAATAGTCCCACCAAAATGATGAGTAGATCAAATGCCGCAAACTAGATTTGGTTCCAAACCTAACTCGAGTCTGTAGAGTTTTTGAAAATTGCGGTAATCTGCAAATACGAAATATTTGCTCGATTCAGGTTTACATCTCAATGTTCAAATAATTACATCCAGTAAAATAATATTGCTATCTGTTTTTTTTGTTTCAGATGTTGATGGTAATGGCGTATGGGACGCGGATGAAGTTAAAGCTCTATTCATTAAAGAATTGGACAAATTGTATGGCCCAGGCGGTCCTAATAAAGATTTGCACGAAAGAGCAGAAGAGATGGAAAGAATGCGTGAACATGTTTTCAAAGAAAACGATCGCAATCGAGACGGATTGATTGACTTCAACGAGTTCATGCTGGAAACTCAAAAAGCCGAGTTCAATCAAGACGAAGGTGCGTTTATGTTTATTTAAATGATATATTGTTACTTTTTTCATGCGGTGACGCAGAAAGAAAGAAATTACAAAACAATTTTCTCGGTATAATTTTACAAGTATAGCGTCTTCCTCGGGAGAAGGGAAACTGATATCAAAATCTCCGTCTGTATTTTATTTTTCACTTAGAGTATCGTATTGAAACTCAAAACGAAATTTTCTACCATATTCTGTACAAGTAAACGTTATTAAGGTCAAGGTTGTATCCTTAACCTTGTATTATACGACATTCTAACAAAAGTGTTGATGACGTGACGATTCGTTCACCAAATGGACTAGTAATAGATAACGACATAATAACAGTCGACACAAGATCGCAGGAAAGGAAGAGTATCTTACTTGTAATATAAAATTTCAAGGTGACCTATTTTATGCGTGCGCGGATGTTGCAATGATGCAAATCTATTAGAAATAATTTGCGTCCCTCTTGTAGCGCATTCTATTTCTGAATACCGATGGATGGGTGTAATCTAAGATAAGATTTTCTCGGTTTTTTTTGGGGCTAATCCCACCACACATTCCCACCATTGTAACTGCGATAAGCCAGGATCCACAATGGTCTTCATAGATCACACCGAGGTTGACCCCTAAGCAGTCCCGGCAAAAGAGTTTTAATTGTCTTGGGATCCGCAACAAATTTTATTAGAAAAGTTAAACAGGAGGAGTTGGAAGATATTGATTCCACTTCCCTCCTACGCAATGCGGGCAACATGAAAAAGATTGACCAGTTAGTCAATAAAGAAGAGGCTATGCAGTTGCGATAAGCGCAGCCGCATTGCACCATAGATATGGGAGAGCTTGACGGGACCTATATCTGAACCTTTATCATTATCTCGAATTATCGTTTTTTTAAATCTTGCACCTTTCCTTGGTGTAAATCTGCTCCGCAGCAAATCTTTAAGTATGTACATAACGTACATAATTATCCCTACACCATTTGTGTGAATTTGTCAATAAAGAGATGGTTATATCGGCCTGCATTAAGTCTACTAAGTCTTGTCCTGTATATTAATCGCCTTTTACTGTTCATTCTTAACGGCGATTAATAAATAGATGATTATAGAAAATGCTACCCGTGGATGGAATGCTGAAAGAATTCAAGGAAAAATTAATTTATACGATGAAACAGTTAATTACTCTTCACCTTTTTAACAACAAATAGATGCAATAGAAAATGCTATGAATCGATAGGCTATTGGTTCGTAATTGGCGAAAAGTTATATTTATCTGTCTTTAGCAACTGAAGCTGCGTATAGATAGACGAATAGATAATAGAGCGGTCGATGTCACGTCTGCTAATTGCCACGATGACACCTTTGTATCTTTATTACGCGTTTAAAAAAAAGTATTTTAATTTATGCCAGAAACTAATGATCTTGACAGTGACTTCGTCTTTTCAAATATTCATATGATAACGGTTTAAGATTTAACTCGTTGACTGCGACCATATATTGCACACGAATATATTACAATGCGGCTAGAGGAACATACGGTGTGTGTGGTAGTGATGCCGATTGATAGACTACTATCAATAGTCTGCAATAGTCAGAATATATATAGGACTACCGATGGTACCAATACTATCGATACTATCGTAATCGTAAAGTTGTTATGGATGAAAATAGTATCGATAGTATGGATACTATCGATAGTATGGATACTATCGATAGTATTGATACTAACGATAGTATCAATAATATCCATAGTAAAGTTATCAGGGATGAAAATATTATCGATACTATTGCAAATAAGCAAAAGCATTACCACACTTTGTACTATCGATAGTATATACTATCAATATTATCATTAGTATCGATAGTCTTATTGATATCCTACTGATTTTCGAGGTAGTGTAACTATCGATAGTTTGGCATCACTAGTGTGCGATCGCACAGTCGTACCAATCGTAAAAGTTCCACAGCATCTGTTGTCAGCCGCACATTGCCATTCACATCGCCATTATCTCGTTTGACGGTGATACGTGCGATTGAGCACGCTTTATAATAAAATAAACTGTTATGTATATATTACTAATTATCCAAAATTTAAGAAGTATGACATGCATAAGATCTCGTATAACCAGGCAGGGCGTTCACCTAACCTTTCACAAGCATAGTTGGTTCGTTCTTAAAGTCTAATTTTTTTATGACTGTTACCACTTATCATCAGGTGGATTTATTGCTTCCACCATGGGACATAAATATCTCTACGGTAAAGGATCCCAGAATGGTCCTGTGCCATCTGTGTCTAAATAGTGGGAGACATCAGTTAACCAACTTCTTTTCCGAGAAGTCACTTGAGAATATTACTTGACTTACGGTTATCGCTGGATCCATTGTCCATTGCTACTGTTAGACGGGGTCTTATATAATAAATACTAGCTGACCCGGCGAACTTCGTACCGCCATAATTTTTTCTGACAAAATTATAATTATCAAATTTTCAACCATACTTAACTATAGACAAAATTACGTTTAGCTGTCATTTGCGTTTTGTTATTACATATTAAATGCGTTTTTGTTATCCTACGTTTCATAGTGACTTGTATTCTCTTTGACATGAGTTTCGGTGCGAATATGGAAATGTCATGTTAAGCTCTTGTATTATATATTCATTTTTTTAGTGTTTTATAGTGTTATATTGAATAATTTTGCTGGTATTTTATGGAATATAATACAGTTAAGGCGCTGAAGTGTGGTGAATGTGATATAAGAGTGGTTTACGTATATTTTCATATTCTACCGAAATTGCCAGAGAAATCATTTAATTAGCTTTTCAGCGCCTAATAACGACTTGACTTGACTTGACTTACTGACGGACATGACTATAAATAAGCTATTATATATAAAGAAATGTTAAATAATATAAAGAAAATTGTATCAGAGTTTGCTGTATGGGATTTGATCCCTTTGCCCGTCCGAATGGACAAACAGAAACAAAAGAAAATCTATTTGACATTTTATGTCACGTCACACGGGAACGCGGTCGAACGGGATAAAAAGTAGCTCATTGCAATTAAGGAGAAGGAGAAGAAGTACGGGATAAAAAGTCCTATGTCTGTCTCCTGGTTCTAAGCTATCTGCCCACCAATTTTCAGCCAAATCTGTATAGCCGTTCTTGAGTTATAAATAGTGTAACTAACACGACTTTCTTTTATATATATAGGTATTGCAAATATTCCAAATCTTATGTTATTATATTCGACTGAGTGTTAAATAAGCTAGTTCGTATGCCTTCCTTTATTTTATATCCATTCCTCATCATCATCATCTTGCTTTTATCCCAATTACTTGGAGTCGACGCAATATGTCATCTTCCATACGATCTTATCAGACGTCATCTCTGCAGTCACTCCCAGACTATCCATGTCATGCCTCACGCAGTCCATCCATCTTTTCCTAGGTCTCCCTTTACCCCTAAAGCCTTCAACATTTATACCTAAAACTTTTCCCACAACATTACTTTCATTCCGCCTCATCACATGTCCATACCATGTCAGGCGTTCACTCCTTAACTTTTCCGTCCACTGGCGCAACTTTCTAACTTCCTCTAATGTGTTCATTTCTTACTTTATCCATTCTTGTCACACTTGTTGATATCCATTCCTATACACTTTTTAAAAGTTAAATACCTACATATTTAAATATTGCAAGTCATTTTAAAGTATAAATGCCACACCAATGTATTACAGATATAAATTGCATCTGAATCAACAAAGGGTTTTCTTCCAATCCAATTTCAAAAAACCTGTCTGGCACATTGATTAGAATATTTATTAATAATATGTTCCATGTTATCGTTCTCTTGTATTGAAGACCCTTTAATTAGAATCTTCCTATCTATGTAAAAAGGTGCAGGAGTGGCAAAAACAAATTGTTTTGCGTTATATATGTATTAACCGTTTTAAAAACTACATGTCTTCTTAAAGCGAGTTTACTGACCATTATTTCGTAATAAAGATAACGTGTTTTAATCAAATTAGAATAGAAATTATAGTTTTCTAATTTTTCCAAATATTTCATTTAAAATATTATAGAGACACATATTAAGTATTTTTATGCTTTGATGGTATTGGTGGCAATAATTAGTTAACTTTGTTCGTTGGTAGGGTTTTTACGGAAATGTTAACGTCATGAGGGATGAAAGCAGTGTCATAGTGAAGATATCACACCGCTGATATTTTTTTTAAAAGATCACACTAAGGAATTAATTGCGGGGCACTTTTTAAAAAACATATAATTTTGACGGACACAGCACATCCAGAACAACAGTTTATGGATCGAACAAGGTGTTGCCTCGCGTGGGAGTCGAACCTGCGAAACTGGTATGATAAATGGGTATCTTAACCACTATGCCATCTGAACAGTCCTGTTGTTATAATATATGTACATACCTACCTATATTAAATACTGTATTATTAGCAAAAAATGCCTGATTCAACAGACAAGAAAAATAAAAATTCTTCATCATGTGGATGATATCAAGTCTATAACAGCCATTTTTGTGTTTATATATATATATATATATATATATATATATATATATATATATATATATATATATATATTGTGTTTATGTATATGTATATTCATACATATATATAAATTATACTTAAAAATAATTTAATAATAATAATAATAATTGAGTTAATAAGTTCAAGAAGTTTTACTTTAACACACACACATACTCATTTATGTTTTTTTTACAGGCTGGAAGACTATTGATGAAAATCAAATCTATTCTCAGAATGAATACGAGGAATTTGAAAGGAGGAAGATGGAGGAATTAAGATATTTGCAGCAGCGTGGCTTGGTTATTTAATTTCTTTTTCATTTTCACCCAACATTTCATCAATTCACTTTTTATTTAAATTTATTGTGCCCGTTGGTTATATACAGTATCATCTTTTGTGCCCTGTCAGTTATATCCACATACAATTATACGTGTGTGTTCTCTATGTTTATGTTAGACACACTATTTTCAGAATTCATATTACATGAATACACATACAAGATAAACTAAAAAAATCGAAAGGATATTATAATATTTTAAAGAAAGGTGATGCAACACAAAAGGTTTATAAAGGGCACATTTGACAATTTTAATCTAAAAAATTCTTCTTGATACTTTATTGGCCAACAAGATAAAAATCCTTCTAAAATTTTATCCATCGCCACCTGCGTGCGAGATCTGGGATGAACTACATACTATGTTTCCCGAGACCATGTCTTTCTTTAAAACGAGGTCAAGACCTTCACGGTAGACAGTGGCCTATTTGTGCTCCTGGTATTACAAAGGCCCATGAGTGCCAGTAGCATTTACTATCAGGTTTACTTGCTCGTTTGCTGCCATAAATAGTAAAAAAGGAATTGTACACTGCCACTATATAATAATAATTTGCCAGAACACCCAAAACAGTCTTACATAAAAATGTTTTGTCATGAATATTGTTATCATAAAGAGTTCTTATGTTATGACTGACAAATATACCTACGCGTGTATCGCCCAAGTTGTAACCATTTCTTTAAATATTAATATAATAACTGTATCTATAGAGAACTGGAGGTAAATTTACTGCAGTATCATGCGGGGAAAGTGCTACTTTTTCTGCTGGTTATCTAGGAATAATTCTACTTTTTCTACATATCATTATATTCAGTTCCAAATATTAGCAAAATCATCACAGGAAAATCCTAATTGGTCTATGAAGTGTATTCTTTTTTTCTATTTATAGGTATAAACGAGGCTACATAGGTATGTAGCCTCACAACTTTCCGTTTGGTGACGGAGTAAGAATACAATTCACCACTCTCTATCTTGTCCGTGGATGTCGTAAAAGACGACTAAGAGATAACATCTGTGCAAAAGAAAGAAAACTTTAAATACAACCTATACTAACATGTCTGTACGTCTGACCAGCATGCATAGTAGGTCAATTTCCCTCCTATTTGGGAGGAGGCTCGAGCCTAGCAGTGGGATGTGTATGAATTAAGAGGACGACGATGAACCTCATAATAAAGATGATAACTATCTCATTAAATGGATAGAATTGCATATCTATTTTATCGTAAATAATAACAATAATATTTTATTATTATCACAAAGACATGATTACTTAATGAACATTTTTCAAATTATCTGAAATAACTTTAAAATATATAGTGTTAAATATTAAGCTGTATTTTATGATAAACACGATACAGAACTATCTACCGAACTCTTATATCTAACTTTATAAACATACCAGCAAATGCCCATAGTTTCTCCCATGTGGTTACCGTTCCCCTGGGAATTTTGTGAAAATATAGTCTATGTTACTCGCTGATAATGCAGGTTTCCATTAGTAAAAGAATTTTAAAAATTGGGTTATGTGCTTTAGATGTGAACGCCTAACAAATTTACATTCTCATTTATAATAATAGTTAACATTTTATTTTCATTGGCATATGATTAAACTGTATACTGTACATTGCTTTTGTAGTTAACCTATTTATATTTTTATTATTTTAATATAGGTTGATGCCCATGGTCAGCCACTTCCAGGCGCACAGCATCAAATTCATCAAGCGTTACAACAGTATTATCAATATCAGCAACAAGCTTACCACCAAATGCAACAACAACACCACGGACAACAACAGTTTTATCCTCCTGGTCAAATTCCACAAGGACAAGCTCCACCTTATCAGCAACAAGGTCAAGTGCCTCAATACAACAGCCAAATTCCTCAAGGTCAGTTCCAACAACCACCTCAAGGCCAGATGCAGGGACAACAACCTCCCCAAGGGCAATACCAACAAGGACAGGTTCCACAAGCTCAGCAACAGTATCAACAAGGTCAGGCTCCACAAGCTCAACAACAGTATCAACAAGGTCAGCCTCCTCAAGTTCAACAACAATATCAAGGACAACCAGCTCAAGGTCAACAACATTATCAAGGGCAACCCGCTCAAGGACAACCACAATATCAGAGACAGCCTTCACAAGCATCACAACAAAACCAAGGAGAGGCTTCCCAGGTTCAGTCCCAAGGACAGGCACCTGTACAGAATAGTATAAATCAAGGTCAAGCGCCGCCCGTTCAGTCGCAAACAGGGCAAGGTTCGGCATCTCAAGGGCAAACCCAGCAGCAACAACAACAACAACCGCCCGTCCAGGCACAAAATCAGGCTCCACCACCAATAAATGTTGCAAGCCATCATTAAAAAAATAGTATTATGATATATGTTTTGACAATGTCTTTGTCTTCATCAGCACTATCCCTAATAGAGTGCCAAATTCGTAACACGCTTTTTATATGTATTGCCTGAAATGCTCGATTTTATAGATTAATTATATATGATAAACCCGTGTGGTGTAGAAATTATAATAGTTAAAAATTAAAAAATAGCATTGATGTCTTGTTTTTTATTGTATAACTGTAATTTTGACGGTGTAGATTATAATTCTAAATATTTGATAAGTGGTCAATACACTTGCAGATAATTTATTAAATATACTCGCGTATCTAAATGTAATAAGTTTATCAAAATAAAATTGAATTATCTAAAGTCAACCAAAAAGGTGTCGTGTCATGACAAATATTGTCCCCTTTATCCGACTGGCGTCCCAAGATGTTGAGGTTATAAGAAAATGGTATAGATGGCGTAGTAGTTGAAGAAACCATTGCCCCTGCAGTGTTATGGAACAACCTTAAGGCAAAACATATTTATTCTGTATGATAGTTCGCCTGTTCGCAATTAACTTAAACTACTGAACGTATTTTCACGCGGTTTGGAGCCTGGGAGCTTTTATCGAAACAGCTGCCTAACCCCTTGAGATGATATTTCTTCTTTATAAATCCGGCATAATTTACCTAACGGTACCTTCTACTTCTTTAATACCAACAACGGAATTTTTTAGAGCCCACTCTCTGAAAAATAAGACATCTCTCCTTGCCGCTTGAGTCATATCCACTCAAGATAAGCGGAAAGATGTGGAAATAAAGAAATTTGGCTGAATTTTGTATATCTTGTATCTATTTTATATATCTTGTATATCTGACTGGTATAATCTTTTACACCACATCCAACATTTATCCTACGACAGACAAAACATGTAGGCATAATATGCTCTAAGTACTACCCACGAAAAGCCGGGGCGAGTCGCTAATAACAATTATATATTTTTTATAAAATGTAGCAAAACAGCAGTCCTTGTGCTTTTAATGTATAGGTAATCTCATATCCCATCCCTCCATCAGTGTATAGACAGAACGTTGAATCTAGCGGACGCAAATGGCTGACAAATTTTCATACCGCGTTGTCGATATTTTGGGTTATGAAAACTTATCGCATTTAGCTATCGATTTAAATCGCTGTCCATTAATTCTTCAGACATGGTAGAACAAGTGCATGGCAACAATTCCGATGCAGAGTCGCCTAGTTTTTTTTTTTCGGATTTTTTAGTATTAAGTACTAAAAATTCGACCAGGTATTCGCTCTCGATGTTATGTGTCGTGAGAGTTTATTTACTAAGTTAATGATTTAAATCACTGTCCAATACTTCGCGATTTTCCCACTGTGCGCCGCTCCGCGCTTAGCTGCCGCTCACAGCGGCAAGGTCGTGAACGGGCCGTTAGACTGGACTGGACTCGGCATCAATATTAACGGCGAATACATCACTCACCTTCGATTTGCAGACGATATCATCGTTATGGCAGAATCCATAGAAGACCTTGGCACCATGCTCAATGATCTCAGCAGGGTATCCCAACTAGTGGGTTTACGAATGAACATGGACAAAACGTAAGTCATGTCAAATGCCCGTGTCATTCCTGTACCGGTCCTAGTTGAGAATGCGATTTTCGAAGTTGTCGATCTTTATGTTTACCTAGGACGAGCAGTCCAGTTAGGTAAATCCGATTTTGAGAAAGACGTCAGCCGACGAATCCAACTCGGCTGGGCAGTGTTCGGGAAACTTAAGAGGATAGGAAGGTTTATAACTAATGTGTGCAACCAGCGACGACTTACGGCACTGAAACGTGGTCCCTAAATGTCGGTCTCATAAAAAAGCTCAAAGTCGCTCAACGTGCTATGGAGAGCGCTATGCTCGGTATTTTTCTACGTGATAAAATCTGGAATACGGAAATCCGTAGAAGAACGGGTGTAACTGACATAGCCCGCAAAATTAGCTTGTTGAAATGGCAATGGGCACACCACGTCGCTTGTCGAATCGACAACCGTTGGGTACAGTGACGGATTTACCATAAGGCTGAGTAGGCTGCAGCTTAGGGCGGCAGATTTTAGGGGGCGGCAAATTTGCCCCAAAACTTTTTTATTTTACAGAAATAAAAATAAATAAATACGTAAATAAATAAATTAGATTTCACTAACTTTTAACTTAACCCGTCATAGTGGGGAATTTGACATTTTTCAATCTGCTAATACCTTTTTTTACTAAGTCTTACTATTCGTAGGTCTCTTTGGATAATTATTCAGCCCATTTTTTTTTTGGGGTGGGTTACGGTCGGCGCACTCCTCGCGCCACTTAGTCCGGGGCGACAGAGGGGCGTAAGCACGCACACCCGCGACCCCTTCGTTGTTGGACCGACCACTGGAGCAGGGTGACTTGTCGGCAGTGGTTGGCTCGAAGGAATACCCCCTGAGGAGTACCCTCCCATCGACCGACGTCCGCCCCTCGAGGAGGATGTTGGTCTTTCCTCACGCGGCCGGCCTCTCGGCGAGTGACAGACTAACTACCCGGTCCAGTCACCTGCGGGCTCGGCTAGGGCGGCATTAGGCGCAGGTAATCGCGCCTGCGCCGCCCCAGTCGGCGGTGGCGGCTTGCGGCGTCGAGATGGCTCGCGCACGCGCTCCGCCGTCTCCTTCCGCGAGACTATTGCCTCGCAAAAGGCTGCGACCGCGTTGCAGTTCCTGACGCTGTCGAGCATCGCCCTGGCGATGGCCGGCAGCATCAGGTCGGCACCGATGATTGCGACGAGTTCACGACGCTGCTCTGCCCAGGCGGCACAAACCTCGAGCGTATGCTGCGCCGTGTCCTCGTCGCAATCGCAGTGGTGGCAGGACGGTGTACTCTCCCTCCTAACTACCGTGTACAGGTTTTTGGTGAAGCATCCATGCCCCGTCAAAACCTGCACCAGTCGGAAGGAGAGCACCCCGTGCCGCCGTTTTAGCTACTGCATCAGCACCGGCCGGAAGGCCTCCACGGTCCGCACACCGAACCGAGGCCTCTCCAGCCATATTGCCCAACGGGCAATGACGTCTCGGCGGGCGTCGTCATGCCAGGCGGTGAGCTCCCTCAAAGAGACCACACCGCCCTCCGCTCGTACCCCCGACACCCGCCGATACAAATCGGCGAGCATTGCCGCCTCCAGGTCCCACGGCCAACAGGCACGTTGCCTCCGTGGACACCGTGCGGTATCCGCGTATAGCCCTGACCGCCATGGCCCTCTGGGGTCGCCACAGAAGAGCCCTGAGTCGGACGGTCAGGGACCTCGCCCACACCGGTGCGCCGTACAGGGCCATCGACCGGATGACCCCCGCGTACAGCCGTCGACACGTAGTGCTCGGTCCGCCCACTTTCGGCATAAGCCACGATAGGGCGGACGCTGCGCCGACGAGCCTGCGGAAATGCTCCCAGAACCACCAATGCACGTCGAACACCAAGCGCAAATACTTCATATAACTATTCAGCCCCATATGAAGTATTTGGTGCTAGTGCTCGACGGAAATTGGTGGTTTCGGGAGCATTTCCATCGACTTGCTCCTCGGCTTGTCGGCGAAGCGTCCGCCCTCGCACAGCTAATGTCGAATGTGGGCGGATCTAGCGCAGAGTGTTGGCACCTATATACGCGGGGGTGATTTGCACAATAGCATTATACGCACTCATGTGAGCGAGGCCATCTGACCATCCGGCTGGCACGCCCCGTGGAGGCGGTGATTCTCGCCGAGATGATAGAGGCGCGTAAACAGGGCGTCGATGTGTTGCCCAATGAGGCGGCCGCCTGACGCGAAGACGCTTGTCGGGACGTCATTGCCCGTTAGGTGATACGGCTGGAGAGTCCTCGATACAGGAGCATGGAAGCTTTCCGGCCGGTGCTGATAGGGTGGATGGAGTGCGTCACGGAGTCCCGTGCCCCAACAGCATCTGCACCAGTCGGAAAGAGCTCCGACTGGTGCAGATGTTGCTTCGGCTAGTACTTGCACAAAGTAGCGAGGGGAGAGTCGACTCCATCCTGCCAACAGTGCGGTCACGAAGAGGACACGGCGCAACGTACGCTCAAGGTCTGTGTCACATGGCCTCAGTAGCGCTGCAGACTCGTCGCAACCATCGGTGCCGACCTGTTGCTGTTGGTCATCACAAGAGCCATGGTTGATAGCGTCTGGAATTGGAACGCTTTCTGCGATGAAGTTGTCTCGCGGAAGGTAGCGGCAGAGCGTAAGCGGGACGACACGTTCCGCTGCCGGCAGTTTGGGCGGTTGATGCCACCCTAGCAGTGGCGGTGGTTGACTGGACTGGGGAATAGTCTGGTCATTCGCGGTGAGGCCGTTTACGTGAGGGTGACGCCCCGACGGCGCTCACAGTAGCACCGCTGCGGCGTCGGCTGGAGACGGTACCCGAAAACGTAACCCGCCTGGATAGGCCATTGATGACAAGGTCGGGCACTGGTGGCCCGTCTTTTTAGCGCCTAGCGGGTTATGAGCTTATTCGCCGACCCGGACAGATCTGATGGTGAGCAGCGCTTCATGGTCTGCCCTCTAAAAAAAAGAGTATTGCAAAGCAGAAGTCAGAAGGGGCGGCAAAATTTGAATAGCCTACAGGCGGCAAATGTGTTAATCCGCCACTGGTTGGGGAAGAAAGGTTCTCGAGTGACGACCACGAATCGGACGACGCAGTGTAGGACGACCCCCTACTAGGTGGACTGGACTTGGAAGTAAGTGGCGCAGGACCGTTCTGAGTGGCATTCTCATGGGGAGGCCTATGTCCAGCAGTGGACGTCTATAGGCTGATGGATGAATGGATGGGATATTTGAGCACGTGTCTTCAGAATCAGAATGCAAGTTCACAGGCAGTTATAGGCAGTCTAGTTTTGAAGTGTCATTTATATCTATGCGCGCCATGAAAAGCTCATCTATGACAATTAAAACCAGATCTATTTGAGGTTTGCGTACAACCGGCTGCCACCTGAGTATTAAGAATTCGTCATAATTCTTAATGTACGGTCTTACCCGACAGAAGGTCTTCGCCCCTCTGACCTTACCGACATATGTTATGTAAGTATGTAGAAAACAACAATTTTATCAGTTGACTTCTATTGACAGTACTAGCTATAGGCATTGAATTGATAACAACTACGGTTAATTTATCTTTGTTTATAAGAACAACAAACAGACTGACATTTCATGTACTTCCCCTGATTAAATTTTATGAATTTTTCCTCCTACATATATACTAAAAAGTTTGTCAAGGTCTTTAGTGACTACATTATCACAATCGTTTTTCTAGACTTGCCAAAATATAAAAAGCTCGATAAAATACGCTGTTTTATTATTAGGTAGGTTTATATGTTATTATGCACGTAACGCCATCTCCTAGTGTTTCGGTATACCAATAGGTATGGTAACAATGAATAGTAATAAAGTAACTTAAGGATTCTTGAGATGGCGTTATAAGAAAAGTTTTAATGTAAAATTACGCTATTTAGGCAAGATTTTAATAATATTTAACACTAAAACATTGAGTTTTATTGAATAGGCAATAAAAAAATCACTAGGTGGGATATCTGTATTGTTCTTGTTATTATTGATAGGTAGGTAAATATTTACTAAATTGTTTAAAAATATTTCGCAACAAATCAAAATATTTCGACACAATAATTAGCCTTTTAGCCTTTACGCATTAGATCTTTTATGTGTGGTGAGGGAGTAAAAATTCACAACCTGTGATGTAAAAGACGACTAAGGGATACAGTTAACATCTGTGCATGAAAAGACGAACCGTCTTACCAGCGCTGTGCCCGGAGGTGGACCGCAGCGACCCATATGAGCTAAGATTACGATACCTAATTAGTTAAGCAATTCTAATTTATTTCTGTACTATTTGTACTTATAAGCATGCATTGAAATGCAATTATAATTGTTCTTTATGCCAGCCACGAGTCATAGGGGTAACAAAAGAAATATAAGGCCGAACAATCAAGTTAGTCATACTGTTGATTACATGCAAGGATGACGTTATTGTAAAATTATTCGTTCGCTTGATTGTTGGTGGCATTCAAGTATTTATCCAGATAGGCATTGAATAGCAATAATGGTCGGTATTTTTATGACGAGTTTGTTGATTTTCGTAGTCTGTAATCGAATAAGACTATATGACTAGAGGTAGCTTTCTATTCTACGAATATCTTAAAAGTTACTGCGATGTGAGCAGGTAAGGTGAGCGAAGGTCAATTTTATATGAAACTGGGTAAAAACTATATAAAATGTATCCATGTGCCTAGTGTGATACTAGTCTAATTATCCTTAAAATTGTACAGTTGATTAGTCTGAATAAGTTGAGAAGAAGATTATTGTCTTAATTGACATTGCACACTCTGGTGCCAAATAGCAAGACGCTCAATGCTTGATTTAAGACACTAGAGCCCAAGATCACCACATCGGGTATCAATTTAGTTTAAGAGCGTCGTTGCCGTTCCAATGCTGTGAGGAGACGACCCTCAGCTATACATTAGTGTTCTTACTCTCTGCTCACATCGCAGTGCTCTTACATTAGTGCCTCCCAACATTGCTCAAGCTTCGGTCTGCCCCACCACACTTAATTGAGGAGGAGGGTAGGGTAATGATTAAACAATGTTTTTGTTACACTCCTTTCACTTTAGAACTCTGTAGGTACTACTTACATTAGGGTGTCCCAGAAAAATTAAAGCTTTATTTTTACAATGCATACCCTCTAATTTTGTTTGAATGATGTCAAAACACTTATAAATAAAATTTCACGTAAATTGAATCACGGCAACCCGTGCCGACTTGCATCGAAACTTGTCAGAACTTGCATAGTACGGTGCGCACGCACTAAGTGTTATGTGCTTGTTATATCGTGTTTGTTTTTATTAGTGAATGTATTGTTTTCATTGTGTCAACATGTCTGTGGAGTTACGCAGTTCTAATAAGGAAATATTTTTGGTCGGGGATATAAAACATCAAATTACAGGTTCTAAACTACCCTCTAATGGACAAGTGCTGGCGGTTTTATTTTATAATAATCGCAAAGTCAATTTAAGTGTCAATGAAAGTGCAAATCTTACTATTCGTGAGTGCATTATTTATTGGGAAAAGGCACGTATACCGACTAAATGTTTACCTAAACAGTTAGGTTAAGAATCACAGGTTAAGAAACTTGTAGCCTTATACCAAGATTGGAGAATATTGCAAAAAGATGCAAACAAAACTCAAGATGTGTTTGAGCAGCGTCGACAAGAGTTTGTTACAAATATAAAAAATTTGTTTGATATTGCACATGCCGATGCGCTTCATTTAATAAAGATAGATGAGGATAAGATTTTCTTACAAAAGCAGAGAGAGCCAGGACGACCCGGTCACTTAATTGGAGTGGACAAAAAATTGACAGAAAAGGAGGAAAAGGCGATTCTTAGAAATATCCAGGAGCAAAAACGGCTGGCCACTTATTTGGCATCCATTACACCCTCTACGTCTTCTCATGAGCCATTACAAGAAACTTCATCTTCTGATGTAACGGACTTACAAGAAGATTTGTCCATTCCAATTGAGAGGAAACAGCCCGATACTATTAAAACTTCTATGAAGAAAAATTTCGTTACTTCGAAACTGGTGGCGGCATTAGACAGGTGTCAGTTAAGTGTGAGAGCTTCTGTCTTTATTATTGAAGCAACTATTGAAGCACTTGGCTACAACACTGACGAATTTCCTATAAGCAAGCCCTCCATCCAAAGAATTCGTTCAGAAAAACGAAAACTGCGTGCAGAAGCTATAAAACTTAATTTTCAAAACGATGTACCAGATACTGTAACTGTCCAATGGGATGGAAAACTGTTGCCGGCTTTAGATGTACGCAAATGTAAAGAGGAACGTCTACCAATCGTTATTTCATATGATAGTAAAGAATAACTTATTGCTGTGCCAAAATTAGAAAACTCATCGGGAAGCGAACAGGCACAAGCAGTTTGGAGTGCTATTGTTGACTGGAATCTTGAAGATAGAGCACAGATCCTCTGTTGTGATACTACTGCTTCTAACACAGGCCGAATTAATGGTACATGTGTGCTTCTCGAACAGAAATTGAACAGAGAAATGTTGATTTTTGCTTGCCGCCATCACATCTACGAACTGGTACTAAAAGCTGTGTTCGAGGCCAACATCAAGTCATTACAAGTCCCAATATACCTTTATTTAAAAATTTTCGATCAAATTGGAAAAATATCAATGTAGAGAAGATACAAAGCCACAAAGAAATACTATTACGCCTGAACGATTCCAAAATTGATAAACTTTTGGAGTATTACAGAACAGAATGGACCAAAGAAATTGTAAGAGATGACTATCGAGAGTTAATAGAGCTCTGCATAATATTTCTTGGCAGCGATACAGTTAATAAATTTAAAATTCGACCTCCAGGCGCCATGCACCAAGCAAGATGGATGGTGAGAGCTATTATTCATTATTATTTATTAAAAATATCGTTATTTAGCTCTCAATTCAAAATGTCAAATAAGGACAAAACAGCTCTATTAGACGTCTGCCTGTTTATCGCGACATGCTATGTCAAGCCTTGGCTGCAATGCACTTTAGCGGTAAAAGTGCCCTACCAGGACCTGTGCTTTTTGAAGGCTGTGAAGGCTTACGAAATGGTCGACAAAACTATATCAAAAGCAGCTATAGAGAAGTTTTGGCAGCATTTGTGGTATTTGGTAGACGAAGTGTCTATCTTGTCTCTATTTGACGATGATATTAACCAAGAAAGTAAGGTGAAAATAGTTGCTAATTTGGCCAAGGAAAATCCATCGATCCACAATAAGCGCTACATTCCATCGAGAGAAGAACTTAGCGGGCCTCTTTTTGAAAAAAACATCGATGACTTTGTCTCCATAAACAGCAGATCTTTTTTCAGGCGACTCAAAATCGATGACAGTTTTCTCATGGAGTGTCCTACTTCGTGGCCTGTTAATGCTTCATTTCTACACGCTGAAATGAAAGTGCAGTTACTGAAAACAGTTAATGATACGGCTGAAAGAGCTGTTAAGCTGATGCAAGACTGTCATGGCTTAATCACAGTGGACGAAGAACAAAAACAATATTTATTACGTTGCGTACAAGAACACAGAAAGGTATATCCTGACTGTACCAAACAAACATTAAAAATAAAATTTAATGAATAATGTCCTTTAAATAATGAATATGCGTAATAAATAATAAATATAATACATAATCAAACTACCAGTGTTTTATTTACAAAATAAATATAAAGTTAAAATATTCCCCTATAACAGCCTTCCCCTGAATATAAAAGTTTGTATGGAAACCATACAAACTTTTATATTCATAGTTTGACATCAAGTCGGCACGGGTTATCGCTATCTGATTTCAATAATATTTATTATTTCAGTTATTAAGGTCAAATGGAACAAAATAAGATGGTATGCGTGTCTCAATCTGTAAAAAAATATTTTGCCCTTATAGTCCAGGACACCCTAACTTACATATACAAAATAAAGAGGTACCAATCAGGTCTCAGTTAGGTTATAATATAATTTCTGTCAGCATTAACCCAACGTTCAAAACCAATTATTACAAAAGCGTCACAAGCTAGGACCACTTTCTTAGGCCCTGCATTGGGGTGTCGGGGATTGAGTGTCATCAGAGGATCTCTCCGGCGCCCCGTAAAAGCGCGGAAGGGGCCCGCTGTGGTTTTAGTGCGTATGCCGGTCACACGGTGGCCGGCGAGTCATACACACTCCTCCGTCTATCAACGGCGAGTGCGTAAATGCATTTCCATATCTCAGATATGATATGCGTTAACGCATTTATGGCCAGCACGATCAAAACTGTAGTGAGCTAGTAATCCATGAACAAAAATACCCGTTTCTTGGCCTAAAACTAGGAAAGTGAAAATAGTATATTTATGCAATGAAATCAATGTCAATCTCGGCTCCTATACGCCTCACTGTTAGGCTCTAGGTTACCGAACTGGACAATATGTGGGGAATAGACCTACTATACTATATTGTTCTGATGTTTTGGTATATAGCTAGTTTTATTTATTCTCTTTTGTAAACCATCATCATCTCGGCTCATATACGAGGGGCGCCTGATGAGTTCGCGCCTTATAAGGTACTTAACGAAAAGGTATCATCTCGTTACTGATAGTACAATTTGCGGCACTTATTGATAGTATAAATAACACGCATTTGTTCAATTTGGTTCTCCTCTATCCGACGTCCTCGTCACGTCCTCGACGAAGAGGACGACAATATCACACTCGCTCAACAAAGAGCCTACACGGCCCGCGAGGCCTTAACAAATAAATATCCGTGGTTTCGCCCTCGCCGTCGAGGTGCGAAACCGCGCTGCGCAAAAGGCACGACTAAAAACGTGGGCACGCCCACTTTGCCTCCAGCGACGCCCCAAGCCGAGGTGCGTTCCCCACAGGGGGAGCCCTTGGGCGATGTCGCTTAGCATACTTTTCTCCGGGTTGAAAGCCCTCAGCGCTCACCCATAGTCCGCGTCAAGCTGTCAAGGCCATCTGCGGCCAACAGCTGTACACACACAAAAAAAAAAAAACAATTTGGTTCATTAACACTTCAAACCAGGAACAAGCAACAATACCATGTCGACCGAAACTGAAAATTCTTGCAATTTTGAGCACCGCGCAGTGATTAAATTCCTTGTAAAACGAGGAAACTCGACGAAAGACATTTTTGAAGAAATGTCATCGGTTCTTCAGGATTCCGGGCAATCATATACAATCGTAAAAAAATGGGCTCTACTTTTTAAACAAGGAAGAGAGAGCTGTCAAGACGACCCCCGCCCGGGCCGCCCTGTGACAGTAGTGACCACGGAGCATATACAAAGCAAATTCAATTTGTACTTACTCCGTGGTAGTGGCCGAAGAAAATGATGAAAAAGTTGAAAAATAGTATTGGCCGATCGAAGAATAAAATTGTGGCAGACAGTTGAAGAGTTACAGATTAGTAAAGAGCAAATCGGGAAAATTTTACACCAAAATTTACACATGAAAAAATTTGTGCGCGTTGGGTACCGTGAATCACACCATTCGACAAACAACGACGACTGGCGAGTTGTAAGGATTTTTTGGAGTTGTGTCAGAAGTATTTAGACGAAATTTGTAACCGCATTGTGACAGTAGACGAAACCTGGATTCGTTAGTATGATCCGGAGTCCAAACAAGTGTCTATGCAGTAGATTAAAAAGGAGAAAGTTTGGTAGTCCAAAGAAGTTTAAAGTGGAAAAGTCGGCCTCTAAGATTATGGCGACTATTTTCTGAGATAGTGAGGGAATTTTACTAATTGATTACTTGCCTAAAGGAACTACTATGAATGGAATACTACGCCAATTTATTGGGTCAGGCACGTGAAGCAGTCGTACAGAAGAGACGTGGAAAATTGGCGCGCGGTGTGTTGTTTCTGCAAGACAACGTGCTCGTTCACACCGCTGGCGTTTCGAGGTATGCTTTAAAAGCCACTGGGTTCGCAGAAATTGACCATCCCCGCTATAGTCCGGACCTGGCTCCCAGTGACTTTTTCCTTTTTTCGAAACTGAAAAAGGAGTTAAGGGGCGAAGATTTTCGGATGACAATGAGATGAAGTCAGCCGTGGAGAGTCATTTTCAACAGAAATCTTCAGAATATTATTTCAATGGTTTAAAGGCATTGTACTCACGAAGTGAGAAGTGTATTTCACTTGAGGGTGATTATATTAAAAAATAAAAATAAAAAAATTAATCTTTTCGTTCATTAAGTGACCTAGACCGCGAACTTATCAGCCGCTCCTCGTACGTCGCCCTACTGGGCTCGAGCTTTCTCCATAATAGGAGGGAAATTAACCTACTATGCTATGCTGATCAGACAGGTTTGGCATAGAGTTCAATTTGAGTGTTCCTTTTCTTGCATAAATTTTATATGCATATTAGAAGACCTTTTTTTGCGGTGGGCTATGGTCAGTCAACCCATCGCGCTGCTCCATCCAGGGCGACAGAGGGGCGGGGCGCGGCCCTATGATCCACCCGTAGCACGTCGCCTCCGTCGTTGGGTCGACCGAGTCGGTACCGAGTTCCTTGTACTACGTGATCGGCCCAATGGAATATCCAGAGGGGGTACCTTCTCCTCTCAACGTCCCTTTCCCGAGACGTGAGTCACCGTCGCGCGGTCGGTCTCTCTGCGGGTGACGGATTAAAATCGTCCGTCCGGTCACCCGCGGCCTCGGCTAGGGCGACATTAGGCGCAGGTACTCGCGCCTGCGTCACCCGAGTCGCCGACGGCGGATTGTGTCGTCGTGGAGGCATTCTTCACGTGCACGATCCGTCGCCTCCTTCTGCGAGATGACTGCCTCGCAGAAGGCGGCGACCGCGTCCCAGTTACTGGCGCTGCCGAGCATCTCTCGATGTGATGGTGGGCAGCGTCAAGTCGGCACCGATGATCGCGACGAGTTCACGGCGCTGCACGACCCATACGGCACACACCTCGAGCGTGTAATGCGCCATGTCCTCGTCGCAATCGCAGTGGTGGCAGAACGGTGTGCACTCCCTCCTCACGATCGTGTGCAGGTGCTTCGCGAAGCAACCGTGCCCCGTCAACATTTGCACCAGTCGGAAGGAAAGCACGCCGTGCCGTCGATCCAACCACTTCATCAGCACCGACCGGAAGGCCTCGACGGTCCTGACACCGAATCGAGACTTCTCCAGCTGGACTGCCCAACGGGCATTGACATCTCGGCGGGCGTAGGCTCGCCAGGCGGCAGTCTCCTTGATCAAGATCGTGCCGCCTCTGGCTCGCGGCTCCGATACCCGCTGGTACAACCCGGCGAACATCGCCGCCTCCAGGTCCCACGGGCGAGTCACGGCCAACAGGCATGCTACCGCCGGCGCCACCGTGAACGCCATAGCTCTCTTCGGATGCCAAAGGATAGGCCTAAGCCGGACGGTCAGGAACTCCTCCCACACCGGTAGGCCATACCCGGCCATCGATCGGATGACCCCCGCTTTCAGTCGTCGTCATGCAGCGCTGGGTTCGCCTACGTTCGGCATGAGCTAAGAGAGGGCGGACGCCGCGGTGACAAGCCGCGGAGCAAGTTGACTGATATGCTCCCGGAACCACCAATGCCCGTCGAGCACCAGACCCAAATATTTCATATGGGCCCGGAGGTTGACGTCGACGGAGTTGACGGTGTTCGAGACACTGATGGAAGGACCCATAAGGGGCCCGTGGAACAATAGGGCCTCCGTCTAGTCCAGGGTACGAA
The DNA here is from genome assembly GCA_032191425.1 of Lymantria dispar. NCBI lineage: Eukaryota > Metazoa > Arthropoda > Insecta > Lepidoptera > Erebidae > Lymantria > Lymantria dispar. Next base: position 17,718,471 of record CM063440.1, read on the forward strand.
AGGATCTACGGATAAGAAAGGGGAGAATAAATTGCATAATTAATCAGTCCCCAAACGGAGAGCAATTAAATGCCTGAGTAAAACGTAGCAAAACTAGATTGGTATATTGTATTAGTAAATTTACCTTTGTGTTCAATAATTTTATTACCAACAACGTACCTACGTATTGTTTGGGCTGATTTGTCCATCGTTCATATTCCTTTTATGAAACCGGTTTTTGTATATGTGTAGGTAGTTAGTGCCGCCCCGACAATCAAATATGTATGTATATATTGCGACAAACGACGTGATAAATAGGTACATAGGGTAAAAGTACTAAATCGCCGTCCAAAGTCTATTCCCGACCATTTGACGGATCGTTCGAAAAAACCGTCGTATAAAAGTAAAACTTACAAAAACTAAAAATATATCTAAAGATATATCTAAAGATATCCAAGACACACCAGTGAGCAAGTTGAAAAAGCTACCAAAAGTAGATTTTGTAAAAAAGGTTATTACATAAGCAGAGTGTCTCAAGTTATGGAACTATTGTTCGAGTACTTATGTTATAGGTTAACGGTCATAGATCGTAATTAGAATGTATATTACACAAAAAAGGGAGCTGTCGCTCAGGACGCCCGGCAGATGTAAAACATCGAAATTATTTTGTACAAGTATATATGCATAAAAGAACAGATTACGACAGGAACTACGATGGCATGAAGTACATATGAATAAAATATTACGATTTATTTTTTCAGAAAAAGATGGTTTTTATTCAATAAATATATATTTTCATTAGTATACATTATAGGTATGTGTTTAGGTTAATAATTTATTTTCAGCTCACTATATGGCATTGTACAAAATTCTTAAACAGGTTATGGTCTTGTTACACAAAGGTACATATCAAAGCATGGCGTTAACGCCACGCCAACGATCAGGTTACCCTCGCCTATAGATGTTTCACATCAAAAACAATAAAATATAATAGTTACAGTGGTTTCAACAATGTGTGTCTAAGAGTCCATGCCTTAAATGTTCCATAATGTAGGCATGTATAGACGGTGACCAACGTCCCGTCGACCGTCGACGATCGTCGTCAGAAAGGGGACGTCGAGAGAAGAGGGTACCCTGTGGGGGAATTCCGTCGGGCCGACCACTGACGACAAGGAACTCGGCATCGGTGGCCGGCCCAACGATGAAGGCGAGGTGCTACGGGTGGGTTATAGGGCAGCGCGCCGATAAATTATATGATGAGCAATGATGATAGACCAACTTTTTTATTGTTCACCGAATTTAATAACTCTACTAAGTGGACGAGAACTGACATATTGACCCTATTTACTTTGTTGACTGACTGTCTGCCCAGTCACTTTACTTGTAGTAGGTAACCAACGTCCCAATTTTGCATATAAGTTCCTTTCACAATGGAAATGAGTGCTTCGAGTTACCTTTTCTAGCAGTAGGTAATTTGATATATTTACATCGCTCAGCCAAGGAAGTTGTCATTTAAAGCACCCGTGGAAAGGTGGTAGAGTTGCTGTATTATATTCTTATCATGTTACCAGAAGGAGGACTTCACACATTTCTAGATTTAACAGAAACTAATATAAATTCACTAGCAATTTATTTAGGATTCTTTTCACGCACAGATGCGCCTAAATATCAGCTAGACCCACTTGATTCCCTGCAAACAAGTGCTGTTTGAATCTTCGGTGATCCTAATCTCATGGTCAAGTTGGCGCCGCTGGAGTGGGAGAGAAACTTTGGATCACTCTGAATATTCTGAGTGCTCTGAGGAACTGTTTAATTAGGTACCACCGTCACCGTTTTACCAACGTACCACAGGAAACCGTAGCAGGACTTATACATTTCACCTAGAAATATTATGGACATCAACTGTACATTTCCAGCGATCATTTCTCCCACGTACATGTAGGATATAGAATGAACTACCTCCTCCTGTTTAGCGGGAGCTATGATATGCCCTTTTTTAAACGAGGTTTAAGACAAGCGCTTTCTTCACTTTAGGCAGCGATCTAGCTGTTCCTCTGATATTGCCAAAGTCGATGTGCCGCAGTGTAACTTATCAGGTGTGCTGCTGGCTTGTTTGTCCACAAAAGCTATAAAAATAAGGCTTAAAGGCTACACAATAATCCGGTTCGTCGTGGCGAAAGCCTCTTAAGGAACAGAACAGTTTGATTAGTCGATACCTAAATGTAAGTTCGATACTATTAACAAATTGATAAGATGTTAATAGTAATAAGAAGTTAATAACAGTAAACAAGAATCATAATATTTTACGCGCCATAATATTTTCATATTTTCTTTATCTTAACTAGCACATCCTTTGTTTATTATTCCAAGTAAATCATATGGCATATACATATGGTTTCAAGGTTATTGTTGTAATTATGAATAATTTTGTTTATTATGCAAACTTCAATAAGTAGTATTGTTTACTAAATTATTTCATATTCACGATTACTCAGTAAGATTTGCAAAATGAGTAATGCTTTCTGAACAAGAATAAGTATGATACTGTATTAGTCAGACGTTGCATAAATACAAGGAAGTTGAGCGCTAAAGAGCGACACATTCGAGATATAGGTACTTTGGTAACTGACTGCGTAAATGGTGCTTAAGTAGCGATCTCCTGTTCTGACTCGAAAGCGACTTTATACCCTACCTAAATAAATGTCCTTAATTACATAAACCTAGTTATATACCAAATTTATGTGCTAGCCATAAATATGTAGATAGTTGGTACAAACGTGGGCGTAATTTCGTTTGTAAAGCTTGCCACGAACAATATATTTAATAATTTTCCTTATCCATTCCGTTGAGTTGAAACATTGTACAATTGTTACATGGCTTGTCATACATACGTACCTCTACTGGGTACAATGGCAGCAATAATGATCTAAACGATTAAAATGATCTTAAAAATCCAAGGTGGTTAGATTGGTTTTATGACAACAATGGTAAATGATAATCTTTCCAGATTTCTTTCTTTCACAGGGCTGTTGCTATCTGCTTGCACGTATTTATTTCGGCACCAGGCGTAAAAATAGTCGTTAATATCTACCTATCTATATATACTTGTATTCTTTCGGTTATTATATTATCTTTTGGTTATTTTTAATTAGTTATGAGACTTGCCGCGTGGTGACAGAGTAAGAATACAAATTACCACCCCCTCTCTTACCTGGGGGTGTCGTAAACTATAGTTCACTATTGAATACAATACTTACCACTGGAGAAAATTACTCTTCTATTCCCCTGGTGTTCCATTAGACAGCGTTACTACTCTTATGACAGGACTTTCGACCCTATTTTCTTAAGACGTCACCACACGAGGCAGTTGATACAATAAATTTTATGTCATTTTATAATCAATGCGATATTTTACAATTAATGCGATTGTTTATATTCCCCTTCAAGTTAAGTGGTATGTATCTATTGTATTTCCAGTTTAGTTACTGATACTCTGGATACTTGAAAAAACCTGTTGCTCTATTGCCTATATAAATACTTTGGCCGCTGGATCCATGTAGCTCTTAATATACTATTTATTCAAGAACATATAAAACTGATTTAAAATTTTATGGTTTTAATACTTGTAAAATGTATGATATTCGTCGTCATCGTTACAGCTCATAAAAGTGCCACTGCTGGGCTTAAGCTTCCTTCCAGTAAGAGGAAAATTGATCTACTATACCACGCTGGTCAGACATGTTGGTACAGGGTTTTCTTTCTAGTTTCACTTCTCTTGCACATATGTTATATACACAGGGTGTATCAGGTTATGGGACAACTGTTCATGTATGTTGTAGTTCAACAGTCATAGATCATAATTAGAATGTATATTACACAAAAACAATATAACGTAAAAGTTATAGTGATTACAAAAATGTGTGTCTAAGAGTTTATGCCTTAAATTTTATGCATTATGTAGGTCTGTACAGACAGGATATATGTAAGTATGTAAAATTTCGACAGTATAAATAGGTATTAGATTTGCGCGAACCTTTCAATGGTTACGTAGGTACAAAGGCGACTCATCAACGGTCATCGGCCGATCAGCTGATTTATGTTAAAGCGAAGTTTGTCTTGCTTATGCAAACGTAATCATTGATTTATTCAAATTCTAATGAACATTTAACAAAATACGAATATGTTGTAGATTAAGTATCATTCCTTTATACATTTTAATCAATTTACACGAAAAAACGATGACAAAATTGAGAACTTACATGTCTCTCAATTCATTAACGAATCGATATTTTTATTTCAATTTTTTTCATGGGTTCTTAACACCATTGCCCGATCCGATTTGATACGACATCCACGGGTAAGAGAGCGGTGAATTATATTCGTACTCTGTCTTTTTTTTGTGTGTGTGTAGCTGTTGGTCGCAGATGACCTTGACAGCTTAACGCGGTCAATGGGTGAGCGCTGATGGCTCTCAACCCGGTAAGTAAGTTAAGCGAACATCGCCCGAGGGCTCCCCCCTGTGGGGAACGGACCTCGGCTCGGGGCGTCGCTGAGAGCAAAGTGGGCGTGGCCAAGTTTAGGTTAATGACTTTTACGCGGCGCGGTTTTCGACCTCGACGGCGAGGCCGATACCGCGGAGTTTTATGTGTTATCGCTGTGCGAGCTGTGTAGGTCCTTTCTTGGGCGATCATAATAGCGTCATCTTCTTCTTCAAGAAGATGACGAGGACGTCGGACCGCGGATATTTTTGAGGGGACGTAGTTTAACGCCCCAACCACTAGTGGATTGGGGTGAGTCGTGGCAGAGGCAAAATAGCGCTGGGAGCAACGCTTCATGTACTGCCTGATGGTGATCGTACTCTGTCCCTACATGGACATTTATATAGATTAATTGTAGGCATATTTCTATGTCAAACAGTGATAAATAAATAAAACGGATATATAAATATGTATAATGGGCAAGAGCACTCTCGTGATTACGGTATTTTTGTCCTTAAGCCTTTCCGAAGAGTAATTCTGAAAAGCCAACACCAACATTGGGAATCGATTAGCCAATAGATGGATATCTCAAGACTGATTTGACTTGCCGTGTAGTGACGGAGTAAGAATATAATTCATCACCCCCTATTTTACCCGTGACTGCGAACCCACGACTAAGGGCTATAATATATAACATCGGTGCAAGAGAAGGAAAACTTGACATGTATGACCTGTAACAACACGGCCGATCACCGTGGCGATTCCCCTCCGGCCACGGCCGATTCTCCTCCTGTTATGTAGAAGACACGAGCTCAACCGTATATAAGCTGAAATGGTGATTTGAATTAAATGCAAGACCGCGAGACTCTTGCAGGCCCAGTCTTGGTCTTGCTCAAGTCTTGCAGGGCCAGTCTTGGTCTTGGTCTTGCAAAAATTAAGCGGTCTTGGTCTTGGTCTCGGTCTCGCATTTCTCGCAAGACCAAGACCAAGACCGCAAGACCAAGACTTTTTTGGGCAACACTAAATTATGACATTTATGCAAGAGATGGCAAACTCGAAACAAAACCCTATAGGCTTTTGTTTCGAGTTTTCCATCTCAACCTGTCTGACCAGTATGGTGTAGTAATGTCAATTTTCCTCCTATTATGAAGGAGGCTCGAGCTCAGCACAGGCATGTAAATGAGCTGTAGTGATGATGATGATGAGTCATGAGACTTAGAATTTCATACTGACTGAAACATATGTATTAAAGAACAGCTAATGGTGCAGAAAGTTATGTTTTTTAACTATTTATCTATATTTTATCAAAGCGAGCAGCGAGGGAAAATCCCGTAGACCTTCCTTCCGTAGACCCTTGGACCTTCGTTCGTCAAAAGTTTATTGTAAGCAGTTACGTAGAACAATTTGTTTGAAGAAAATTAGCACCTATACTAAAATGAAATTAGTATTACATAGCTAATAAGACCAGAGAATGATGTTGGAAGGTTTGTACTATTTAGTATATTTCACAAAATGAACAGCTGGGCTAAATGCCATAGTACAGCTGCGCGTTCATTGCTCCATTGTATGAAGTCGCAGCAACTTCGCTGTTTATATTTAGAAAATCGACCCTCATTTCAAACTAGCGTATTACGTGGTTGCTACAAAGCTAATTAGGTACCTGCTATGTACTCGTAGAGGCTTAGGTACATCTGTTAGTTTCCAGTAGCACAGAATATAAACTTTAACGAATGTTGTTGGAATTGATTAACATTTCAAGGTTGAATTACCTTCCTTGCCGAATACTCTATTAGTCATTACATAGTTAGGATTCAAGGCTAAACCACAAAAACATTTTTTTTTTCCTTTAAATATGGGTGTGTAAACCAGCAAGGTTACTTTTGATTATTAAAATATTGTACCTATATACTTTGGCTGGCCATTTGGCCAATGTCTGTCCACACCTCGTCTAAATTATCTGTAAGTCTGTCGTGGGGCCCCATAACTCCCATAAAGCGGGCCAACGCATGTATAAAGCAACTTTCCGGGAAAAATATTCAGACTTGATCTGGCCAGATCAGACCTGAGTCTTCAGGCCTGATCAGGCATGAAAAATGACCGGGCCAGATGCGGCCTATTCAGGTCTGCTCAGGCCTGAAGTCTTATGCCATCAAAGTCATCAAACGTTAATCAGCCAGTTATTGATTTTGTTATTTTATAAGCGTTTATTTATCTATATTATTGTTAAAAAATAAATACATATAATATATAATATACTTAGGGATGCAAAAAAAACATCGATGTTTTTCTGAACGATGTTTTTCGACGATACATCGTTGTTAAGAAAGATGTTTTATCATAAGCTTATTAAAATTTGCCCGAAGGATTATATTTCTTCGTCGTAACATCGATGTCATCCCGCTGTTGTTAAAATATCCGACAAACGTCCTAAAAAAAAAGCTCATCAAAATTTGCCCGGAGGATTTTATTACTTAGGAACATTGATATATCGTTTATGAACATCGATGTATCGTTCATACACATCGATACTTTTAACATCGATGTTTTCTATGAGCGATGTTGCATCCCTAATGTCACCCCGCTATATGTTAAAACAGCCCACAAATGTCCTAAAAAAAGCTCATCAAACTCTGCCCGGACGATTTTGTCCATAACCAAAACATCGATGATACATCGTTGTTGAAGAACGATGTTTTACGTGGTTTAAGGGGTATAATGTACCTAAGTGCCGACAAATTTCCTAAAAAAAAAAGCTTATCAAAATTTGTCCGGAGAATTTTATTTCTTAGTTGTAATATCGATGTGTGGTTTTCGATAAACATCGAACATCGTTCATAAACATCGATGTTATTAACGGTATTTTTTTTTTGTGTCTGTGACTTAGTTGTTAGCCTCAGATGGCTGTGACAACTTTACCCGGACTGGTGGGTGAGCGCTGAGGGCTCTTAACCCGTGCGGTAATCATTTTTTTTTTTGTGACTTAGTTGTTAGCCTCAGATGGCTGTGACAACTTTACCCGGACTGGTGGGTGAGCGCTGAGGGCTGTCAACCCGTAATGTGCGGTAATATTTTTTTTTTTTTGTGTGACTTAGTTGTTAGCCTCAGATGGCTGTGACAACTTTACCCGGACTGGGAGTGGTAATCAAATATCCGGATACACATATCTACATTTGTGTAACGAAACCATAGCTGGATTTAGAATTTTGTACAACGACATCTAGTGAGCTTAAAATAAACAATTTCTATTATTAGTGTCGTTTTTTCTAATAACGTTGTATAACGTGAAAGATAAAATTGTTTTTACTGCAAAAAATAAAGTTTTTGTTATTATAATTTTAATACTAATTTAATTGAGAATTGCATTTTTTAACATGCGATGAAAAAAGATTTAGCTTTTTCTTCGAAATTGATGTGCATGAACAGATCAGATATATGTTTGAGCATCGAAATCTGTTTTGATTGATTATTATTCAAGATAATTAATTCAACAGACATAGTGACAATGGCAATATTACAGATATTACAGATGGATCTGAATGTATAAGAGTGAATTCTCGGATGAATCGTCAAAAATAGGATTTAACATTATTATTAAATACAGATGGTCTTACATTAGTTAAAAGTAGTGGAAGTCATTGCTGGCCAATAATTTTTTTTATAGCTGTACTTCCCGAATATCTTCGAGAGTTATATTTGACGACAATAGGTCTTTGGTACGATAAAGATTGTAAACCAGTAATCAACACGTTTATGGAACTATTAGTTCCCAAATTTCGAAAATGTTTCACAGATGATATTGAATGGACTCATCCAAAGACGGGTGAAAAATAATTTCAAGAATATTAATCAATTGTATTCAAATAAATAAAATGTGTCATCTAATTGCATTAGGCGATTATCTGTGTAAGGCTCGCGGAAGGATTTTCATCCGCGTCCGCCGCGATTGCGGGCCCGCAGCTTCTATAGAATGCTGATATTTATATAAAAAATAAAAGCAAATCTCACGGCGCGTTTTACGCCCGCGGTGTGTACGGTTGTTTGCGGCTCCCGCCGCACCGGCGGCGGGCAACTAGTAGAATCGCGCGGGCCGCGGTCATTCGCAGCCTCGGCGGGTTGCGCCCGCGCGCTCTGCGATCGGCTGGCGGTATGTTGTTTTTGAAGAGCAGTTTCCATTTTTCTTAGAAGTTCTAAATAACTAACTAATACTATAACATTCGAAAATAATTAAAGAATTTATCTTCATCCTTCCTTAATTCACTAATAAGAGTAACAAATAATCCAAAACGATCTCTATCCTGAATAAGTGGATGCACCCAGAACCTTTTGGTTTCTTTTTTTAATTCTTCTGTGAAGTAAGTATATCGCAACAGCTCGTTTCTCGTCTGTGATGTCCATGGCGATATGGATCTCAACTAATCGTTAACTGTTCGTCTTGCAACCGCCCGCTTTGCGATCCTCGCCCTCCATGTATGCGAGCGATAATCTAAACCGCGACGGCTGCGTAACCGCGCAAATAACCGGTCTCGTGAGTTTAGAAATAAAACCGCTATTCCACCACCGCAGCGGGTACGGTACAAAATCGCTCCGTGAGTTCTTAGCCTAAGCCGCCAAATAAGTTGCGCAAATTTTTTTGATTTTTGTTTAATGTGTACATTTATTTTTAATATTTAATTTGTGTCTTAAAAATACAAATTTTATATATCTTAAAAAAATATTTTAAGTTAAATTAATATATTTTTGAAACCTTCTGTATGATAAATTCATCTATAATTATCACTAATATATATATATTAAGTTATGCTAACGTTTCTGGTTCGATCCAGAGATGATTGTTTGAATCAATTTATAACATCAAACGCATATTCATTCGATATAAAAATAAAATATTTAACTCTCCACGCATCAGGTCTGATGTGACATGATCAGGCATAAATAGACCTAATCAGGCCTGATCAGGCCTGGAGCGTTAAACACAAACAGGCCTGATCAGGTCTATCCATGCCTGATCATGTCACATCAGACCTAAGCGTATTTAACACTCCAGGCCTGATCATGTCTAATTTCAGGTCTGATCAGGTCTGATCAGGTCTGATCAGGTCTGATCAGGTCTGATCAGGTCTGATCATGTCTAATTTCAGCTCTGATCAGGCCTGTTCATGCCTGATCAGGTCTATGCATGCCTGATCATGTCACATCATACCTAAGCATATTTAACCCTCCAGGCCTGATTAGGCCTGTTCATGCCTGATCAGGCCTGATAATTTTTACCCGGGTTTACAAATATATTTCTCGTCCTTGTGATTTGCACAATTTTTCTTCACAATATAAATATTGATATTATCATTTGGAATATAATTTTGTTTCAATTTCTCTTTCTCTTAGCGCCATGTTTTCTTATTCGTCCATTAATTAATTGCTTCTTAAGATAACTACACGTGGACGTTGCCGAAGGCAAAGAGAGAGAGAGAGAGAGGAAAAGAGAGAGAAAATAAGAGAAAGAACACTATATTTTGCTCATTGTAATCCTAATCAGTCACCAAGCGTAATTCAATACCAGCAGATTACATTTGACAGGACAAGACCTATTTAATATAAATAATATTAATAATGTGGACTGGGTTTGAATTTTATATACTGGTAAAAGTTGCTCTGGTATAAAATTATTTCCACAGAATTTATTTCATAATAAACTAAATCATCAAAGGTAATATATAGAATAATCAAACTATTTCATAGATACTGTACATTCTAGTTCACTCCTGTTAATATTTGTAAGTAAGAAAACTGCTCTTTGTTAGTTCGTGTTAAACTCTACTTTTATTTTCTTGTTCCATTTTCAATGTATATTTAAAATAGTAAAATACACAGTAGTTCAATCTACCAATGAGTTTTTATGTTCTACATATAACACAATATTATGAAAAATTGTTATTAGTGCCATCTAGTTAAATCAAACGTATTATATTAGACAGATACTATTTAGTAAAGTAGGAGTTAGGGTTCAGGCGTCCCTTTTTCGGTAACGGGTACTCGAAACTTTTACTAGATGCGAATGGAGGCTAGCATTGACTCTTGTAGAGATTGATTGTAATGTAAAATTTAGTCGTTTCATACGACAATCACACAGAAGGTAGTGGTGATGCCATGATGTTCTTATTCTCTCAGGTGTATCAGGATACATACTTATGACAGCCAAATTAATATCATAACGAACACTACGTAATTGTATTATACACTAATTGCAAATTTTGAGTAACACGGCGAAAAAAATCCATTTTATGCCGAAAATACTCTACATCATTTTGGAGAGAGCTGATGCTCTTCGACCTTTTGTATTAATTTTTGCTAAACATAGCTAAGGAAACTCGCTTACATGTAAAAAAGTTGCATCGAAACCGGTCCATCCGTTTAAGAGCTACGATGTCACAGACAAATACAGACATTGGCGTCAAACTAATAACATCCCTCGTTTTGTGTCGGGAGTTAGAAACTAGTGCAGGACTAGCTAAAAATACTTCAACAAATGCACAGATTTACGATTTAGAGTATCCATATAGTTTAATATTATGATTTTAATAATAGAGGCGTATGTTGTTGTGATTTTTTATACTTATTGGGTGATGTTTGTTTGGTATAATATATAATATTATGAGATCTTGTTTACAAAATACTAGCGAACGAGGCTTGGATTAGTCACGTACCTACCTAACGACTATTTCTTAACGTTTTCCTTACTTTCGTTTTCGTTGTTTTCTGAGCTCCAATTTGTATATAAAATTAGAGTACGTGACGTGACGGCTTGCTGTTATAGCGTGAACGTGTAAGAAGAGGTAGTATGATATATTTTAGTAAGCCTGTTTTGATTAAATTTGCACAAAACCTTCGGCTTTTAGGGAAAAAGATATTTGATTTCATACTACATTTTTTGCTTCGTTATGATAAAAATATACGACAAAGTAACAAAATCTAAAGTAGGTTGTTACGCCTGTAACTGGAGGTCTGAAGTTTAAAGACTTAAAATAATAATGGGTTACGATCTAGTATAAATAATTGTTAATTAGTAGGTAATTGTTAATAGTAATCAGTTAATTTATCGAGGATGTTTCCTCGGAAGCTTTAAAAACGATCCGCCAGAGGCAGCACTAGTAGGGGTAGTCCATCTGATGGATGGAAATATTTAGAGGTTCAGCAGCGGCGCATAAAATGACTCAATTTAGTTTCACAGACAACCTGCTCTTTTCCTTCTTCAAATTGGCCAATTCTTACCATCCTAGTATTATTTGTACTTTCTGTTATGCTACAATGGTGCTATTGATAATACATTGCACCTAAATAAAAGCTATAATTATGATGATGATGAATGACTCGCTTACTGTGAAAAGTCATAAACACTGCAAAAAGTAAGGCAATGCTGCTTGGGTGATTTTGTTTTGAAGATAATGCGATTGATGACAGCTATTGCTCAAAAGCAGATGTAAAATCTTTTAGCGCTACTGTAACTAATAAAATAAGCATAGCTTTTGATAATAATTCTACCTGTCATTGCTCAGCATCAGCTTCAAAAATCTGTCGCGTATCTTTGCCGTATTTTATAAACTTCAAGAGTATACGTACAGTATTACGTTATGATGTTCTGATTTGTACATCCAAATTAAAAGAGTGGAATAAGGGTAAAAAGTCTGACAATAATACAGGCAGTATTTTAACAGCCAGCCATTCCACAACACGTAAACATCATAAGGAACAGTTCAAATGTCGATACGTAAAAATAATTCACAGTAAAAAAAGAAAAACTGCTTGTGGAATACTTTACTGAGTATGAAGTATAAAAAACGTGACTTGACACCCCATGAAAAACTAATATTGAAGTTAAAATTTAATTCACATAAAGTTTAAAATTAAAACACATGTATAACTAATGCTGACACTGGCGATTTTTTTTTTAAATTTATCTTTGCTAATATTTTTTTTTTATTATACTAAAAAGCAAAGAATTCCTACCTAAACCTATAAAACTAATTTATTTTGCAATTCTTTTCTTACTTTTTTAATAACTCTTTTAATTCAGTGCCTTAGGCAGAAGTTGGTATATTAAGTTTGTAGTTGTCTTTGGTACTTTAGTTAAATTAGTATGTAATTAAAGTTACAGTGGATAGTCAGTTAGATTAGGATGGGTTAGGTTAGTTAAACTAATAGTTTATAGGAAGCAACAACATCAAAAGGTCATTCTAAAATCAGAAAGCAATTGCAAAATTACAGATTTAGGTAGGAAATCATGTTATTTTCAGTAATTTGAAGTTTTGTAACGCCGTTTTTTTAAATAATTTTATTTATTATTTTGCTCCTTAGTGGTCACCTTACACTATAACAAGTTACTAGAAAAATGTACCCAAACCGCTTCAAGTTAAAGAAGGGAATTCTTCGATTATCTAGGATGTCATCATTAGACCATGGGATCGCATGTAAAGCTATCCACCCACCCTACCTATCCCACCCTATCAAACAAAACCCCCCACATATCAAACAAAAAAAATCCGAGTCGGTCCAGGTGCCTTTGAGTAATCGGTGAACACATAAAAAAAAAAAATAAAGATGCCAACGAATTGAATTGTTTGAAGTCGGAAAAGTCTTAAAATTTAAAAAGCGATAATGATAATTGAATATAGCCTTTAAGATTATGGATTACATTACCTTTACGACCCTTTTTTAATATTTAACAAGCGAAAGAACTTCAAAAGTAAACAGTAATGTTTAATTACAGTAAAATATTTTTTCAAGATGACAGAATAAATTTTCTTCTCACTCTCGTTATTATGGGTATCAAATGAAAGGGCTTAAAGAATAAAAAATGATGAAATTAATGAAATACATTATGATCGCGGTTCCAAGATGGTGGCTTATATTTTTATAATTACACCTAAATAATATAATTATCAAATGAATGAGCTCGAGTAATAAAAATTGATAAAGTTAGCGAGATTACACTAAATATAATATCCCGGGAAAAAATGATCAGGCCTGATCCGGCCTCACCAGACCTGAAATTAGACATGATCAGGTCTGATCAGTCCTGATCAGGCATGAACAGGCCTGATTCGGCCTAATCAGACCTGAAATTAGACATAATAAATATGTCAGGCTTGGAAGATTATATGCAGATTTGTTCTTTTAAGTAATAGAAATATTTTAGAATGCATTTTACTGTTAATATTTAAAATAGTCTTGCATATGGGAATAAATTTTTGTATTCACCTTGCAAACATACAATGAAACAAACCAATGCTAATAAAACGGGTACAAATTATACTTCGTAAAGAAGAAATACTTTAAAATCATGCGTAGATCATTCAAATAATAATCACACATGAGAAACGAATCTGAAACGTCAAGTTCAGACAAACAATTTAGTATTAGGTTAACCGGTTTCTGATCGTCGAACGAATCTAAATTCTGTATTTAGAACATATTTTTAATCTACATTTTTGGTTTTTCATAAATCTGACAGAGTTTTAAAATGAATACTAGTTCGTGTGGAGACGGAGACTCTATTCACTACCCCCCTGGCTTGCCCGTGGATGTCGTAAAAGACTACGAAGGGATATAATATGCATATGACATCTGTTTAAGAGAAGCAAAACTCGAAAAAACAGACTCGTCTGACCAGCAATCAATTGCTCTCCTATTGTAGAGGAGGCTCGAGCTCAGTAGACATATATGTATGTGCGTAGCGTATATAAGCTGGAACGAAGTCAGTCGTCCAGAGACGTTTCATCACCATTTCAATTATTAATTTAACCCTTAGAGGCGTGTTTCCTCTCCATGTAGCGGCGGGCTATGACCGGAATGTGTCACCACCGCTTGTATTCCTCTAAGAATCGAAAAAACCGCGAAGGGATCACCAGGTCATTGAATAGTAGCAATTATTTGGGCAAACACAAACTGCGATCACCAACACGACAACCAAGCGTAACGTCTAAAGCATTTTCGTCCTTTGGGGATTATGTTTAACAGTAGATGTCGATAGGATGAAAATATAAATGCGATAGGATGCTATATGATTATATAAGAGCGGTGACTCCTTTGAGATTTGTCAGCTAACCGGTTTGATTACCTGAGAAGACTTTCGTTCGCGACCATTACGACTTCTATATTATTTTTTAGCTGTAACGAATGACATCATTGTAAGATTGTGCCTGTCATAGATTAAATGAATATATTATACCTAATCCCATTTCGCCATATATATGCAAGTGAGCGTTTCACTAAAATTATGTTTGAATTATGGTTTTCTTTATTGCCTTTGGTGGCAGAAAACCAAGCAGCGCACCTGATGGTAAGTTTAAACTGCCACTCATGGAGCCCTGTAACATTAAAGTTACGGCCATTGTCGCTAACTTTATTTCTTAGAGCTGTTGGTAGTAAACGAGCAAGCTGCACACTTGATGGTAAGTGATAATATCGCTCAAGGATCTTTGCTTGACTATTGCCTCCCGTAAAGAAAGTGAAGAAAGTTTCAATTTTCATTGAATAATGATACTAATGGTAAAACCCGTCCCACGCAAATACCCACAGGAAACCGAATGAAGTGCAGTAATATATTGCTGCTACTTAGACGTTGATTTTCTACGAGACAGACGACTGTCGACAGTGTAGTCTTACCACATAAAACTCCTATAAGGCCTACCTACTGTAAGGCCTACCTACTGTAAGGTGAAGTTTAGGCTTCTGGCTCTTTTATCCACAGATCAAAGCACTGTAGAAAATTGTTACTACTCAAACGTTGATTTTCTATTAGACTGTAGTACTAATCCGATGCGATACGAGTCGAGCTGAGACAATTTATTTATGGCTCCAACAGAAGACTTTCAACAGCGTGACCCTACTCCTGGAATTTATTCCACTTGTTAATGTTATGTGTAATTTTAAAGCATAGCTACTACCGTTCTTGGGTGCGGAGGTAGATTATACGGCGTTTGAGCAGCAATTTTTTATCTTTTACTCGGATTGTATATAGGAAGCTGAACTTGATATGTCGATCGAGGCAGCTGGTACTTTACTATTTCTAATTTATAGCTGTATAAATAACAGAGAGTAATGTATAGTTTATATTTGTAAGGAAGAAGTAAGAAAGAAATGGTCACTATTTACTTTTTCGTGGGTGATAGCAAAAGGCGATAAAGTAATGCAACCATATAACATATTGCAAAAGAAGGAAAACTCGAAATAAAATTTAATGCTCCGCCGTTAGATGAATGTGGCTCATTATTCCTCTCACTAAAGAGGAGTCTTGAATCCATATTAGAGACGTATAATGATGATGATAAGTTTAAAATTACATAACATCAAGTTTGTAAAATCATTCTTTTGTAATTATTATCATATAAGTATTAGAAAGCGGGCATAATTTAGTATTACATAATATTTTTTAAAATTAAGTATAAAGTATAAGTTAACATGATTAATATAGGTATATTGGTTATCTTTCGATGAGCAATAAGGTTAAGATCAACAACAGATAATAATTCTTTAAGAAACCAGGCGATGCGGCCATCTTTTATTCTTTGACCTTTTAAAATCTCGTGGTTCATATGCCGGATTGTGTTTAGCTCTCATTCGCCACATATACTCCGTGGTGAACAGTCATTAATATAGTTTATTTATTAACCATGAAGTCCCTTATCATCTTGGCTGGATTCCTGGCTTGTGCGGCAGCCTCAACTGCTTCCACCAGCAAAGTTGTTTGTTACTACGACAGCAAGAGCTATGTCAGGGAGTGTAAGTATTTATTTTTGCTGAGCGATATTTTATTGATATAATTGAGAATATAAAATTGCAATATTTACAATTATGTATATTGTACAAGAGGATTACGGTATATAATAATCGAATATGGTTTGAGGTAGTTTTAAGATTAGTATTTATAATTTATTTTGATAATAGTTTAATAATTACTTATAAATTGTATACAAGCAGAATCTCTAACGGAAACGTTACATTGCTAACAGTATTTAATGAGAAATAATGAGCACAAAAATCACTATTAGATTTTTTTTTGCCAAAATTCTCTCACTGTAACAAATTCTTATATATTTGTAGAAAGTCCGAATCCGTATTTGTAGAAATTTCCGTGTGGTGACGGAATAAGAATATAATTCACCACTCCCTATCTTGCCCGTGGATGTCGTATAAGACGACTATGGGATATAATGTGCACATAACATCTGTGCAAGAGAAGGAAAACTCGAAATGAAACCCTATACCAACATGTCTGACCAGCATGGTATAGTAGGTCAAATTCCCTCCCATTGTGGAGGAGGCCCGGGCCCAACAGTGGGACGTATGTGGGCTGCGATGATGATGATGTAGAAAGTCGGAGTGAAAAGTATTTGTATAATGCATTTAGGTTTAACATCAATATTTATGTTACATATTATCATTAAATATTCAAGGATTTCGACTGAAGAAATTGTATTTCTTAGAAACATCGTAACTCAAAACATGCAACGTTTGTTGCGAAATGTTGTTATGTATATTTCTCATTTGTGTGCATAATATCGATAAAAGCAATCATAAATTGTAGCCAATTTATGAATCATTATAGTTGTTTGACAAGAAACTTCTCGACAACGGATGTAATTACGATAGTTAAGGCCAAATTAGACATTAGCGCGGCACAAACAAATCAAATTGACCTATGCATACTGAGGACACGGACGGATAAACATCAAAAGATACATTTAACAAGCTTTGCACGAACACCTTGATATTGTAGATAACATTGACCGCAACGTGATTATTTTGTAAAACGTGTGCTCTTGGTATCTCACGTCAATACTGCTTAACCTTATAAGGTCACGGAAATTAACTATTATTTTTCTGACATCTCGTAAATGTTAAAAAAAAGAATTTTCGATTCGTTTTAATATTACGTTTGTTTTTTTAACCTTAGACAGAAAAATGATAGTGGCTATAACGCCCAAATGGAACAAACGATTTTGGTTTAGAGTTTTTATTTAAAGTTCAATTAGCTCAGCCTATATTGAACTGCTTTAAAACAGTTTATTTTATCACCTTACCGACCGACTTAAGTCATTATTTTTCCGTGTGATCATGGTATAAGAATACAATTCAGCGCCTATCTTGCCCGTAGATGTAGTAAAATTCGACTAAGGGATTTAATAGACAGATTACATCATGCAAGAGAAAGAATACTCGAGACTACGTCTCACTAATGGTTGAACGATTGTATAGTTTTAATAATTGTTGTAGATAATCAGTTCACCATTAATTATTTATAACTCTTAGAAATTCATATAGTATCGTCACTATTCTGTCATATGAATTGTATCCACAATAAAATGATATTATTTTGTTGACGATGTGTTTATAGCGAAATCGCAGATATTTTTCCGACTTCGCAAAAAGTTGTTTAAAGGCCTTGAAATGTCTACATACAGGAAATATTCTCTAAAATAATTGCAGCATTATTATTTCTTAAAAATAAAACATGTGAGAACGGATTGAAAATATTTAGAATATAGTTGAATACAATTTATTTTTAATGCGCTTAAACTTTCTGTTATATTGAATAATTTTATATAGTTGCGTCCGTGACTGAGAGTAACTAATTTTTATTTCACGGCCATCTTCACCATATCTAATAGATGAATTCTATTATAGTAATTGAGTGATTAGAGTTGTTAGACTGATTCGGGGTTCCAATATACCTATCCATTATACAAGTTTGTAATTGATTGAACAATTGCAAGAATTTCCCTGACTAAATATAAAAGCTTAGAACAAACACTGTAACTAAATATAGCTGTTAACTATTTGCTGGAACATAACAAATAAAAGCCAAGACCATAATTATATTCATAATTATAAATACTATTTCGAGGGTTTAACAAACTCGATTTTGCAAGTCGCACACGATTATCCCGTTTATGTGGAAATTACACAAAATATATGTTCCGAAATAAAATAATTAGTTTGTAACACTCAAAGATAACTAACGTACCATAACTTCTATCAACGTAGATTTTTTTAAATCATATGATCGATGATTGTTCTCTCCGTTCAAACTTACAAACTGTATTTTTTGTAATATTTTAATTAGCATTTTATAAAAATATGCAAGTTTACATTATAATTTGTCTCGCTCTATCAGTCTATTCGATTGATGATGGACATGGGGACAACCCTCCTCAAGACTGAATGATGTCATAGTCACCATAAACGGCAGGCGGTTTGTGGCTCGCATCTTATAAGTTTCCAAGGAGAGCGCCGATACCCAGTTTTCTGGTGATCCCTTAGCTTTAGGGTTTTATGGCCACGGAGAAAGCTTTACAAACAAGGCATACTGATGACATGTTGTATTCTTAAACTGTCACGTCACCACACTGATAGTTAATAATCTTTATATATACCATATATTTCTTGTGTACGTGTGTATGACACTGAACTCCTCCTTAACGGCTGGACAGATGTTGATGGAATTTTTAGCGCGTGTTCGAGGGGATTCGAGAATGGTTTAGATTTACAATGGGACCCGGTAGGTGGCGCTGTTGTCGATTTCAAGGAGAGTTCCTTGTATTTTATTTAAACGGAACAACGTCTGTTGGGTCAGCTTATATATATATATATATATTTCTATAACTTATCTCTTTCTTCTTCTACTCTTCTACTATTCTACGCTGGTCAGACGTGTTGGAATAGGGTTTTGTTTCGAATTTTCCTTCTCTTGCACAGATATTATATTCTTATTATATTCCTTAGTCGTTTTTTACGACATTCATGGGCAAGATAGAGAGTGGTAAATTGTATTCTTACTTCGTCACCACACGGAGAAGATACTTAATAAATAAATAAGAACAAAAGATAGTTAATAAATAAATAAAAAAAAATACAAGTAAAACTTAAAGTCTAAGTCTTAAACGAACTTTCAAACTATTTTTATTTTATTTTTATTTCATTGTATTTATTTTATGTATAGTTTCGATGAACAAAGGCCACATCAAGGTTTTCGTAAGATGAAATCATATCTTGTTGACCGCTTGACCGATCATAATTACATACCTATTTAAGGTTTAACTGTTTATCTATATATTATTTCACAAATATACTTTTTGTGTTTAAGAAATATATTCCGTAATACAGTATCAATTATAATGTTTGACACGCCATTTTAAATATAATTTCTCTTCCTTCTGACGAAAAATAAGTTAATATTTCACATTACTACTACTTTCCGTACAGTGACGGAGTAAGAACACAATTCACCACTCTCTCTCTTGCCCGTAGGTGTAGTAAAATACAACTATGGGATTATAGTATGCATACAACATCAATGCAAGAGAAGGTAAAATCGAAACAAAACCCTTTGCCAACACATCTGACCAGCGTGATATAGTAGCTCAATTTTTGTCCCATAGTGGAGGAGGCATGGGCCTAACAGTAAAACGTGTATGGGCTGAGATAACTACTACTAAAGTTTACATGAAAACTACACTTTATTCTTGTCTCTCGCGTAGGAAGTATGTTTATCAAAGTATAAAAAAATCTAGGTTATTGTTAAATTACAGTGATTTATGAAATAAAACCTCTACTAATGGTGTGAATTATTAGCTCGGATTTTCTAGTCATGTTAAATTACCTACGTAGTTTTCACGTTGTTTCATCTCAGCCCATATATGTCCCACTGTTGAGCTCGGGCCTCCTCCATAATGGAAGAGTAATTGACCTACTATACCACGCTGGTCAGACGTGTTGATATAGGGTTTTATTTCAAGTTTTCCTTCTCTCGCATAGATGTTATATGCGTTTTATATCCCTTAGTCGTCTCGTACGATCACCCACGGGTAAGATAAGATTTTTACGTTGTTTAGTAGCTACTTATTGCTATTCTATAAGCTTTTTGAGTCTCTGCCATGTTAAAATCAAGTCGTCGCAATTTATATGGCAGGTCTGTAACCTTTGAGTCATTCTAAGAACAAGTATCTCCGTCTGCTACGTGACTTCATAAAATAGAACAGGGACACTAATTCGAATTCTATACAATCTATCAACATAAAAATCATTCTCTAAAGACGTTCTGAAGCTTAAGTTATAGGTAACTATGGCGATTTTATTTGTAATCAGCAGTTTTTAAGTATTGAAGATAAATAGTTAAAAAGAAGAGAGTTGGGCTTGGGTCTCCTTCACAATGGAAAGGAAATTAACATACTATAACGCGCTGGTCAAATGTATTGGCATAGGGTTTTATTTCGAGTTTTCCTTCTCTTGCATAGCTTTTATCTGCATAACTTTAGTCGCCTTACGCCATCCACGGGCAAGAGGGGGAGGTGATGAAAATAGTTAATACATAGTAAAATACTGA
This sequence comes from Lymantria dispar, assembly GCA_032191425.1. NCBI lineage: Eukaryota > Metazoa > Arthropoda > Insecta > Lepidoptera > Erebidae > Lymantria > Lymantria dispar. The sequence goes on from CM063440.1 coordinate 17,739,306, forward strand.
CACAAATCGGCTAAGTTTTATTATTCACTAGCTGACCCGGCGAACTTCGTAACGCCATAATTTTTTTCGTAAATATGTTTTCTAAATTTTCGAAAATATAGTCTCTAATGGAAGAACCATTCACAGCTTTGTCGGGCAAGATTCAATAGTTTTAGTCGCGCCATTGTTAATCATGATTCAAAGAGAATACAAATTACTCTTTATTGATTTGAGACAAAATTATAATTATCAAATTTTCAACCATACTTAACTATAGACAAAATTTCGTTTAGCTGTCATTTGCATTTTGTTATTACATATCAAATGCGTTTTATTATACTACGTTTCATAGTTGTTGACATGTTTTCTGTTTGACATTTTATGTCACGTCACACGGGAATGCGATCGAACACCATTAAAAAACGAAACGGGATAAAAATCGGTAATCGGTATCCTATATCCGTCTCCTGGTTCTAAGCTACCTCCCCACCAATTTTCAGGCAAATCGGTACAGATGTTCTTGAGTTATAAATAGTGTAACTAACACGACTTTTTTTATATATATAGATTTACAAATATTAAGTCAAACGCCATGTTTTATTAAAGATCCTACTCAAAATAATTACTATTAGCAGGAATTTTGTAGACAAGTTAATTAACGATTTACAGTAGCGACTATTCACAGAGAATTTTACGTAATTTCATAATAGACTTGTGCTAATATATTTTTCTTGATAATTAGAATTTATAAGTAACTAAGGCCGATAAGCTTTAATTATGACAACCATTTATTGAGAAGTGACCTCATAAGTCGTTTATGTCAACAAGGGGCAAGCGATAATAGCTGAACAAATATTGTTATTCTAGAAATTTTTGATAACAAATATACAAATGATTTTGTTTACCAATGTTTAAGATATATGATAATTTTAATTCCAAAAGTTTCGTAATAATACTTATCTTTATCTGTGGGTGAGCGCCTATGAATTCATTATCTATTTCTACTTTATTTTATACTAGCAACCCGCTCTCGCTTCGCTTCGGATTCAGTCGCCTTACCCGCGTAGTTGCCGTTCCCGTGGGAATAACGGGATAAAATATAGCCTATGTTACTCCCTGATATTACAGCTTTCCATTGATGAAATAATTTTTTATATCGGTTCGATGATTTAAGTGAGAAAGCTGAACAAACAAACATACTTACTTTCGCATTTATAATATTAGTAAGGATTTAGCTATTCTCAAGCAAGCTATACAATATTCATTTGAAACTTTATTATTTCTAATTGTATTATCATGAATCATCACAGCTCATACATGTCCCACTACTGGGCTCTAGCCTCCTCCACATTGGGAGGGAAATTGACCTACTATACCACGCTAGTTGGGCAGGTTGGTATAGGGTTCTATTTCGAGTTTTCACTTTCTTGCATAGTTGTTATATACAAAACATATCGCTTAGTCGCCTTTTACGATACCCACTGGCAAGAGAGGGGTTGATGAATTATATTCTTACTCCATCACCACACGGTAATCCTAAAAGTGGAGGGATTTAGCTAATCATTGGTTCAATCGGATCGGCAAAATACTATGTGGCAGAATACTGCTATGCCATCTAAAACATAACTTATAAAAAAAAACAAGTCTCGCAACTCAGTTTTTCTACCATATAAAGATGTGAGATCCATGTAAAACTAAGTCGGTTAATTTATTCAGTCATTTATGATTGAATGCACATTAGTCATAGGTTATTTTATTTTATGTTATGGTTAGTTTATATTAGGTACACTCCATGACTTTAGCGTAGCAGTATTGGTCTCTCGCTTATTAAATACTAGCAATCTGACCTCGCTTCGCTTCAGTTTCCGTTATCTTACCCACGTAGATCCTGTTCCCGTGGGAATACCGGGATAAAATATAGCCTATGTTACCTACTCCCTGATATTATAGCTTTCCACTGGTGAAAGAATTTTTGAAATCGGTTCGGTGGTTTGAGCGTGAACGTAACAAGCTTACTTTCGCATTTATAATATTAGTAAGGATAAGGAAATAGTATTTGTGTGTATTAAAAAAGTGAATAATATAGGGCATAAGGGCTAGCTGACTCTCAAAAGAGGAATAGCAAGTATGTCGGCGGTAATTTTTATTGGTTCTAATTGCCAGAGAAAGTTATTCTATCAATTTTAATGGTATATTATATAGCTTTCCGCGTGGTGACGGAGTAAGAATACAATTCACCACTCCCTATCTTACCCGTGGATGTCGTAAAAGACCACTAAGGGATATAATATGCACAAGGTCTGTGCAAGAGAAGGAAAACTCGAAATAAAACCCTATACCAACATGTCTGACCAGCATGGTGTAGTAGGTCAAATTCCCTCCCATTGTAGAGGAGGCCCGAGCCCAGTAGTGGGACGTGTATTGGCTGCGATGATGATGATGATGATGATTATATAGTTGTAAAATGTTAATTCTTATGGTAACGGGTTAAGAGTACCTAGGTACAATATGCCATCACCCCTTACTCTCTGGTGAGTGTAAAAATCAGCTAAAAGGCAAACAGAAGAAAGAGTAGCAGTATTCTCCTGGCCAACTTACAATATATGACTCCGAAGAGTAGCGATTGTGGAGTCAGCATTTTGGTTAGGTCTGTGCCCAGCAGATGACCTCGACAGGCCCATAAATAGCTGACCGTCATATCACGTTCCATACATAATGTTAACGAAAATTTAGACGTCTTTAAATATAATGAAATTTTAGCGACCATGCATAATATATCATTGTTTAATAGACCATAAAACTCATAGTTTTATGGTCTATTAAACATAATAATCTTCCGTGTGGTGACGGAGTAAGAATACAATTCACCACCCCCTATCTTACCCGTGGGTGATCGTACGAGACGACTAAGGGAGATAAAACGCATATAACATATATGCGAGAGAAGGCAAACTCGAAATAAAACCCTATACCAACACGTCTGACCAGCGTGGTATAGTAGGTCAATTACCCTTCCGTTATGGAGGAGGCCTGAGCCCAACAGTGGGACGTATATGGGCTGAAATGATGATGATGAAACATAATAAACACAAATTTATTTTGCGTAAAGCTGACAGGTACATTAAACAACATAGACAACCATACTCTGCGTAATATGTATTTCAATCGCCATGTCAGTTTTAAAATTAAATGATACAGAGGTTGAATTTTTGACGGGATTGTGAAAACGTCCCATGACAGTCTTATATTCAATAGCTTAGTATTTTAAAGTGCAATATTAAATAATTTTGATGGAATTTTGTGTAATATGATACAGAGAATCTGCTGGATTGTAATGAATATCCTTACTGATATTATAAATACGAAAGTAAGTTTTTTAGTTTGTTTGTAACGCTTTCACGTTTAAACCACCAAACCGATTTCAAAAATTCTCTCACCAATGGAAAACTATAATATTAGGGAGTAACATAGGCTATATTTTATTCCGATATGCCCACGAGAACGGGAACTACGCGGGTGAGGCGACTGAACCCGAAGCGGGTTGCTAGTATATTATAAGTGGGCTTTACAATTATTTTCTTTTCCACCAAAATTAAAAGACACCAGTGAGGCGATAGCACTGTTGATGCTAAAGATTTGATCTACCGAAGGACAATGACCTATATGAAGAATTAGTTTCTTAAAGACGTGAATAAACAAGAAATTAATTTAATTTGACACTGGCGAGAATCGTCTCGTATTAGTAGTAGCCAACACGATAAAAATAAGTTGAAAGCAATTACGAAAGTTATTTGGAGTCAAAGGTTAAGGTTTGAGGACTATTTGATTTTTTTCATAGACATTCCATTTTTAAATGATTCTTAATTCTGTTTTAATTGTTGGACATTGCTCCTAAAATCAGCTTCAAATACCTGTAAGAATCGTGTTAAACCTATCTATCAAGATATCTAATTAGAGAAGATAGATAATACAAGATAAGACAAGATATCTAATAAGATATCTAATTCAAGTTAAGTGGTAGTTCCTGATCTAGAGCGTTAATTTAGACTATTTAGTTTTGTGATACATACATATGTACGTAGAACTGGTTTCTAGAAGGGTAGGCATAGAATATGTATTTTTATATGCCACGATCCTTCACTGCATTCAAACTAATCATTGTACACAATACATGCTTGTACGTGTACAGAATACATGCTTGTCAATAAGGCGTACTCAAAATGGGACTGATTCGTCAACTTTATGTTTCAATAATGATTTTATGTTTTATATATGTAAATTGTATTCTTATTCCGACATCACACGAATCTAATTATATAAATTTATTTATTAACTAATAATAACTCTTCGCGTGTTGATGGAGTTAGAATATAATTCACCACCCCCTTTTCTTGCCCGTGGGTATCTTAAAAGACGACTAAGGGATATAATATGCACATAAAATCTACCCAATAGAAGGAAAATTTGAAAAACCCTATACCAATACGTTTGACCAGTGTGATACAGTAAGTCAATTTCCCCCCAATTGTGAAGGAGGCTCAAGTGCAATGTGAGACATATATGAGATGTGATGATGATGATTATGAATAACTTAAAACTTATGCCAGTTTTGGGCTCGAGTCCTCTCCACAATAGAGGATAAATTAAGCTACTATACCATCAGACAGGTTGGTATAGGGTTATTGAACATTGCACGACAACATTATTTCGAATTTTTCTTTTCTTACATATGTAGATGTTATACGCATATTATATCGCTTAGTCGCTATTAACAACAACGTCAGGCAAAATAAGAGTGATGAATTTTGTTCCTGTCCATTAACACACAAACTGTTACCTTAGAATACTTTTACATTATAACATTAGCTCTTAACGCATATATGAAATCAAAGCCACGTATGTTTTGTCAGAACTTTCGATCCAACTAATTCCAAATAATTTGTCTGTTTGGAAAATATAATAGATTTAAACGAAGGGAAAAAAGTAAATGGTAATCGTGTCAAGTAAATTTAGTTCTAACTAGTGACCCGCCCCTGCTTCGGTTCGGTTCCAGCCGCCTCTCCTTTGCATTTTAAATCTGCAATAAATTTAAATCTAATTTTAAATCTCCAAAGTATGACCTCGGGTTCGAGTCCCGGAGCGGGCAAAATTTTATACCGTTTTTCTGAGAGAAAAAGTTACCTAAGTTGCTCTTTATAGTAGTAAAATATTATCAAATTCACTCCAGCCGTTTTGAAGGTTACTTGAAATAAATAGACAAATAAACAAAAAAATTTCAACTAGTTTTTAGGCATAGGTAACAAGCAAATAATCATGTAAGCATAAAAATTCCAATTATTTTGATATTACAAACGGACATTTCGATTTTATTTATTTGTATAGATACAAAATTCATGAATTCTATGAATGCTATAAAATACACAATTATTATTTGTTCGACGTATATACATACGTCAAAGGCAAACACGCCTTATGTACTTATTGAAGTTGGTAGATCTCAAAGCGACAATACGAACAGTTTGGACACAGTATTGGCGATATTCAATTTACAATTTACAATGTTGTACAAGAGCCCCTTCCGCAATGGGGGGAATGGATTTTAAAAATACTATAGACCACCACGATAACGGGTGATCGCCAATCATCGGCCATTGAAGAAATTTAAATCCAACATGAATAGGACGACAGATCGATTGATAAAAAGTTTTGTCCGATAGTCCTTCGTTCAATGATTGAGACTTAGTAGATTGCATACCTTGCCGTCTTGAAGTATCTTTGCGGGCAAGAATTACAAAAAAAAAATTTTACTAAATACATTAAAATGATAATGGACTCACAATTGACTGCCGTCTTATCTGTGGGTGTCGTAAAAGACGACTAAGTGTTTAAATATACATATAAAATCTATATAAGAGAAGAAAACCTCGAAAGAAAGCCCTATGCCAACTCGTTTGACATGCCTGGTATAGTAGATCAATTTCCCTCCCATAATGAAGAAGGCTTGAGCCGAACAGTGGGATGTATATGAGCTGAGATGATGATGATGACATTAAAATATTATCTGTAGATAAATAATAAGTACATGTAAGGTACGTTGAATGAACCCAGTGAGGCAAAGCTAATAGCTGGTCTGTTAGCGTCATTTTAGTAGGTACATATAAAACGTTAAGTGGTTAATGTAACGGAAACAATGAAGATCTTCTTTATAAGACAATGTGAGCGTTTAACACCCACACGTCAGCGTAAATACGCTTTATGTTAAGGTTCAATATATCTCAAGGACAATTATTTATTGGATTCTTTAGAAACTCTGTTCTACATATATATATTGAATTATCAATAGAAACATACAAATACTATCATTAAAAGATTTAAAGCGATTTTACCTGGTAGTATTATATATAGAATTAGTATATATTAATACGAAACTACTAGAAAAAATGCGCTCTAAAAAGTTTAAAATAGGTCTCCTGAGATCGATTTTTACCTAAAAATAGATAATTGCCCTGTTAAGGATATATTTGCTAGACGAGGATGACGAGTTCATCTCAGCTTTGCAATGTTCATTAAATTTAATTATTTGTTCTCTCCCATTTAAATACTTTTAATTTCTTCAAACATTAACTTTGTAATAAAAAGGAATGAGGTTATTTTTGTAATCTTGAAAATTTTAAGGGCTAAAATATACTTATATGATAATGAATGAAAAAGTATTATCAAAAATTCATCCGTATAAGCTGTATATATGTGATAACACTTGTAGAAAAATAACAACACAAATAGTAGTTGAACATAATTAGGATTATACATAGTTGCACTGCAAGCCACTGTTACAATAACAGTTTCTAATAACACTGTTATAATAACAGTACTAGTATAATAACAGGTTTCGTTTTTAATCCTTACTAATATTATAAATGCGAAAGTAAGGATGTTTGTTTGTTTGTTACGCTTTCACGCTTAAACCACCGAACCGATTTCAAAAATTATTTTACCAATGGAAAGCTATAATATCAGGGAGTAACATAGGCTATATTTTATCCCGGTATTCCCACGGGAACGGGAACTACGCCGCGGGTAAGGCGACTGAAACCAAAGCGAAGCGAGGGCGGGTTGCTAGTGGTATTATAATAATTACAGAAATAAGTTTTTCTGAGTAAACTATGATAGCAAATTGATGGAATTGCAGGGTATGTGTAAAGTAATTTAATAACCTCGTATATTGACTGCCTCTTCACAGATTTGAAATGGGATAATATTATAATATACTAGAATTATTAAATTCTAGGTACCTTTTTCTGAATTTTACTTGACAAAAAATTGTGTGGTCGGGAGACTCTCGTCAGGAACGAATTTCCTTACACTCAAATCACATGTAGGTGTAATAAACAAAATACTTGTATCAAGTCATACAATTTTATCAATTTACTTTTCTAAATTTGAATTGCACACATTTGCTGCAGTTTGCTGCAGCCATTTTACTAAACTTATCGCAATGAAAAAATATTCACGTATGATCTATCTATCTAACACAAAAACACAAATACGTTTTCACGAAATTTACACGGGTTTGTGTTGAGTTTATATGATAAAAAGAGACAGGAATAGGGACAGAGAGAGAGAGAGAGAGAGAGAGAGAGAGAGAGAGAGAGAGAGAGATAGAGAGAGTTGCGCAACCGCCTGCTCGTTAACGCGTAGTAAACTCGATTCACACACACACACACCATACAGCATTTCGTTATGTGAAGATTTCCACAAAATCGCGCTACCCGTAAGCCGCGTTAAGGACCTTCATTCCAAAAAGATGGATACAGATTTACCAATAAGTTTCAACAAAACATTTCTACAAATTTAATTTAGTTGATGGATGTATTTATCCAGCTCAAGCCCGCATGTTGCCGTTGGACCTCGACCCGGCATTATCATTCTGCACTCACTTGGTCTACGGCTACGCTGGCATCCAACCGGACACATCTAAGATCGTGTCATTGAATGAAAACTTGGATATAGACCGGGCTCATTCGAATTTTAGAGCCATCACGAGCATGAAGGCTAAGTACCCAGGCCTCAAAGTCTTCCTATCTGTCGGCGGCGACGTTGATACTGAAGAGGCTCAGAAATATAACAATGTGGTAAGCTTACACTTTTTATATAATTTGTTTAGTTGTGTAATAATATAGGCATTATCATGTGTGGTGACGGAGTGAGAATGTAATTTACTAACCTCTCTCATGCCCGTGGGTATCGTTACAGGCGACTAAAGGATATGATATGCAAATAATATCTATGCAAAAGGAGGAAAAAATCGACATAAAGCTATGCCAACACGCCCTGACTAGCACAGTTTAGTAGGTCAATGTCTCTCCCATTGTGGAGGAGGTCCGAGCCCAACATGATGATGAGCTGATGATATCACGCAATGGAGGAATAAATGGGTTGCCTTCCTGTTCTTTTCCGTGGTTATAATTGATAAATAGGAGACATAGGCAGGTAAATACAAGATGGAAATTTCAAAGCAAAACAATCTAACATCCTATTAATATTATAAACGCGAAAGTTTGTATGTATGTGCGGATGTGAAGATGTTTGTTGCTCTTACATGCATAAACTAGTGAATGGATTTTGATGAACCTCCACAATAATATAGTTTACGTAGGCTATAATTTATCTCAACATTCCCACGGGAAGGGAAACAATGGGGGTAAAACCGCAAGGCGCCACTAGTACCTACGTTATATAGAAGATTAATTCCCTTCCTAGTGAAAATATTAATTTGACTTTATTTAAAAAAACAAATGCACGGGCAGAATAATTATTACAGTCGGTTAGGGTATTTAATTATGTTAAATAAATCCTTACTAATATTATAAATGCGAAAGTAACTCTGTCTGTCTGTCTGTCTGTCTGTTACGCTTTCACGTCTAAACCACTGAACCGATTTGGATAAAATTTGGTACAGAGATGGACTAAAGCTTGAGAAAGGACATAGGCTACTTTTTATCGCGAAAAAATGGGTATAAGGGGTTGAAATAGGGGATGACATTTTGTATGGAAATTCATCATTTTCGATGATAGAATCATGAATCTTTGTGTTAAGGCACTTGATAATATATACATAAATATTTGTTCTAGCGTTTTGGAAATTTCATTTATATGGGGATGAAATTCAACCCCTAAAAGACAAAAAAGCATAAAGCCGCAACCATTGGGCCTAGAAACGTAATATTTTTTTACACCAAAGTATTTCTTAGGGTACACGAGCTCTAGCAAAGAAATCGCGAAAAAATGGGTATAAGGGGTTGAAATAGGGGATGATATTTAGTATGCAAATGTATCATTTCGATGATAGAACCATGAATCTTTGTATTAAGGGCACTTGATAATATATAAATAAATATTTATTCTAGCGTTTTGGAAATTGCATTTATATGGGGATGAATTTAACCCCTAAAAGACAAAAAAGCATAAAGCCGAAACCACTGGGCCTAGAAGCGTAATTTTTTTTACACCGTTGTTTCTTGAAGAACACGAGTTCTAGCGAAGGATTTTTGGAAAATCACCCCTTAAGAGGCTGAAAATCGTATAGCCGAAACTATTGGGGCTAGGAACGCGAAACTATGTATTTCTATGTATTGTGCAATTCTCTTTCTTTTGTTGTTAATGAGCACTAAAAAATTAGTTTTTGAAATTCAATCTCTAAGGGGGTGACAAATGTATATCCGAAATCATTAGGCCTAGAAACTAGGGATGTGAAAAAATAATCGATTTTTATAATAATCGATTATCAATCGATTTTTTTTGTAATAATCGATTTTACAATCGATTAACAAAATAATAGAAAATCGATTATTTTTATAATAAAATTAATCGATTATTTCACAGCCAGATATCCTAAAAAAACAAGGTCATCACAATACTGCGTGCAGTATTTCATACTATATTAGAAGATGAAGCTCACATTTCCTAAAAAAAAAGTCATCATAATCCTGTTGGGAAAAATCGATTATTTATTTTTAATTAATCGATTATTTTATAATCGATTTATTTTGAAGAACAAAAAATCGATTATTTAAAAAATCGTTTATTTTCCCTCTAAGTCACATCCCTACTAAAACATGAAATTTTGTACAAAGTTGTCTTTCTTGGGGAAAGTGCTCACTAAAAAAGAGTTTTTGCAATTTTAGCCCTAAGGAGGTGAAAAGCGTATAACCGATATCACTGAGCCTAGGAACGATCATTTTAGTACACGGTCGGCTTTCTTGGGTTACCCCATTATTTTTTCTTAATGCTCGCTTATCAAGATTACTTTGGATCGACGCAATATGTAGGCGGTCCTCTGTCATCGTAGATATATTCCAAAGGTTCTTCTAGCAATATTTTATGACCAGCTGCCTGCCAGACGACATAGCTGCCTACATGGCATCACCAATTGGTCCAGGTCAATGTAAATCTTTGTCTTAGTAGTATTTTGCGACACCCACAAACAATGAAAGTGTTATAATATTCCTAGCCGCTACCAGACAGTAAGTTAAAATCAAGATATTAATCCAATTTTCTATCTCTAGAAATAAACAAATTTGAAGCGTCTATTTGTTGTCAAAGTAATAAGTTTTATTTATGCTCACACAATTATTTGCACGATACCTATGTCTAAAAAACCGGCCAAGTGCGAGTCGGGGTTATGCACGAAGGGTTCCATACCATTATCTATAAAAAGAGAGAAAATTGCGTTTGTGGTATAGGAGCCCCCTAAAATATTTATTTTATTTTTAATATTTATTGTTATAGCGGCAACAGAAATGCATAATTTGTAAAAAAATCAACTGTCTAGCTATCGCGGTCCTACGGATACAGCTTGGTGACAGACAGACGGACGGACAGACAGCGAAGTTTTAGTAATAGTGTTCCGTATTTACCCTTTGGGTACGAAACCCTAAAAACGGCTCATTTTTTTTGTCTGTCTATTCAATACGGGTAATCTTCAAAACGGTTGGACCGATACTGATAATACTTTACAACCAGGTCTACCAGGCCTTACATAAGGAATAACTTAGGCTATATTTTATCCAAGGCTATATTTTATCCCGGTGTGGCTGGAGCAACTGTAAGAATTTAATCGATTTTAAAATTATTTCACTAACGGAAAGCTGATTTTAAGCGAGTAACATATTTAGGTTTTATTGCCGTGTGGTAACGGAGTAAGAATACAATTCACCACCCACTCTCTTACCCGTGGGTGTCGTAAGAGACGACTCAGGGATATATTACGCATATAACATCTATGCAAGAGATGGAAAACTCGAAACAAAACCCTATACCAACCTGTCTGACCAGCATGGTATAGTAAGGTTAATTTCCCTCCTACTATGGAGAAGGCTCGAGCCCAGCAGTGGGACGTATATGAGCCGAAATGATGATGAACATATTTAGGCTATTTTTTTATCCCAATATTCCTACGGGCCCGGGCACAATGCCGGTGAAATCGCGGGCGTTTAATGGATATAAAAATTAATTTACGAAAGAAAATCTAAATTATCAGTGAATAACAAATAAAGGCTATTTTCATCCTGGTGTTTGCCCGGGAATGAGAACTCTGCGAGAAACTGGTGGATGTTGACCAATTTTTAAAATTCTTTTAACAATAGGAAGCTACGTTATCAGCGAGTAACAGGCAATTTTTATCTCGAATATTTGTATGGGATTTCATTAGTACAATTTTTTTTCACCTATGTAAACTTATAATATCAGCGAGTAACATAAGCAACTTTTATCTCGGCATTCGCATGGGAATGGGTTCTACGTGGGTGAAACTACGGGAGTTTGATCAATATTTTTTTTTCACCAATGGAAACCTATCATTGATAATGTATTATCAGCGACTAAGGATGGCCATATTTATCATCGTTTTCCACGTGAATTTGAACTACAAGGGTGGAAGTAATATTCAAATATAAAAATTTGTGAAGATATTTGGACGTTTGTTACTCGATCACACGTAAACTGTTGACCAGATTTGGATGAAAATTGACACATAGATAGAGTATTTCTTAAATTAAGAAATATCATCATCATCATCACCGCAGCCCACATAGTTCCCACTCTTGGGCTGGGGCCTCCTCCATAATGTGAGGGAATTTGACCTACTATACCATGCTGGTCAGATATGTTGGTATAGGGTTTCATTTTTCGAGTTTTCCTTCTCTTGCACAGATGTTATGTGCACATTATATCCCATAGTCGTCTTATACGACATCCACGGGCAAGATAGGTGGTGAATTGTATTCTTACTCCGTCACCACAATAACACAATAAAAAGAAATATGCAAGCCAACTTTTATGCGGGCGAAGCCGCGGGCAAAAGCTAGTGTTTACATATTTGAAAAACCGAAAACAATTAAGCGGTAACTACTCACTTAAATTCAAATGGCTTAATGAATTTACACTGAAGTAAACAATGTTCTCCGTTATGATTCCGATAATTATGATTCCGATTAATTACTCTTATAATTGTTTGAACTGTAACGAAATTATAACGTTTGACTAAATGTAAGTATAATCAAATGATTATTATGACTGTGTGTCTGAAACTACGCCTGGACGTATTTTAGTCTTTGATGTGACTGGTTAATTTATCAGCCATCATCTTCATGAACCTATTACTCCATTCCCACGTCACATTTTTCTAAACGTGGGACTAAAGTCCCTGGTCCAGTCACCCGCGGCCGTGTCACCGAAGAGGAGTTCCTCTCGCGTACGATCCGCTGCCTCGTTCCGTGAGATGACGGCCTCACAGAAGGCGGCAACCGCGTCCCAGTTCCTAACGCTGCCAGTTCCTGATACTGCCGAGCATCTCGCTAGCGATGGTCGGCAGCGTCAGGTTGGCACCGACCGAACAATGATTGCGATGAGTTCACGGCGCTGCTCTGTCCACGCGGAACACACCTCGAGCGTATGCTGCATCGTATCCTCATCGCAATCGCAGTGGTGGCAGGACAGTGTGCTCTCGCTCCTAACGAACTTATGCAGGGACTTGGCGAAGCTACCCTGCCCAGACGGGTTCGTATAGGGTTTCATTTCAAGTTTTTTTTTCTCTCACACAGTTGTTATCAGCAAATAATCCTTTAGTTATCTTTTACGACACCCACGGGCAAGATAGGGGGTGGTGAATTGTATTTTTACTCTGTCACCGGCACGGAATGTATATATCTAATATTGTATGTATATAAGATAAATAATATTTCAACTGTATTTCATAAAATTAAATTCCTTCATTGTTAAATAGCTCGAGTCCGCACAAGCTCGTACTGCTTTGGTCAATTCTGGAGTCGTCTTAGCTCAGCAATATGATTTCGATGGCATCGATTTGGCATGGCAGTTCCCGAAGTACAAGCCAAAGAAGATCCGCTCTGGATGGGGTAAGTCTTAAAAAAGGGGCTTAGGGTTTGTAGCTCAAACAGTAGCCAAACGCTCCAGATCAATATGGGGATTTCTATTTTTTTATATTTATTTGCTCCAGAAAAGCCCTATTTGCCCTTTTTGTTAGAGAAAATAGGTCTAAAACATTTATATTGCGTAGCTATGCAACAGACCTTTACATTATATAGCCCTTTATTGATAAGTGGGTTATCCATTACTAAAACAATTTTTAAATACGAATTAGCAGTTCCCAACATTAGCGAAAAAACTCTTCAGCTTGATAATATTAGTATAGATAAGGTATAGATTTCATTTCATTTATATGGATATTTAATGCCCAGTAGAAATATAAAAACAGTCGTCTGAATCATTTATTGTCTGATGTGACTGATTGTTTAAAAAGAACTTATATAAAAATTACAAACTGTTATTAGTAGTTTTTAAATTTGTGATAATAGTAGCATATGTAATTAGTTATACAGACATAATTTACAAACCTTCAATAATTTTAATATATACACATGTTTTAAAAATACAATTGATTAGAATACATTGGGCGTACATAAATTAGGCGTCCTGAACAGAGCCAGGCGGTATTTCATACAGAAACAGCTTCTTGTGCTATACAAAGCACAAGTCCCTCCTCATGTGAGCAGTATGCTCATATCTCTGGGCAGAGGTGCCCATATTTCAGCTAGACCTACTTGACTCCCTGCAAAGACGTGCTATTTGAAGTATCGGGGATCCCAATCTGACGGATAGATTAGAGTCACTGGAGCGGCAGAGAGACATTGGGTGGAGAGAGCGTGCAGACCGGTACTATGAGCAACTGTTTGATTTGGTACCATAGTCACCGTTTTACCAATGTACTACTTGTTACCATAGCAAGGTTCATCCATTTTCAGATGGAAGTGTTATGGTCTTTAACTCTATATTTTCAGTGATCATTTTGCCCTCGTACGTGTAGGCTCTTGAATGACCTACCTGCTGCTGTGTTTGCCGAGCGACACGTCCTTTAAATGAAGTTTAAGAAAAGTTCTTTCTTCACGGTAGGCAACGGGCTGGCTGTATCCCTGCTATTGACAAGGTTCATGTACGGCAGCATCACTTACCATAACGGGTGCTGCTTGCTCGTTTGCCACAATTGTCAATAAAAATATGTATATAACTCGTCTGTTTGGTGACGGAGTAAATATACAATTCAACTCCTCCCTTTCTTACCCGTGGGTATAGTAAAAGACGACTAAGGAATTATAACATGCAGATAACATCTGTGTAAGGACACCAACCCCTTTGACCAGCGTGATATAATAGGTAAATTTTTCTCTGTTTTTGGAAGAGACTGGTAAGTAAAATATAAATATAAAATTATAAATACTGGCCATATTTTTATTTTTCAGATCTCATTAGCTCAGTTACTATTATTAATATTAGTATAGCTAAAATTGTTACATACATCGCATATAAAGATTGTAGTATACTTAAGTATCTTTTCTTATAGGTTCGTTCTGGCATGGTGTCAAGAAAACTTTCGGTACTACGCCCGTCGATGAGAAGGAGACCGAGCATCGTGAAGGATTTACCGCTTTAGTTCGTGAAATGAAACAAGCACTCAGCGTGCCAACACCCAACAAGCCTCAAATGCAACTTTCCATCACCGTACTCCCTAATGTCAACGCCAGTGGTAAGTAAAGCAACTTTAAGATGTTCCATTCAATAAAACACTAGTCGCAAAAATTAAGATTGCATATTTTGGGGAGATTTTCAACAGGTTGTAAACACGAAGGGAAATGATCGTACAGCTATTAAAAAAAAGGAAGAATTGTAACTCCAAGTGTCTACTTTTTGAATATGAACTTCAATATTTTTTACAGGTAGCAGTTTTTGAGTAGTCATAAGAAAATCACCGGATTCCTTGTTCCAAATTTTTGCCTGGCTTTAAAACGGTCATCATTTTTCGTTTGCCAAGTGCCGTTGGTAGTATTTGTAGCCGTTACCACCCTACAAGCTTGTGTATACATATAGAGCATTCTTGCGATAGAGTGGACTTTGTGATAGTTATAGTTGAGATCTATTAAGTATTAGTAGTATATAGTGTCTATGTTCTATAAATATCCGTGCGGTTATGGAGTAAGAATACAATTCAGCACTACCTAATTTGCTTGTGGATGTCGTAAACGACGACTGAGGAATACAAGATACATATAATATCTCTACAAGAGAAAGTAATTTCCAAATAATACCCTTTAATAACCCGTATGGAGGAGGCTCGAGCCCAGCACTAGGGTGTAAATGAGCCGAGATGATGATGTACTATATACAATTTTATATATGATTATGCATTAGAATGAAAATTTAACTGAATGATACGTAAAAAGGATATACGGAACCACTGTAATTTTAGTATATTTTTAAGAATAGAAATAATTTTGTTCAAAATCTTCAAACGTCGATATTCAAATGTTTAATTAAACTTTTAATATTATTAAAATGAATGTTTCTAAGAATGAATTTCTGAATTATCCTCTCCACATTTATGACAAAATTCTATGAAACAATTTCATTAGAGTAGCTATCATTTTGCTAAGAGCAAAGAGTTGAATTTCAGTGAAATTGTAAATTTAAACAAAATAAAAAAGACAAAATAGGAAACGTGTTTTATAAATGTATGAAACCAGTATTTTATGATCCTGGCAATGATGACGATGACGTTAGGAAACTTGTCTTTACTCATTTTTTTATGACATTGGTTGTTAATTTTTAAAATGGTCAAACATCAGTAAATATTACGTAAAAATAAAATGTTTCATCACCCTCTTTTTATCTGTGGGTGCCGTACAAGACGACTAAGGGATTATAATATTCATACATGATTTGTAAAAAATCTTTCCATTGTGACGGAGGTTCGAGATCAGTATTGGGACTATATGAGCTGTGATAATAATAATGATGAATATGTACAAACAAAAGAATGTTTCAAACATACTTTAAAATAAAAATAATATTAGGCATTAATCGTATATGATATAAATAGCAAAACTTGTACAAGTAGAATTCAAACAATCCGCTCCTAGACGCGAAGGTCTTTTGAATTCCTTGTTAATGAAAAATGTTTATGAACATTCTCGCTCATATTATATCCTTCAAGTTAATCTATTATGTTACTCAAAATAAGCAAGGTCTGTAAAGCAGTAAACTCATTCTATCATTCAAATTATAAATATCTTGTTATTAATATAAAGATGATGAAATCATTCATTTTCTCTTGCTAATACCAATTTGAAAACATGTATTTGTTTACCCGTGTCGTGACAGATGTAGTGACAGAATAAGAATATCATTCACAATTTCTTTGTTGACCATAGGTGTCGTAAAAGACGACTAAGGGATATAATATGAAAGAGGAGGAAAACGTAAAATAAAACCTATAGCAACCCGTCTGACAAGCGTGCTATAGTAGCTTAATTTTTCTCCTAATTTGAGGAAGGCTGGAGTCCTGCACTGAGATGTATATTAATTGAAACGGGATTATAAGAATGATATAACTATGCGACTCGATATTGTATTTTTTTAAGTACATATTTACTACACAGATGGCTTAGTGGTCTAAGTAACGATCTGCTGAGTTTGGAACCCAACACAGATTGCTCCTTTAGGCTATCAATTAATGATTATTAGCATTATAATTATACAATCTCATTGTAAATTCCTCCGTAATTGAAGGACTTATTACTTAGAGCGTGGTGTTTCTTTCAAGAAAAATAAAAAAAGAAGAAATTTATTGCTGTATTGCGGGTTAACAACAATATTAAGTTTTTAATAACTATCTGGCACTTTCAGAGCTGCAGATTACCCCAAGCTGTCCTGACGTTGTCCTATAATTATTCTTGTAAAATAACTTTTTTATTTTTTTAGTATACTTTGACGTACCTGCTATCATTAATCTGGTTGATTTCGTGAATCTTGGCGCATACGATTATTACACCCCTGAGAGAAACCCTAAGGAGGCTGACTATAGCACTCCATTGTATACCCCTCAGAACCGCAATCCTCTCCACAATGCCGACGCCTTAGTTACTTACTGGTAAGTAATTTTAGTTATTTATATTAGTTTTAATTAATTTTCTTTATACGTATAGTGATAATAAGAAGACAATTTACGTGTTGGACATTCGTGTCGTAAAAAATGACTAAATTATAATACAGATAACATTAATTAAAGATAAGGTAATACTGACAAAAACTTTTGCTAACCTATATGATCAGAGTGTTATAGTGGGTCAAATTACCTCAAATTGTAGAGATTGCCCGAGGCCAAAAAGGGACTTATGAAGAGGTTGAAAAGAAGTATGTTTTAATACCACAAGCAATTTTTATAGTTCGTTTAAACAAGGCATTAAAATACAAATATCAATATCTCCGTAACAGCTTGTTTATGCAATTTTCGAAGTAATATTTTTTGAAGTAATATTTTTCGAAATATATTTGAAAGATAAATAATCGTTAATGCTAATATCTTATGTTTTAAATATTCACCGCAATATGAAGCATTACCAATTAGATTTTTTGATGTAGCTTAACTCGATTATTGAGAGGGCTTATAAAATATTACTAAAATACAATAACATAATCATTATAACCCCCTATCCACCCCCTATCTTACCCGTGGGTGATCGTACGAGACTACTAAGGGATATAAAAACGCATATAACATCTATGCAAGAGAAGGAATACTCGAAATAAAACCCTATGCCAACACGTCTGACCAGCGTGGTATAGTAGGTCAATTACCCTTCCATTATGGAGGAGGCCCGAGCCCAACAGTGGGACGTATATGGACTGAGATGATGATGATGAGATGATGAATCATTATAAGCATATGATACTAATTTGAAGATTATAATATAAAAAATAAAGGAAATAATCCGACTACATTATTTTTATGACGGCCAGCTATACAAAATTTCAATTTGACTATTTCGAAATAAGCTAACTATCAAGTAGATAAAGGAATGTTGCATATAATACGGAGTTTTGCACGAACATGTTATATAAATTTCTTGTGTACGTGTGTATATATCACTGAACTCCTTCTAAACGGCTGGACCGATGCTGATGAAATTTTTTGTGTTTAAGGGAATTCGAGAATGGTTTAGATTCGCAATTGGACGCGGTAGGTGGCGCTGCTGTCGCTTTAAAGGAGAATTCCTTTTATTTTATTTGAACAGAACAATCTCTGTTGGGTCAGCTAGTAAAATATAAAAAAAGGACGTTGTTGAGAATATTTTGTTACAAATACAACTGTTGTACGAAAAATAGAAAGTAGAGTATGTATTTTATTTTTAATAATTTATCAATAGGCTCCAGGCACACGCACCTCCTCAGAAGCTGATCCTAGCCATTCCAACATTTGGTCGCACCTGGAAACTTGACTCCGATAGTGAGATCGCTGGTGTTCCTCCCCTACACGCTGATGGTGCTGGAGAAGCTGGTAAGTTTATTTTAGTAGCGATTTCTTTAACTTCAATTAATAATTGTAGATATTTTTTTTGGCGGTGGGTTAAAGTCGGCGCACTCCTCGCACCACTCCGTCCGAGGCAACAGAGGGGCGTAGGTACGCACACCCGTAACCCACCCATGACACGTCGCCTTCGTCGTTGGGCCGACCACCGGAGCAGGGTGGCTTGACGTCAGTGGTCGGCCCGACGGAATACCCCCTTGAAGGGTACCCCCCCATCGACCGACATCCCCCCTCGCCGAGGACGTCGATATAATTGTAGACATATGAATGTATCGCAGTACAATGATGATGGTTGGATTAATCTGAAGTGTTAGAGTATGCATTAAACTCTTTACAAGACTAGAAAATATGAACTGCTTTTCACTGGTACTTTCGATCAATTGCAAAACAATTTGGAATGACAGGGGTGCTTAAAACCACCGTACGAGGATTTGCTGCTCTTTGAGCCTACCATTACCATAGAGATTTTTATCAAAGGATCAGTCCCAGCTTTGTTATAATTTCAAAAAGTTTTTTTATGATACTTTTCGTTACCTATTGGTTTATTATTACCTGTATGTATATTTTTATTAGAAAACGAACAGTATATATATTCTTACAATATTGTTATACAGTTTTTTTTTTCAATTTTTAAACATACCTAGATATTATGCGAATGTCACTAACTGGTATTTACTTTTTTATAAAAAATTAATAATCTATCCTGAATAAAAATGCGGGGTTCACTAATTTCGCACATCAGCACTCTGCTTTTCTTCGAAAAGCCGTACAATTTTGATGCAAATTAAACCTTGTATCGGTGAGCTCACCGTAATAATATTATTTCTCTCAGGTCAATAATTCAGAATTTCTTAAACGGAAAATAAAGAGAGAACAAACCACATTTATTTGATTACTTTGTGGTAATGTTTCAGATTTAATGTTTGTAGGATTGTAAGGACATAAAACGTCGAAATGTATGAATATCTGAGAAAATAGCTGTGATTGGATACATTAGTAACAGTGTCATGAATCAACAAAGCGATTAGCCTTGATAACAAGGCAATCGTGTGTAGCCTCGTGTTCAAAACACTAATTCTTAAGAAATGGCTCTTTTATTTTTATAATATTCTACACACTGACCTTTATTATTATTATTTCCTTTAAAACTTTATTATTTACCTTTTATCCTTTAAATATTTCGTTATATAGATTTACACAATTAGGTAGTGAAATTTGTTTTGAATTATGTATATTGACGTGTATAATAATTAGCATGCATGTAACCGCTCTGGCACGAAGAATAAGTACGCTGAAGTAGCAATGGCCAGATCGCATCGCTTGACGAACCGAAAACAGCTGGGACGAAATGTTCTCGAGTGGCAACCACGTATTGGTCGACGCAGTGTACAATACCCTCCACGGGGTAGGCCGACGACCTGGTGAAAGTTGTTGGGCATCGTTGGATGCAGGCGGCACAAAACTGTACTTTTTGGTGAAACATGAGGAAGGCCAGCAATGTATTACGAAAAGATAAATGATAATAATGATGATGAACGCTATAATAAATCTATATTATATTGATTTTATGTACCACGTATGTTTCTAGGTCATGACCAACCATTATCATCTTTATAGTTTAAAAACTCAATTAAAATATAGCTTTATTCTACAAAAACGCTATCGTCAGCTGATATTAGATATCTGTCTTCACCTAACATTCATGATCTCGTAAATATTCATTCACACTATGAATATGTATAAAACTACAGAGTAGTTCACTTAGCGTTAACTTGCAACCGTATTAATTGCCGTTACAGAACAGTTCGTTTGCATTATGCAACAACATTACGGAATAATAAAGATGCCAATATAATATTAGATTTTATTACTGCAAAAGTAAAGTCCGATATTAATATTACTTTGCAATTATACAATGAGTGCCCGAAAGTGCACTCATCTTTGTAGTATCATTAGCTTATATTGTTTACAAACAAAAGTAATTTATACTAATATTATAAAGAGGTAACGTTTGTGAGTTTGTGATGTTGTAGGGGATAATCTCTGAATCTACTGAATCGATTTTCAAAATTATTTCACCAATAGAAAGTTACGTTATTGTAGAGTGTCATAGGATATAATAATTTCCAAAATTAATTACGCATCTTTACTTAAACTTGAATAATGTAATCCAAGTTGTAAAAAAAATTGCTTTCATCGCGTGTCCTGCAATAACTATTGAGGATAAAACAAAACAATTTACTACAAAATTAAAGAACGTATCAAAATCTATAAAAAAGTCCACGATAGCATATATATGCATATCTCCTATGGATCACTCAAAATGACTGCTTTTACTGTTAAAATTGTGGATTAAAAATAATTAATTTTTGTGAAGCTTATTTAGCCCATATGGTATTAATCTATATCTTTATAAATATGTTTTTTAGAACGGCAATTTAATGTAGAATATTTGTGCTCTTTACTCCATACAGTTTAAACAAATATCTTCAAAGATATTAGCAAAATAAAAACGTGCGGTGCGCGCCGCCTCGGCCATTACGTGGCAATATAGGCAGTATCTATCCGATTGCGTCGCGTCCAGCGCTGTGGGGGAAGGGGTGTGGTCTATTACGTCTACGAAGTAGGAAAACCAAAATAACAAAAAAAAAATCTTCAGCATCATAATTATTATTTATCCCGAACTTTTAACCTGAATAAAGTATTACGCGGGACAAACGGGCCAGGACAAAAATATTTCTAACGCGGAGCGGAGTCCGCGGGCACTGCTAGTGTTATATATTTGTAATATTTGAGTTTTAAAATGATCTTTATTTTATGTTTATATTAGTTTCCATCGCTTTTTATTACTAAAGTACTTATTGAAATTATGACTGAAATATCAGCATTAAGACTAAACATATTTTTGTGTAGACTGAAAGCATACATTGAAACTATGATTGATGGAATAACTGAAAATACACGTAATGGATAAATGGATATATTTTAAGGTATTATCTGTAAGGTGAACATAGTTAACAAAAGAATCGCAGACTAATGTACGAATTAGAGGTGTTACGTACACGTTTTCTTATGATGTTTCATTTGTCTCCTCCACAAGCATGTGATAATTTCATACATCGTATATAATATAATTCTATAAGTAAAAGTATTGGAAAGAATAATAGAGAATTTATTTTAAAGGTCCCTACACTAAAACCGAGAGTCTGTTGAGTTACCCAGAAGTGTGTGCCAAGCTGATCAATCCTAATCATCAGAAGGGTATGCTTCCTCATCTCAGAAAAGTTACTGATCCCAGCAAGCGTTTTGGTGAGTTACTTAATAATTTATATAAACTCGTAATCTATACGTCTAAACATTTGTAATTACCAAATAAAAATGCTCTTATTCATAATTTTTGTTTTTCAAATTGCCTGCATTGCTTAATACTTATTCTACTTTAAGTATGGTATAAATTACTATGGTTACCTTTAGTTAATACTAACGGAACAAAAATGTTCACACTGCTGCATTGAAAATAGCCTTTCATTTTCTCTGTCATATAATTAGAAAATTTTAACAACACCTATTACTATGACAAAAATAATATTCGTATGTATTTTAAATGTTTACATATGTACATATTTAATATGTTTTCAAATACCGTTTATTACAGTTGCATTGAAATCTGTGTGAAATAGTTCTAAATGGAATAACGCATACTACAGCTATATATATTTTGACAAGAGATTATAAATTCCATATAATGAATTATATTTTTTATGTCTAGAGAGTCGATATAAAGAATAAATTCTTTCTCAATGCGTATATGTATATAAACTTAACGAACGTGAGTTCATGTCGCCTCGTCACGTCCTCGACGAAGAAGACGACATTATCACACTCGCTCAACAAAGAGCCTACACGGCCCGCGAGGCCTTAACAAATAAATATCCGCGGTTCTGCCCTCGCCGTCGAGGTGCGAAACCGCGCCGCGCAAAAGTCACGACTAAAAACGTGGGCACGCTCATTTTGCCACCAGGGACGCCCCAAGCCGAGGTCCGTTCCCCACAGGGTGAGCCCTTGGGCGATGTCGCTTAGCATACTTTTCTCCGGGTTGAGAGCCCTCAGCGCTCACCCATAGTCCGCGTCAAGCTGTCAAGGCCATCTGCGGCCAACAGCTGAACACACACAAAAAAAAAAGTTCATGTCGCCATTACACAAAAATATTGAAGAGATCATATTTTTTATTATTCTTTCTCTGTTTACATATTCATTACGGTTATATGTTCTCAGTATATTAAAATTTTCATTCAGCGTATTAATATATAAATATATTAATTTAGGTGCTTGTGCTTTTCTATAGTGTTTTATAATAAATAAAATCAGTAGTGCTTGTAAGAATCAGCTAGAAATTTAAATTTTCAGAGCAAGGCTTAACGAAGGATCAAGATTTAAGTCCTATGTTTGGTTGGTACTTATTAATAGGCTTTTAGCTTTTAGTAACTACATTTTTGCTGCATAAATAAATGTTGTCAATTTATATTGTTTGCCAACAGTATTGCACAACTTTAACTTGAAGTACATACAGATGGTTCACACCTTAACACTTAATTTTAAAATTCTGATGATATCAAGATAAAATTAGCCGCTCAATATTCGTAAATAATTATGCGTCATAAAAGAATTTGTATTCGGCAATATTATCATAACTCGTAACTTACATAATAGTCATTTTTGAATGTTTATTTAATAAAGCCCCTTTCTCTTTTATTAATCAAGGACTTTTGGAAGGGTTTATAGGACGTACATGCACGTTCATAAATATAATATGAGCTTCTTGTTGAACTGGATACTATACTGTCTGTATGTGACTTAAAGTTCTTGCAAGCACTTTAATTATTAATAACTTAGAGAATTGGTACAGTTTATTATATCCTGATAGTTGAATGAATTTAGTTAAAATAAATATATGTTTAATAAAAATTCATCGGTTTGCTATACACATCATGTCATCACAGTAGGATGGAAATTGATCTACTATACCACGCTGGTTAGATGTGTTGGTATAGGGTTTTGTTTCGAGTTTTCCTTCTCTTGCATAGATGTATTATGCATATTTTATCTCTTATTCGTCTTTTACGACATTCAGAAAGGGTGTGATAAATTGTATTCTTACTCCGTAAAAAAAACAAGTATTATTTTAAAAAGAATTCAATTTATATAATATTTTATATACAAATCAGAATCTTGTGTGCTTTAGTTGTTAGGATCACGTACGAGTAGAAGAGGGTTGGTGAATGATATTCTTACTCCGTCACCGCAAGGATAAAAGTAAAAACAGTATTAACAAATATAAATAAAAATATACTCTCTAGATAAATTTATTTTAAACTAGTACCAATTTTCAATACGTATTGCGTATTTGGTCGTTATGTGTCCTTAGTAATGGAGCAATAGCTGTAAATTAATAACTGTGGTCCACTGGACCTTGGTATTTTTTTAGGCTTTGTGCATGTTCTTATTATAACATAGCCATTATTTTTTCTGCGGGCATAAGTCACACTGTAATATTAATTTATTTATAATCTATCTCTTTCACCTAAGAAACAGTAACTAGAGATATAATACAGCTTTATTTTTCCGTACAATCCTTAGTCCCATGTAATGGTGAGCGATTGTCACTAATACTTTCAAACTTCAACTTAAAACATCCCCTTCAATAAAGCACCAATAACATTTGAACTCGTGATTATCGTAGTAATATATATCTCCGTATGGTGGCGCTGTAGGAATAAAATTCGCCATCCTTTGAGTTATCCGTATTTGTCGGTGACTACTCATATTGATGCAGCTAGCTTAAAATTGTCGTTGAAATAATCATCGCGTCAACGAAGTACGAACGTCCATAAAGAACAGATCAATAGACCGTCTCATCAATTCACCAACTAGTCGATAAATTTAACTAGTCTATGGCCACGGCCAGAAATGGATGGTTTAGTTTCGTCTACGTTAGTCGTTAAAATTATATGCGTAGACGACGCATCTCTAAATAATTAGATTTTATTTTGTATAATAATGAAACCTAAAGGCTTTAACGCCTGGGTTTCCTTAAAAATACAATTTCCCGTAGGGTGTCGTAAGAGATAATAAATAAAACATTTCTATGCGTCATGTAACTCGCCGTGTAATGAAACCATACCGCGATTTAGAAATAATGTAACAACGCCATCTATGGACATTTATTTGTATAAATAATTCATACTTTGTATACATTATATGAATTTACATTACGTATAATTCGTATAACATTTCCAAATAATTTATAATGATGATCAAAATTACACATTTATTATAACATTAAATATTTTACAGGTACCTATGCTTTCCGTCTTCCCGATGATAATGGAGAAGGTGGTCTTTGGGTCAGTTACGAGGATCCCGATACCGCTGGCCAGAGGGCAGCTTACGTTAAGTAAGTTATTTATTATTAAGTTAGGATAGGATGTAATATGCAGGAAAACTCGAAACAATACCCTATACCAACAAGTCTGACCAGTGTGGTATCATAGGACAATTTCCGTCCTATTGTGAAGGAGTCTTACTGCTGGGCAGTGGAACGTATATGAGCTCAAATTAATTAATAATGCTACATAACATTTATTAGGTTCATTATTGAATATATTTTGTACTAGCAACCTGCCCTCGCTTCGCTACGGTTTCAGTCTTTCCTGCGTAGTTCTCGTTCCCGTGGAAATACCAGGATAAAGTATAGCCTAGTTTACTCCCTGATATTATAGCTTTCCATTGGTGAAATAATTTATGAAATCGGTCCAGCCGTTTTGAAGATTACCCGGAACAAACAGACAGACAGACAAAAAAATATATAAAGTGTATTTTAGGCATATGTATAGTGCAAATAACCGTGTGAGCATGAAAAAAAGCCTATTATTTTGACATTACAAACAGACACCCCAATTTTATTTATTGGTATAGATTTATATAACCTAGAACGCATAATAGTCCATCCAACAATGGGGTGAATTCACACAGGTAACGATTAGTGATAAATTTTAAACGAAAACATTAATTTAATATAATAACTTGCAATATTATAATATAAAATAGTTACATTGAGTATTTAAAGTAAAAAAAGTAAGAATTAAGTACATAATTTTATTACATTTGCTATCTTCAAACACAAACCGGGTGACTTTCGAATATCTATCGGACAGCGTAATTAAAAGAATATTGGTGAAACAATTTTTGAAATCGGTTCAGTGGTTTAAGCGTGTAAGCGTAACAAACAAACAAACAAATTTACTTTGGCATTTATAATATTAGTAAGGATTATTAATGCCCTTAGTACATATTGTACGATGGTGACTCGGCTAATATTGCTATAAAATTGAGTCGCTTATTGTCATAGAAAGTTATATAGAAAAAAGATTTGCATATTAATCATTGATAAAACTCATACTGTAAATAAAACTACTTTTACGGATTATATCACGTTTGTATTTGATTTGTGATTGCCCGACGTTTCGAACACTTTGCAGCATTCATTGTCACGGGCGGACTTAGGTGCCTCACGTCCAACAAGTCATCGTTATTACAGACATTTATAAGGTCGGACAATCATAAATCAAATACAAACGCGATATAATCCGTAAAAGTAGTTTTATTTACAATGTGTAGTGCTCGCGTAAACATCGGATATCCATACTTATACTCACTCCTAAGTGGTAGGACCATATTAGTGGCAGTCTCGCAAAGAATCGACTTCTTAGTAGTAGCAATTTGTTATTGTCCTTTGCTCAGTGAGCAGGCAAACCGGAAGCCCAATTTTATAAGAGTTTTGGATGGCTTTAGTGTCACCGAATCTCATTGAACGCATTCACCGCTTCGCTTTCTTCACGATATGCAGTGGCCTAACCAAGATACATGAGCTGCAGCTACTCTTACCATCTGATGTACTGCTAGCTTGCTTACTGCTAATCTACACTAATATTATAAAGAGAAAAAAAAATTGTGTGTGTGTATGTTTGTAATGAATAAACTACTGTGCCGATTTCAAAAATTCTTTCACCATTGGAAAACTACATTATCCCCGAGTAACATAGGCTATATTTTATCCCAGTATTTTCACAGGAACGGGAACTACGCGGGTAAGTATGTAAAGATTAAAAACTCATATAGCGATTTGGTAACATATTAGTAATTTCAGTATTTAATTAGTAATGATATTAATCTGAGACAGATTAATTAGATTTTGTCAAAAGCTCGTGGAACGTCTTATCTATAATAGATATGTATCTTTTATCGCGAATAAACAAGTCACTTTAATTAATGCGCTAGAATAAAATTGCTCTGAATATTATCTTCTTCAAAAGGAAAGATAAGTAACACGCTCTCACTTGCATACAACGATGGCCAAATATTTTATTATAGTCTTTGTATTCACAGCTCTTGATATTTCATTAATTTTCTTTAGTGCTCTGTTTACTTTTATATGCTGCTTTTATATTAAACTATTATTTTGTAGACTTGGCATATAAAAAATGTATTGTAATATATCTGTGGTACTTATTATCCGTATGGTGATGAAGTCAGGATGTAATGGTCATCAGTGATTCCTTTAATGTAGTAGGTAATGCATATGTACACAATTTTATATCTAGTAAGAAGAAAAAAATTATTAAAAATAATAGACAAGGCCCGCTGAGTTTCTTGCCGGATCTTCTCAGTGGCGGTCTCGTTCCGATCTGGTGGTAGTTTATATTTTTGGATAATTTAATTTTGTAAACTTGACAATAAATAAGCCCTCTCGCGGTTTATGCATAATAAATGATTTGAATTTGAATATGTATATCCTCACCTGAAAATTACAATCGAACGATATGAAAGATGAAAAAAGAGCTAGTAGATTGATATACATATTTAATTCTAAGTTATATTGGTGTACACATATGTGTGACAGAGTAAAAATACAATTCACCTCTCCCTTTCTTCTCCATGGATGTCGTAATACACGACTAAGGGATATAATATGTATACAACGTCTATGCAAGAGAAGGAAAACTCAAAATAAAATCCTATACCAATTCTTCTGACCAGCATGGTATAGTAGGTCAACATCCCTCCTACCACGGAGGAGGCTCGAGCCCAGCAGTGGGACGTATATAAGCCAAAATGATGATATTGGTGTAAATATGTACAAAATTTAAAATTATTTTTGTTTTAGAGCCAAGAACCTTGGAGGCGTTTCCATCATGGACCTCTCTCTGGATGATTTCCGCGGTCTCTGCACTGGAGACAAGTACCCTATCCTAAGGGCTGCCAAATATCGCCTTTAAAAATTTGGCGCTGTCTATAGTGGTCGGTTGATCTGCCATGTATGCTAGGTAGAAATATAGATAATGTTTGCCGTGTTATATTTAGATTTGAAATAGCAACGTTAATTTTGTGAGGTTTTTAAATGTTCTATAAAAGATAATCTGATTCATTATTAATTGTATCATTCTGATAATAAATCATATAATTATTATAAATATGTATTATTTTATTAATAGGCAGATCATCCTTTAAGTTGACAATAGCATATATAACATAAAAATTATTTTTGTTATATATAGGTACTTCTAGATTACAGATTGCTTATAAAATGTAAAATAATTTTGCTCTCTGAATATGATATAATCCAAATCTGAAATTTTTAATTGAACTAATTTTTATTTAACAAATTATCAATTAACTAAATATCTGTATACTCTCCATGCCCACTTATATTTTTATTAATATTTAAATGAATAAAATAATATTTTATAAACGAACAATATATACGTATTAAAGTGTTTGAAATTCGTGTTTTATTTTCGCGTGAAAGGAATACAATAAGAACCTTTTATAAGATTAAAAATAATAAAAGACATTCACCGCATTGTCAGTACAATGCACAAGATTTTTAACCGAGTACTACAACAATAAAGAAGATTATGAAAGTAAGCGTTCTCTATAGACTCAGAGCAAGTATTACGAAGGTTAAAGGAAAGTCCAAGGAAAATATATATATTCTTCTAAATATATAAAGGATAATGTATATTCGAAAATAAATAGTTACTAAGTTATTATATTATTTTTCTCATATAATTTAAAAAGGACAAAAAATCGACGTCTCGTTTGTCTTGATTTTTATTATGACATGATTTGACGGTTCATTTGTGTTATTTTACTACTGAAGAACTATATTAGATATGTACGTTGTTTATTTAATATTATTACAATTTTATGTTGATTAGGTTATAGGATATACTTTTTCGATTTTATATATTTAACAAGAAAGAAAGGATTTCTTTTCTAACCTTCTTTTAAAACGAAGGGAATACTTTTTCTAATATAAACCTGAATTACTCTTTTCTATGATTGCCGCTAGTAAATTCCTACCTAAAAGACAAATAGACGTTTCAGAGATTAACTGGTATAAACAGGCTGTAAGATTGACAAACAGAAAGCACAAAGATGATAGAGGACTGCCGATAGAAGTGAAAACTTAAAACTATGAATTAACAGTTGTTATTTCTGCATATTTCGAATTATTTGTTTGATCTTAGATCAAAACTATTTATATTTATATGGTTTTAACACCTATTGACATGGATATAGTGACAGTGAAAAAGCTACAGGTACCTATAATATTAGCGTTAAGACACGTGATCATCTCGATGGCGACTTACATGGCTATCCCCATCCAAACCTTTCTAAAGAAGGTTTTACATCAAAAATGTACATAAAATCTTCCTCTTTAAATAAGGACTGGCTATACTAGCATACCAAATGCTATTAACAGTAAAAACTGCCACACTATTCAAAATGCTGTTACCACTTCAATGCTTCCTACCTATACAGTCTTTATGTTATTCATGATCCCGCGTCTTCTCGCTGTTTAGGGCGACGGGTGTGCGGTATAGCATGTTATTAAGCGAACCATCAGCATACCAAGAGCTGCTTTAATCGTCTACATCCCAGTATCGTGCAGTTTGATAACCTTGTTAAGATTTGTACTATAAATAAAAAAAAAAAAACCGAAATATTAAATGAATTGAGACTATTCAATTTTTTTTGGCGGTGGGTTACGGTCAGCGCACTCCTCGCCTAGTTCCGTCCGGGGCGACAGAGGGGCGTAAGCACGCACACCCGTATAGCACGTCCTATATAGCACGTCGCCTTCGTCGTTGGGCCGACCACTGGTGCAGAGCTCCCTGAAAACCCTCTCCGAGACTTGGACAACCCCTACTGGGACGCCGATCGCCATCGTGAGGCTAACCTCTCCGCGGGTGCCGGACTAGGTCCCGGTCCGGTCACCCGCAGCCTCCGCTACGGCGGCATCAGGCGCAACACTATTCAAATATAGCAGTGATTTGTAAACTTTTTCAATAATAATGCAATTACGTAACATATTTTAATCTATGGTTTTCAAAAACGCTAATGTCAATTTAATACATTGTGGATTTATTATTGAAGTTAATTTAAATTCAAGAAAATTATTATGTTAATTCGACGAATAATAGAATTAGGAATTAATCCACCAAGATTATTAGCAATTGTTGCGGTTTCAGCTCATTCAAAAACATGCCCAGCGGCCAAATCTAAGTTGTGTTCTGGAATAGGTGTCAAAGGCTCATTTGATGTTTGCAAAAAAAACGGCACACCCCCTTCTGGTTCTTCTGGCAAAGGGCTTGTACGGGCAGAGAAATCTGGACCTTGTCGGATGGGATTTATACCTGAAGAATGGTTCGTTTTTTTACATTCAAAGACTGGAGTATCGGGACCGTATTTCCTTATGTTCGGAGTTCTTAATTATTTGATTAGCAAAGAAATATATGTTATGGAACACGAGTATTATACAGGATTATCTGTTGCATTAATAATGTATTTTCTATCTACAAGATTTGGACCTCAAATAGGTTCATATTTGGATAAAGAAGTTGATACCGTCCACGACAGCTTACAAAAATGTAGAGATGATGAGAAAAAGTACCATGAAGATATAATAAATGAATCTAAATTAGCACAAACCCGAGCAAAAGGCCAAAAAGAATTGATGGTGGCAAAAAAAGAAAACATAACCTTACAACTTGAAGCAATTTATCGGGAGAGAAATATGATGGTATATCGAACTGTTCGAAATCGATTGGAGTATCACGTGAAAAGATCTAGAACTGAAATACGTATTCATCACAGATGGATGTACGAATGGATTATGAATAATGTTTACAAGTCTATTACACCAGAATTTCAGAAAAAGGCAACACGTAGTGCTATTGCAGAATTAACAGCGTTAGCCAATAGAGTTAAGCAATGAATATTCACACCAAGACACTATTATAATTTTCATCTTAGCTCTCATAAGTCCTGCAGTTGGGCACGGGCTATCTCTATAATGCGAAGGAAATTTACTACTATACCGCGCTGGTCAGACATGTTGACATAGATATTACCTTGTAATAATTATATTCTTATGTTTATTTGTTATATACTACGTCATAATGACGCCATTATGTTAAAATATAGCCTTGTTGAACTGTAAATTCTATTGTTGATATTCCTTACTTCATGACAAACAGCCACTTGGTTACGCTTCTTTGCAATTATCTAATACATTTAAACTATAAGTATTATTTAGGAAGTAGCACTTACCGTCAGATGATCGTTGCGTTTAGTTTATTTTTTATATTAAACACGTGATACAAAAAGTAAAATGACGAATATTAATAGCTAAATGAATGAATATTAATTTGAAAAATAAGTTACAAGAGATATCTAATGAATAAATTTTAAAATGCCTGAAGACGAAGTCACCCGCTCTCTTGGGTCGTTTACGGTAGCAATTCAATTACAGGGTAGATTTAGTCTTCAGCTGACCTCTACTCACAAATTAAGGATTTAACAGAAAATAATTATTCTATTCAGATTGTATATATTCATCACTGAGGTTACTCTATAATGTGAGAGTAATTGATCTATTATACCATGTTCGTCAAATTGCTATTAATAATTGATTAATAATAAACTGGCTATTCAGCCAACATATCCCGGTTCGTCAAAAGGCACATTGAAATCAATAACACGCTGATTATTCGGCCAACATATCCTGTTTATGTTTCTGTAAATGATTGTAATATATCCATTGAAGACTAGGTACAATTCAGATTCAAGCCATTTATATAATTTTGATCTTCGTGGTCGTCAAACTTAAATGGTGAAATAAATATGTGCTATTTGAAATATTCTGTGTATAATATATGTTTATCGTGTGGCGGAGTAAGAATACTATTCACCATCCTCCATCTGGCCCGTGAGTGTCGTATAAGACGACTAAGTGATATAATGTGAAAGAACAGGAAAACTTGAAATAAAAGCCTATACTAATTCGTTTGACAAGTGTGGTATAGTAGATATGTAATATCTATGCAAGAGAAGGACAATTCGAAATTAAACACTATATCAACCCGTCTGCCTAGCACCGTATAGTAGGTTAATTTCCCTCCTGTTGTGGAGGCTTGAGCCCAGTAGTGGGATTATGGTGATGTAAAATATAGCGAAGTTAACTCGGTTCTTTTCAAGGCCATCCACATATTACTATTTTATGAACACGGTCATTGCAATGTAGTATTTTCATATTTTTTATCGAGAGTTGTATTCTCGCTGGTGAAATAACGTCAAGGTAGGCATTTAGCACGATCTCATCTTCATTCGATGATTTCATATTATTTCCAATTCAAATGAACTCTATTGACCCCACTCTTCTACATTAACACTTCATACTTTATTTTTATAGTACATAGCAACCTGCCCTCGTAGTTCCCGTTCCCGTTGAAATACCAGGATAAAATATAGCCTATGTTACTCCCTGATATTATAGCTTTGCATTAATGAAAGAATTTTTGAAATCGGTCCAGTAGTTTCGGACCCTATTCAAAACAAAACAACCAAAAAAAAACAAATCCTTCCTCTTTATAATATTAACACAGAATTAGTGTTTTAATACATTGTAACCAGTAGTGGAAATTTGTCTTTACCTTTTTATTAATTTTACTTTTTTTAATAACATGGTCTTTAACCTTTAAATGTAGACCTGGATTACATTTACTTAAAAATTATTAATATTAATCTTATCGTATTGGCAATCAGCAGAAAAGGAAAACATTTGTAAAGCACTTTTATATCATATTTATAACATTCCAATAGGTCTGCTGCTGCTTCGGTTGATGCCTCTGTCGTATTCCTTAGATACTCTGATATAAAAATAAACATGCATTTATTACATATGTATTTACAATTTACAATTTTTATCATATAACGTAAAGAATAATCGGGCCTCCTCCACAATGGCAGGGAATTTGACCTACTATACCATGCTGGTCAGACATGTTGTTATAGGGTTACATTTCGAGTTATCCTTCTCTTACACAGATGTTATATGCGTATTATATCCCTTAGTCGTCCTTTACATCCACGGGCAAAATAGGCAGTGGTAAATTGTATTCTTATTCCGTCAAAAATCATGGCACTTTGAATTAGTAGTTGAACACCCCCACATATTGGCTTCGTAAATAAAATTTTGCATATTTCAAATACAACGTTACCTTATTTAATCTCAAACAAATAAAAAAAATTAAAACATTTACTATTAACAAGATCACTAAATTATTAATATCTTACTTTAAAATTATACAACTCTTAAATGTTAAGAAAATGCGAAATAAATTACAGTGCGTTACTTGAAAAACAAGTGGAGGACATTTGGAATATTACAAAATTAGAGGATGCTTAATTTGCACGATTCTGTGACTAGGTAGCAGCATTGATCATTTTATATGAAACTAGTTTAAAAATACACAGTAAATTTTTATTTTATTGATTTATATGCGTTAGTCGTCAACTAGTGGCGCTTTTACCTTATATGAAATAGTTTCATAGCGTTGCGTTTTCTATTAATATAAAACTATAAAAATAAAACCATTATATTTCATAACTATATAAAATGTATTTATTATCGTATCAACCAACTTTCGCAATTCTATTTTATATAAAACAATTGTAAACATTGCCAACGTGTTACTTTTTAAAATGTGTTTTAACAATCATAACGTTTTATTAATACTAATAGTTTATATTGTCCAAATAGCAATGACCGAGCTTCCACTAAATTCTATGCGTAAGCAATGTTTGATACATATTTTTATATAGAAGGTAAATAAGATCATATAACTCTTTATGTTAACTTCTTCTTTTCCTCTATGTGATGAACATTTTCTTGTCCACTGAGTATGGTCGAATGACTTGACTGATCTGGTACATCAATAGTGATAATTGTTCAGATGTGAATGGTAAGTATTCGTGTGGAGAACTGGTGATGGAGTAAGAATAAATTCACCACCTTCTCTTTTGGGTGTTGTAAAAGACGACTAAGAGATATGTAGATAATATCTATGCAAGAGAGGGAAAACTCGAAATAAAATCCTATGCCAACATGTCTGACCAGCGCAGTATAGTAGGTCAATTTCCCTTCCCCATTGTGGAGGAGATTCTTAATAGTGGAACTTGTTGGTCAAAAAATATGGCGATGCAAAGGGACATTCGTAAATTTTTAATTCCTATATTAGGAATTATTTATACTTTACATTTTATCCTTATTGATATTATAAATGCGAAAGTAAAAAAAAGTAAATCTGTTTGTTTGTTTGTTACGCTTTCACGCTTTAACCACCGAACCGATTACAAAAATTCTTTCACCAATGGAAAGCTATGATATCAAGGAGTAACATAGGCTATCTTTTATACCAGTATTGCCACGGGAACGGGTGGAAAGCGGGTAAGGCGACTGAAACCGAAGCGAAGGCGGGTTGCTAGTCTATGATAAAAACTGTAAATTGTAAATATGTTATAAATGCATGTTTATTTTTAAATCAGATTATCTAAGGAATACGACAGAGGCATCAACCGAAAAAGCTCTGGGTAAGTTCATGTTCACTGCGGTTTTATATAAACATTTTTATTTTATCATATGCGAGTCGGTCACGCGAGTGTAAGACAATATTTCACTATTTCTATCGTTACCGTGTGTTTCTTAAGAGTCAACTATGAAATATAAGAGATAACATTATTGCCAGACATAGAAAGCTCGAAACAAAACTTAATGACAGGTCATTTATTCAGCATGACGTGAAATGACAATTTTCTGCCTATAGCACAGGAAACCCTTGTCTAGCTTTGTAACACGTTTATGGCCATGACAGAATGAGTGTCGCCAGTATTTTGATGTAATAAATATTCTGAGTTACAATTGGGTGTATCCAAGCATCGAATAATTATAACATGCCTGTATGTTCCTCGTTCTTTTTGGGCGCTCATCTCTAGCAATGACTAATATTAAGATGATAGAAATTGGAGTTAGTTTTAACAGGTAATTTGAACCTTGAAATTGAAACCTAAGTACTTTCAGTTTCTCACCTTGTAGTAGCTCGCATAAAATAATGTGCATGTTTGTTTTATTTTTAATTTCATTTAACTGAATGTGTTTCGTGTGGTGATGGAGTAAGAATACAATTCACCACTCCCTGTCTTGCCCGTGGATGTCGTAAAAGACGACTAAGGGATATAATACGCATATAATATCTATGCAAGAGAGGGAAAACTCAAAATAATATCCTATACTAACCTGTCTGACTAGCATGGTACAGTAAGGTCAACTTCCCTCCTATCGTGGAGGAGGCTCGAACCTAACAGTGGGACGTATATTAGGTGAAATGATGATGATGAATGATGAGAAAGTGAAAGTAATAATAACACATATATTTCTCTTTTATTATTTGCTCGACCCGAGACCAACAGTGGGACTTATGTGGGCTAAGATGATGATAATTGTAACAGAAAGAAACTCGAAATCAAACATTAAGGTAAAGGCACCTATTACGGAGGTATTTCTCAACATTTGAAAGTAGGAAACAAAAATAAGCATTTGTAAGTATTTTAAAAGGTGCAAAAAAATGTTATCGTCAAAAGCGGAATTTACATTTTATATTACTGCTGAGTTTATGTTTCTTTTCATGATATTTCTTATTTTACAAAAATATTTAAATAGTCGGGTCGATTTTCCCTAATACGAAGGTATTATTTTGGTCAGAGCCTATTACTGCGATAGACGGCTCCTAATACGGAGGGTCAGAAATTATATTCATTGAAGTTCCGTACAAATAATATTTATTAAATAATTTAAATGTGTTAGTTAAGTAAATTGTAAGTTTTTCATTCATTGGCCATTGATTTGATTACATTGATTTCCTTTTAATGAAATTTACAAATATAGCATAACCGAGTATTCACACACACGTTTTAAAAAGAGTTTGGGGTTATTAAAATAAGATTTATTTTTCTTTTTACATTCAGTAAAATAAAAAAAAAATGAGCCAAGCGAAATCGGTCTGTATAGAAAGATCTTTCCGTACAGACCGACTTCGCTTTGCTCATTTTTTTTAGTATTGTATTTTAAAATGAGAATCCTCTAGCATTCTCTCATGTTAAAATACAATACTTTTTATTCCTGAATTCCAACGGATTCCGAAGAAATTTAGGAATAAATAAGTAGTTGTCAACTAGTGGGTCTACAAATGAACATAGACAAGACGAAAGTTATGTCTAATACCCATGTCATTCATGTACCGGTCCTAGTTGGGAATGCGATTCTCGCAGTTGTGGATCATTATGTTTACCTAGGAAAAGCAGTCCAGTTAAGTAGATCCAATTTTGAGAAAGAGGTTAGTCGACGAATTCAACTCGGCTGGGCAGCGTTCGGGCAACTTAAGAGCATCTTCTCGTCCAATATTCCGCAGTTTCCGAAAACAAAGGTTTATAACCAGCAATGCCTTACGGCATTGAAACGTGGTCTCTAATTGTCGGTCTCATAAAAAAGCTCAAAATTGCTCAGCGTGCTATGGAGAGAGCTATGCTCGGTATTTCTCTACGTGATAAAATTCCGAACATGGAAATCCGTAGAAGAACAGGTGTAACCGACGTAGCCCGCAGAATTAGTACGTTGAAATAGCAATTGGCAGGCCACATCGCTCGTGGAACCGACAATTGTTGGGGCAGAAAGGCTCTTAAGTGGCGACCAAGAATCGGACAGCGCAGCGTAGGACGACCCCCCACTAGGTAGACTGACGACATTCTCAAAGTCGCATTGAACCGTTGGATGTAAGTGGCGCAGGACCGTTCCAGTGGCATTCTCGTGGGGAGGCCTATGTCCAGCAGTGGATGTCTGTAGGCTGATGGATGGATGGAAGTAGTACTTAGTGTATTTTTACATGCGTCTGTATAGCGTTCACTGATTTTATAGAATTAAAAATACAAGTTTAGGAATCAACTAATTATATTATTTAAAAATAATGACGAATAACAACAATCATCTAAAAACTTTCAAAAATCAACAACAAACATCGAATATCGAGTAAGAATCCACAAAAAAAGATACAAACCATTTTATATATTTACAGAACCCTAAAACATGTAATTTTATGTTCTATGAATAGGGCCGTAATAGGAGATCATAAAACCTAATACAGAGTTACCTCGAAATAACTACCACCGTAATAGGAAAACTACTTGTGTTTTTAATAATCCTAATTCTGACCCATCAAAATGTCGATAAACAAAAGAATGTAAATGCTTAATCAAACGATAACAGTTTTTTGACTCAGATGTGTAACACTCAAGTCAACAGTTATACAGAATAAAAGATTTGTGATAAATTAAAATACACCTTCCTACTTTTACCCATTCTAAGAAACCAACATTTTACACTCAACAGTTTCATATTTTACTAGATTTCTAATTAAGAACACATACCACAGAATATGGTTTCTAAGAGATTAATAGTTATTTCAACTAAACTTGGAACTAATTCAATAAGTTAAGAAATGGAAAGTTATAAACAATTAAACATGCCCAGTATTTTTCCTATTTCGGAGTTATACCACCGTCTTAGGATTAATCTATAATATTCGTATCGTATTACGGCGGTATTTTATTTCTTATTTTTTGGGTATAAACTGAGTTACAAATATGAGAAAAGCTATTTAAATAGTTGGTATAATAGTAGGAAAATGCTATACATAACACATAAACAAACTTGAACGGCTTATTAATATGAAAAATTTAGTTTATAAATATTAGTATACTTACTTTTGTTGTTCCGCGTTTGTATGGAAACCCCTCTTACATCGATGCCGTTACACAGATTGATTGATCTTGTTGTGTTGTTTATGTGCTATACTTGCAAACGTCAGTTAAGTCATAAAGTCATAGATTTAGAATAAATAGTTTACGTTTTGGTGTACTTAAACTGAATAAAACAGGAGTAAAACTCGAAAATAGAAATACCACCGTAATAGGAAACGATTTTGACTACCACCGTATTAGGAGCTTTTACCTTATACCAAATTATCCGACTAGCCTGGTTTAGTAGATTTAATTATTTTCTAGGAAGTTCAGTGTATTAGTGGGAACGATATTATGCATATTTCTAGTGTCGCAACCACCAATCATTTTAATTAAGATTTGTCATTTTATAGCGATTTGAGATTTTCTTTATACATTTAAAACACGAAATAATCGCTCGATATAGCGAGAATGCTTTGTAGACCATACCTTCAGTACCCGCGGGAATCTTAAAAATTGATTCATCATTGTCTTAGCC
Source organism: Lymantria dispar (assembly GCA_032191425.1). Taxonomy (NCBI): domain Eukaryota; kingdom Metazoa; phylum Arthropoda; class Insecta; order Lepidoptera; family Erebidae; genus Lymantria; species Lymantria dispar. Next base: position 17,777,954 of record CM063440.1, read on the forward strand.
CATATAAATCCTTCTGTTAGTTTCGGGCCTTCTTCATAATAAATGGCAAATTAACGTACTGGTATAGTAAGTAAATTTCCTTGGTTAGATGTGTTGATATAGGTTTTCATGTCGACTTTTCCTTCTGTTGTACAGATGTTATCTCCATATCATATCTCTTAGTCGTCAAATTGTATTCTTACCTCTACTCCTTCACTGCATGTGTATCACATTTCGTCATTTTTGTTTTAATAAAAAAAACTTAATAATTCAGATTTATTTTGAATGTTGAGTCGAGAAAGTATATCAATAATTTTCAATAATGGCACATAGGTCATGCTATTTGGCAATAATAATTGACAAATTTCGTATTACGTAGGCCTAAAAGGTAGGTCAATTTTTCTACTATTATGGAGGAGCCTCTAGCCTAAGAATGGGATTTATGTGGGCTGACTTGATGATGATGAATCCTAAAAGGTGTACGTTTCTTTAATGGTTAAGTATAAGCGTTAAGCATTGCCATTATAATTTAATAAAAATGTGATTTTGTTTCAGTCGATATAAAGTCTCTAGATTATAACGTCTACTGTAAGTTTCAGTCATATACTCATAAATGTGGAGTGAAACATCCTATATCTAGGTATTTTTAATTATAATAGAAATTATATATTTTGTTTATTTCGATATTAATTTTGATTATTTATATTAAATATTAGTAGATAACCTAAAAGGCGACTGAGCGCTTTATAATTACCTAGGCCAACCCCATCAGATGACGTCTGGTCAACAAATATATTCCCAGGGAGCGTTGACGTCAGGCGACTGATCATAAAACTATTGCCAATAATTGCCGTGTGGTGACGGGGTAAGAATATAATTCATCACCTCCTTTGTTGTCTGTGGGTGTTGTAAAGGGTGACTTATGGAACATAATGTGCAGATAACATTTATGCAAGAGAACGAAAACTCGAAATAAATCTTTGTGCCTACCTGCCTGACCAGCATGGTATAATAGGTCATTTTCCCTCCCATTCTGATGGAAGCTGGAGCCTAGGAGTGGGATATTTATGAGAGGAGATGAAGAGGAGTAGGCACATATTGCGTTAACCCCATGCAATTGGGATATGACCAGAATAATTATGACCTGTTAATTATTAACATAACTAATTTATGTCCATTATTAAGTTATTATAGACCCCCGTAATACAATCATTTATTCCTTAGTGTGAGAAGTTATAATATTAAAAATACATATATATTTACTAAAATTATATATGTTAAAAAAATTGCCTCATTGGTCTTGAGTCAAAAGTGCTATTGCGACCGTGAATTTTTTATAAACCAGTAGCAAGCTCATCCATCGTGCAAGTACGAAATTTGTTACGAATTATAAGTGTATTTTTACTCCTAGAAATCGAGTTTAAGAAAAGAAGAATCGAGTTTAAGAAAAATTGAAGTATATAACCAAATATTATTTGGTTTAGGTTTTCTAAGACACTTATTATAACCTTCTTTAATCCCCTCTAGTGATGAGAGGTGAGACTTAAGTCACAATTATGTAAAAATCAATTCTAAGAATTTTACATAAGTTTGTATTATTTAGGTACTATTATTGCCCATTTGGTAGTTCTAATTTTTCTATTTAACTAACTTTACTAAGATGCTGGCGTTTAATGTGTGTATCAGCCCAACTCCAAGCACTATATTTCGTTTTCAGGGCTCTTGATCTACCTATAATATAAGCAACCTCTCTCTTTCATTCAATAAACAAACTTTTAGTTATATTTTCGTTTAATATTCCATTATATCACAAATTCTTCGTACATTTATCGTAGTATAATAACATTATATAATAGAAATGACATAATGTAGTTTATCTTAGTGTGATTCTTGCAGCTATTATTACGATATCCACTTGCAAGATTGCGTAAGAACGCAATACGGTCATTGCCAAAATGCTTATAACAATTTCCCAACAAGAAGGGAATGCAAGAAAAAATGTTTGGGTAAGAAATAAACTTCCAATTTGAATCAAAGCGGCATATTAGTATATTACAAATATTATTTCCTACTAATGAATCTCTCTAAAAATGTCAAATCTACATACAGGTGTATCAAGTTATGGGGCAAATGTTCGAGTATGTTGTAGTTCAACGGTCATAGATCATAATTAGAATGTATATTACACAAAAAAACAATATAACATAAAAATAATAGTGATTACAAAAATGTGTGTCTAAGAGTCTATGCCTTAAATGTTACGTATTATGTACGAGTAGGCCTGTACAGACAGGATACATGTAGGCATGTAAACCTTCGTCAGTATAAATAGGTATGATTTGCGCGAAAACTTCAATGCTAAAGACGACTCTTCAACGGTCATCGGCCGACCAGCTGATTTAAAGCGAAGTTTGTCTTGCTAATGCAAACGTAATCATTGATTTATTCAATTTCTACTGAACATTTAACAAATTACGAATATGTTGCAGATTAAGTATCACTGACTTTATACATTTCAATCAGATTTACACAAAAAAGCGATGACAAAATTGAAAACTTTATATGTCATTCATTAACGAATCGTTATTTTTATTTTAAAATATTTTTCATGGGTTCCTACCACCATTGCCCACCTCCCGTCTGACCAGTTGCATCATAACCTGATACAACCATCTGATATATCATGTATATACTAGCTGACCCAACAGACGTTGTTATGTTCAAATAAAATAAAAGGAATTCTCCTTGAAATCGGTAGCAGTGCCACCTGCCGGGTCCAATTATGAATCTAAACTATTCTCGAATCCTTGGCATACTAGAGGTTTCGGGTCCAAAAAATCGATCTAGCTAGGTTTTATTTATAGAAAATGTTGTTTTGTCCGTGTTTTTAGCAAAACAATACAATGACATTAAATTTTAAAAGAATATGATTTCAGATTTCGTTACGATAGCTCAGTTGGGAAGTTGACCGGTTCTAATTTTGGTTTTTTTGGCATTCAAACAGCGTCGGTTCGAATCTCGGTGTTATTATTATTGTCTTTTTGTAATTTTTTATATATTTTTCATTATTATTTTTTATTTTTTATTATATATATCTAAATAAATTCGACAAAAATATTCCGGTCAACCAGATATTTATATATAAAGATATAGACTTATATAAGGGTGTAGCCAATGTTGTCTCACAGCGGTTAATGGTGAGTTGTTCGTCCGTCCAAAGAGCCTGAACTCGATATCAAAGGACTGGTCCCGTTCAGAGAAATCAAGGTATTCTTACTCCGTGTGGTGCCGTCACCACACTTGTTACTCCCTAGAAAGAGTACAAATCAGCACTCCCTATCTTGCCCGTGGATGTCGTAAAAGACGATTATGGGATACAATACGCGTATAACATCTATTATGAAAGAGAAGGAAAACTCGAAATAAAAACCTATACCAACCTGTCTGACTAGAATGGTATAGTAAAATAAATTTCTCTCCTACAGTCGAGGAGGCTCGAGCCCAACAGTGGGACGTATACGAGCTGAAATGATGATGATGATGATATGTAGACCCCAAATGGCTCGCAAAAGTATAAATGCCAAAAAGGATGTCGTATCTACGAGTATATACATATCAATACTTCAATGCGTCCGCAACCGTCTAAAAAAACCGTTTGACTATAATAACAAAAGGAACAATGCAATAGAATATGTATAAGATAAAATGCAACAAAAGAATTATAAGTTCACCATCATCTCATCCCAGCCCAAATAAGTCCCATTGTTGGGCTCGGGCCTCCTCCACTATGGCAGGGATCTACTACGCTGATCAGACGTATTAGTATAGGATTTTTGTCGAGTTTTCCTTCTCTTGCATTGACCTTATCTGTATATTATATCTCTTAAGCGTCTGTTATGGCACCCACGGATAAGAGAGAGGGTGGAGGTATTGTATTCTTACTCCGTCACCCCACGGACGGGGAGAAGTTACGAAATGTGTTTAGAATTAGAGCTTGTGCGAAGTTGAATACAGTAGCTAGTAAAGTAACAAGATCTCTGATGTCTTTGACCTACACTCATTTGCAAAAAAAACGGGCACCTAAGCAATGAACCATTTCAAATGTTAATATTTCTTTGTTTGATAATTATAGGTAGTTTTATCCACACAATTTGCTAAATTAATAAGAAAATAATCGTTTTCATCAGTATTTCATAAAATTTAGATACAATTTATGGGAAATAATGCTAAACCTCGCTAGTAGTATATATTCGCTAGTAGTGCATATGCTCATGAAGTAAAAATAAAAAAGTTTTTTTGTTTGTTTTTCTTTAATAAAGTAAAAGCAGATAAATGTTTAGTATCGAGTGTGACCCCCTCTAGCTAAAATCACAGCTTGAATTCGTCTGGGCATGCTAGCGAGTATATCCCGGATACTTGCTTGCGGAATACGTTCCCACTCCGCAGTAATCACATTCTTCAGCTCTCTGATGGTCTGCGGAGCCGGGTGTACTGATCTCACACGCCGTTTCAGAACGTCCCAGACATGCTCTATGGGATTGAGGTCGGGACTTCGAGCTGGCCAATCCAAACGACGAATGCCGACCTCTTGCACATACGCATTAACATCGCGGGATCGGTGGGCGCGAGCATTGTCGTCCATAAAAATCGAGTCTTCACCTAGAGCGGCCAATGCGGGTTGTGCATGAGAAATTAGAACTTCCGTTATATATCGATGCCCAGTCAGTGAGCCGTTTTCAATGAAGACTAACTCTGTACGATCCATTGAATTTATTCCTGCCCAAAACATAACAGAGCCCCCACCATAAGGTGTGATTTCTTCGAAACATGCCTCTGCAAAGCGTTCTCCTTGTCTTCTTAGCACTCGCCGACGTCGATCTTCACCGAACAGAGATATCCTGGCTTCATCAGAGAACAAAACCCTATTCCAATCGTCTTGAGTCCATGATTCACAATTTCTAGCGAACCTAAGCCTGTGAACTCTGTGCTCACGGAGTAATTTGGGGCCGCGGGCCGGGCGGTGACTGCGTATATTGGCAGCGAGAAGCCTCCTCCTGACCGTCCATAGACTAATATGCACATTTCTTACTTCTTGGAGGTTGTTCTTAAGATCCACATACGAAGATTTGCGATTTCTCAATGCGCGACTCACAAGAAAACGATCATCCCGTGGTTGGGTACATGGTTTTCTTCCAGAACCAGGCCTTCTCTCGACGGAACCAGTCTCCTGATATCGCTGCCAGGTCCTTTGGATTGTCGAGCGACTAACATTTAGCCTCCTAGCCACGAAACATTGGCTGCAACCCTCTTCAAGCAGCGCGATAATTTTGGTAGCTTTTACCACTTTATCTACCATTTTTGATACAGCCAAACAGCATTAAATAAAGCTTTGACAGTCAAGGATATGAAATTAATCGATAAAAATTGAATAAAAGTTATGAAAGTCGATGTTAACTTCTGGAACTTCGCGCCAAAAATGTAGGATAAAAAGGGGTTTTCTGTAAAAATGAACATCAAATGAAAAATTGAATTTAGAACGTACTTTTTTAAATACCACAGCATTTTTAAAACCGGCCAGTAACGTGTACAAACGATTGAAACCTTTTTGGTATTGTATCTTTTTAAATATGAATGAAAATCAAAACCGCCCGTTTTTTTTGCAAATGAGTTTATTTTGTCCATAAAATATTTCTTAACGCGATAGCTTTTTAAAAATTTGCTCGTGTTTTCATTCACAAAATACAAGTAAACCTGCATTATATTTTATTTAACTTATGATTGTGACATTAGCAGTTTCATAATTTGTTTTATCAACGACTAGCAACCCGCCCTCGCTTCGCTTCGGCCTCAGACGCCTTAGCCGCGTAGTTCCCGTTCCCGTGGGAATACCAGGATAAAATATAGCCTATGTTACTCCCTGATATTATAGCTTTCCATTGGTGAAAGAATTTTTGAAATCAGTTTGGTGGTTTAAGCGTGAAAGAGAAACAAACAAACAAACTTACTTTCGCATTTATAATATTAGTAAGGATTTATTAATTGGTTTTACAGATGTCAGTCTACAATTCGTGCCTACCAATCTGACTAAGAATATTGTATGCCATTTACAGGCTGATTTTGGGAATTGTCAAGATTATTATCAAATGTAAGTAACAACTTCGTATTTTCTTTTTCAAATATACTATAATCGGAATTTAATAAATTTCTATATATTCCTTACGTATAGGCCAGTTCAATATAAATAATAATTATGTAGTGGAAGTCGACTTCATCGACAAAAGAATTTAGATATAAATGGGTGCTAAGTTCTGTAAATAATCATAAAATTTTACTACAAGAATGTTGAAAACATAATCATGGTATTAATTTAAATATGCCTACATATTTTTTAAATCAGAATTTCTCCTTTTGTTATCTTACTACAAAAATGTTTGCTAAATTAAAATATGACTTTTTAAGTTCCAATAGTGTATTATTTATATCCCTTCGATGTGGTGATAGAGTAAGAATACAATTCACCACCGCCTCTCTTACCTGTGGGTATCGTAAGACTATTTTTTTTTTTTTTGGGGTGGGCTGCGGTCTGCGCGCCTCCGCACCACTCCGTCCGGGGCGACAGAGGGGCTTAAGAGCGTTTTCGGTAATAAGCGGCCGTAAACCCAAAAATGTGGTTTTTTGAGGACTGGTTACTCGTTCATGATAATAGCTTATTAAAAATTTATATAACCACTACATTAAACACATCTTTATATTGTGTTTGTCTAGAATTATAACTCAATATTGTAACTATTTTATTAAAAGGCAAGGGTATTTTGAACTTAAGTTCATGAGAGAGAGTTCAGGTACGAATAAACTATAAGTCATGGCAGCTCGAAAAAAATTGTAGATGTTAGGAAAATTACTGTTCTTGTGTATGTATAAAATGAAATTCAAGATTTCTTCCTTTTAAACTAAAAAAAAATATTTCCTTAACATTAATTTGACGAAAATGGCTCCTGTAAAACATTTAATTTTGTGAATAATACTAACCTTGCAACATTTAAAAAAATATCCACTATTTGTTCGACTATTGTAAAAGCAGTAAAAAAAAAACCAAATTGAAATACGAATAGTCACCCTCGTAATTAAATTTTAAATATTACTATAAATTGAACGGCATAATTGTTCATAAGCCAACCGTCCGGTCATTATCGAACTTGCCCCGAGACTGCCAGTCCCCTCAGGACCTGGGCAGGCCCCCACCATAACAGTAACTGATTGGAATAGACTAGAGTCCGGACTCAAGTCTAAATCCACCAGTCACTTAGATAGGATCCCCGCCGACATTAAATCCCCGGAGGACACAATGACGGCAATCGACTGTCTCACAAGTCATGTACAATCATTAATTAATGATTGTTCGCGGCAAGTACCAGCAGCGAGCGATCACGGCTGGCGCCTGCCAGACGACGTCCGCGACCTTCTGAGACAGAAGAATGCAGCCATACGTGCCTACGACCGTTACCCTTGCGAGGAAAACCGCATACGTATGCGTTTCCTGCAGAGGACGGTCAAATCCGCAGTAGCAGAAGTCCGCGAAAAGAGATGGAACACCACTCTTAGCGAACTAGAACCTAACCATCAAGCCTACTGGCAACTCGCCCGATCCCTTAAGAAAGACATAGTTTCCACTATGCCTCTACTAAAGAGACCCAACCTCCCCCCCACCTTTGAGGACGAGGAGAAATCCGAATGCCTGGCCGACAGCCTAGAGCAACAATGTACGCCAAGTACCACATACCCCGATGCCGAACAGCACGCCCACGTCGATAGGGAAGTGGTGTGGCGAGCCTCTCTCCCACAACCGCCGCTAGATACAGAATTAGGTAGGGACGACGCCCCAAGTCAGCCTATCCCAGCAGTCACCATAGATGAAGTAGTTTCGATCGTCAAGGGACTACGCCCTAGGAAAGCCCCCGGTTCGGACGGCATAACCAATAGAGTTATTAAACTTTTTCCCACGTCCCTACTGGTCCTTCTGACCTGCATTTTCAACGCAGCGCTCAATAACAAAATCTTTCCCGCTCAGTGGAAAGAAGCCGTGGTAATAGGAATCCACAAACCCGGCAAGAACCGATCTGAACCCAGTAGTTACAGGCCGATAAGTCTTCTTAACGGTCTCAGCAAAATGTACGAGCGCGTAATCCACCAAAGACTAAGAATCTTCGCCGAGGAAAACCACCTCATACCACACGAGCAGTTTGGCTTTAGACCCAAACACTCGTGTGTCCATCAAGTCCATCGTATCGTGGAAAGCATCAACGTAAAACTGCAACGCAACCTTTTTACGGGGATACTCTTCTTCGATGTAGCCAAAGCCTTCGACAAGGTATGGCATAATGGCCTTATCTTCAAGTTATTCCAACTAGGAATTCCCCACTACCTCGTAATTATCATACGAGACTTTCTAACAAATCGTAGCTTCCGCTACAGAGTAGAAGGGACACTCTCTTCCCCGCACCCGATCAGAGCTGGCGTACCGCAAGGTTCAGTCCTCTCACCCCTTCTATTCTCGCTATATACTAGCGACATCCTCAAGTCTAAGCTCGTGAAGTCAGCCCTCTACGCTGACGACACAGCTATATTCGTATCCGGGCTTAACCCGGACGCCGTCACTCGTAATCTCCAAACTGCAGCTACTGCCCTTGGCAAATGGTTCCGGAAATGGAGAATAGACATTAACCCAGAAAAGAGTCAGGCGGTCATGTTTCACAGGAGACGTGCCGACCTGCACCCCCCCGATAGCTTCACTCCAGTCCGCATTTTTGACAAGCCCATCCCCTGGGCGTCAAATGCCAAGTACCTAGGCGTCACCCTTGACAATCGTCTCAGCTTCGCTCGACACATAACCACTGTGCGCTCGCGTGCAGCGTTCGTTATGGGTCGTTTACACAACTTACTCAACCCAAAGAGTAAGCTGTCGCTCAAATGCAAAATCCGTCTTTACACTGCCTGCATACGCCCCATCATGTTGTATGCCAGTGTAGTATTCGCTCACGTTAGGCCACACAGGATCCATAGGCTACAAACACTTCAGAATAGGTTCATGCGTAAGGCTACGGGCGCACCGTGGTTCATACGCAATGCCGATCTCCACATCGACTTGCACTTGCCGACCATCAGGCAATATATGAAACAGTGTGCCCGTAGATATTTTGATTCTGCCACAACAAACCCAACCCCTTAGTGGTCGCTGCGAACTATATCCCGTCCCGCATCTCGAAGGTCACTCGACCGAGACTTTCTCTCGACGAGCCCGACGACGAGATCACGATAGCTCAGAATACAGCATACACGGCCCGCGAAGCCGCAACAAAGAAAAGACCACGGTTCCGTCCTCGCCGTCGAGGTGCGAAACCGTGCCGCGCAAAAATAAATAAATCTAAAGTGGGACCTCCCACATTGCCCTCAGCAACGCCCCGAGCCGAGGTTCGTACCCCACAGGGGGTGCCCTTGGGCCCCGTTGCTTAAATTTTTTGGGTTGAGAGCCCTCAGCGCTCACCACTAGTCCGCGTAAGGGTGTAACAGCCATCTGAGGCTAACACTCCTTGTCAGAACAAAAAAAAAAAAAAAAAAAAGTTCATAAGCCAGTCGCGCATTGGCGCTCAACGGAGCAGGGTCATGTCGCTCTGGTTCTCGCCGGCCAGTGCAAAAACCGACAATACGAACTTGAACGTATACTGCGACTGATCGGTTTTGATTCGTAAGTATTTATTACTACCTAATTCTGTTGATTACTTTCATGCGATCTCTATTAAGAATAATATAGAATCTTTTTACGTTTTAGGTGATGGGTCGAAAAAGCAGATTGTATCTTGGGAACAAAATCGGTTACAAGGCAAGGAAAAAGAGAACACACGACATAACTGTAAGGTACTTAAAGTTTCAAAAGAGTAAACGAAAAGAAAAGTGAACCGTCACTCAGGACGCCTGGCAGATGTGAAACATCAAAATTATTTTGAAGACGTTACCGCAAAGCATGGCGTTAACGCCGCTTTTAATGCCACGCGACGATCAGGTTCACCCTCGCCTATAGATGTTTCACATCAAAATCCGAACGGAACATTTATACAGCCTCATCTTCTGAAGATTATCAGCTAACTCAAATTTAATGTTTAATAATTACTAACCATACACAATATAATTTTTTCATAGAGAATCATTTTCTTCTTGTACTAGCAATAAATATGTAGTAAAATGTGGGTCAAAATTTAATAACTAATTTCTGTAATGGGTAGATTTAAATCTCTGACTGGACTTGTTAGACATCCATGGCCATGGCGACTAGGGCCATACTCGACTACTGCACGGCAGCCACGGAGGCAGCGTGCCTTTTGGCTGGAACTCCCTGGTGGGACCTGCAGGCGGAGGTACTCGCCGAGCTTTACCGCCGAGTATCAGAGACGCGAGCCACATATAGTCTCAATCAAGGTGATTGCCGCCTGGCGGGTCAACGCCCGCCGAGACGCCATTGCTCGTTGGGCAGTCGGACTGGAGAAGCCTCAGTACGGTATCAAGACCGTCGAGTCCTTCCAGCTGGTGTTGGTGGGGTGGTTGGGTCAGCAGCACGGGGTACTTTCCTTCCGACTGGTGCAGGTATTGATGGGTCACGATAGCTAAGTACCTGGCAGCAAGCTCGTTAGGAGGGAGAGCACACCATCCTGCCACCACTGCTATTGCGACGTGAGCACGGCGCAGCACACGCTCGAGGTGTGTGCCTCGTGGGCAGAGCAGCGCCGTGAACTCGTTGCAATCATCGGTGCCGACCGAACGCTGCCGACCATCACTAGGGAGATGCTCAGCAGCGTCAGTAACTGGGACGTGGTCACTGCCTTCTGTGAGGCTGTCATCTCACGAAAGGAGGCGGCGGCTCGTGTGTGATCGATCTTTGGTGCCACGTTCCGCCGCCGGCGACTCGGGCGGCGCAGTTGCGAGTATTCGCGCCTGATGCCGCCTTAGGCGAGTCCGCGGGTGACCAGACCGGGGACTTTAGTGCGTCACCCGCAGAGAGCCTGACCGCGTGACGGCGACCGACGTCCCGGGATAGGGACGTCGAGAGGTGAGGGAGGGAAATAATTTATAATTCTGCGTAAAATTATAAATAAAAACAAATTATTTTTTTAAATTATTACACAATAATGTAATAATTAAAAAAAAATAAGTTGTCGAGTCTCGAACCCGAGACCAGATTTCCCGCCGGCGAGCACGTTACCACGAGACCACCGCTTGTTGGCGATTCGATTGCGAATTTTTCTAGTACATAAATTACCCATCCAACTTTGACCCTTAAAATCTTTTTAACGAGGGCCCAGTTGACCCTAATATCTGGTAGTTGTGATACCCTCGGGCCCCCTCTACCACCCCACCAAAAATCATGGAAATCCCCGACCCACGCGTCTGAGAGTCTCCTTGTAAGTTATACTCTGTGCCTATATTTTACTATTTCATATACTTTGCATATTAAAAATACAATTTTAACCGTTTTACTGTTATGAGTTTTGGTTTTTAATTAAAAAATTTAAAATTTACATTATGTTGATTTTAGAAAATCTACTTCTCCGAAGAATATATTACAGATTGATTATAAGCGCCAAGACTGGTCATTCTATGAACTCTACGCGTTGTTGACAGTAGTCTAAACTAGTGTAGTGCATTAGTGTGCGTCGATATCGGAACGTAGCAAATTGCATACATGCGAGAAGTGCCGATTACCGATAACCCTCTTAAGCACGCAACTCCCGCAACCCACCCGAACACCACGTCGCCTTCGTCGTTGGGCCGACCACTGGAGCAGGGTTACTTGTCATCAGTGGTCGGCCCGACGGAATACCCCCTACCCGGGGTACCCTCCCAGCGACCGACGTCCCCCCCTCGGGGAGGACGTCGGTCTTTCCTTACACGGTCGGCCTCTCGGCGGGTGACGGACTAATCTCCGGTCACGTCACCCGCGGCCTCGGCTAGGGCGGCATTGCACGCAGGTACTCCCGCCTGCGCCGCCCCAGTCGCCGGCGGCGGGTCGCTTCATCGAGACTGTGCTCCTAGCGCTCGCGACCCGCTGAAGGGATTATAATATCTAAACATATAACATATAGATGTTGTTCTCTTGTATAGACAAGAGAAGGAAAACTCGAAATAAAACCCTATGCCAACACGTCTGAGCAGCATGGTATAGTAGGTCAATTTCCCTCCTATAATGGAGGGGGCCCGAGCCCAGCAGTGGGACGAATATGGGCCGAGATGATGATGATGATGATTATTACTATTTATATAAAGCAAATAATTTATAATCTATGATCCCCAACATATGACTTGTCGAATTTTTTAATTTGGTGTCTTTGTTGTAATCTATAATATAAAAATGGATCACTGAATATGTTGCTAAGCGCAAATCTCTAGAACAGCTGAACCGATTTCGCTAATTCTTCTTTTAGAATATTCTTTGAAGGACAAGGATAGTTCTTATGCAGAGAAAAATTTGAAAACTGCCTAAAAATGTCTAAAAACAACACTTGTCTATACTCCCATATAAAGGATTCGTAATAATACTTAAAACTCAATTTGAACTTTAATACCATATCATAAAGTTCAAGTGTAGTAGGTTTCGGAAAGGCAAAACAATTGAGTGACTTTAGTATCGTATATACCTATATTGATGACAAACACAAAATTTTAGGTGCTTTATATTTTTTATTTTTTGACACAATGTAATTAGTGACCCATTAACTTTCTTTTTTTTTAATGATTTCTGATGTTTACGCGAGTATTATACATTTTAAATAAAACTACTTTACGGATTTTATCGCGTTTGTATTTGATTTTTGATTACCCGACGTTTCGAACACTTTACAGCGTTCATGATCACGGGTGGACTAAGATGTCTCACGTTCATGTCGTTCATGTCTCAAATTAATAGTAATTATATTTAAAAACTGTCCAGACAGTTTTTAAATATAATTACTATTAATTTTAATGTTTAATTACTACTAACCATAAACAATATAATTTTTTCATATAGAATCATTTTCTTCTTACACTGGCAATAAATTTTGTATCAAAATGTGGGTCAATATTTAATAACTAATTTCTGTATCGGGTAGATAATTATAAAATTTTCTGCAGTAACGATGACTTGTTGGACGTGAGACATCTTAGTCCACCCGTGATCATGAACGCTGTAAAGTGTTCGAAACGTCGGGTAATCAAAAATCAAATACAAACGCGATAAAATCCGTAAAGTAGTTTTCTTTTTTTTCATCTTACTAGCTGGCCCAGCATCGCGAATAGCAGAATAAGTAGGTATATAATAAAAATTAAAGAATCGACTGTTAGGCGGTACGAAGTTCACGAGTCAGCTAGTGTTAAATAGTTTTTCAATTATAAAGACCGTGTCAAAAGTGACTGGAAATGGTTCGTGTAAATTTACACATCGTGTGGCTTGCCAGTTCTCTTCACTTGAACTTTGCTTGACACACTACCGCGTGTCTTTGAAATTTTTAATATAGTTTACATACCACCAAAATATCTAATAGGCATGCAAAATTCTCTACGTTTACGTTTTCCTTCATCAAAAAAGCAAGCGACAATTAATAATATCTATCTAATATGCATTTCCCTTTCAAAAGTTAGGCATCAATGTTGAAATATTGAACTCAAGACTTCTCAATTTAATTTTGTTTGTCTTTCCAAAGTTATTCAATATTTAGGCATTAATATAAAAGATGATTGGCTTAAGCCCAAATTAATTCAACACTAAATAAAGGCTTATGAAACGGTGACAGTCAATTAAATTATTAACTTAAAATACTTTCAATTGCTCCGTTAAAGTGATGATCAAAGTAAAAGTTTGCGATACTGATCTAAACAATGTCTAAGAAAAGTTTAGATGGGCGCAAGTTTAAGTGGATAATAGCACCCTTTTTTTTATTTTTTTTTTGTGGGTGGGCCGCGGTCGGCGCGCCTCCGCACCACTCCGTCCGGGGCGACAGAGGGGCTTAAGCACGCAACTCCCGCGACCCACCCGAAAACCACGTCGCCTTCGTCTTTGGGCCGACCACTGGAGCAGCGTTAACTTGTCGTCAGTGGTCGGCCCGACGGAATACCCCCTATTGGGGTACCCTCCCATAGCACCCTGTACATTTTTCGAATATTTTTAACTTCGAATCAAAAACAGACTCACGAGTCATAACATTCACTCAAACTTTTCGGTACAAAAGTGCAATAAAAATATTTCAGGTAGGTTATATATATATATATATATATATATATATATATATATATATATATATATATATATATATATAGTTTAGGTTTATAACGTGTTACGGAATTGTTTTAGCCGTTGATTAATTATAAATCCGGGTCACATTATTATTAGATTTTAAATAGCATAATATTAGTAAAGTGGGTAATAAAAACTTATGTAGGTGTTTGGCCTGCAAACAGTAAATCTGATGTCATCATCATCATCATGACAGCTTATATATGTTATATGTCCCACTGATAGCTCGAGCCTCCTTCACGATAGGAGGGAAAGTGACTATATATTTATATTTCGAGGTTTCCTTTTCTTGTATAAATGTTATCAGCGTATTAGAATCTCATAGTGATGACTAGCAACATGTATTTCAGTAATACATCGTTCAAACGTGAGGGTTGAGAAAGTATCACAGAAGCCAAAAAAGCCGTCTTGTTTTCCTTTGTCGCATATTGATTGGTGCACTGTAACCGATTCCTTAGGTTGCCCATCCGATGCGTTACTCTTGCAGATTCCTACTCGCGTCGACGTCCCGGCAATAAGTGTCGAGACACCAGCACATTAGGCAAGTTGGCCTGTCCTATAGCTAGAAACACGTCAACTAGCTTCACGGCTGGTTAAATAGGACATCTACAAGCATGTTTTCTGATTAATGGAAATTTGTACAAATTCTACCATGTACCTATATATATATATATTTTGGACGAAATAAAAATTATTTATAATCAAATCTTCTTCGTTACCCACAGAAAAACACGTCACCAGCAATATTTTTATTTAGTGTGATTTTAATTGATATAAAATAGTGAGTTATTGCTTTTTCATTTGGCCGCTGCATTCTTTCGACTGTTTTTCTACGGGATGTGAAGAGTAAGTATGAAATTAAATGTTTGATAAATACTTTTGTTAAGATTGCTTAAATGTTCTCAATATTGGTACTCTCATAGTGGTTATGACCTCCAGGCCACATAACATGTAAGACTAACTAATAGGTTTATTTTTAATTTAATTTTTTGCTTTCAGCTTTCTAGATAAAATGTTATTTCTTCATCTTCGAGGCTAATCATAGGATCCTGAACGAATAAAAGAAGCAATGCGGTGCGGCAAAAGGTCTACTAGAGCTATATTATATATGGTAGGAACATGCTGTCAACAGTCAGAGCCGCGGGCCGGTTCGTCCGGGGTAGTACCACACTCTCGCAAAAAATCGACATCAGTGTAGACGCAATTTGTTATGCACTGCATATCGGTGAGCGAAGGAGCCAGAAGCCTAACTTTTTTAGGGTGTTTGTTTGTGGTGGATTTTGGTGATACCATTTGTATCACCGAACCTTATCGTATGTACACACACTCCCTTCACTTTCTTTACGGTAGACAGCAGTCCAGGAAAGGCTCATGAGCAGTAGTATCATTTACTATCAGATGTACTGTTTGCTTATTTCCTATCAACAGCAATAAAAAAATAAACAGTAAATAAAGGAGCTTCAATTATAATTGAGATTTTTCCCTTCAGGTTTCCATTGTGCAATACATTTAATGTGACCCCTCTAGGGGGCCACATAACCATCACTTTATCTTAAAATACCAAATTTAATTAAATAAGAATAAATAATATTTTTGATTATGCTATACGAGTTTCATTTATTCATATACAAAAAAAAAATAAGAGTTATTATGTATCTTTCTCTCCGTGTGGTGACGGAGTACCTAAAAATACAATTCACCACTCCTTATCTTGGCCGTGGATGTCGTAAAAGACGACTAAGGGATATATTGCGCATATTACATCTATGCAAGAAAAGGCAAACTCGAAATAAAACCTTATACCAACCTGTCTGACTAGCATGGTATAGTAAGGCCAATTTCTCTCCTATTGTGGAGGAGGCTCGAGCCCAACAGTGGGACGTATGTGAGCTGAAATGATGATGATGTATCTTTTAGAGTTTTGATTGCTGTATTTTTAACTAAATCTTCAAAAACAAAGCAGGCAGCCACATTATCAAATTTTCCTTTATTAATTTCAACGTTAACATCTTAATCATCCTACAACCACACATGCTATAAAGTCTATTAAACAAGATGTGTTTTACTTTATGAATATCTCTATGCGAACATCAAGCAGCGATAAATCTAACGGAATATTTAATGATTTCATTGTGGTGTCACAGGTATTATTTCGACATCAATGAATCAAACTGCAGAGGGTTTGCATACAGCGGTTGTGGCGGTAACCATAATAGATTTCCAAATGTCAAAAGTTGTCAAGCTGAATGCGATGACATGGTAACTCATAGAGAAGAATTGTAATCATGATAAGTTGTTTGCTAATGAAATACGAAAATATAAAATACATTTATAAAATGATGAAACATAAGCATACTTTTTTTGAAAATAATAAGTGTCTGAAGGTGTATGTTTGGAACAGTTAAAATTTATAAGAAAAAGTAATGCAGAAGCTGATATTTGTTTATTGTGTCTTAAAATACATTAAATTGATTAAAATAAACATTAAAGAGGTCGCTTTGAATGTTTTTAGAAAATAAAAAATGGAACAATGTAGAAGCCTTTTAATATTTTTATTGCTTTTCAAAGTAGTTTTCGTTCCTTTCTAAGCATTGTAATATGTAAAGAAAACAGACGGAGCTATTGGGACCTTTACAGATTTCTATTATATAAACTATCTATTTTCCGTGTGGTGACAGAGTAAAAATACAATTCACCTCCCCTCTCCTTTTTTTTAACACTGTGGAAATGCAATTTACGCATTATTCCCCGCCGGTAATGTCCGATAATGATGATATACTATATTTTAAGTTATATTCATATAAATACTATATTCTAGGATTATCATTCATTTAAAAAAAAAGTCATAATGTAAATAAAACTACTTTTACGGATTTTATCGTGTTTGTATTTGATTTTTGATTGCCCGATGCTCATGGTCGCGGTTCTTGTCACTCTGAACATTTCGTCCGCCCGTGAGCATGAGCACTGTAAAGTATTTGAAACGTCGGATAATCAGAAATCAAATACAAACACGATAAAATCCGTAAAGTAGTTATATTACAATGTGTAATACTCGAGCCTTCTCCACATTAGAAGATTACCTATTATGCCACGCTGGTCAGACGTGTTGGCATTTTTTTTTTTTTTTTTGGGTGGGCTATGGTAAGCGCACGCGCGGTCCTGTCCGTCCGGGGCGATGAAAGGACGGCGTGCGGGCCCATGACCCACCCGTACCCACGTCACCTCGTTGTTTGTTGGGCCGATCACCGGAGCAGATGTGACTTGTCATCAGTGGTCGGCCCGACGGAATACCCTTTCGGGTAACCGGTCTCGACGTACTGGCACGTCGGTCGCCATCGCGCTGGCGCGTCGTCAGCCTCTCTGCGGGTGACGGACAATTCCCCGGTCCGATCACCCGCGGCCTCGGCTAGGGCGGCATTAGGCGCAGATACTCGCGCCTGCGCCGCCCAGTCGCCGGCGGCGGACCGTGTTGCCGAATAGGAGCTCTACTCGCACACGATCCGCCGCCTCCTTCCGTGAGATTACGCCCTCATAGAAGGCGGCGACCGCGTCCCAGTTCCTGACGTTGTCGAGCATCTCCCTGGCGATGGTCGGCAGCGCCAGGTCGGCACCGATAATCGCGACGAGTTCACGGCGCTCCCCCTCCCACGCAGCACACTCCTCGAGCGTGTGCTGCGCCGTGTCCTCGTCGCAACTGCAGTGGTGGCAGGACGGTGTGCTCTCCCTCCTGACAATCTTGTGCAGGTACTTCCCAAAACACCCGTGCCCCGTCAGCACCTGCACCAGTCGGAAGGAAAGCACCCCGTGCGTCCGCTCCAACCACTCCATCAGCACCGGCCGGAAGGCCTCGTCGGTCCTGACACCGTACCGAGGACTCTCCAGCCAGACTGCCCAACGGGCAATGACTCCTCGGCGGGCGTCGACCCGCCAGGCGGTGATCTCCTGCAAGGAGACCATACCGCCGCGGGCGCGCGTCTCCGACACCCGCCGATAAATGTCGGCGAGCATCTCCGCCTCCAGGTCCCACGGGGGAGTTCCGGCCAGGAGGCACGCTGCCTCCGTCGGCACCGTGCGGTAACCCCGTATGGCCCTGATCGCCATGACCCTCTGTGGTCGCCACAGGAGGGCCCTAAGACGGACGGTCAGGGACCCCGCCCACACCGGTGCGCCATACAGGGCCATCGACCGGATCACCCCCGTGTACAGCTGTCGGCACGTAGCACTGGGTCCACCCACATTCGGCATCAGCCGCGAAAGGGCGGACGCCGCGCCGACAAGCCGGGGAACAAGTCGATGGAGATGCTCCCGGAACCAAAAATGCTCGTCGAGCACCAGGCCCAAGTACTTCATGTGGGCCTGGATGCTGATGGTGACCGACTTCACGGTGATCGAAGCGCCGGCGGGAGGCCCGGCAGTACGGAGGCCATGGAACAAGAGGGCCTCCGTCTTTTCCAGGGCTACTCTCAACCCCAGCGCTTCGATCCGCCTGACAATCTCCTCGGTGCCGAGAGTTGACAGGCGTGCCGCCTCCTCTATCGTCCCACCCCGGGCTGTGACGAGTGTATCGTCGGCGTAGCAAATTACGCCCAGCCCGGGTGTCCAGTCGTAGCCGATGTTCCACAGGGTTGGACCCAGAATCGACTCCTGTGGGACACCGCACGTCATGGGCGTTCGCACAACGTCCCCTACTCGGTCAACGTAGAGGACGTTGCGCCCCTCCAAGTAGTCTGCCACCAGCCGCCTGAGGTACACGGGCACCCCGTGATACCTCAACCCCTCCCTGATGCAGCTGAATGGCAGACTGTTGAAGGCGTTGGCGATGCCAAGGGACACCGCCAACAGGACTCCTCCGCTGGTGACGGCCTCCGCTACCACGGCCTTCAGGCGCAGCAGGGCCGCGATCGTCGAACGCCCTCTCCGAAAACCAAACTGGGCGTCCGACAGATCGGGCCCGACCCCGACGAGGTGCCGCTCGATGTGGGCAGCCAACACCCTCTCTAGCAGCTTGCCCGCATCATCGAGCAGCACGATGGGCCTGTAGGCCGAGACCGACTCGGGAGACGGTCCCGGCTTCGGCAGGAGAACCAAACTCCCCTGTTTCCAGCACCCAGGGAACTGCCCGGACGTCAAACAAGCGTCGAACAGTCCCCTGAGGCCTGGTCCCAGGTGCTCGAGGACCAGGGCCGTCGGGCCCGGGGGCGGTGGATTTGACTCGCATACGCGCCACCGCCGCCCCCATTTCCGGCTCCGTGATGAGCGGAGCACTTTCATCGTCGGCCTCCCGGTCGCTGTCCGGCGAAGCCATGACCGGGGGCGTGTGCTCCGCCCGCCGTGGAAAGAGGTCCTCGATAACTCTGGTGAGGAGGCTGGGCTGGAGAGTCTCGGTGATTCCGCCCGCGGCTGCAGGAGGGTCCGGGAGACCTCTATCCGGATGTATCGATGGTCGGATAGGGTCTCAACCTCCTTCTGGATGCACCAGCTCCTCACACGTGCTGCGACATTAGGGCTAGCGAACGACAAGTCCACTATCGACCCGCCCTGCTGCCGCACGCACGTTTGCACCGAGCCCCTGTTTAGCAAACAGAGGCCCAGTGTCGCCGCCCACTCTTCGACCACCCGTACGCGGTCATTCGTCCTGGGGGACCCCCACGCCCTGGACTTGGCGTTGTAGTCTCCCAGAACGAAGATTTGGCGCGGTGCCAGTCGCCGTATCGAGGTCCCCAGGATGGTGAGGAAGGCCCCGAAATCCGTCGCGCTCCTGTTAGGGGAGAAGTAAACACCAAATAGCGTAACCTCTCCCCATTCCGCCGCGACATACCCATCGCCCCTGTCCTTGAGCAACAAAGGCGGGGAATGCCACGACGTGGAGGCGACGATTGCCACAGAGCCGTCACTGCTGCCCAGCCAATTGGGCCGGTCAGGCACCACGTACGGCTCCGCGGCTACGGCTGCACCGATCAACCACTCCACCATGGCTTGCAGGAAAACGTCCTGTGCCTCGGCGGCGTGGTTGAGGTTGGCCTGCAGGAGGTGGTAGGATTCGGTCGCCATTAGTGGGCCGTATCCATCCGAAGCCGGGGGTCTGCACTCTCTGCCCCCCATGCGGTGCTTGGCGGCGCGGGGCAGTGAGGAGTGGTGGCGCAGGATGCCGCCTTATGCCCGGGTTGACCGCAGCGGAAGCAGAGATCGCTGCAGTCAAAGCAATTGGTGCATGTTGGCTGAGTGTGTCCGACCGCCATGCTTGTTGCATGCTTGCATGCTTGTAGCACCTCGCAGGCCGGGACTCCAGCACGGTCACCCGCGCCGAGCTCCAGCCCAGGAGGACCCTTTCTGAGTCGGCCAATTGCTTGGCCGACTCCACCGGGCACTGCACCCAGGCAGCACCGACGCCGCCCAGACCAGGGCGGATGGCGCCAATTCGGACGGTGTCCACGGGACACCCGGTTTTCGAGACGATGGCCTCCCGGATGTCATCCACCGTCACGGAGTCGTCCAGACCCGCGACGCGTAGTTCTGCGCACTTTACGGGTCTGGTGATTTTGACGCCACCCTCCTCTGCGAACAGACCCCTCAACTTGGCCGCCATGCTATCGGCCGTCTTGGTGCCCTCGGCCCCAGGGAACTCTAGAATCCGTGCCCCTGTCCGGGCCTTGCGGGTCCTGGCTTCGACGCCTCCTAAATCGGAGACGGCAAGCTCCCGCCGGGCGCGACGTAAGACGGCCTCATAGCAGAGGCCGTTTTCGGCCGCCTCAGGCAGCGCGGTGATCACCACCGCGGCTGACTTTGGCGGCCGGAGCCTCCTGCGCGACCTCTTATTTGTGGCTCCTGCTTTGGGAGCGGAGGCTTTGGCGGCACTTTTGGCCTCCGCTGTCCTCTTCTGGCCGCGACTTTTTCGGCTGCGCTCGGCTGTCTGCCAACCTTCTTCAGGTGCAGCGGAGGGGCCGGGCACAGCAGTCACGGCCGCGGCTGCGTTGGCTGCTACCGGCGGTGCATTTGCTGGCAGCGGCTGAAGTCCGGCCTGAGCAGGAGCTGGTGCCACCTTCTTCCTCGCGGTGGGCCCTTTGGACTTCGGTCCAGCAATGGCTGCAGCGTAGCTCCCTACGCGCCCGCCCTGGCAGGGTAGCGCATCAGGGGCTGACACCGCGGCCTTGGGCCTGTCCGCAGCTAGCGGCGGCCGAAGACGAGGCTCCAGAGGCAGTCTTGACTCCAGAGCCGCCATGCGCGCGTCGAGCATTTTGCCGAAGACGTCCACCATGGCGCGCATGATCTGGTCCGGCACGCCGTCCACTGCGGGCAGCGGGACCGCTTCGACCGGCTGGGCCCTCTAGGGACTCGCCGCAGCGCGAGTTGGCGCAATGGGGACGGCGGGGGCGGCGGTAGGGCCGGCGCTTGTCGGCGGCGCGGTCCTCGCCAGCTGCGCGACTTGGCTCCGCCAGTCGGCCATTTGCTTGGCCAACTCGCGGTTCGCCTTCTGCAAGGCCGACAGCTCCTTTTGTAGGGCCTTATTCTTCTCCTGCAGGCCTGAGACCTCACCACTAAGGCGGGCATTTTTGGCCTGCAGGGTTGCCATATCGGTAGGTGGGGGGTCGACACCTACAGCGGGCTCTGCAGCTGGCGCGCTGGTGGGAGGGATGTCCGCTAACACCCTCATCATCCTCGCGGTAGCCGCCTCATTCGCCCGCTTTTGGGCATCGGTCCCCCACACATTACCAATCGACGCTGGAGCCGTCGATCTCGCCGCCACCACTACATCCCCTCGTCCCCTACGAGAGGCTGGAACCTTGGGAGGAGGCATGATAGCGCCACTCCCCTCGGAGGCGGACTCTGAGCTGCCACCCATATTTAGGGGGCGCTTCCGCACCATCGAGGGGAGGCCCTCCTCCCCAACCTCTAGTGCTGCCGCCAGGGCCGATGCCGGCGACCGGGAAGACCCACCGACGGTCTCAACTGCCGACATGTCGGTGTCCGACGGCTCTGCGGCAGTACTGCCGCCCTCGTCAGCAGTCGGAGCGGCTGCCGCGGCCTCTCCAGCCAGCCGCTCCTGCCTGGCCAACTCGCGCCTTTTGACGCTTGTGGCCTTCCCCGTCCCCATGTGCTTTCTCTTTTTTCTCTTCTTAGGGGCCACTATTTTCGCCGGGCCCTCGGCTGACCTTGGGGCCTCAAGTGCCAGACTAGCAGCAGAGCTGCAGTCGGACGAGGCCTCTCCTTCCTCTGTGTCAGTTTTCCTGTAGCTTGGCAGGGCTTTTGGGTGGGAACTAATTAGATCCTCTGTGGTGGTAATTTTGGGCGTCTCACCCCTCCTATCTACATCAGGTGTGTATGAACAATGATCCATCGAGTTCCCACGAGTATGGGAGAAATAAATGTCGACCCGGGCAGAGATCCCGATATCCGGCCAAGCGTACATTTGTTTCCCAACACAGGGGGTCCGCAGGTACCCTGGCTGGGGGCGCGCTAGCGACTGAACAACCCATCAGCCATGCATCCTCTCGCCGCGCGCCAGAACTTAGGATTCTGGGTGATTGTTTTATAGAGGTTTTCTTCCTCGCGGTCCAGGCGGTTAAGCCAAGACCCTCGCTCCTAAGGCTCTAAGAATCTAGGCCTCAAGACAAATATCCCGAAGCAAGAATCAGGTCTATGATTTGTCGCGGTTGGCAAATGCCTGCCCAGTCCTCAAACGAATGAGTGACTGGGCCCGTCAAATTTTCGCGTCCAATACTCTCTACAATTAGAGGGCATGGAGCGAATTTGGGGCATCCCACAAACTGGGCCCCCCCTCGGGCCAGATATTTGCCACGAGCGACAATTCCAGAGAGTAGTCCAAGGAATTGTCGCTCGTGCCCAGGGTACACCACACGGAGGTTTCTGGCGTAGCACCCCCAGACGTGTTGGCATAGGATTTTATTTCGAGTTTTCCTTCTCTTGCATAGATGTTATATGCATATTGTATCTCTTAGTTGTCTTTTATGACATCCATGAGCAAAAGAGGGGGTGGTGAATAGAATTTTTACTCCGTCACCACACGGACATTTTAGACATTGATTGGTATCAATCTAAACGGCAGCGTTTTTAATCTTACATCAGATTATGAGAGCCCTATAGTACAGAGCTACGCGACGCCTAAGTATTCATCTAAAACTCTATAGTCTAACTTTTTATTAGCTGCAGTAAAATGACGTTTTGTGGGTTGCCGGTTTTTGAAGAAAAATAAATAGGGGTAGTGAATAAGCTAAATGAGTGAATCATAAATGAATAATCAGTTTGGTTTTTTTTTTGAGATTTAATATTAAGTTGTAATGTATTTTTTTAACCTATTATTATTACTATATTAGAGGATTGATCTTTTTTAGTGGAAGTATAGGGAGGTACATTCAAAATGAAACAAAAACGTCATAATAATGTTATTTAATTAATCTTTTTCGAAATCACTGTCGCTGTCGCTTTCGGTCACACTAATAACAAATCTATCTGTAACTTCATCTATAATATGATCGAGGTGGCACATTTTATCTTCCTCTTTAATAGTGTGAGACACACAGTCACTCCACTTAGCCGGTGTCACTTTCTTGATTCCTTCTTGGAATAAAGTTTTCACTTCTTGCATTTTATACGTCTTATTATTGTTTGCGACGTGACTCTTTACCTGCGCCCATACCAACTCAATGGGGTTCAATTCACAGTGATAAGGGGGCAGTCTTAAAAGTGTGATACCTTTTTGTGCAGCCATCTCGTCTACGGCATATTTCTCAGTATGATTTTGTTGTTTCACAATATCTATGAGAGTGGCCTTGACCATATTTGGTTCAAACGCAATATTTTTAGTAGTCAGTCACTCTTGAATTCGTGCTTTCGTCCACGATATCTTCGGGATTGTTTCGATCTTCCGAGAGTGATAGGGCGCATTGTCCATTACGACTACTGCATTCGGCTTGAGTTTAGGTAGAATACCGCCGAACCAATCCTCGAAACACTCCGCATTCATTTCATCATGGTAGTCTTCTATACCTTTCTTTGCTTCAAACATAAGAAGTCCGTCGACCAGGAAGCCTTCTTCTCCGCCTATGTGACTAATTATGAGTCATTTGCCCTTTCCTGTGGGATTTTTTAATCCCGTAGTCAGGCCGTCTAAAAATGCCTGTCGAGAAGATTTAATACTTCCGTCAATCCAGGTTTTTTTTGTAGTATGACCTGAAAAGAACAAAAAAGAATCATAAGTTTCGACATCAAAACAAAAGGGGAACAAATAGAAGAAACTAAGAGTTGACACGTACCAGCGTTGACCCAGGTCTCGTCTTGATAATATATGTATTTTCCCTCCCTACGATATTGTTTAATTAAACGCAGGTAGCGCTGGCGCCATGATATGATATCTTGTCTATCAATAAGCACACTCTTGCGTGATCGAGTAGCGAATTCGAAATTAAGATGCTTCATAATTTTTCTCAATGTCTCTTTCGAGAAGTTGGGCAATCCCGGGTCATCATTTACAACTTGCAGCACCTAAAAATGATTAAAGTTATTACCTAATTGGTTAAGATTACACATGGGATGGGAGAAAACATACATAACGTATAATAAAAAGATGAGTGACGACATGTGTAAACTAACTTTTGCGATGGTGGGTATTTCATTTCTATGAAAGAACTGATGTACAATTCGTCTAACAGCAGTGAATGTGAAATCATCAAGTTTATCTTTAAATGTAAGTTTTGGGCCCGTTTTTTCGGGAGGTTTTGGTGATTCGCTGTCGTTCTCCTTGTGCTCCTTTGAAACGGAATAAACTGTGCGGACGGATATTCCCAAGACTTCAGCCACCTTGTTAACGCATTCACTTGTTTTTGGAACTTCAATGTTTGATACTGAAGATTTTACTTCAAACACATATTTGTAAACGTTTTGGACCCAAAGTTTTTCAGTTGCACTTAGAGCTACACGTGGCCTTTTTTTCTTAGGAGATAAAAATGTGTCTCCATCTCGCGATGTGCTCGGCAGAGCATCCATGTTTTCAATGTATCAAACAAAAAAAAAACTAACACGATTAGCGAAAACAGGTAATGAAAAACAAACACAACGTAACATAAGTTTAACAATAATAACCAAAAACCAGTACTACCAACTTGAGAGAGCGTTTTCTTGAGTGTTACCTTGTATATGTCTAAAAGGATCAACGTTTATACAGCCTTTTATTTACATTAATATTAAATAGAATTTAGTATGATCATTATGAGTTAGCTATGGAACGATTAGATATTCTGTAAACTTTTGTGAACTGAATCACATCCCTATTGAGATTAGGCTGTCAACATTATTTTACGGAATGACATTTAGAAACGTCATTTTACTGCAGCTAATAAAAAGTTAGACTTTATGTGCTTGATTCATATAAACGCTTAATGCCTAACATTGGTTTACTCGAATCTTTTGACACGACACCCTATTATCAGCTTCTATCATTAACCACAGAGCGCGTCGTAGCCGTAGAAGGTTATCCTACTTGCGAATCGTCAGTGACTTTGTTTCGAGCACGTTTAAACTCTTTAATCCTTTTTAAACAGTGGCATTTGTAAACAGTGGCGTGGGATGAAGCTTTAGGAAATGCTAATCGAAGTCTATCGTAACAATATTGTTAAGTAATACCGCAATGCAAACCGTAATAAGCCATTGGGTCAAAAATGTTTTCTAGTTAAGTTTAGGCGTATAAGAGATATTTTTGTTTCTTTCTATGGCTTTTACAGGCTTTCGCCAAAAATCAACTTATATTAACAATATATGGAAGGTACTTATCAATATTTTGACAAGTTAGACGGCTAACATTTTGTTATTGTCTTTTTGAATTTTTGTTCATGTTGATTTACTTTTAAAAGCTACCATATCTAACCTCTTACTACAATCATATTAATTTGTAAATAATAATTAACAGTAATATGAAAAAAATAAAAATAAGCTATATATAGTTTAGTAATATTTGAGTTAGTGTACTGTGCTTAAATGTACAGAAATTAGGAGTGAACATACTTATGTTCACTCCTAATTTCAGCAGGAATGATATTTTATAAGGAATATAATCATTTAGGATATTCTAAAAGAATATTTTTACTTGAATTTTCATCTATAACACACCCACAAAGTGTTATAATTCAACAGAACTATCCTTAATATACAGGCTGTCCCGTAAGTAATGGACCAACGAGCTATGAGGGGTAGCGAGAATTATTTTCTAACAAAAATACTCACATTTATTGTCCTAGGTCTTGTAAACACGCGTGTAGTTCCGAGCTATGAGTTAAAATACATTCCTTGAAGGCCGTAATACATTTTTTTACACCAGCTTGGTTCAAATTTAACTCAAAATATTTTTAAATTCAAAATTTACACTTGTTGTGGGTTTTAATGGTCATGTAATTTATAATTACGCATGAATGTTATTTAAATTAGGAGGCGCTATGTATTCTTAACTACCTTAAATAAAAAATAACAATAAATTATAAAAAGTTTTTGTAAAATTTTATATTTAGCATACATGGTTGACATTTTCATCACATTTAATAAAAAAAATCCTAACTTCATAACTACAAGACCTAGGACAATAAATTTGAGTATTTTTGATAGATAATAAGTCTCGCTACCCCTCATAGCCCGTTGGTCCATTACTTACGGGACACTCTGTATACATAGATTAGATGACAGATACTTTTAAATTGCTTCTACACATGGAAGTAATAAGTACTACGTACAACAGGAATGAGCTCTGTCTGTGCATCTCGCAGCTAAAACAAAGAACATAAAACCTTATGTACGTAAGAGTCTTGTCGAGCGCAAAATAAAAATGAAGCCGAGTGAGAAGGCAACCACTGTACCCTGTGTCCCGTTCTAACAGTGACTTAGAGTTGCCAGAGTTAAGTTGATTTCAATTATTTCGTTGTTGGTAGAAAAATAGGCGATTTATGTAATGTAATGAAGTAAAAATATTTACTTCTAAAATGTTTCTAAATATAAATAATAATTTATTACCGACATGTTAAACCAATATTATTTGTTGCTACGTGCAAAACCTTATTAACGCAAAAATGTTGCGATTGGCGTATAGGTTTTCTTTTATTTGTATGAAATATGGACACCTGACTTGACAACCCCACATGAAATTTTTAAACATAATTGGTGAATGAACAATTACGGTGACCATGCTATCCAGTCCTAGTTCAAGAACAAATAACTTAAATACCTATGCATTTTTTATTCCTTTCGATATTAAAATTACTTTGTTTCAATTTCAGATTTCCTAAAGATCTTAACATTAAGGAAATATGGATAAATATTATACCCATGTATTATATACCCATAGGTGGGCGCAGTTAATCCAAAAATTAACTTCGTTAATCGTTAATTAAAATTTTAACTTCGATAATCGTTAAAGCGTTAAATTCGCGAAAATTTAACGTAAGTTAAAGTTAACGTTAAAAGTTAACCATTTAAGACTTACTATTTTTTACTTAGACTTAGGTATTATTTAGACTATACTGTTTTTGTGTCTGTGTGGTGACGGAGGAGTAAGGGTCGGTATACACGACAATGATATATCGTAGCGATTCGACTGCGCAGACAGTTTGTGCAGTTTTATCGATAGTGTGTACGAAAATCGTCTTAGATTTTTCTGGTGGCGCAAACGATCGCGGTAGTTTCAAAATTATAAGTTGGAGCAATCGTTCAATTCGTTCGCAATGCTTGCTGTAGGTGCAAATCAACATATCGCAAGAAGTAATAATATGTGGTGTGTGTCACGTGGACAAAGCAGCGCCTTGAACTTGACTAATGTAACGGACTAAAGTTAACGAAAGTTCAGTTTAACAGAAGTTAACAAGAGCGTTAACATTTTTTGAAGTTAACTTAAAAGTTAATCCGCTAACCAAAATTCGTTAATTAACGATTAACGGATTAACGAGTTAATGCCCACCTCTGTATATACCATTGTATTATATAATATTTCGAATGGCATCACACTGGAACTATTAAAAAGCATGTTGTAAGATGTAATTTTATTTAAGTGAAATTAGAAAAATTAATAAAAAATAGACAATCCCACTGATTTTCTTGCCGGGTCTTCTCAGTGCGGCCGCGTTCTGATCCGGTGGTAATTTTAAGAAAAATGTAAAAAAAAATGACAATATGTTAGTGCCCCCGCTGGGTTTATACATAATAAATGATTTGAATTTGAAAAATTGAAGCCGAGCGAAAGCTCAGTAAAAGGCTTATTACACTACACGATATTCAGGGCCCTAACTTAGTAGGGGTGCTCTACAACAGCTAAATTGTGAAACCGCTCAAAAGTTCATTCCAGGAATGAGCTCTGTCTGTGCATCTTGCAGCTAAAACAAAGAAAATAAAACCTTTTGTCAAGTTTCAGTTTCAGATTTTAAACTGAACATTATTTATTATATTGCTGGATATATCGTGAATGGGATGATTGACAAAATTTCTTGTTCAAATTATCGTGTGGTGTTATTGGATGACAAGACCATAGATCACAACTACTGTGTCGACATATCACAATTTTCGCCATTTACTGCTTTTATTGATCGGGGAAAACTTAAGCATGTTTCCAGATTTGTGTTTGAAATTCTAAAGTACACTGAAAACTGTTTATTACATTATCAAATCAATAATTAAAAAACTTACATAAAAATAAAATTATCATGTATGTTGTCCAAGAATTTTATAGCAAACTATATACATTGTTAGATCCACCACATTCTCCTCAATCTATATTTGAACATCCACATGATATTCAATTGGTGAAGGCGTTAGCGAATTCATATCTCAATTTACGTTTAACTCATAATGTAAAATTAGAATCAATGAAACATATGAGGAATAAGCTGGGTTTGCGGCAGAAACTTCACAAGACTGTTTTATTTAGCAATGTCTGATTTAGAATTAAACTTAAATGTAAACTTAACTGCTTTTTTGTTACCTAATTAATTAAATATACCACAATAGGTAGTTTATCGTAATTTTATCTCAGTCCAGCTGCATGTCGTGTCGTGGCCCACAAGCACCAGTCGGTAAGTACCTACCTATAGGACGCGAGTGTGAAAAGCAAGCAAAAACAGCAAATGTATAGTGCCGCAAAGGGTAAATTTATCATTAGCATCTTTGATTAAAATCCATCTGAAGCAATGATCTGCTGACGTCAGATCATAAATAATTTTTTATAATTATTGTCCTTAAATCATATTTCAATATGGTAACCATCGCCAGAGAGGGATAAAAGGTACAGTTACTGAGCTCTTGCTCGGCTTCAATTTTGCGACAACAGCTCATTCCTGTTGTACGTAGTACTTATTACTTCCATGCTTCTACATAAACAGAAAACATTTAAATAAATTTTTCCTCAGCTGTCTCATTCTTCATCATGTCCTCATTATTGCTATACCACACTAATATAATTATATACATATGGAATAGGCTAGTTTATTTGTGTGGAACTACTGAAATGAAATTTAATAGTAGATACTGTTACATTTTTAATGTATTCCTAAAATACATAATACACTATAAGTATGATATTGATAATTAGGTAGTATACTATATATTGATTCAGAAAACGTTTATATTTCGGAATCTATCGTTTAAAAGCTTTTAATAAATAATGAATTCCATTAAGAACACCATATGTTGTCTCTGAGAATTAGCACTGGGATTATTGACCCGCAGTACCTACTCTTCTGGGAACATCAACTAAAAACACTATAAATCTGCCTAACAACAGTAGCAATTGTAGGATTGTCCTGCCTTTACTTATCATCATCATCGCAGCCCACATACGTCCCACTGTTGGGCTCGGGCCTCCTCCACAATGGGAGGGAATTTGACCTACTATATCATGCTGGCTTACGGCTATACGAGAATAATCTTTTTACCTTCATCTAGCTAGAATTAAGTAATACTGTAAAAGTTTAGCATTAAACGAATGTTATTTGTAGTGATCTTATTATTACCACTTTTATTAGCTAGTGTTCGTAACAACCAGCTCATAAAAAATCCCTTCTCTTGATACAATGTGACCACATTATCGACGGTCTTCAATGGCCGGGTTAACGGATATTATTTTACAAACTTCTATAACGACGTCTTCATTGTGGAAGATATAGTCAACTTTCTGGTTATGTGAAGCATCGATTAGTCTCTTCGTGATCCCTTTATAAAGATTGGGATTATTCGGATCGCACATACGTTTTTCGACCCCTAACGGCTTGAAAAATATAATTGCCACCAATTTGTGTAGGAGCTTTGAAACCACTGCTTTCCGTGGTAGAGTTCGATATAACGCTACTAAGTGCTGGAATAATCTGCCACTATCTATACGGCAATTGGTTGGGGTTTAATCTGAGGGCACGGCAGTGCCCCCGCCAAGTCGAGCAAATAGAAAGTCGGGCAAAACACAACACTGCCGTAATATACTTTTCTCGAAGCAATTCAGGCCATTTTCGACCCCTACAACTTCGTTGTGAATAAAACTAGAAGCCTAAAGAACTAAGGATTATAACTAGTCAAAATTTCGTAATTTTGTCACTCATTGACTGACTGACCGATCATCAATATTAAAGAGGCACTTTTAGCAGACATAGAAGATTCAAATTTAGAATAAAATTAGTGTTTAGTGTATAAATGAAGGAAAAACTATGAAACATTGTAATTTTCGTCCAATTGCCGAGATACAAAATTACATTAGCAGTTAATGAAATGTAACTTGTAAAAATAAGAATTCATTTGTTGCTATCATTGCTTCAATATGAGAATCGTAAAAAGCGGCTAAAGACTTCGCAGATGGCGTAGTGGTTAAGATACCAACGTACCGTGCCAGTGTCGCGAATTCGAATCCCATGCAAGACAACATCTTGTACGATCCACAAATTGATGTTCTGAGTTTGAATGTAATTTGTCGGTTAATTATATGTTCTCTTCGTGTGGTGACGAAGTAAGAATACAATTCACCACTCTCTATCTTGCCCGTGGATGTCGTATAAGACGACTATAGGATATAATATGCACATAGCATCTGTGAAAGAGAAGGAAAACTCGAAATAAAACCCTATATTAACATGTCTGACCAGCATGGTATAGTGGGTCAAATTCCCATTCCCATTGTGGAGGAGGCCCGAGCCCAACAGTGGGACATATGAGGGCTGTGATGATGATGCGTTGATGAATTATATGTTTGTAAAGTCCCCCACAATATAAGGATTATTATTCCCTTAGTGCAAACGTTGTCATTAAAAAAAAAAAATTCAACAGGAGAGTGGCCAGCAGCTCTTGGCGGGGAAATGTATGATATCTCACTGCGAAACCAACCCGCCTACCAAACGTGGTAATTACGGTATTATGCCTCATATGGCGAAGAAAAATGAGCCCTAGTCATGGCAACTCTGTTACTCTTGAGCGTCGTTGGATGCAGGTGCCACAGTACCGCATTTTATGGTGAAGCATGAGGGAGGTCTATGTTCTGCAGTGGATGGCGATAGGCTGAATGATGATTGGCATAATAGGTGTAGACAGATACCTAGATATAATTATGTTCAAAGATAACTTGTAAAATGGTCAATCAACGGAATGAAAAAGCAAGAGTGGGACATGTCTTATTAAATTATACCAAAATCTCCTAAAGTTAATACTTTGTAAACTAAATTGCTTGAAATTTAACTAAAAGAAAGAACACCATCATTAGGCTCGATTGCCATCAAAGCGGAGGGGAGACTAGAGGAGATGTGTTTCAAAAAACCAATCAAATTTTTTTATTACCACATCTCTCCGTTTAGTTTAGGTAAAAATTACTCAAGCGGAAAGGAGAGATGTCTCATTTTTCAGAGCTTGACTTAGCAATCGCACTATGTTTAGTACAATTTAATATAATATGTATTACTTTTTTTTTTTTTTTGTGTGGGCTGCGGTCGGCGCGCCTACGCACCACTCCGTCCGGGGCGACAGAGGGGCTCAAGCCCGCAACTCCCGCAACCCACCCGAACACCACGTCGCCCTCGTCGCTGGGCCGACCACTGGAGCAGGGTTACTTGTCATCAGTGGTCAGCCCGACGAAATACCCTCTACCCGGGGTACCCTCCCATCGACCGACGTCCCCCCCTCGGGGAGGACGTCGGTCTTTCCTCACGCGGTCGGCCTCTCGGCGGGTGACGGACTAATCCCCGGTCACGTCACCCGCGGCCTCGGCTAGGGCGGCATTGCACGCAGGTACTCCCGCCTGCGCCGCCCCAGTCGCCGACGGCGGGTCGCATCATCGAGGCTGTGCTTCTCGCGCTCGCGACCCGCCGCCTCCTTCTGCGAGATAACTGCCTCGCAGAAGGCTGCGACCGCGTCCCAATTCCTGATGCTGCCGAGCATCTCCCTAGCGATGGTCGGCAGCGTCAGGTCTGCACCGATGATTGCGACGAGTTCACGACGCGGCTCTGCCCAAGCGGCACAGACCTCGAGCGTGTGCTGCGCCGTGTCCTCGTCGCAATCGCAGTGGTGGCAGGACGGAGTTCTCTCCCTCCTAGCGACCCTGTACAGGTACTTGCCGAAGCATCCATGCCCCGTCAAGACCTGCACGAGTCGGAAGGAGAGCACCCCGTGCCGCCTTTCTAACCACTGCATCAGCACCGGCCGGAAGGCCTCCACGGTCCAAACACCGTATCGAGGCCTCTCCAGCCGGTCTGCCCAACGGGCGATGACGTCCCGGCGGGCGTCGACGCGCCAGGCGGTGAGCTCCTTCAAGGAAACAACACCACCCCCCCCGCGCACCCCAGACACCCGCCGATACAAGTCGGCGAGCATTTCCGCCTCCAGGTCCCACGGGGGAGTCCCGGCCAATAGGCACGCCGCCTCCGTCGCCACCGTGCGGTACCCGCGGATGATCCTGACCGCCATGACCTTCTGTGGACGCCACAGAAGGGCCCTAAGTCGGGCGGTCATGGATCCCGCCCACACCGGTGCGCCGTACAGGGCCATCGACCGGATGACCCCCGCGTACAGCTGTCGACATGCCGCGCTCGGTCCGCCCACATTCGGCATCAGCCATTGTAGGGCGGACGCCACGCCGACGAGCCGCGGGACGAGTCTGCAGAAATGCTCCCGAAACCACCATCGCCCGTCGAGCACCAGGCCCAAGTACTTCATATGGGCCTGGATGCTGATCCCAACCGAATTGACGGTGATCGAGACGCCGATGGGAGGGTCCATACGGGGCCCATGGAACAAGAGGGCCTCCGTCTTGTCCAGGGCCACCCTCAACCCCAGCGCCTCGATCCGCCTGACGACCTCTTCGGTGCCTGAGGTCGCCAGGCTTACCGCCTCTTGTAGCGTCCCACCGCGGGCTGTGACGAGCGTGTCGTCGGCGTAACAAATCACGCCCAGCCCGGGTGGGAGGCTCCCCCGCAACGCCCAGTCGTAGCCGATGTTCCACAGGGTGGGTCCGAGGACCGACCCCTGTGGAACACCGCACGTCATGGGCGTTCGCACAACGTCCCCTACTCGGTTGGCGTAGAGGACGCTGCGCTCCTCTAAATAGTCTGCCACCAGCCGCCTCATGTAAGCTGGCACTCCGCGGTAACGGAGCGCCTCCCTGACGCAGCTGAATGGCAGACTATTGAATGCGTTGGCGATGTCTAGGGACACCACCAACAGCACTCCCCCGCCGGTGACGGCCTCAGTCGCCACGGCCCTCAGGCGCAACAGGGCCTCGATCGTCGAACGACCTCTCCTAAACCCAAACTGGGCGTCCGACAGATCGGGCCCCGTGCCGACAAGGTGCCGCTCGATGCGGGCAGCTACTATCCTCTCCAGTAGCTTGCCCATATCATCGAGCAGCACGATAGGCCTGTAGGCCGATGGCGACACCGGAGGCCGTCCCGGCTTCGGCAGGAGAACCAGCCTCCCCTCCTTCCAGCACCCAGGGAACCGCCCGGACGCTAAACACGCGTCGAACAGCTCCCTGAGGCGGGGACCCAGATGGTCGAGGACCAGGGCCAACACACGGTTTGGAATACCGTCGGGCCCGGGGGCGGTGGATTTACCGCGCATGCGCCCCACCGACGCCCTCATCTCCGGTTCCGTGATGAGCGGAACACTGCCACCATCGCCCTCCCGGTCATTACCTGGCGGCGCCATGACCGGGGGCGTGTGTTCCGCCCGTCGTGGGAACAGGTCCTCGACGACCCGGGTAAGGAGGCTGGGTTGGAGAGTCTCGGTGAGGGGCGGGCCCCGTGCGCGGAGCTTACTCAGCGCCGCACCATAGGGGCGACCCCAGGGGTCACGGTCGAGACTCTCCAGCATCTCCCGCCGACTGGCGTCCTTGGCGGAACGGACGGCCAGCCTGAAGGCCGACCGCGCATTGCGGTAGCCCTCGTAAAGCTGGCCCTCCAGTTCCGCGCTGCGATTGCGCCGCCGGCTGCGGGTGTAGGCCCTCCGGGCGCGAATACACGCGGCCCGGAGATCTGCCAGCTCCCGGGACCACCAGTGGACAGCCCTCCTCGGGGGCAGACGCCGTACCCGGGGCATGGCCGCATCGCAGATCTGCGTCAACGCACTGCGGATGCGGCCAGCCTCGGCGTCCACCCCGTCCAACTGGTTGGCAGAGGACAGCCACGAATGAACGATGGCTGCCTCCGCCAGCAGATCCCGGTCTAGGCGACCCACAGCCCATCGCGGGAACGCAGGACGCCCTACCGCCCCCCTGTGACCCCTGCCGGGCGCCGGGATTGTCAGGGAGACCTCCATCCGGATATACCGGTGGTCCGACAAGGTCTCAACCTCCTCCTCGACGCACCAGCTCCCCACGCGTGCAGCGACCTCAGGGCTAGCGAACGAAAGGTCCACTATCGATCTGCCCTGAGGTCGCACGCACGTATGCACCGAGCCTCTGTTCAGCAAACAGAGGCCCAGAGCCGCCGCCCAATCCTCGACCGCCCGTCCTCGGTCGTCCGTACGGGAGGACCCCCACGCCACGGACTTGGCGTTGAAGTCCCCCAATACGATCACCTGGCGCGGTGCCAATCGCCGTAACGAGGCTCCCAAGATGGTAAGGGAGACCCCGAAATCAGCCGCTCTCCAGGCAGGGGAGAGATATACTCCGAGGAGCGTAATCTCTCCCCAGTCCGCCGCGACGTATCCGACGCCCCTGTCCCTAAGGATCAGAGGCGACGAAGGCCACGACGTGGAGGCGATGATTGCCACGGTACCGTCGGTGCTGCCCAGCCAATTTGGCCGGTCGGGCACCGCGTACGGCTCCGCGGCTACGGCTACTCCTATCAACCACTCCGCCATGGCTTGCAGGAAAACGTCCTGCGCACCGGCGGAGTGATTGAGATTGGCTTGGAGGAGACGGATGGATACGGGGTCCATTAACGGTCCGTATCCATCGTCACCTCCTCCGCGCTAACGGGCGATCGGGTCGCGCTCGGAGCGGGGGTTGGCCCGGTCGATAGGCCGCCCCGCCCCTTTGAGGCCGATGCCGGGGGTCTGCAGTCCCCAGAGCCCATGCGATGTTTGGCAGGCCTATTGCCTGCCGCACACGCGGGGCAGTGGGGCACCGCAGAGCACGATGCCGCCTGGTGTCCGGTCAGACCGCAACGGAAACATAGCCCGCTGCAGTCAAAGCAGTTTTTGCATGTCGGTCGGGTATGCCCGACCGCCATGCATTTGTAACACCTCGCGGGCCGGGGCTCTAGCACGGTTACCCGCGCCGAGCTCCAGCCCACGAGGAGTCTGCCTGAGTCGGCCAATTGCTTGACCGACTCCACCGGACACTGCACCCAGGCAGCACCGACGCCGCCTGGACCAGGGCGGATGGTGCCAATCCGGACGGTGTCCGAGGCACATCCGGTACGCGCCATAATGGCCTCTCGGACGTCCTCCACCGTCACGGAATCGTCCAAGCCCCTCAGGCGCATCTCTGCGCACTTGACAGGCCTGGCGATTCGGACACCATCCTCTGGCCCGAACAGCCCCCGCAGCTTCGAAGCCACACTATCGGCCGTCTTCGCGCCCTCGGCCCCAGGGAACTCGAGAATTCGAGCCCCTGTCCGGGCCTTGCGGGTCCTAGCCTCGACGCCTCCGATGTCGGAGACGTCCAGCTCCCGCCGGGCGCGTTTTAGGACGGCCTCATAGTTGAGGCCCCTCTCAGCCGCCTCAGGCAGCACGGTGATGACCACCGCGGCCGTCTTCGGCGACTTGAGGCCCCTGCGCGACCTTTTCCCCTTTCTGCCGACTCCCGCCTGGGGAGCGGCGGCCACGGCGGCACCCTTGGCCGCCGCTCTCCGCTTCTGGCCGCGTGCCTTCCTGCTCCGCTCAGCCACCTGCCAGCCCTGTTCGAGCCTGGCAGCAGCGCTGAGCGCAGCAGGAGCGGTCGCGGGTGCGCTGGCCGGCGCCTGCGGTGCAGCCGCTGGCGCCGGCCACGGCCCGGCCTTGGCGGGAGCCGGCACCTTGCCGGCCTTCTTGGCCCCCTTGGGCCCAGCGGCGGCCGCAGCGTAGCTCACCACGCGGCCACCCTGACAGGGCAGCGGGGTGGGAGCCAACGCTTGCGGCCGCCTCGCTCTATCCGTGGCGAGCGGTGGCCGGAGGGGTGGCTCGGGCGGAAGGCGATCCACCAAGGCCTTGATGCGCGCATCCAGCATAAGCTCAAGCTTAGCAAAGATGACGCGCATCGACCCCTCCGGCACGCCGTGCACCACGGGCAGCGGCTCTGCCTCCTTTCGGGGCCCGCCGCGCTTCTTGGCGGCGCCAACGGCCGGCGCGGTGGGCGCAACCGGCGCGGCAGGCACCACAGGCGCAGGCGGCGCCACGGGCGCAGTCGACGGGCCCGCCCTCTCCGGCGCAGCCCGTTTCGGCGGCGAGGCCGGCGTCGGCGGTGCGGCTGGCACTAAGAGTGCGACTTGAGACCGCAGGTCAGCCACGTCTTTGGCCAACCCGCGGTTCTCCTTCCGCACCGCCGACAGCTCCGACTCGAGCTTCCGGTTGCGCTCCCGCAGGCCGGAAACCTCCTTACTGAGGCAGGCATTCGCGGCCTGCAGGGCCGCAACCTCCCCGCTCTGGCAGGCCGGAACTGGGGTCCCCGGCCTCGCCGCCACCGCCGATCCCCTACCCCTGCGCCCACGGCGCATGGTCGAGACCTTGGGAGGAGGCACGATGAAACTCCCCTCCGAGTCGGAGCTTGAGCCACCACCCTTTTGCAGGGGGCGCTTCCGGACGCTCGGGGGGAGGGCCTCCTCCCTCTCCTTCACAATTGGGGCTGCCGTTAGAGCCTCCTCGGCAGCCCCCCTACCCGTCTCCTTCTCCTTCCTACCTCCTAACTCCTTCTCCTTCCTCTGGGATGACGGCCTACCTATACCCTCCTCAATTGACGGCCTGCCTTCCCTACTCCTACCACCTTTGGACGGACCCGCGCATCCACCGCCCTTGTCCCTCCTCTGGACGACCTGCAGCTGATGGCTGATGTTTTCGTCGGCGGACGGCTCTGTGGTATTGCCGCCCTCGTCCGCCGACATCTCAGAGACAGACGGCCCTGCGGCACTGCCGCCCTCGTCTGTCGACAGCGCGTACGCCACATCGCTCCCGGAGCTGTCCGATAGCCCCGTCGAGCAGCTTCTCCGGCGCATAGCTTTCGGCGGCCCTGCAGCACCACCGCCCTCGTCCTGCGACGGCTCTGCGGCGGTGCCGCCCTCGTCGCTCGACAGCCCCGTCGAGCTGTCGCTTCCTCCGCGCCTTTTTGGGGACGGCTCTGCGGCTTTCCCGCCCTCGTCCCGCGACGGTCCTGCGGCTGATCCGCCCTCGTCGCTCTCCTCTCCGCCTGACAGCCGGGCAGTACCGGCGTCCACTTTCTGCGACGGCTCTGCGGTGGCTGCGGTCACACCGCCCTCGTCGCCCGCGGCCACGGCGGCAGCTAGTTGCGCCTGCCGCGCCGCCTCCTTTTTTGCTGCCTCCTTTCGCGCACGCACCCTATTGGAGTGTACGGTGGTGGCGATCAGCTTCCTCCTCTTCCTCTTCTTCCTCGTCTTTGGAGCCTCCGGATGTTTTGCCAGGCTCTCGGCAACTACAGCAGCGATTGTCTCCCTCCCATACGATCGGAGACTGACCGTGCCGGTGTTTGTGCGCATCTCGCGCTCAGACACCGGCACAGTGAGGGATTCCCCGGCGTGGCCGGGACCCTCTGGAGTAGCTACGCTCGTTTTAATCTCTGCCATTTTTGGAACATTTTTAAGTCTTGCCTTGACTACCACTCTAACGGCTGGACGCTTGCGCGCTTTTTAACCCACCAACCATTCATCCCCTCGCCGAGTGGCCAAACTTAGGATTAGGGGTAATTTTTTATAGGGGTTTTCTTCCCCACGGTCCGAAGACCCCCGGCCCTGAGCTTCAGCCGCAGTCACACTCAGGGTTACGGTTTGGGCCTTCTGGGTCTGGCCGCTCGCGAGCGACCGACCCGTCACGCCCCCGGGCCGTGACGCCACCGTCTCTGGCGACGGAGTGCCATGAGGCACATCCGCCCCATTGGCCCCGGGTCAGATCCGCCGTGCGCTCTGCCATCAGAGCCGCACGCGGAGACCCCCTCCTGCCGGAATCTTGGCCGTCCAAATGGACGCGTGACGTCCAGATGGATGTTTCCAGGGAGCACCACGTGGAGGTGCTCCGGCCCCGCCCCCCATAATATGTATTACTTGTGAGGTACATTGTGTTTTCATGCAATTGCCAAGTCAATCTGTTTATTTAAAACA
The DNA here is from genome assembly GCA_032191425.1 of Lymantria dispar. Lineage (NCBI taxonomy): Eukaryota > Metazoa > Arthropoda > Insecta > Lepidoptera > Erebidae > Lymantria > Lymantria dispar. Next base: position 17,817,011 of record CM063440.1, read on the forward strand.
TAAAAGATCTTTAATATTGATATAGTCACTAAAGTTGTTAGTTAGGTTAGCTATTTACGTAATAGCTTAAGAAGAAAGATCCCTTAAGCAGGGACTGAATGAGTTAACCGACTTGGTATAACATGGATCTCACAACTTTTTATGGTAGAAGAACTCGGTTGCGAGGCTTAGCTTTTTTTTACAAGTTTTGTTTTTGATGGTATATCTTTAAACCTAAACGTATTATGCTCAAAACCGCCGTCTTCTTAATAGTAAGATTTTTATAATAATAACATATTTGCTAACATTCGAGAATTTAAAGGAGATGTCGCATTTTACAATAAATTGTTTGAGAAGGGATTCGGCTTAAATAGATAATAATGTCAACGACTTAGGTCATAATATTCATATATTACTATTCATATATTAATAAAATAACGTTTAAATTTAGTTGCATCTCCATTGTCCGCACCTACATTTTATGCACGAATTTTATATTTAAGTCTTTCTTTCACTTTTTAACACTTATTAAGTAACTTTATTGACATCGCTAGATTTATGATTTTATTTCTCTGATAAATAGATATCACATGAACGGGCACGTTTGAATATTTTGGAATAATTTTTTTCATATTACAAAAATACTGGATTATGGTTATAAGATATTTCATGTCACAAATCATATAATCCTCGTTTACTCTTATAAATACCACAGGTCACCTATTCACTAAAACTAGCAGGCACTTCTAACACAGTTTTAGGTTTAAATATAAATAAAACTAAACTCATCATCAATTATGTAAAATAAGAACATATATAAACAATTCATTGGGGTTTTCATGAAAAGGCAATTGTAACACTTTCAAACTTGTATGTATTTAAAGTGCTCTAAGCGTTGTGATGTTAGCCACATTCACAGGAGCAAAGGTTTCAGGGTCATTTTCACTGAATCCTATTAGTTTTAGGAAATACAACAAGCTGCCCACAATGATATAATTCTAACGTATTTAGATTAAATTTACTAATTTGTTTTGGCTTTCAAACATATTATTTTTATATGCTCTACCAGAGGTTATCCCAGTCGGTTCCAAAGACTGATACTACATAATAAAATCCTATACCAATACGTCTGACCAGGGTGGTATAATAGATTGTGTAGGAGGCTCGAGCCCAACAGTGTAACCTAGCTATCTACACACACATTTACATTAAATACTGATAAAAACAAACAAATAGCGTGGAACACTGGCACAAATGAGTAATAGTCTATACATTACACGGTCAGCTGATGCGAACGCCGCCATATTGACCTCGGCTGCTCTGTCGAGCGCCTTTCACTTTACCCCTACTTCGCGGCCGACCGTCACGCGACATGCAATAGATGAACGAAAAAGTTTGAAGCGATGTACTAAAAGTTTCACTTTAAAAACAAAAAAAAGAGTATATATATATGAAAAGGCATGAAGAAAGGAAATATGTTTTATTTGTGAATCCTTAAGATATTGCCGTAAATGATTTTTAAAACGCTGTATTGGTGGTCTTAAATAATTTAGATTTTAGAAGATGCATAACGGAAGCTGCCTCTAAACGCTGCTGTACCATGTTGCGGAATAGAAATCTGCAGCGATTATTGTCTTTTGTTATAATCTCGTCTGTAGGCTTCCCATTCTAACCAAAAATATAAATAGTATGGTTTTTTACACATGACTATCTCGAACATTAGAAGTTTTTAAGCACATCGGTATCGGTAGTCTATGAATATCAGGTCTTCGTCCTGGGGGACTTTAACGCCAAGTCCATAGCGTGGGGGTCCTCCGGGACGGATGACCGATGACAGGCGGTCGAGGAGTGGGCGGCAGCACTGGGCGGCAGCACTGGGCCTCTGTTTGCTGAACAGGGGCACGGTGCATGCGTGCGTGCGACAGCGGGGCGGGTCGATAGTGGACTTTTCGTTCGCTAGCCTCGAGGTCGCCGCACGCGTGGGGAGCGTCGTGGAGGAGGTTGAAACCCTATCGGACCACCGGTATATCCGGATGGAGGTCTCTCGGACCCTCCCGACGCCCGGCAGGGGTCACGGGACGGACGGACATCTCGCGTTCCCGCGATGGGCTGTGGGTCATTTGGATAGGGACCTGCTGGCGGAGGCAGCCATCGTTCACTCGTGATTGTCCTCTGCCCACCAGTTAATACGGGGTGGACGCCGAGGCTGGCCGCATCCGCAGTACGTTGACGCAGATCTGCGAAGCGGCCATGCCCAGTGTACGGCGTCTGTCCCCGAAGAGGGCTGTCCACTGATGGTCCCGAGAGCTGGCGGATCTCCGGGCCACCTGTATTCGCGCCCGGAGGGTCTACACCCGCAGCCGTCGGCGCCATCGTGACATGGAGCGGGAGGCCCAGCTTTACCAGGGCTACCGCAATGTGCGGTCGGCCTTCAGGCTGGCCGTCCGTTCCGCCAAGGACGTCAGTCGGCAGGAGATGCTGGGCGGTCTCGACCATGACCCCTGAGGTTGCCCCTACCATGCTGTGCTGAGTAAGGCGCTGAGTAACAGGTCGTTGAGGACTTATTCCCACGACGGGCGGAACACACGCCCCCGTCATGGCTCCGCCAGACACTGACCGGGAGGCCGACGATGACAGTGTTCCGTCCATCACGGAACCGGAGATGGAGGTGGCAGTGGAGTGCATGCGCGGCAAATCCACCACCCCCCGGGCCCGACGGTGTTCCGAACCGTGTGCTGGCGGTTCCCTGGGTGCTGAAAGGAGGGGAGGCTGATGCTCCTGCCGAAGCCGGGACGGTCTCCCGAGTCGACCTCGGCCTAAAGGCTGATAGTGCTGCGCGACGATGCGGGCGAGCCACTGGAGAGACTGCTAGCTGCCCGCATCGAGCGGCACCTCGTCGGCACGGGGCCGGATCTGTCGGACGCCCAGTTTGGGTTTAGGAGAGTCGTTTGACGATCGCGGCTCTGTTGTGCCTGAGGGCCGTGGTGACTGAGGCCGTCACTGGCAGGGGAGTGCTGTTCGTGGTGTCCCTGGACATCGCCAACGCATTCAATAGTCTGCCATTCAGCTGCATCAGGGAAGCGTGCCGGTATCATGGGGTGCCAGTTTACCTGAGGCGGCTAGTGGCAGACTATTTGGAGGGGCGCAGCGTCCTCTGCACCAGCCGAGCAGGTGACGTTGTACGAACGCCCATGACGTGCGGTGTCCCCCACACTGTGGAACATCGGCTACGACTGGGCGTCGAGGGGGAGCCTCCAGCCCGGGCTGGGCGTGATTTCTTACGCCGACGACACGCTCGTCACAGCCCGCGGTGGGACGCTGGAAGAGGCGGCAAGCCTGGCGACTCTAGGCACCGAAGAGATCGTCAGGCGGATCGAGGCGCTGGGGTTGAGGGTCACGCTGGACAAGACGGAGGCCCTCTTGTTCCATGGGCGCCGCATGAGTCCTCTCATTGGCGTCTGGATCACCGTCCATTCGGTTGAAATCAGCATCCGGGCCCATATGAGGTATTTGGGCCTGGTGCTCGATGGGCAGCGGTGGTTCTGGGAGCATTTCCGCAAGCTCGCTCCACGGCTCGTCGGCGCGGCGGCTGCCCTATCGTGGCCTATGCCGAACGTGGGCGGACCGAGCGCTACGTGCCGACGGCTGTACGCGGGGGTCATCCGGCCGATCGCCCTGTACGGCGCACCGGGGTGGGCGGGGTCCCTGACCGTCCGACTCAGGGCTTTTCTGCGGCGTCCACAAAGAGCCATAGCGGTGAGGGCCATACGCGGATACCGCACGGTGGCGACGGAGGCAGCGTGCCTGGTCGGGACTCCCCCGTGGGACCTGGAGGCGAAAATGCTCGCCAGGGCGATGGTCGGCAGCGTCAGGAACTGGGACGCGGTCGCAGCGACTGGGTCGTGAGGCAGTAGTCTCGCGGAAGGAGGCGGCGCATCGCTTGCGCGAGGAGCCCAGCCTCGATGAGGCGATCCGCCGCCGGTGACTGGGGCGGCGTAGGCGCGAATACTTGCGCCTCATGCCGCCCTAGCCGAGGCCGCGCGTGACGTGATCGGGGAATTAGTCCATCACCCGCTGAGAGACCAACCGCGTAAGGCAAGACCGACGTCCCGTTCGATCGAGTTCAAAAGAGCGGGTTATAAACAAACAAACACACAGATGAAATTAATGAAAGAGTATAAAAAAGGTGACCGAGAATAATTGGCCTAGGAAGAAATATTATATTGGATTAAGATATATAGAAATTCTTAAAAGAGCCGGGTGACATTACATATTACAAAAATTGAAATAACAAATTTAATCTAAAACGTGTAAAGAAAACCGAATAAAGGCGACTGTAAGTCGCTAGCGTTTTATTAACATGGTTTCCATTCTGCACGTGACGACCTTTTTCAGATTCATCACTGTTCCGCAACAAATATGGCAACGAGTTACATAAATAAAAATAAGTTGAACTTTATGTTTTGATATTATTTACCATGAAAACGCAAAGTAAGTTGATTGGAATGATAAGCTTGTTCTTTATTGCAGGAAAATTATTAGCGAAACCGGATAGGCAATTTTTTTTCATACACGATTCTGTAAGAACTAGATATTTATTCTCAGTAATGTTATAACAGTGAATTTGCTAGGTACATATAAGTATCCTTAATAAGCTTCATTCAAAAAAAAAATCTGTATCTGCGCCAGAATGCTACTGCAGTTTCAATTTTTAACGTTATCCTTCCGATGCTATTCTTCATTTAGACAAAGCGTTATAGATTAAAAGCGTTATCATATATTCTTTCCCTATTTTAATTCATTAAAAACTTTTAATTCATAGCAGTAGATCAAACAGTAATAAAAATCGAGAAAAAGCACCTCATTTTAATTATCATCCAAAATTAAGAAACCAATTAGGAGTACTTCGTTGTTAATAGGATATCGTATTTCAATTGCTGGTACCAACTAATATTAATGTTTTAAGCCCGAGCTTGAAGAATATAAAAACGCTCCATTTATTTGTGTCTTGTATAGGTATTTTTTTATTAACTATCTACGGTTAAATTACGCAAGGTATGTAAATTTAAAATTTAGATGATGTACTGAGTAGAAATAGGAATTAATATTTTCTTTTTTTATGAATACGTACGTAATTAATAAATAAGGAACATACTAATTACCTATTTTACCTTAAGTCATTTTGAAAGTATTCATTAATTTTTTTTACGACGACGTTCACCGATTTTCCCTTTAATTCAACTCTACAATATTTAAATTGACCTAATAAGAATCGTCGTAATAGGCCACGTTGTGTCTTAAAACCAGCTATTTACGAAATAAAAGGGAATTAGGCCAACTATACTGTTATATAACTTAATATACGTAATTTAACCGTTAAAGTCTCATTGTATGGTTTATAATTAAAAATAACCAGTCCTCCCTACTTATAACCTACATCTAAATGAATGTATTCATACACCCTGAAGAAGTAAACATGTAAAATAAATATAAGCATCACGATGTAAATTTAAGTCGTCTTCATTCAAGGGAGGTAATATAGAAAGCTCGCATAGGGAGACATTATCATAAACGGCACATATAGAATATAAATGTACTTAAACAGAAAGTGAGCTTCTTTTGATGATAATAAACATACTCACAAATACCTCTGTAATCATTTAGTAAATTTCGATTGAAAATAATATAGTTTAGAAATTATTTGAGACTAAGACAACTTTCACTTTTTAGGGTTTCGTACCCAAAGGGTAAAAACGGAACCCTATTACTAAGACTTCGCTGTCTGTCCGTCCGTCTGTCTGTTACCAGGCTGTATCTCAAGAGCCGCGATAGCTAGACAATTGAAATATTTACAGATTATGTATTTCTGTTGCCGCTATAACAAAATACTGATAACAAGATAAAATAAATATTTAAGGGGGACTCCCATACAACAAACGCGATTTTTTTACCCTTTTTTGCTCGATAAGTTCGAGATAATGGTACGGAACCCTTCGTGCGCGACTCCGACTCGTACTTAGCCGGTTTTATTTTTACAAAATTACACCATGACGGATTAATTTAATTAACCTATTATCATTATCATTAACCTGCCCTTATCCCAAGCTAAGTGGGGTCTCCACATGTTCTTACCTTTCATTTCATAGCCTCCTATCAACCGTCATATCTGCACTCACTATTTTCATACGCATATCCTCATTCAGGCAATCTTTTTGGATCTTTCACGATTTTTACGTCCCTCCATAATCATATTGATAACCCACCTTGCCACGTGCCTTTCATCACTTCTTATCACAAGCCCATACCCTTCCCCTAATATACTCATTTCTTATCTTATCTAACCTTGAGATCCCACACTTCCATCTTAGCATACGCATCACAGTAGCACGCACTCTTCTCTCATCCGTTTTTTCAATGCCCAACATTCAGATCCGTACACTTTTGTTAATTCAATCAACCCATCACCTTGAAACCTACATCTAACATTCATAATCATCATCATTTCAACTCATATATGTCTCACTGTTGGGTTTGGGCTTCCTCCGCAATAGGTGGGAAATTGACCTACTTTCACGCCGGTCATACGTTACATAGAAATTTATTTGCAGATTGCCTTTTCTTGCATGGACGATAAATACATATAATAACATATAAACATATAAACCTTAGTCTTCTTTTACGATACCCACGGGCAAAATAGGGGACTGTGGATTCTATTCTCACTCCGTCATCACATCGACATTTACCTTTAACATTTAACACTAAATCCGTTAAATAAAAATCACCGTTTCACGTTACATCCTTTAAATTAAAAATTAATTCTAAACGCTTTAGTTACGTTACTTAAACTATCATTAATATATTCAAAAATTTGCTGTTTCATCTCATCGTCACATCAGGCCATATACGTCCCACTAGGGTACGTCCCACTAGTAGGGCGGTATAGTAGGACAATTTTCCTCCCACAGTCGGGGAAAATTGTCCTACTATACCACGTGACGTGTTGGCATAGGGTTTTGTTTCGAGTTTCCCTTTTCTTGTATAGAAGTTATGCATGTATGTATTAGGTATATGTGTGCATATTATATTCCTTAAAACGATGGCAAATTGTATTCTTACCCCGTCACCACACAGAAACTTTAGGTTGTAAGTATATGTGATAATGATCGCGAAATTGAACTTTGAGTGATCATACTAGCCGTCAGCTATTGGTCTAAATTTGCCTATTTCGATTTTTTTTTTGTATATCATCATTAATCTACATTTAAAATTATTAAAGTGTATGGCCAAGTCTCTCTTTTTTTTTCAAAACATAAAAGATCTTTAATATTGTTATGGTCACTATAAAAATTTGTTAGGTTGGTTAATTATGTAATAACGTAAGATAGAAAGTCCCTTAAGTAGGGACTGAATAAATTAACTGACTTGGTTTTACATGGATCTCACAACTTTTTATGATAGAAGAACTGAGTTGCGAGATTTGGTTTTTTTACGTGATATGTTTTTATGGTATTATCATAACAAAATTTATAATAGGCAAATTTTTTACGATCCATGTTGAGTATTGGTAAGTATAACCTTTCCTGGCGATGATGAGATAATAATTCAATTTATCACTTTTTCTTTCCGTAAGTGTTATAAAAACGACGAAAATATATGTATAAATAGATAACCAGATCATTGTAAGTGAAGGAAAATTCGGAACAAAATATTAAGCTACTTAGCTAACTTGTCTTTGGACGGTATGCAATTATAGCTCGTATTGTATATTTATATAAAGTATTATTACGAGTTGGGCAGCGTTAGAGAAACTTAAGAGGATCTTCTCGTCCAACATACCTCATTGTCTGAAAACACAGGTCTACGACCAGTGTTACCAGTGATGACTTACAGCACGGAAACGTGGTCCCTAAATATAGGCCTCATAGCAAGGCTCAAAGTTGCTCAGCGTGCTATGGAGCGGACTATGCTCGGGATTTCCCTGCCAGTTAGAATCCGGAATACGGAAATCCGCAGAAGAACGGGTATAACCGACATACCACGAAGAATTAGCATGCTGATGTGGCAATGGGCAGGCCACATCGCTCGACGAACCGACAACCGCTGGGGAAGAAAGGTTCTCGAGTGGTGACCACGTATCGGATGACGCAGTGTAGGACGACCTGGTGAAAGTTACTGGGCGTCGTTGGATGCAGGCGGCACAGAATCGCACTTTGTGGCGTAACACGAGGGAGGCACATCCAGCAGTGGACGGCGATAGGCTAAAATGATGATGATGATGAATTATTAGGAGTGACAATATATTAATATAATTTCTGCTTATTTTTACTATTCCAAAATGTAGTTTATCAAATTGGTTATTAAGTCCCTTAATTATGTTGCTTTAATAACTTCTGCAATAAATTGCTTCAAATTAACGCGCAGGCTCCTCAAATACGTTAAATTATAACAATAGCTTTTTCACGAGAAACGGCATACATTGTTTAGATGGTAAGTTGTGTATTCTAGAGATTTTTGTGTTAGGATATATTTCTGTGTAAAAGCTACATAAATTGATGAAATCACTAGTATCTTATCAAAATGACAATTTTAAATGTTACAAATTATTTTTTAATATTAAACTTTATTTATTATTAATACTAATTTGTAATAATTTCACTCACAAAAATATTGCAGCGTTTACGATAACAATTTAAAATAGGGTATATAAATATCGCCAACTCGACAATATCGAGTTGGCGAGTTAAGCCCATCAGACGTACTTCAATTAACTGTAAGTGCTAGGCGACTACCTATTGTTTGAGATACAAAAATGTTATCATTTTGTAGCTGGTATAGTGAGCTCACTAATACAACCTTTAATTTGTGTCAAGGTATGGAATAATGGAGATATAGCAGTCAAAGTTAATAGCCCGATTCATAGCATATTTTAGCTTACGGCATAGGATAATGGAACGATTATAAATAATCATGTTTACGCTTTCACATTTATCAATGATATTGAATTTCAAATTTTAATGTCTTCTAAAATTAGATATTGAATTATGAAATTAAATTAGAAATATAACTATATAAAACAATGCTATATTTTATTTCGTATCTTAGTAAAATAATTTTTGTTTGTAAAAGAAAAAAATATCGAAATAGCACTCCTTTCAAATCCATGTATATAGCTATCGTAATGTATATACATTTTATGTTGTAATTTAAAAATAGTTTAATAGTGTTAAAATTTTATTCTTAATAAATAACTCAATATTATTAAAATATATATTTCACAAGGTGCCCTCAACAAAGCCGAGCAACAGCTACGCAATAAATAACAGCGCCTATTTCAAATACACGAGCAGAACTCATAAATGAAATATCTACCATAAAGAATATTGTTCTACACTTCACGAGGTTTTGCTTTGTTTTATTGTTTTTTGTGCCTATTTTATGCACTATAGCTGATGTGATGAATAGTTCAATTAATTTTCCAAGTATCCATTATTTTGTTTTTCCATGTTTCATTAATTTATTAAATCAATCTACGTTTTGATTTCTGATGTTTACGCGAGTATTATACATTTTAAATAAAACTACTTTACGGATTTTATCGCGTTTGTATTTGATTTTTGATTACCCGACGTTTCGAACACTTTACAGCGTTCATGATCACGGGTGGACTAAGATGTCTCACGTCCAACAAGTCATCGTTACTGCAGAAAATTTTTTTTTTTATAATATAATTTTCTTATATTATATATCATCTTCTTATAATATAATTTTTTATAATATAATTTAAAATATAAATACCGCCGGATCGGAACGCGACCGCACTGAGAAGATCTGGCAAGAAACTCAGAGGGATTGTCTATTTTTATTTATTTTTCTAATTTCATTTAAATAAAATTACATCTTACAACATGCTTATTAATAGTGCCAGTGTGATGGCATTCGAAATATTATATAATATAATTCACAAATATAATGAGAAAATTATGATTGGACCAGATCCCGCAAGCGGCACCCGATCACGAGTTAACTACTACAGCAGCCATCACTCCCCTCAACCATAATGGAGGGAAGGGAGTGACCCGCTCCTCATAGCTACTGCTAGCAGACCCTTCAGTGAGCATCAATACCATTTGCCATAAACATAAAGCACAGATCAAATAAAAAAATCGTTTGGCAAAACACGCTACACTTTACAATTATATTTAGTAGCAACAATAAAAAAAAATAAACATGTGCGTAATTTCTATCATTGTAATGATGAGGAAATTCCTGTATGAGGAGCTGCTCATTGCCAGTCCGAGTTATCATCAAGGTAATCTGAGATTTTATAATAACCTTTTAGATAAAATCTAGTCTTGATTGCTTTTTTGAACTTATTCACTGGCATATACTGTTAACTCGTTGAAGACGAGTACTATGTACAACTAATTTGTGCTTATTCCGGGTATTTACATGATGAACGTCACTATATTTTTCAAATTTACCTATATTTTTTTTTACATATAAAACATTTTCGTATATATATTGGCATATAACAGTCAGAATATTCACTTCTTTAAATATCTCTTTTAGTGATACTTTTGGGCCTAAATTATAAATCGCGCGGACAGCCCTTTTTTGTAAAACAAAGATTCTATTCAATTCTACGGAGCAACCCCACAGTAATATGGCGTATGACATAAGACTATGAAAGTAAGCGAAATAAACTAAACTCATTTGCAAAAAAAACGGGCACCTAAGCAATGAACCATTTCAAATGTTAATATTTCTTTGTTTGATAATTATAGGTAGTTTTATCCACACAATTTGCTAAATTAATAAGAAAATAATCGTTTTCATCAGTATTTCATAAAATTTAGATACAATTTATGGGAAATAATGCTAAACCTCGCTAGTAGTGTATATTCGCTAGTAGTGCATATGCTCATGAAGTAAAAATAAAAAAGTTTTTTTGTTTGTTTTTCTTTAATAAAGTAAAAGCAGATAAATGTTTAGTATCGAGTGTGACCCCCTCTAGCTAAAATCACAGCTTGAATTCGTCTGGGCATGCTAGCGAGTATATCCCGGATACTTGCTTGCGGAATACGTTCCCACTCCGCAGTAATCACATTCTTCAGCTCTCTGATGGTCTGCGGAGCCGGGTGTACTGATCTCACACGCCGTTTCAGAACGTCCCAGACATGCTCTATGGGATTGAGGTCGGGACTTCGAGCTGGCCAATCCAAACGACGAATGCCGACCTCTTGCACATACGCATTAACATCGCGGGATCGGTGGGCGCGAGCATTGTCGTCCATAAAAATCGAGTCTTCACCTAGAGCGGCCAATGCGGGTTGTGCATGAGAAATTAGAACTTCCGTTATGTATCGATGCCCAGTCAGTGAGCCGTTTTCAATGAAGACTAACTCTGTACGATCCATTGAATTTATTCCTGCCCAAAACATAACAGAGCCCCCACCATAAGGTGTGATTTCTTCGAAACATGCCTCTGCAAAGCGTTCTCCTTGTCTTCTTAGCACTCGCCGACGTCGATCTTCACTGAACAGAGATATCCTGGCTTCATCAGAGAACAAAACCCTATTCCAATCGTCTTGAGTCCATGATTCACAATTTCTAGCGAACCTAAGCCTGTGAACTCTGTGCTCACGGAGTAATTTGGGGCCGCGGGCCGGGCGGTGACTGCGTATATTGGCAGCGAGAAGCCTCCTCCTGACCGTCCATAGACTAATATGCACGTTTCTTACTTCTTGGAGGTTGTTCTTAAGATCCACATACGAAGATTTGCGATTTCTCAATGCGCGACTCACAAGAAAACGATCATCCCGTGGTTGGGTACATGGTTTTCTTCCAGAACCAGGCCTTCTCTCGACGGAACCAGTCTCCTGATATCGCTGCCAGGTCCTTTGGACTGTCGAGCGACTAACATTTAGCCTCCTAGCCACGAAACATTGGCTGCAACCCTCTTCAAGCAGCGCGATAATTTTGGTAGCTTTTACCACTTTATCTACCATTTTTGATACAGCCAAACAGCATTAAATAAAGCTTTGACAGTCAAGGATATGAAATTAATCGATAAAAATTGAATAAAAGTTATGAAAGTCGATGTTAACTTCTGGAACTTCGCGCCAAAAATGTAGGATAAAAAGGGGTTTTCTGTAAAAATGAACATCAAATGAAAAATTGAATTTAGAACGTACTTTTTTAAATACCACAGCATTTTTAAAACCGGCCAGTAACGTGTACAAACGATTGAAACCTTTTTGGTATTGTATCTTTTTAAATATGAATGAAAATCAAAACCGCCCGTTTTTTTTTGCAAATGAGTTTATTCTGGCTGCTTCAATATCGGTTTACCGCATAAGCTGCTGAGCTGAGCCTACCTGACAATTTCTCAATTTGAGGTCTCCATTGGAGTTTAGCATCTATAGTGACGCCTAAAAATGTGGTTGATTCCACAAGGTCCAGAGCCACACTATTCATTACAACATTAGTGCCCACTTGTCCCACATTGGGTGTAGTAAATTAAATACATTTGGTTTTTGTCTCATTAAGAACTAAATTGTTAGAATTAAACCAATGAACAACTTTAGAAAGTGCATTGTTCACATCGTCATAATTAAGCATTTGTCTTTTAATTTTAAATAGTAAAGAAGTATCATCTGCGAACAATACAATGTTTTGATTGCCCCCTACGTACCTAATAGGGTAAGTCACTAATGTATACAGGGAACAGAAATGGCCCCAGAATTGACCCTTGCGGAATAATGTTAACGCACATTGTTAATAAGTAATGTTCGACTAAAGAATTTTGTATAACTATGACGCTCAAAAAATTATTTTAAATAGTTTTAACATTTACTGTAAATTAGCAATTTAAATTGAAATCATCATCATCATCTCTGCCTACATAAGTCCCACTGTAGGGCTCGGGCCTCCTCTATAATAGTAAAGTCATAGACATATTATATCGAGCTAGCCAGATGAGTTGGCATAGTGGTTTATATCGAGTTTGCCTTCTCTTGCATAATTATTATATGCATATTATAGGTATACCTTACTCGTCTTTTATGACACTCACGTTTAAAGAGGGATGGTGAATTATACTATTTTATATTGCACTTCTACACCATACGGCAATAAATTAGAATAACAAAATCACTTGCAATGTAGCATATGAGTGAAAGAGGCATGGAAGGCTGCGAAATAAGTATAAAGGCTACTATTACGACCGACGCACAATCAATAATAATGGCCGAAAACTGTTTAGGCCCTAAACTTCGGTAAGTTAGAGAACGTTTATTGTGTGAGAAAAACAGAAGACCGGTTTTATTCTCACCCCTACTGTGTACTGTTTACGGGGTGAGAAAAGACACTGGTAATCTCCTACTCCTGGCGGGAATGACAGATTGAGTAGTAATGGAACAGTTAGCTACCACCGAGAATAGAAAATTATTGAAGTACATACTAATATCGTGATTAAACTAATTAAATACGATTTTTTGTCCATAAAAACGGAAAAGGAATTGGGGTTGACCACTCTTATTACTTAGGGGTATGAAAAATAGTTAACATCCTACTCTCGGACCTAAGGATATACACACAAAATTTCATAACAATCGGTCAAACGGTTTCGAAGGAGAATGCCGACAAACACTGCCACGAGAAATTCTGTTGTCAGCTAGTATAACCCATAGAGAGAGAAAATTAAAAAAAGAAATTCTGAAACACGGTTTTATTTATTTTTATTACAGAGTATTTGTGGAGAATTTAATGAAAATAGATGAAGATTTTTCTCTCGTTATTATACAAAATTTGCTAGGTACTGCAGTTTACCCCTTTAGGGTTGAATTTAAAAAAATCCTTTCTTTGTGGGTTTCTACGCCACGCAAAAAACTACCATCAAATTTAAATTTTTAATTATTCAAAATTAAATTAAAATTTCATATTTCTGACTTCAGTAGTTTCAGCTCTCAGTAAACTAACATTTACTACCTATTCTACACCCTTAGAGGATGAAAATGGACAAACGCTGAAACGCGTGTTTAATTATTTTTATTAAAGAGTATTTGTGCTTAATTTGAAGACATTAGCTAAAGATTGCCAAATTTCCGCATTATGGTTCCAGAGATATGGAAAACTCTCATCTCCTATATATATATATATATTATAGTAGTTTCTGATTGACGATATGTAATGAACAGATGAACACATCAGTTTTATTATGTATGTTGACGAAGATAAAGGTAAGAAGGATGACGATGACGACGCAGAATATAATAATAATATTTAGGTGTACCGTTGCAAAAACTTATTGTGAAATTTTTTTAACGTTTTTCTTTGTGCAGCACTTGTGAAACATTTTTACTTTCATAGTATGAGTTTAAGAGACTTCGAAACTTGGTAAATGAAATTAGCCACCTTGTTTTTTATTCCGAACTTTTCATGTTTGAGAAAAATGAGGACAATTTAGTTTCCATTTAATTAACCTAGGTTGTATATCCTTTCATGTACTTCTAATTTTCACTACTTTTACGTTAGGGCTTAATATCTAAGAGGGGACTATGGGTCATTCTTGTGGTGTTTCTTCAATCCGTTTTTACGACTCTCATAAGTATGTAAGAAATGGTGTGAAATTGTATTTTTTACTAGTCACAACACGGGGGCTAATTACTCCAAACCATTGAATCCTATGTCAATCTCTTATAATCTTTAATTGCCATTTTATATTGATAAATAATCTATCGTCACAATTTTATACATTACTCTAGTATTTTTTTTTATTTTCTTTTATTTCAGTAGCAGACAAACAAGGAGTCTATTTGATGGTGATTGATAACTGCTGCCAATGGGCGTCAGCAATATTAGGGGCACAGCCAAATCTGCCTACCATAAATAAATAAGTTATTTTTATGACACGTCGTAGCACCCAGGCAAAACAGCAGATAGTTTATACCAGAGCCTGCGCGTTCATGGGAGGAATGAATACTGAAAATGTAGGTAAACCTTCTGTTTTTATGTATTTCTTTCCTGTATTTAGATAATAAAGAGTAAAAGCACTCTGCCACTTCAAATAATCATAAAGAATTCATATTGTACTTGACGATGCCATTTTAGTTAATGCACATCACTTGTCACAGAAAATGGTATCGATTTTTTATTGGGTGCTCTTTTCGTGCTTATTTTATAATGTATACGAGGAACGAAAAAACGTTCACAATCTGAGAAACCACTGATCCTAACCGCGTTTTAATTTCAGCTGAAGTGGAATCGAGTGAAGTGTACATGCTTTCGCTTTTATTCTCTCGAACCTTCTCGATTTCTTTCACTTAAGGTTTAAGCATGAATATTAAGAGTCCTATTTGCTAAAACAGAGTACTTAAAAGTCGAATGTGAGTAGCCTTAGCCAAGGAGACCTTCAAGAATTTTCATATTTTTTTATTATGCAATTAAGAACATTCTACAATCGAATTTAGATTTTTTATCAGTTTGGTAATGGATGTAGCAGAGATGCGAATGTTGAGATGGATGTGTAGTGGACTAGATTGAACAAAGTAAGGAATGACATTTATTGGAGGAAGATTGAAAGTTGTGCCAGTGACGACAATGTTAAGGAGTGAATGTTAGAATGTGCTATGTACATGTGATGAGATAGGATGAAAGTAATCTTGTAAGAAAAGTTTAAGTATGTATGTGTGTGCTTTTGGGGTAAGGGAAGATTAAATAAAAGATGAATAGACGGAGTGAAGATAACACGATAGAGGGAGTGACCAGAGTGATGACGTCTGATAGAGCTATATTGAAGGAGGTAACATATGTCGACCTCGGCAAGCTGAATGATGAAGATGACCAGATTAGTAACAGATTATGAATATTCTAGATGGATATAATAAGTGGAAGTTGATATCCTAATAAATTGAACTCAATTGTATATAGATTGAAGATATGGACAACATTTTATAATAGCACGTTTAACATTATTTGTGAGCGAATAAATTAAGGTTAATATATAAGGTAAGGTAATAAGGGGAATAAATAAGGTTAAGTTATAATTATACCTCAACAAGTAACAACATTCAAAGCATCCATCCAAAAATATTCATAATCTAATTATGTAAAATATTGATTTGTTGTATAATTATAATTGTTAATTCGGCTAAAGAAGAAAATAATAAAATAAAACCAAAAAGGTCAAAGAATTCATTTCGCCACAGTTACGCTTCAATAGCATTTCAAAATTATATATATTTGCATATAGCGGTATGTGTTTCACGACTATCTCGGTAGTTAATATTTCAAGTTCGATCGAACTAGGAAAAACTGAGAAAATTTAATTAAAATTTAATATTAATTTCATTCACAAAATTGCAGCGAGTATAAAAATAATTCCAAAAACAAAAATTTGACAATTACCCAAAATATAAGCATAAAAATCAGATATGATGATAGGATTATGGCAAAAACGAAGGAATTCTTCAAATATTTAGATACTTCACTCTCTCTACTACTTTATTAAATAATCACTTAAATTCAAACTATGTGGTGATAGGATTTTTTTTTTTTTTTTTTATGGTTGGGCTATGGTAAGCGCACGCGCGTTCCTGTCCGTCCGGGGCGATGAAAGGACGGCGCGCGGGCCCGTAACCCACCCGTACCCACGTCACCTCGTTGTTGGGCCGACCACCGGAGCAGATGTGACTTGTCATCAGTGGTCGGCCCGACGGAATACCCTTTCGGGTAACCTCTCACCTCTCGACGTACTGGGACGTCGGTCGCCATCGCGCAGTCAGCCTCTCTGCGGGTGACGGACAATTCCCCGGTCCGATCACCCGCGGCCTCGGCTAGGGCGCCATTAGGCGCAGATATTCGCACTTGCGCCGCCCGAGTCGTCGGCGGCGGAACGTATCGCCGAATAGGAGCTCTACTCGCACACGATCCGCCGCCTCCTTCCGTGAGATAACGGCCTCACAGAAGGCGGCGACCGCGTCCCAGTTCCTGACGCTGACGAGCACCTCCCTGGCGATGGTCGGTAGCGCCAGGTCGGCACCGATAATTGCGACGAGTTCACGGCGATCCCATGCAGCACACTCCTCGAGCGTGTGCTGCGCCGTGTCCTCGTCGCAACTGCAGTGGTGGCAGGACGGTGTGCTCTCCCTCCTGACAATCTTGTGCAGATACTTCCCGAAACAACCGTGCCCCGTCAGCACCTGCACCAGTCGGAAGGAAAGTACCCCGTGCGTCCGCTCCAACCACTCCATCAGCACCGGCCGGAGAGCCTCGACGGTCCTGACACCGTACCGAGGACTCTCCAGCTGGACTGCCCAACGGGCAATGACTTCTCGGCGGGCGTCGACCCGCCAGGCGGTGATTTCTTTGATGGAGACCATGCCGCCGCGGGCGCGCGTCTCCGACACCCGCCGATGAATGTCGGCGAGCATCTCCGCCTCCAGATCCCACAGGGGAGTTCCGGCCAGGAGGCACGCTGCCTCTGTCGCCACCGTGCGGTAACCCCGTATGGCCCTGATCGCCATGACCCTCTGTGGTCGCCACAGGAGGGCCCTAAGACGGACGGTCAGGGACCCCGCCCACACCGGTGCTCCATACAGGGCCATCGACCGGATCACCCCCACGTACAGCTGTCGGCACGTAGCACTGGGTCCGCCCACATTCGGCATCAGCCGCGAAAGAGCGGACGCCGCGCCGACAAGCCCGGGAACAAGTCGATGGAGATGCTCCCGGAACCAAAAATGCCCGTCGAGCACCAGGCCCAAGTACTTCATGTGGGCCTGGATGCTGATGGTGACCGACTTCACGGTGATCGAAGCGCCGGCGGGAGGCCCGGCGGTACAGAGGCCATGATGTGGTGATAGGATAAGAATACAATTGTTGCCAGCCCTACTTGTTGATGAAAATACACTAACAAAGTGAGTCAAACGTGGCGATTACGGCATTGTCTCCTCATATGGCACAAGCGTGGCTTACACCCAGCAGTGAACGGTGAAATGCTGAAATGATGATGAATAATAAAAAATGGAAAATAAATTAAAATTTAAAAAAAGTCGGCGTTGGTTTGATATAGCTGTGACCGGCAGCGTCTATCCATTGAGTTCTTTCGCTCACAACGCAAATGTTCTCAGGGTCATGTCGAGAAAGATTTGCAATGTGGCGGGAATGACTTCTATATCTAACTACTGCCCATTTCATTTAGTACTGGACTTTTGACGGGAAAGTAAGAATGTCATGCAGCGCTTTTAAATCATTTTAGCTCGTATACGTCCCACTGATGGGCTCAAGCCTCCTCCACAATAGGAGGGAAATTGATCTTACTATGCCATGCTGGTCAGACAGGTTGGTTTAGATTTTATTTAGAGTTTCCCTTCTTTTGTATAGATGTTATTTGCGTATTATATCCCTTAGTCGTCTTTTACGACATTCACGGGCAAGATAGGGAGTGGCGAATTGTATTATTACTCCGTCACCACATGGAAAGCGCTTTTAAATATTATTTTACTGTTTTACAGTGTTATATTCAATATTTTGCTGATATTTTATGTAATATAATGCAGATATTGAAATGTAGTCATTCACTGCTACTGATATAATAGTGAATTGCGTGCCTCTTTATATTCTGCCAAAATGCCCAGAGAAACCACGGTTTTCTTTGTCAGCACCTAATCAATGGCAACGACTATGACTAAAATACGGAGCCAAAAAAAAAAAAAAAAGATGTGAAGAATAAATATTATAACTTGACACTGGCACCGACAGCTCATAATTGTAGCTACTTCTAGTATGCTACTACTAGTAGGTACCGATTCATATATTTTTCTAATACTGTTATTATTTTGTAGTTGCTATGATATTTTTAATAATATTGTGTTTACTTAGTAAATTGATATTGTAGTAAAATTGATGTAGCATTTACTTGGCACCGACTTCAAAATTATATAATAATTATTTAATCATTTCTATTTAACTAAATGAAAATACATATGACTTTGTGCAAAGTAAATTAATTTTTTGCTTATTAGTTTACTGTTTGAAGTCGGTTTTTTTGTTAAAAATTATTTTACGTTACGATTTTAAGTGATGGGTAGACCAGACCGAGCAAGGATGCTTCTCGAATGAGGAGACGTCGGGTACTTGAGACGGAAAATTATAGACGAAAACGATTACACAAAATTAAAAAAAGCTAATAAGAAGAGAAAAATTGAAACGCCAGAGGAGCGCAAAAATAGATTGTCGGCTATGAGAGCTTATATATCAAATAGGTTAACTAACGAAATTCAAGAAGATCGTGACCATCGCTTTTCTTTGATTAGTGAGCGATTATCAAATGAAACCGAAGAAACCCGTGCTCGCTGGCTCAGTTTGATACATTCAATGCTGTAAACGTCAAGGAAGTTCCCCAACTGTCTATGGTCTCCATCATCAGTTCTACTGCAGACCTTCATTATAACCCATATGGGTGCAAAGTTCTCATCAATATAAATGAATTAAGTCCAAGCTCAAGGTAGCTACTTTAAGCCGTTGAGAAGTTCCCTAAACTGTCCTTCGTTTTCATCATCAGACCCCTAATGACAGTCACAACCCATATAGATGTAAAGTTCTTGTCAATACAGATTAATCAAGCTCAAACATAAGGTAGCTGCTGTAAATCGTTGAGGAGTTCCCTGGACTGTCTCTCTGCTCCATCATCACATCTTCTCCAGACCTTTATTAAATTGTAGTGCTTTAATAAAATACTTAATGAAAAAACTTACAAACGCAATAGTCGTCCCTACGATGTTTCAAAGTTCGCCTTGACTTCTCTGGTCTGCCATCATCAAAGTCTGATTTCCTTATCATGGAACCACCTTTGAAATATCTTCTTTTCAATAAAAAAAGAATCGTCAAAACGGTAATACACGTATTCTTTTATTTCTAAAAAGATTCAGATGTACGAAATTTTGTACTTCTAACTTAGAAAACGTCGAACTTCCATAAAAATGTTAATCCCTTGACCCTTATTTTACCCCATATATTATATTTTACAACATTGTTGTTTTATCATCAGCTAAACATCATTAAGATAATCTCCATACGCAAATATTCAAACTAAATTATGTATAAAGGCATCAGAAACAGCATTTTTGCCCTCCATTTTGAGGCATTCCCCTCGATTTCCCTAGGATCCTAGCATCAGATCCTGATATTCTGGATATGAGACCACTATTGAAGTATCTTCTTTCTAACAAAAAAAGAATTATAAAAATCCATTCATAATTGGCGTTGCTATCGCGTAACATACAAAAAAAATAGCGGTCGAATTGAGAACCTCCTCCTTTTTGAAGTTGGTTAAAAATGAGAAGAAGAAGCAAAGATTTTGCACTGGCGTGAAATCGATCTGTCAGTCGTCGTTTTCATTAAAAATATATTTTTAATTTATGTCATTAGTATAATGCCTTGAAAGGATTGTTTTTTTTTGTTTACTTAAATTTATACGACTATGTTTGGTCATGTAGCTTTTAGTTCTCTGTATTTAGATTTTTTTGTCAAGACCAGTAAAGCTAAACCGCGTCAAAGTCAATACCTTGCACGGTCAAATAAACAGAGCACAGCATTATAATATAATATCACTCTTAATAACATTCGATTCAAGTTAATGAATGTAGTCGCTCTTGGTACTAAGTAACGTTGATCAGTAACATAGTTGAAACACTCTTAACGATCTATCTAGCGTTTAAACATCAATATCTGGTTGACCGAACTTCGATCGGAATATTTTTGTTGTATTTTTGTCGAATTTATGTAGATATATATTAATAAAAAATAAAAAGTAAATATTGAATAAAGTATCAAAAATCACAAAAAGAGAATAATAATAACACCGAGATTCGATCCGACGCTGATTGAATGCCAAAACAAAACAAAAAGAAAACTGGACAACTACCGAACTGACCTATTGTAACTCTTGACAACGACGATGAAATTCGAATTCCTATTCAGAGAATGTCAATAACATTTTATGACATTGATTAGCTAAAAACACCGACGTTTGTTTGGGATGGGTTGCGGTCGGCGCACTCCTCGCACCACTCCATCTGGGGCGACAGAGGGGCATAAGCACGCATACCCGCAACCCACCCGAACACCACGTCGCCTTCGCCTTTTCAAAATATATAAAAACGATAACTTTTTTACCTTGCGCTGCGTAGACGCACATGACCGGTCTGCTATCTTTCGCTCTACTACAGTTTTGGTGTTGCCCATTATTATAAAAAAGAAATAATACAATATCTATAAATATTCGGGAGTGTATTATAACATAATTATATTAAAAAATATTTTTATAATGCAGTGTGCAAGCAAGTACTACTATGCCAAGTATATATAATGCAGTGTGCAAGCAAGTACTACTATGCCAAGTATAGGGTTTTAAATATATATTTCCGTGTGGTGACGGTGTAAGAATACAATTCATCTACCCCTATCCTGCCCGTGAGCATCGTAAAAGACGACTAAGGAATATATATGCAGATAATATTACTCACATAATTACAATATTACTTACATCAGTAAGAGAGGGCAAACTCGAAATGAAGCCCAATGCCAACCCTTCTGACTAGCATGAAAGAAGAAGAAGTTCTTGACCAACACTGTTTTTTGATTGGTTCACAAGACTGGATAACACACAAAGAAAACTCACACATTCACTAGATTGTATCCTACTCGATGTAAATACAACAGGTGTAGAGCGGCAGATTTACTCACAAAAAAAGAAACCACTGTACTACAAAAAAACGTTCCTGACTTACAAAAAGAAAATACAATTAAGAATGTGTGGGTGGTGCGAGGAGCGCGCCGACCGCAACCCACCCAAAAAAAGAGCGTGATTTTTAATTTTTTTTTTACTCTACGTACTGGATTTTCTAAGCCTGGAAATGTCATTAAAGTGATACAAACAATTCGCTAGGTTTATTGCTACAAGTCTGGCAATGTGGAATATATGATACGCTCAATAAAACCTAATTAAACATATAAACATTTTTTTTCGTCATTAATGAATACCTCAGACCTCACATAAACAATAATTTATCAACATTTACAACAAAAATATCTTACCAAGTATAGGGTTAAACAAAAAAAAAAAAAACCAAACCTCATCTCAGCCCATATACGTCCCATTGTTAGACTCGGTTCTCCTCCTTCGTGGGAAGAAATTTAACCTACTATACCACGCTGGTCAAACGTGTTGGTATATTGTTTTATTTGAAACTTTTCCTTCTATTATATGCATATTATATCCTTTAGTCGTCTTTTACAACACCCGCAAGCAAGACAGGGTATGCTGAATTCTATTTTTACTCCGTCACCACACGGAGACCATCACACGGAAACCAAGCCTCCAAAAAGAAAAATACCGAGCTAAGCGTTTCTAGATATTTTTTTCCAATCTGATTTAACGTATAAATGCAATCCGGTCGTTGAGAACATGCGTTTGACAATATAAATGAGAAACATTCAGTTCTAAATCAGTTACTAGTTGTTTGAACTGTTTGTAACTAGTTTTAAACACATGAATACAGTATTGGGAATTAACTGTTATAGAGTTTAACAGTAGCGCTTTTAGAATTTGTTTAATTACTTTTTTCAACTGTGATTACTTTTTCATGGTTCTTTTATCCGATCTCAAATTGAGATAAGCAGTAGCAAATAAGTCGATAAAGTGCCTGTCGTCTGTTTGAGGACTATTTTGGCGTGCACTGCTTAAACTGTTACGAACATAATGTACACGAGCCGAGATGATGATGTTGATAATCTTAATAAACTTCACATTTTCGAGCTATAAACCGCGTTATAATATTTATTTTATAAGTGTTTATGTATATATATACTTATTTTGTATTTGTTTGTGTAAATATATGTACAGTATGTATGTATTTATTCATATATTCTATACATAGTTGAGCAGTACACCTACAACTACCGCTCTTTCCTTACATGTTTCCACTCAAAGGTTGCCTAGTAGAAATCGCTTTTAGCGATAAGGCCACCCATTACACTATCTCCACTTAGAATAATTATTATAAATGTATTAACTTAGGTGTACAATAAAGTAAAATTTGTTTTCAGTTTTTAGCACTGAGGAGTATGATTGATGTGAAATTAAGTGATAGAATTAAGGATAGAGTGATTAGGGAACGTTGTGGTGTGGAAGTGTGGGAAGGGGAAGATCAAGGCGGACGTTCCATAATCAAATCGGAGACGTTCTCAAGAAAGGCCAGGTTAAAAGGACCATAAACCGAAGAACATACATGAGGAGATTAATGAATGTGGAGAAGACGAAAGTGGTATGTCAAGATCGTAGCAAATCGACGTGGATGTGGGGACGTGGTCTCTGCCCACCCCTATGGGAAAGAGGCGTGAATGTATGTATGTTTTCAGTAATAAAAATAAGACCTAATCCTTTTCGTTTTAGTTAAATAAATTACTACAATAAAATGCCACAAGGGTGTAAGTTTAATCTTTCGTATAACTTTTGTAAAGTTTGAGCTATTTAAATATCTAAAAGCAATGAAACGTCTTAATAAGCCGAGCAGCGAAGCTTAAAGTTTTTACAGGTAGAGTCATAGAGCTGTAAGTTGTAATTAAGCTGAGCAAAATGTCGGCAACAAATATAATCTCTAGTTATCTTTTAGAATACGCATGAATGCCCGTTCTGTCTAGGAACATGAAAATTTAAAAACTTTTATAGCACATAGGGTGTTGTACTACCAAAACAATATCAACTTGGGCGCATACCTAGTGTATCACAGGCAAACTGTGATTAAAATTAATTGTAATTTATAATTAATTTTAATTTTATTTATCTTGGCACATACAGTCATACAGAAAATATATTACAAACCATACATTATTTAAAGTTATAGACAGTGAGTTAAGCATATATTTAACAAGGCCATTGTAACCATAAAAACAGCAATACATTTACTTGTATTAACGTAAGACATGAAAAAATTAGACGTTACTATTATACGTAAGTTTTTCAAAAAGTAAATATATAGAATGAGTTCGAAAATAAGCCTATATCAGAATTTTTTTATTATAGTTATTTAGAAAACGTGAGTAAAAATGGTTAAAACATGAGTTTTTATGAGGCGGTGAGCTCCCTCAACGAGACCACACCGCCCTCCGCTCGCACCCTCGACACCCGCCGATACAAGCCGGCGAGCATGTCCGCCTCCAGGTCCCACGGGGGAGTCCCGGCCAACAGGAACGCTGCCTCCGTCGACACCGTGCGGTATACGCGTATGGCCCTGACCACCATGGCCCTCTGTGGTCGCCACAGAAGAGTCCTGAGTCGGACGGTCAGGGACTCCATCCACACCGGTGCGCAGTACAGGGCCATCGACCGGATGACCCCCGCGTACAGCTGTCGATACGTAGCGCTTGGTCCGCCCATATTCGGCATAAGTCAGGATAGGGCGGACGCCGCGCCGACGAGCCGTGGAGCGAGCCTGCGGAAATGCTCCCGGAACCACCAATGCCTGTCGAGTACTAGGCCCATATACTTCATATGGGCCCCGATGCTGATATCAACCGAATTGATGGCGATCAAGACGCCGATAGGAGAGCCCATGCGGGGCCCATAGAACAAGAGGGCAACGTGAGGGGCATGTGGGCAATTTAGTGTTAAAGTTAATCTTAATCTTCATACGTTATTAGTGTTAGAATTTTGCGATAATTTTGAATTTTGATAAACCTTTTCTGGACCTTCACTTATCTATTAAGATGTTCTTTATAAAATGGGCAAATGATACAGTCAAAATCTAGGAGTGATCTAACAAAACTGTAATACAGAAATAATTATAATAATATAAATATTTATTAATTCTCTATTTATATATAAAAATATACAATGTATTGCCAGACAGTTTAAATCCTGTTTTAGCTTTATACACTCAGTAATATTGGTAACTGTCTTATATAGGTAAAAAAAGAAGGAGGCGTAGGCTATTTTTATTTTAAAATACGTATTAGGGTGTCGCGGGTATTAAGTCTATAACAACAATCACGGATTATTAAAATCCATCACATTGTTAACAATGCCTATTTAATAATATAAATAAAAAGAAGACAATCTCGAAATAAACCCTATACTAACATGTCTGACTAGCGTAGTACAGTAGGTCAATTTCACTGAGCCTAAAAGCGCGACGTACATATGTATATATGAGCTGAAATGAATGATTGAAATCTTTATAAATATAAATCTTCTGTTCATGTATTTGTAATCGAATTTCTTCTAAACGGCAGGACCTTTGATGAATTTTTTTGTGTGTGTTCAAGTGGGTTCGATAATGGTTTAGATTAATATTTGGACCCGGTAGGTGGCGTTGTGATCGATTTTAAAGAGAATTCCTTTATTTTTAATTTGATCAGAACAGCGTCTGTTGGGTCAGCTAGTAAATATATCATTTCTATATTTCCAACATTTGGTTCAGTGATATTTCAAAAAGAAAATGACATATCTGGGGGCACGGCAGTGCCCCCGATAAGTCGAGCAAAACGCAAAACTGCCGTAACATACTTTTCTCGAAGCCATTCAGGCCATTTTCGACCACCTATAACTTCGTTGTTAATAAAACTAGAAATCTGAATTTTTAGTGACCTAGCGGGCCTTGTATACACATTATGTATTTAAAATTTCATTCAATTTGAACCAATAGTTTAAGAATTATAACTAGTCAAACTTTCGTAATTTTGTCACTCACTGTTCCTCCCACCTCCCTCATGTTACGCCATAAAGTGCGATCCTGTGCCGCCTGCATCCAACGATTTGACTCAAATAAGAATAAATTATAGTTTCTAAAACTAAAAAACACGCTTGACAATTCAAGTAGTTACTATTTTCGAATTTTGCACACGCGTAGTTCGCACACTAGCTCTGTCTCTCTTGCTCTTAAGGAAACGATTAGAAATGTCTAAATCCTGGCGAATCTAATCAGGATATTCGGCTATTTTGATCGCATTATTGCATTGTCATGGTCCTTTGATGAGTGCGCAAAGATTGAGTGAAATCTGTTCGTTCAAATTGGAGAATGATGTTCAAAGATTCCGTTACATATGTACTTAGATACATAAATACAGGTGAAACCAATAAAATCGTGCTAAAAATAAAAAGCAAGCTAAACAAACATGTTTTGAAAACTAGGTGCATAATTAAAGTTTATTCAATTGGCGTACTATCTCTATTTCTTCGTCAATATGACTTAAATTGATTAGTTAGAAACTGAAACGGGTTACGGTTATAACCTTTAATATCGCTTCTTGTGTTTTGCAAGTTTAAATTGATTGAGCTATTAAACACGAACTCATGAAGCCAGTCCCAAACTTGATGCTGATGAATGTCCCGATCTACTAAACGCAAGGGTGCCATCCTTCATTAAGTTATAATAGATTGTATGCCTACCTAAAAAGTTATTCATTATTCACCAAATGTCGTATCTAGTCTTTAATCCTGATAATTTAGAAAATATATGTATCATTCTGTTAAGTGCTTTCCTTATATACACAACTTATGGATTAAATTTAAAAATATAGATAAATATACAAACATGAGTCGAAATACAACCTAGTAATTCGTGTAATCTAAAACAATCTGAAGTGTGATCTTTAAATGTCGGCCTTATAAAAAAGCTTAAAGTCGCTCAACGTGCTATGGCTATGCTCGGTATTTCTCTACCTAATAAAATCCGGAACACGGAAATCTGTAGAAGAATGAATTTAACCGACCATAGCCTACAAAATTAAAACATTGTAATGACAATGGGCAGGCCACATCGCTTGTCAAACCGATAACTGTTGGGAAAGAAAGGTTTCTGAGTGGCGACCTCGAATCGGACGGCGCAGTGTAGGGCGACACCCCACAAGGTGGAATGACGACATTTCAAAGTCGCAGGGAACCGTTGGGTGACATTGGTGCAGGATTTCTCCAAGTGGTATTCTCGAGGGGAGGCCTATGTCCAGTAGTGGACGTGTGTAGGCTGATGGATGGAAAACAATCTGTAGATAATTAAAATTTAATGTAAACGATTACAGTGGTTTGTAAAAAGCTGTGAGTTACTAGCAATCTGCCCTTGCTTCGCTTCCGTTTCACTCGTCTTGTCCCCGCATTTGGAATCTCCAACATCTTTTAAAATATTGCTATATGTGACTGCGGTTCTTAAGGCCTCTGGTTCCATTCTCGGATCGTGCAAAATTTTATAGAAGTTTCTTAAGAGGAAAAATAGCCTAAGTTACTCCTTATATAGATAGGTGGTAGTGTGGTGATGGGTTATATAGATAGGTACCTGGTAGTAAAATATTATTAAAATCGGTCCAGCTGTTTGGAAGGCTATCTGGAATAAATGGTATTTTTTTTAAGTGGTTTTTAGGCATAGGTATCGTGTAAATAATCTTGTGAGCATGAATAAAACGTACTATTTTGACATTACAAACGGATACTTCATATTATTTATTTGTATAGATTAATGTAAAAAAAATAAGTTTTTTAAACATTTTCTCGTTCTCGTATAAGTGGAACGTAAACGTCGTTTTGTTTTATTTTTTGTAGATTTGCAGTTTTTGTGATTTAATTTGTAATATATTTTCCTTACGTTGTTTCAACCGTATATAGGGCAATTTGTTGTAGGCTCGAATGCGGAAGAGAGGAGATATCCGAAAGAGTAGTCTGTCGGGCGGGATATTATATTAACGGCAGATTTATCGGCATCTTGTTCATTAACTTGTCCATGCTCGACCGAAAATAAAGGTAGTTTGACAGAAATTGCTAAATTCTCATACATATATTAAATAAAAATCTATTATTATCTATACCAATAAATAAAATTGGAGTGTCTGTTTGTAATGTCAAGATAATAGGCTTTTTTCATGCTGACACGGTTATTTGCACGACACCTATGTCTAAAATAGCAATTAAAAATTTTTGTCTGTCTGTCTGTCTGTTTGTCCCGAGTAATCTTCAAAACGGCTGGACCGATTTCAAAACTTCTTTCACCAATGGAAAGCTATAACATCAGGGCGTAAACTAGGCTATATTTTATCCAGGTATTCCCACGGGAACGGGAACTACGTGGGTAAAACGACTATAGCCTATAACCGAAGCGAAGCGAGGGTGCTTATACGTCTTACTGTTAGGCACGAGACTCTTCCAAAATAGAAAGAAAATTAACCTATACCACGCTTATAGATGCGCTGGTATAGGGTTTTATTTCGAGATTTCCTTCTTTGAAATAGATGCTATATGCATATTATATATAAGGGATATTCCTCAGTCATCTTTTACGACACCCACGGGCAAGATATGAGGCGGTGATTTGTATTCTTATTCTGTCATAAAGCCGTTAAATTATTATTTAACTTTGAAACTCACATAGGAAATGATTTATTTACGACTCGATTAAGATGAAATTTTCTCTTTTAATGTACTCGTATATTTGTTTCCGTTAAATGGTAAAGTAGATTAAGGTTGTTTAAGTAAAGAAAGTCAGTATATGTACTTTTTTATGTAATATTTTGGTTCCTCATTATCAATAAACTTTATACATCCGGCTGCTACTGCACCAAGCCAGGGCAGTAGAATCTTCTAATAAATACTACACTTAATAAAGGAGAACGAATACAATTCATCACCTCGTTCAATTTCTCGACCGTGTCGTAAAAGATGACTAAGGTATCATTATCATCACAGCTCATACAGGTCCTATTGTTGGGCTCAAGCCTCCTCCGGAATAAGAAGAAATTTGACCTACTGTATCACGCTGGTCAGACATGTTGGTATAGGGTTTTATTTCGAGTTTTCCTTCTTTTGTATAGATATTATATACATATTCCTTAGTCGTCTCTTACGACACCCACGGGCAAGAAACGGGGTGGTGAATTGTATTCTTACTCCGTCACCACACAGTCTTAGGTATATAATATGCATAGCCGAGGCCGTGGATGAATGGACCGGGAAGTTAGTCCCTCACTCGCGCGACGACGACCGACGTCCTTCCGGGGTCGCGGTAGGGGGACGTCAGTCGAGGAGAGGGTACTCCTCAAGGGATATTCCGTCCACTGACGACAGGTCACCCTGCAGCGGTGGTCGGCCCAACGACGAAGATGACGTGCTACGGGTGACGTGCCACGGCTCCAGTGGTCGGCCCAACAACGAGACGACGTGGGTACGGGTGGGTTATGAGCCCGCGCGCCGTCCTTCCGTCGCCCCCGAACGAAATGGACCGCGTGTGCGCTTACCATAGCCCACCCATAAAAAAAGAGAGACTTTGGGTCACTTTGTGTACTCTTCCTGCTCTTTCAAGAGGAAGTGCTTTAAGCTACTATTTGACATGGTACCTGCTACTACGTTTTTCGAGCGCTATAACATGTCCTTCTATAAACGAGGTTTTAGGGGAAAGAGAACTTCCTTCAGGCAGCGCTATAGCCTACCATGCTGCCTACGCATGATATTACAAGGGTGCATGTGCGGCAGTTTCATTTACCATCAGATTTACTGCTTGGTGGTTTGCCACCAAAAAACCCCGACATCCGTCCAACAGCCAATCCTGCCCAATAGTGGTTTTAATGGCAGTGATGCTTTTACTCTGACGTGAGGTTGCCTTTCCCTGTGGTGATGGAGTAAGAATACAATTCACCACCCACTTTATTGTCCGTGGGTTCTTAAAAGACGACTAAGGGATTATAATATGCATACAATATCTACACAAGAGAAGAAAACTAGAAATAAAACGCTGTACCAACCTGTCTGACCAGCGTGGTATAGTAGGTCAATTTCCCTCCCATTTTGGAGGAAGCTCTTGCCCAGTAGTGAAACGTACATGAGGTATGATGATGATGAAGTTGCATGTTTCGCAATGGAAGTAAAATCGTTAAGCCACATTCATCATCATCATCATCTTGCTCTTATCCCAATTACTTGGGGTCGACGCAATATGTCATCTGTTTTGGCATATTGCAAAAAGTTTCGGCAATGACTTTTATGACCGGCCGCCTGCCTGACGTCAACCCTCCTTGGGAATGTAATCGTTGACCCAAATGGTACCAGATGGAGTTGGTCCAGGTCAATCTAGGGCTCTTAGTCGTCTTTTACGACACCCACGAGCAAAGCAAGGGTTGGTAGTATTCGAAGCCGCTACCACACAGCACCGTTCGTGAATCGAACGGTGCTGTGCGAATCAAAATCGTTAAGCCACATTATTGAGACTAATTCAACTGACTAATAGATTTTCTATGTTACATATCACGATTTGTAAAAATGAGCTCAGTAGCGGTAAAAGAAGTAAAGCAAACAAAATAATAGCAAAAATCTATCTAAACTTTTCCAATACAACTCGCGAGTATTAGACGCGACAATGTTTTTCAAATAGTAAAGGAATTTTGTTTTTATATCGTTATGCGATAAAATTTACATTGTCATATTTAGACAAACAGTACCTATAATTAAAACTAGCTTTTCTCGCGCCTTCGTCTTCTATTGCAGTCGAAAATGGTTTGAATAGGATTGTTAATTGCCTTTCCTGTTATTAATTTTGTTAAAACATATAAATTATTCCGTTTAAATGTTTGGATATTTATAAAATATAACAATGTTTATTATAGTGTAGGCTTTAAAAGAAATATAAGCATAGAAATAAAATAAAATTATCTTCCATTTTATGAACTAAATTTAAATTAAATATGAAATACGTTTGCATTCAATTTTGTTAAAAAAAATGTTTATGCCAAATTTGAAGTAGAGTGGACCAAAGAATCACGATGTTCCATACAAAATTTGCCTCCTTTTTATCCCTTTAGGGGCAAAATTTCGTAAAATCCGCTCTTATTGGATATCTGCGTCATACATAAAACATATTCTCCAAATTTCAGGTCTCTACAATCAGCAGTTTAGACTGTGCGTTGATCCGTCAGTCAGTCATTCAGGACAAAGCATTTTGTTTGTATAGATATGCGTAAAAATATAAGAGAATATTTATGATTTTCTTAAATTTTATGTAATTGCCAGCTGGATATAATCTATTCCACTACTGGATATAAGCTAATGCAATATGGCCAATGCATGATCGCCACGTTTAGTAGTAAGATTGGTGAAGTAGATGGTGTTTAAATTGCCGAGGAAAGCACTGTTCGCTATTCTTCTGGTGATCTTTAGCAGATTTTTAAAAACCTAAAAGAAAAATCCAGTTATGGTAATACATTGTATTTATATAATTATTAGATAATTTTAGTTTTGAAATTTTGTAGAGCGACCGTGTACCGGCTGTTCCATAATAAGCCTACTTTCGTTGTACGATACCTTTGCGTTGTCACTGAAGTTATTTGTGTATTTCACAGCTCAATAGTATTTTTAAAATAAGTTTTATTTTCTAAACACGATGTAGGGTTGCCAGCTTACCCGCCAGCGCGGCGGAGGTTGATGGATAGGGCCCACTAATGGCTCACTTTCATTGTTTGATACCATTGCGTTGTTATCGTGTATTTCACGGCTCAATACTTTTTTTAAATAAGTTTTATATTCTAAACGCAAGATAGATTGCTAGCTTACCTGCCAGCGTGGGGTGGTGATGGATAAGGCCTATATATATAGCTATCGAGTCCAATCATCTCCTGCAAACCAAGCTCAATCACGCCGCTCCGATGCGCAGTACCTGTCCTGCAAGCCATAACGGAGTGGTTGATCGGTGTAGCGGTGCCATATTGCGTGCCTAGACCAGACCTAATTGGTAGGGTAGCAGTAACGAATCTGTGGTAATCGTCACCTCCTTATTGTTGGAGTTACATTTCCTTATCCCTTTGGGACAGAGAAGATGGTTATGTCGCAGCTGACTAGAGAGAGGTTACGCTATACGTCGTGTACTTCTCACCTAACAAGAGATTGCGTAGCAGATTACTGACCTTCCTCACTATTCATCGTATCGCTCGAGCTGATAGTTTTCGAGGTTCTGATATTGGATAGATCTTGGTTGAAGGGTGGACTTGCTCAAGCGTGACCGCTAAACTTTTGTATGGATACCCAATGTGCCTCGTACTATGTGGTGATCGTGCCCAGTTTTAATTCTGCTGATCACTGAGACTTCATAGAATATTTGTCCTTTGCCCGTTTTTTGTTGAACCATTGGGCCTAATCCAGCTCCATTGTGTTTGTAGCTGCTTCCTGAAGAAAGAATTCATCATAAAGAGGCTTTCCTTTTTACGGCAAATCAACCGGTTCCAACCTCTTCTGGCTTCTTTGCCCATATCCATGTTACCCCACCCTCACCTACTCATCACTCCTTTTGCTCAATTTCGCATTAAAGTCTCCCACAGCCACTGTGAAGTGGATTTTGGATGCGTGTATGGCTTTTGAGATGTCCTCGTAAAAGGCCTCCCCCTTATCGTTGGAATATACCAGAGTCGATGCATAAACGTATATGACCTTCAACGAATCATCATCATCATCATCGCAGGCCACATACTTCCCACTGTTGGGCTTAGGCCTCCTCCTCAATGGAAGGGAATTTGACCTACTATACCATGCTGGTCAGACATGTTGGTATAGGGTTTTATTTCGAAAGTGCCTTCTTTTACACAGATGTGATGTGCATACTTACATATGTAAGTATGCACATCACATACGTACGCACATACATATGTATGTAAGGGATGTCCCTTAGTCATCTTTTACGACATCCACGGGCAAGATAGGGAGTGCTGAACTGTATTCTTACTCCGTCACCAATGAATACCTTTTGGTAATTCTGAGTATAATGAGTATAATTACAAGGGTAGCCCTTGTTGACACACTCTCGATACTCTTCACGTTGTTTACGAGAGACCTACAAACGATAAACCCTTTATCGCCATGGGACAGGTTATCGCCCACCCGGTAGAAGAGCAAGTTTCCAGATCGGCGGTAATCCTCGTAACCTCACACTTTCTTCGTACTGCTGTCAATCCTGAGTATTCAAATATTGTGTGATCCACACTAGGGCCGAGGATCGTTTTGTTCGGTAGACTCATCATTGCCACAGAACCTTCGCACTCCCTACTCTATTGCTACCGTGTTTGTCACTAAATGAGCCCGGCCCGCGAAGCAGAAGTAACTGTTAGCCATTTCTTCT
Source organism: Lymantria dispar (assembly GCA_032191425.1). Classification (NCBI taxonomy): domain Eukaryota; kingdom Metazoa; phylum Arthropoda; class Insecta; order Lepidoptera; family Erebidae; genus Lymantria; species Lymantria dispar. Next base: position 17,850,130 of record CM063440.1, read on the forward strand.
GCGTCCGTCACATGAGGATATAATGTCGTTATCGCCACGCTTGGTAGGCAGGTTGGCGATCGCAGTAATTTGTTATAGATTTTCCAGGAGAGAGCTGCTGCCCGTTCATCGGGTAAATATTTAGGCGGTTCTTATGATTCCCACGGATAAGCCAGCGGTGGCTACAATTGTTTTCTTATTCCGTCGGTACACGGAATTTTTCTATTATTTACTGATATTAATTGATTTTAAGTATTGTAAAAAAAATTTAAGAGGTTTCTATCTACCCGCTACAGAAATCAGTTATTAAATTTTGACCTACATCTCTGTAATAACGGTGACTTGTTGGACGTGAGACATCTTAGCCGCCCGTGACATGAACACTGTATTCGAAACGTCGGGTAATCAAAAATCAAATATGAGAACCCAATCAAGGTGGCAGCATACTGGACAATTAATTGATAATTCCTGTTAAAGAGAATAATACTTATTTTATTATTTTAGTTTGTGTCGGGGGTTATTTAAAATTTTATTTTTTTAATTGCCTTGCTTTTATAACGTAAAGTAAGGTAGCAATGTTCTAACTTTATTTAATGTATAATATGTAGTACTAATGAATTTCGTAATAAAAGACGTTGCATCTATATACCTACGTATACGTCTAACTACTTTATGTATGTAAGTATGATTGTAGAACCACGACCAAGTTTGTGAATAAATTGTGCTCCGGGGACATTTTTGCTACAGCCTTCGTACTACTTCGGAATAATAGCAGAGGTTTTCAACAAAGGAATTTGTGAAACTCGGCTGGTAAAGACTTTCAATTGTATTCAAGGTACCATATTACGACTAAGATTTCCTAACTTTCTTTGTTATTTCGTGTTATACATAAGAAAACACACTATTTAATTTTCATTAGGTTTAGTAAAATTACATTCAGAAAATCGAACATTTAGGGAATAAAATAAGGTGTTAAATTTGAAAATGCATCAATTTTAAAGGAATCTTTATAAAATTAAACATTGATTTTGAATAAAAAAGTGAGCCGACGCTCAGGACGCCTAGCAGATGTGAAGCATTGAAATAATTTTCTACAAGTATATAATTATATATGCATAAAAGAACAGATTACGACAGGCACTGAGATGATATCTATATATCTATATTCTATATATAATTATATATATATAGGAGAGGTGGGTTTTGCGAGCGATATATTGACTCATCACCATATCTCTGGAACCATAAGGCGTATGGACTTTAAATTTGGCAGGAATATTCCTTTCGCTGAGTGTAGGTCAGCTAAGAATGGATTTTACAAAATTCCACCTGCAAGGGGTGTTGCGGCGGCTTTAACAATAATATACATTTTGAGGAACAGGGTGAGCCGAACCTAGTGAAGCTAGAGAAATCAAATTTGGACCGTAGTTTCATTTTGTGACGTAGGCACCCACATAGTAAGTATTTTTTGAAATTCCACCCCTAAGGGGATGAAATGCAACGGTAAAGTCTGTATGGAATGAGAAAATAATCTTTAGCTACTCTCTTCAAATTAAGCACAAATACTCTTTAATAAAAATAAATAAACACGTGTTTCAGCGTTTGTCCATTTTCTTCCTCGAAGGGTGTGAAATAGGTATAAAGATGTCGGTTTACTGACTCATCACAGAGCCGAAACTACTGAAGCCAGAAACATGAACTTGTGACATTAGTTTATTTGCGTGACGTAGAAACCCAATAAGAAAGGATTTTTTGAAATTCAACCCCTAGGGGGTAAACCGCAGTAACAAAGTTTGTATAGGGAGAAAAAAAATCTACATCGATGTTCTTCAAATTCTCTACAAATACTATTTAATAAATATAAATGAAGACGAGTTTCAGCATTTCTTACTTTTCACCCTCTAAGGGTGTAAATAGGTATGAAAAAGTTGGTCGACTAACTCATTAACGCCGAGCTGAAACTACTGAAGCTAGAAACATGAAATTTTGACTGTAATTTTATTTTGTGACGTAGACACCCATTATGAAAGGATATTTTGAAATTCAACCCCTAAGAGCTGAACCGCAGTAGGTAGTATAGTTTGTATAAGGAGACAAAATTCGTCATCGATTACCTTAAATTTTTGCTTAAATACTCCTCATTAATCATTTGTTTCATCATTAAAACCCTTATATCTACATCCCACTGCTCGGCTCCTCCATAATGAGAGCGAAAATGACCTACTATACCACGCTGGTCAGACGTGTTGCCATAGGTTTTAGTTTCGAACTTTTCTTATCTTGCATAGATGTAGTATGCATATAAATCCTTAGTCGTCGCCTAAGACAGCCACGGGTAGGAGAAGAGGTGGTGAATTGTATTCTTATTCCGTCATCACACGAAAAATCTCTTCAGTAAAAATAAATAAAGAACATTTGTCAATTTTTACCTCCTAAGGAAACTAGGCGGGTAAGGTGACTAAAACCGAAGCGAATCGAGGGCGGGCTGCTAGTATATATATGTATATAGGAAAGGAGGGTTTTGCGAGCGATATATTGACTCATCACCATATCTCTGGAACCATAAGGCGTATAGACTTGAAATTTGGCAGAAATATTCCTTTCGTCGAGTAGAGGTCGGCTACGAACGGATTTCATGAAATTCCACCTGCAAGGGGTGTTGTGGGGGCGTTAACAATAATATACATATAAAGGAACATGGTGAGCCGAAGCTACTGAAGCTATAAAAATGAAATTTGGACCTTAATTTTATTTCGTGACGTAGGCACCCATTAAGAAAAGATTTTGTGATATTCTACCCCTAAGGGGGTGAAACGCAACGGTAAAGTCTGTATGAAAAGAAAAAAATCTTTAGCTACTGTCTTCAAATTAAACACAAATACTCTTTAATAAAAATAAATAAACACGTGTTTCAGCATTTGTCCATTTTCATCCTCTAAGGGTGTAAAATAGGTAGAAAGATGTCAGTTTACTGACTTATCACAGAGCCGAAACTACTGAAGCCAGAAACATGAAGTTTTGACATTAGTTTCTTTGTGTGACGTAGAAACTCACTAAGAAAGGATTTTTTGAAATTCAACCCTAGGGGGTAAACCGCAGTAACAAAGTTCGTATGAGGAGAAAAAAAATCTTCATTAATTTTCTTCAAATTCTCCAAAAATACTCTTTAGTAAAAATAAATAAACACGTATTGCAGCATTTTTTAATTTTCACCCTCTAAGGGTGTAAATATGTATTAATAAAAAAATTGGTTCTCTGATTTATCAACGCCGAGCTAACAATTTTATTTTGTGACGTAGGGATCCACTAGGAAAGTATTTTCTGGAATTCAACCCCTAAGGGGTAAGCCCCAGCAGCAACGTTTGTAAGGGGAGAAAAATATTCTTCGATTTTCATCAATTTCTCCACAAATACTATTACTACTGAAGCTAGAAACATGCAATTTTGACCATAATTTTATATTGTGACGTAAGGACCCTTTAAAAAGGGATATTTTGGAATTCAACCTCTAAGAGGTGAACCGCAGTAGCAAAGTTTGTATGAGAAGACAAAATTCGTCATCGATTTTCTTTAATTTTTGATTAAATACTCTTCGTTCATCATTTGTTTCATCATTTCAACCCTTATATATCCCACTGTTGGGCTCGAGTCTCCTCCATTATGAGAAGGAAAATGACCTACTATACCACGCTGGTCAAAAGTGTGTTGCCATAGGTTTTAGTTTCGAGCTTTCTTCTCTTGCATAGATGTTGTATGCATATTATAATCCCTTAATCGTCTCTTACGACAGCCACGGGTAGAAAGGAGGGTAGTGAATTGTATTCTTAGCCCGTCATCAAACGGAAAATACTCTTCAGTAAAAATGAATAAAGGGCATTTGTCAATTTTAACCTTCTAAGGGAACTAGGCAGGTAATATGACTGAAACCGTAGCGAAGCGAGGGCGGGTTGCTAGTGTATAAATAAAATGTTACCATTTATATTTATATTATTATTTAAAATATTACATAACAATCATAATTAATTCACCGCACAATCGCTTACGCACAACATCGCGTCGCTGTTTCACTCACGTACTACTACGTATAGACTACATACAGTATATATATTCCATCATATAGCGAGGCGTTTCGTCGCCAGCCTGTTTACGCCACGCCAACGATCAGGTTTATCGACGCATATTTCGTCATATAGCGTAGCGTTGTGTCGCTACGGTCTGTTTACGCCACGCCAAAGATCATGCTTACCCTCGCCTATTAATGTTTCACATCAAAAAAAGGAAATACGTATTTCAGTGAAATACGTATTTGGAAAATCCATCCCTATGGAGATTAAACCTTACGCCGATAAAAATATTTTTCACCATATAACACAATTAATTAATCAAATTTAACTGGGTCGCGCAATTCCATGAGTTAAAAGGGGACGGTTTCTCATGCCGACGTCTGGCCAGTCCAAAATTAAGTGACGCGGGTGACGTGACCGGGGAATTAGCCCCCGCCGAGAGGCCGACCGTGTGAGGAAAGACCGACGTCCTCCCCGAGGGGGGGACGTCGGTCGATGGGGGGGTACTCCACTAGGGGGTATTCCGTCGGGCCGACCACTGATGACAAGTAACCCTGCTCCGGTGGTCGGACAACGACGAAGGCAACGTGGTGTTCGGGTGGGTTGCGGCTGTGCGTGCCTACGCCCCTCTGTCGCCCCGGACGGAGTGGTGCGAGGAGTGCGCCGACCGCGACCCATCCCAAAAAAAAAAAGGCCAAAATTAAGTTCCATCAGAATTTACTGCACAGTTTTCTCTGTTTGCCCCTGTTACATATGATTTCTATATAGACGTAACCGTGAACAAAAACTAGTCTTTATATGTCCATACCATTTTGATTTACCTTTTGAATCTTTGATCAAAGAGCTCTTATTTTACTCTATAAATGTTTATGTTTAACTTCATTCCATATTGAATCGTTCAAATATATATCAAACATATTTTAAATGCTCTTAACAGTATTACTTCTATTTTCATATCTCCCCGGCTATATTCAGCCTTCACTACCATACAAAAGGGTTGTCACTAACGTTTCTTTATATTTTACCGGTTGTACTGTTTTTGACATATTCCTAAAGCTCATAAAGCATGCAGAGTTTATATAATCTATTCATGTTGAATGAATGTTAAAATATTTGTAATATTTTTATATAAGAGCGCGTATCAGAAAATCTTTGCCTTTTTAATGACTATTATCGAATTAAGGTAGTCTAATCTAATTCTTTCGGCAAGTAGTTTTCGCCAACTCTTGTTTGCTGGTGAGAATCTTATAGATAGTTTGAAGGATCACTAAGAAATCCAGCATTGATTTCATAGGATACCTATAACAACTTATTTCAATCGTCAACCTACTTGAAAAATGTTGTGATTATAGCAAAAATACCCACTAAAGAATAACCGCGCCATGTAACACGTTCTATAGAAAATATCCAGCGGTAATTAAAATTATCTAAAATTGCACTTCTAAATATGTATTATAAGCTTTGCTTACCCCGTGGATACACATTAACGACGATATTTTGATAATCTCTTCAAGTATATTACAATGCTCTATATATTCTTTCATATTAGTTGTATGTATATTACATATTATGTATGTCCGAATGTTTTCCTCATCCAGTTCAGATAGGTTAGAATGAAGGTTATCACCTCATCACTAGTTAGTTTCTACTATTTAGTAATTATTATATTTTTAGTAGGTACCCATAATTATTATATTTTTTTTATTTAATAAATATATAAATTACATCAAGCAACTTATTAAAGCTAAATCTTCTTCTATCATTACCTCATTACTCATACACACACACGCACCCACCCACGCATGCACGCACGCACGCACGCACGCATTCCCGCACGCACATACATATACATCACTTATTATTTTTTTACAAAAGATAGCATGCGAGTATTACATTCCAAAAATACTATCCTTTTTTGATGTGAAACATCTATAGGCGAGGGTGACCGTGATCGTCGCGTGGCGTTTAACGCCACGCTTCGCGGTCCCCTAATAATTAAATATCAAATAAATATTTGGATGCATATACCTACATTATTGTAACGAAACCATAGTGCGATTTAAAATTTTGTACAACGCCGTCTAGTGAACTCAAAGTAAATTGTTACTTATAATGTATATTAATGTAAATAAATGTTTATTGAATAAAAATCATCATTTTTTGGAAAAAAATCGCGATATTTTATTAATACTTTATGCCTTAGTTTTATCGTATTAGTTCCTGTCGTAATCTAATGTTCTTTTATGCATAAATACTTGTTTTATAAATGAATGTAAAATTCTCTAACTTAGTAATATAAATATACCAGTAGGTATGGTTAAATACCATACCTACTGGTATATTTATATTATATATATAGTATATTTATATTACATCAAGGAGTGGTAGGACCACACTGTCGACAGTTATCTGTCTACAGCCGCGGGCCGGTCCGTCCGGGGCAGTACCATGCTCTCGCAGAAAATCGACGTCTGAGCAGTAGCAATTTGTTACTGCGCTTCGTTCGGTGAGCGAGAGAGCCGGAAGCCCAACTTTCTGAGGGTGATTGCGTGTGGAGGGTTTTGGTGGTGCCCTTGGTATCACCGAGCCTCAATGCACGCATTCACACTCCCTTTGCTTTCTTGCGGTAGGCAACGGCCTTGTAAAGGTCCATGAGCGGCAGCAACACATACCACCAGGTGTACTGTTTGCTCGTTTGCCACCGTTTGCAATAAAAAAAAAAAAAATACCTTTCAGCTACGAAAACTGGAGAACCGTTTTTTTATAGGCTTTTATTAGTTTCAGGTGTATATATATTTATTTCTTTGTATATTACCAACTTCATAGGAATTGGATTTTGACTCACTTTAAACAGTCAAATTTCATTTAAAAGTTGAAAATTTAAGTAGGACCAATGACGTTAAAATTATTTAGATAGCTTGTCTTATTATCATTACAGATTAAAAATTTCTTTATTAAATATATTGAAGCTGAGAGTTGGTCGTTAGCTCGATAAATGCCGCCATTTCTGTTTCCTAAATCACACTCTTCGTGCGGAAAGAATGTCTGTGAACGGATGAAAGCATTTCATTTTTTATAGGCTTTTATTAGTTTCAGCTGTGTATTTATTTGTTTGTATGTCACTAACTCCTTAAGAATTGGATTTTGACTCACTTTAAACAGCTTGTCTTATTATCATTACAGGATTAGAGATTTCTTTATAAAATATATTGTAGCTTAGAGTTGGTCGTTTGCTCGATAGATGTCGCTATTTCTGGTTTATAAATCGCAAATTATTTCAAGCTACGTTTTAGAAGGTTCATTTCGTTTGTACTAAATGACGTTACCATAAATATGAGTCGTAAAGTCATTTTTAAAATGGATAATTTATTCGAAACCTACCAAAAAGTAGTTATTGACTAAAATATCCAATACAAAAGTATCGGTATCGAAATAAAAGTACTCGATATCTCAAGATAAAGTAAATAAAAGTACTCGATACTTTAAACAGTACGTTACTTATCTTTAGATACAATTCATGAGTTCAGTATCGATACTTTATATTCGATACCGTGTCTCTACTCGTACAAAATAGTTTCAATGTTTCACATCTGTCAGGCGTCCTGAGCGACGGCTCACTTTTTTAAGGAAAAGGTTTTAGCTATATATTAATACGTAAAGCAAAAATTTTGGACCCCTTTTTACGAAAATCATGCAAATGAAAAAAAAACTTGACACAGTTGAGGAATATATTGAGAACTGGAGAAAACTACAATTTAATATAGAAATAAACGATCATGATTATGATGACAATGTCTAATACATATTTGTACTTATATATTGGTTATTAGTGAAATACAGCTTGCTCAAATTATATATATATATATATTGGGCATATAAAAAAACATTTTTTTTCACTCGGAACCAGGCTCAAAAGTTTCGTTTAGATGCCAAAATAGGCCTCTGAAAATATGAGCTCTTAATATTAATGTTAGGTATGTCCACATCGCACTTTTTGATTTTCCATAAGAATTACATAGGAAAATTTTTATTATTATTCTGATTTTTGTAACTAATGAACCATACGTCGCTCTGCAATTCCCATTACATATATTTGTAGAGAATTAAACGCTCTACAAAAACGGTCTGATATCATTTTTCGATGAATGAACGAACTCATTCAAAAGTTATTCAAGGTCAAAGTTAAGTACCTTTTTAGTATTAAATTTAGTACAAAAAGTTCTATTGAGTTGAATTTACACATACCTACATATATATATATATATATATAGTTTAGCTAAAAAAATGCAAAAAATCAAAAATGTGAACTTCGAAGTATATACATATATATATATATACATATATATATATATATATATATGTATGTAATTAAAAGAAAATTATGTAGCAGGAAAAATAATTTAAATGAGTTATAACCGAATTTCGACCACTCGGCGACCACTAGTATTATCTAAATATTCATGTGTTTATGTGTTTTATTATTTAAAATTCATATAAACAAAATATAACGGCAAATTGCAGATTTCTTTTAATAAAATTAATATACTTTTATATAATTTTTTTTCAGAGATGTATCAGAAGATGCATTCAAAAGATCTATGCAAACACTATACCATTTTATCTTGACACACTACTAATTTCGAAATGTTTTTGGTATGTTTTTTATTTCCATTACTATTTGTTTTCAAATTCACTATCATTTTGAAGATATTCGTAAAAATAGATGGTATTATCAAAGTTTGTTTTCATTGAATTCGTTGTCGAGTTTTCTTATATGATACGAGAAAAATATTTTTTTCTTGTATCTCATACATCGTCTTCATTTACACTAGCGGTATATTTTTCAATTACATATGCATGATAATACACCATAAACAATTTTTGAAGAAAATAACTTCATTCTAAAATGAAGAAATTATCCCTGTGGTGATGGAGTAAGAATACAATTTACCACTCCCTATCCTGCCCGTGGATGTCGTAAAAGACGACTATGAGATATAATATGCACATAACATCTGTGTAAGAGAAGGAACCAATATGTCTGACTATTCTGTACTACTCTGTAAAGAAAGTGTGTGCGTGTGTATGCACATAAGAAGTTAAACTTCTTTGGCGTAACATGATACAAATATTTCTCAAAATATTATCGTTCGCGTTATCCTAGGTTTGTAGAAAAACTACTAATAATAAATAGAAAGAAGGTATTTAATACATTAAAAGTTTTATTACAACGCATTATGCATATAATTGACGTTTGTGATGGTGAGTGCGCGTATCGTAAAAATTGTTGACTAGCGGACTTCAAGGTGTCGGTGTTTCGTGACAGTGTGCGCGCTCATCGTAGAATTTACTCTTATAATTTTTTCCCAATACGCCAAAAGAAGTATAGCTTCAATAATTTTGCACCTTACACTTATTTATTCTAATGATAAATTGCAACCGAGTGATCTTGAGAGTGATCTTTGAGAGATCTATGTGTTGTTTAAATACTTGATATTCTTACTATGTGATATGCTCTCACATGCTGGTTTCACTTATATTATGCACTAGTGATGTAACGAATATTCGCATTCGCATTTGCATTCGCGAATATTCGCATGTTTTTTGCATATTCGCATTCGCATTCGCGTTCGCGAAATTATTGCGAATGTTTATGCGAATATTTTTGCGTGTATAATTTTTTTAAGTAGGTAATAATAGTTGGTTAATATAAGAAAATCCAATTCCATTAATTTCTTATGTTTTTAATGCAATAACAATAACTTAACCTCGTAATCACATTATCGGTCTTCACTTTATCAATTGGTATCATTTATTTTATTTAACTTTAGGCAATGAAACATAATAACCGATGTCCAGGGACACCGCCAACAGCACTCCCCCGCCGGTGACGGCCTCAGTCGCCACGGCCCTCAGGTGCAACAGAGCCGCGATCGTCGAAAATAATGCCAAACTACAGGAAGCAGAAAAAGGTATCTTTCTTTGTTCACTTTCCACCAAGTTAAAGAGTCAACGTCATTTGCCACACGTTTATACTGAATATTCGCATTTTGATTCGCGAATGTTGGCAGCAGATATTCGCATCCGCATTCGCATTCGTGAATGTCCAAAATACGACATTCGTTACATCACTATTATGCACTATTAATAGAATTTAATGCAATAACGAACCGAATTTTATATTTATAGTAGTTACAACGATGATGTTACCAATGATATCATCAAATGATTTGTCAAATACGAAGTAAGCGAAACTGAAATATGCACAGCTACTAGAACAAACTTACATAGCCAAAATAAATTTAGATGATTGATAGGGAATAATGATTTCTCATGTTTACGCGAGTACATTTTGAATAAAACTACTTTACGGATTTTATCGCGTTTGTATTTGATTTTTGATTGCCCGACGTTGATTGTCACGGGCGGACTGTCAGTCTGGCCGTGACCATGAACGCTGTAAAGTTTTCGAAATGTCGGGCAATCAAAAATCAAATACAAACGCGATAAAATCCGTAAAGTAGTTTTATTTAAAATGATAGGGTCAGTCTCCCTCCTATTGTAGAAAGGGCTTGAGCCCAACAGTGGGACGTATATGAGCTGAAATGATGAATGATGATTGATAGCTCACCATAATGAAATTGCACAAATTTCGTTTCAATTCACACATGACCCACTGCTGGCTCGAACCTCCACCCCAATAGGAGGGAAATTAATTCCTACTATACCATGGTTAGACATGTTGGAGTAGGATATTATTTCAAGTATTAATTTTCTTGCATAGGTGTTATATGCATATTATATCTCTTAGTCGTCTATTACGACTTACACGGGCAAAATAGGGAGTAGTGAATAGTATTCTTACTCCGTCACTACACGGAAATGGCATAAATTTACTTATATTGCAACGAAGCTTTATGCGACTTATTGCTAAAGGAGCTTAGTACACAAATTAGACTAATAGTTAGTTGTTATTGTCCATAATTACAATATTTCAAAATCAGTAACAATTTAACGTAACGTACTTTTAAAATTAATAGACGTTATAGTACATAGATAGTCGTGCATTAAGAAAAAAATATAACTGCACTTAAGATTTGTGTGAATTTTAGTATACAGAGTGATAACTGATAAGCAGTGATTCTATGATTTTTTTAAATCTTCTAACCAACATAGTCACATAATCAGAGTGCTCGCTTTAAGAATAATTATCGTATTTAAAGACGTCATTATTGCTCTATTGCTAAGTAGTGTTTTTCTTACATATATCTATCTAGTTTACATATCTTTGAATACATTTATTTTAAATTATAAACGGTTTTAGAATAAAATAAACACACTTAAGAAGATATTTACATTCACACATATGCGTTAAAAAGTTTTATTATTAATTAACGATATTTGTATTATTAATATTATGAATCCACTCTATAATATCTTTAACTACCTAAAAAGTACCTGTTAGTTTTATATTAAAACTAGCAACCCGCCCTCGCTTCGCTTTGGTTTTAGTCGTTTTACCCGCGTAGTTCCCGTGGGAAAACCGGGATAAAATATAGCCTAGTTTACGCCCTGATATTATAGCTTTCCATTGGTGAAAGAATTTTTGAAATCGGTCCAGCCGTTTTGAAGATTACCCGGCACAAACAGATAGACAGACAGACAGACAGATAAACAATTTTTAATTTGTATTTTAGGCATAGGTGTTGTGCAAATAAGCGTGTGAGCACGAAAAAAGCCTATTATTTTGACATTACAAACAGACACTCCAATTTTATTTATTGGTATAGATATAAAAATAAAGTTAATATAATATATGGTATATTCTTAATACTTATTGCAAAAAGGGATAAAGATAAAATGAGTAAAACTTTATTTTTCAATTTCATTTCTTAGACTAAACAAACTTACTATTTCAAGTTTCTATAATTAAAAAGGTAAAGCAAAGATAGAAGTAATTTTGATTGGGAGGGCAAGGCTGGACTAGAGCAAAACGATTGAGTATTATCCCGATTAAATCCCGGCTTAAAGTCTGTGCTGTCATCATAAACGTACTAGAAGATATTTTTTTTTAAATAGGTTGCAGATTTCCTTTCCAAAATAAACTCATTTGCAAAAAAAACGGGCGGTTTTGATTTTCATTCATATTTAAAAAGATACAATACCAAAAAGGTTTCAATCGTTTGTACACGTTACTGGCCGGTTTTAAAAATGCTGTGGTATTTAAAAAAGTACGTTCTAAATTCAATTTTTCATTTGATGTTCATTTTTACAGAAAACCCCTTTTTATCCTACATTTTTGGCGCGAAGTTCCAGAAGTTAACATCGACTTTCATAACTTTTATTCAATTTTTATCGATTAATTTCATATCCTTGACTGTCAAAGCTTTATTTAATGCTGTTTGGCTGTATCAAAAATGGTAGATAAAGTGGTAAAAGCTACCAAAATTATCGCGCTGCTTGAAGAGGGTTGCAGCCAATGTTTCGTGGCTAGGAGGCTAAATGTTAGTCGCTCGACAGTCCAAAGGACCTGGCAGCGATATCAGGAGACTGGTTCCGTCGAGAGAAGGCCTGGTTCTGGAAGAAAACCATGTACCCAACCACGGGATGATCGTTTTCTTGTGAGTCGCGCATTGAGAAATCGCAAATCTTCGTATGTGGATCTTAAGAACAACCTCCAAGAAGTAAGAAATGTGCATATTAGTCTATGGACGGTCAGGAGGAGGCTTCTCGCTGCCAATATACGCAGTCACCGCCCGGCCCGCGGCCCCAAATTACTCCGTGAGCACAGAGTTCACAGGCTTAGGTTCGCTAGAAATTGTGAATCATGGACTCAAGACGATTGAAATAGGGTTTTGTTCTCTGATGAAGCCAGGATATCTCTGTTCGGTGAAGATCGACGTCGGCGAGTGCTAAGAAGACAAGGAGAACGCTTTGCAGAGGCATGTTTCGAAGAAATCACACCTTATGGTGGGGGCTCTGTTATGTTTTGGGCAGGAATAAATTCAATGGATCGTACAGAGTTAGTCTTCATTGAAAACGGCTCACTGACTGGGCATCGATACATAACGGAAGTTCTAATTTCTCATGCACAACCCGCATTGGCCGCTCTAGGTGAAGACTCGATTTTTATGGACGACAATGCTCGCGCCCACCGATCCCGCGATGTTAATGCGTATGTGCAAGAGGTCGGCATTCGTCGTTTGGATTGGCCAGCTCGAAGTCCCGACCTCAATCCCATAGAGCATGTCTGGGACGTTCTGAAACGGCGTGTGAGATCAGTACACCCGGCTCCGCAGACCATCAGAGAGCTGAAGAATGTGATTACTGCGGAGTGGGAACGTATTCCGCAAGCAAGTATCCGGGATATACTCGCTAGCATGCCCAGACGAATTCAAGCTGTGATTTTAGCTAGAGGGGGTCACACTCGATACTAAACATTTATCTGCTTTTACTTTATTAAAGAAAAACAAACAAAAAAACTTTTTTATTTTTACTTCATGAGCATATGCACTACTAGCGAATATACACTACTAGCGAGGTTTAGCATTATTTCCCATAAATTGTATCTAAATTTTATGAAATACTGATGAAAACGATTATTTTCTTATTAATTTAGCAAATTGTGTGGATAAAACTACCTATAATTATCAAACAAAGAAATATTAACATTTGAAATGGTTCATTGCTTAGGTGCCCGTTTTTTTTGCAAATGAGTTTATATTCCATCACACATTTTTCAAGCTTTATGCTAATAGATGCATGAAACAATAAAGGGGAGGTGCGTCATTCATTTGACTTCTTATTTATCACCTGTTGATTTGGTCTATTGGTTAGGCATAATATGCATACCGGCGCGTGACTCACCGGAAATTTAGTGAATGCATTGGTGAATATTGTAGCGCTTACTGACCTCTGTAATCGTCAAACCACTTAGCTTTAGATTTTCAACATTTATAACTTTGGAATGTAGAAAGTTCGATAAAAAAGTACCTTTGAATCTGGTTTACCCATATTATTAGCATTTTAATGGCAGAAAAAATAATAAGTAATAATAGCCACGAGATTATAAATGGTCAAGAAGCTTTAAAGCGCAGCATGCACCTGCTCCCGTTATATTTCCGGGATGCTTACATAAATAAAGAATGTTACTACCTTTGGAGGCAATGAGATAACAAATGATGAAACAATTATGGCATGATGTTAGGCGGGTTATGGAGTTATAAGGCCCCCGCGCGCGGGGTAGGTGCGCAACGTTGCCGCTCCGCTCCCGCCTTCAACCCGCGCGAGTTGCAGCGTTCGCTGGCTCGACGGCTGTGTCTGTGTCATACCGCGAGGTACCTTCCAGCGAGCGTCCGTATGTGAGCATCGCTCTTGCTCCGCGTCGCCTTCTCAAACAAACTTACAAACTCACTTTCTGCCGTCAGAAACCTGTTCGCTCTATAAAAAAACTACGATTACGACATAACCATATCATTTAAAAATTTGCTGATAACGTTGATGAGCGCTACATATCTATAAGTGAACTTTAAACGTATTAACACGCGGAACTTTTCAAAACTTTATAAAGTTTGTTTTTAAGTTGGCGATTGGCTGCGGTGTGCATGTGTAAGCTGTTTAAGCCATGAGTGGACGTAGTTCTCACTAAACCGGTAAGTAAAACGAACTTTACTGGAAACGTGTTTGAATTTGTGGCTGAGGTTGAATATCGGCGATGACATCTAAAGCTTATTGTTTGGCGGCTGTATTTTACTATCGCTCTCCAATAATAATATCAATGGATTTTCGCGTAAACGTTAAAAGTTGCATTCTTGATCGATCATCTTCTAAAAAACGTCAAGACATACCGCGTGACGAAGGTCTTGTTCACTAATGCAATTTCTAAGAAATGTTTGATAATCAGCTCGTCCACAATGTCACTTTCTTGGTAATGGATCACGTAGGCTCATTCATATACTTAAATTGTTTTGTAATTTGATTTGCAGGGAACAAAAATTGTCAATCTTAAACAGCGATATTAGTCGGTTTTTCATTTCACTGGTTTTATCATCATCGTCATCATCATCAAGGCCCATATACGTCCTGCTCTTGAACTTGGGATCCATTATGACAGGGAATTTGACCTACTATACCACGCTCAGATGTGTTGGGTTTCATTTCGAGTTTTCCTTCTCTTGCATCGATGTTATCTTCTTTTTGTTTCTCTTAGTTGTTATTTATGTCAAGAGAGAGGAGGTGGTGAATTTAATTCTTACTCGATCATCGCACAGAGATGGATTTATCATATTTATTGTATTTTATTTTGTAACAGCGATCCAGCCACTCTACAATTCCATTCAATCAATTCAATTTAGGAGCTACTAAAATAATTATTTAGTAGTTTGTAAGCTTTCAGAGATTTTATAATGTGATATAGATAAATAAGATTAATGGCAGCTAACATAAAAACTATATTATTCTATTATACTAGTTTGTTATATTATTTAAAACGATGTAGAACATAGTTATTTTTCCCTTTAAGGATAGTTGCATATAAAGAAATTAATTAATTATATTTATCTTTCCGTATGATGACCACCGGTAATGGAAAGAAAGAAAACATTTATTACGTTCTCGTTAAAAACTAATAAAAACACAACTAACGAAGAGAACTTCTAATATAAAACAACCTAATTATTTCAACGAGTAACAGAAAAGACTATTGGTTTAGCTCATGCTGCTTTCCTCTAAAGAAATAGTGCTGGTATTCTGGCAACAACGGGAATATATGTAAATTTTAATTATCAAAACTCAACTAGAGTTTAAATGTGTATGTGTTTGCGCGCGTGCCTGTGTGTGTTTAACTGTGTAAGGATGTAATTCACCGGTATTCACATCTCTTCTTGTTCGTATTGTAAGAGGTGATCAAGGGATTGTAATAGACGATACGTAGTAAACGAATGAAACGAAGGAAGAAAAACTGGACATAAAGTATTATGACAAAATATCTGCATGATATTCCGATATCGATGACCTATAAAGAAAAAAAAGATACTGAGTGACCTTAAATACAATAGAACAATATTCTCACATAGATAAAACCAACCAGTAAAAGTCCTATATAATGAATGAATAAGTAAATTAATTCTTTGTTTTTTTTTCACTTATAATAACAAAATATTATGCAATTTTAGTAATTTTAATAATTCTTAAATTTCAATCTATACCAATAAATAAAATTGGAGTGTCTGTTTGTAATGTCAAAATAATAGGCCTTTTTCATGCTTACACGGTTATTTGCACTATACATATGCCTAAAAATTACTTTATACTTTTTTTGTCTGTCTGTCTGTCTGTTTGTTCCGGGTAATCTTCAAAACGGCTGGACCGATTTAAAAAATTCTTTCACCGATGGAAAACTATAATATCAGGGAGTAGGATATATTTTATCCCGGTATTCCCACGGGAACGGGAACTACGGGGATAAGGCGACAGAAACCGAGGCGAAGCGAGGGCGGGTTGCTAGTAATAACTAAGTTTCAATAATTTACCTATCAGTTAATTAGTTTGCACAAAATATTTTTTATATCTTAATTGCCGTGTGACGACTCTTTACTTTCAGTTAGAGTAGTTAAAACCGGCTTAAGGATCATTATTTTTTTTTTATTGGAACTAATCCCACTACACATTCCTACCACTGTAGCTCCTGTAAGCCAGGATCCACAATGGTCTACGTATAAGACACCGAGGTTTGACCCTCAGGAAGTCCCGGGAAACGCTTTAAATTGTCTTGGGATCCTCAACAAATTTAAGTAGAAAAGAAAAACAGGAGGAGTTGGAAAGATTCCACTTCTCCCCTATGCAAAGCAAGAAATATGGAGCAAAGTTGGCTAATAAGCTACCTAGTAAGTAAATAAGAATTTGTACAACTACGTGAACGTTGACAGACAGATTCAAGCGGATTGAATTATTCACTTCTATTTTCAAGAATTTCACGGTATCTATAAAGAATATTGATTTAATCAAAATAGTTCAAAAAGATTACGTTCAGTAAGAGCATGGCGCGCATCATGTCGAATTACTTCAAATACGTTATTTCTTCTCGGATAAAAATTCCTAAGCTGATATGATCTTATGAGTAATAAAAAAGCAGATAACGATATTACGAGTAAAAATCGTCTGCTTGTGCATTTAAATAGGTTGTAAATGCTTCTGTTTGGCTTTTGCGTCACACTCCTCAGACATCATATACTACAAAGGTAACTTTCAATAGAAAATAATAATAATACCTTTTAAGACATTTTGTGTATTGTTAAGTACGTCAAGGTTATCTCCTTTTTTATGTATCTTTTGATTCGTCCAAATTGGACAACCAGAGGACTGACAATAGCACTGATAAAATTTATAATACTGTAATATAGTTGTACCATTTATTAAAAATTACAAATAATTCTCATAGAATCTAATAATGGATAATAGTTTTTAGTATCAAATCTCTTCAGTAACAATTAGAAAGTAGAGTGAGATTGAACATAAATATATTAATTTCAGCTCATATACGTCGCACTGCTGGGCTCCACAATATGAGGGGAACCTTACTATACCATGCAGGTTAGACAGGTTGGTATAGGGTTTTATTTCGAGATTTCCTTCCCTTGTACAGATTTTATATCCCTTTGTCGTCTTTTACGACATCCACGGGCAAGATAGGGAGTGGTGAATTAAATTCTTATGCCATCACTACACGGAACGTTATATATTAACACGCTAAAATAGACTAAAATTTGGAAATATAATAGAAAATACAAAGTATGGAAATTTTAAAATAAAGCAGTGACTCATTAATAAATTGTCATAATCGTCCAAATAAAAAACCGGCCAAGTGCGAGTCGGAGTCGCGCACAAAGGGTTCCGTACCATTATCTCGAACTTATCGAACAGAAAGGCAAAAGAATCGCGTTTGTTGTATGGGAGCGTCCCCTTAAATATTTATTTTGTTTTTAGTATTTGTTGTTATAGCGGCAACAGAAATACATAATTATACATAATTTGTAAAAATTTCAACTGTCTAGCTATCGCAATTCTTGAGATACAGCCTGGTGACAGACAGACAGACGGACGGACAGACAGCGAAGTCTTAGTAATAGGGTACCATTTTTACCCTTTGGGTACGGCACTCTAAAAACAGTATAATAACATTCGTCCATCGCCTTTTCTATTCCTGTAAAAACACTTAAACCCGTACTCCAGTATGAGACGGTCTTCAAGCCACATGAACTGAGCTTAGAAGCTCCAAGTCAATCACTATTCTCATCACTTTTTTAGAATTTGACTATTCGCTCTTCTTCGGTGACCTTGCTTTTTTAATATATCTTACTCAGTCAAAAACTGTTTTAAGATGTTTTACGATGTAATTTGTGATATTAAATTTTGAATTCATGATTTCTTTTTATTTTATTAACTGAGAGAATATTCAAATATAAAAGTTGTGATGTACATTATTCCATGACATTGTAGTCAATATTAAATTTTCTTAAATTAATGATAAAACACAAAAAGTTGCACGTTTTCAGAATTGTGATATACATACAACTAATTCAAGAATGCAACAACACTCGAGGATTTAATCTGTTGTTTCTGAAACTTATATTTTCTAAATACACAGCTGAAATTTGAGAGTTCACTACGATCAAAATATCAAAGGAGCATGACTAAGAGATTAAAATATGCAGATAGCATCCATGATAACGAAAGAACACTCTAAATAAAACCCATTAGTAACTCTTTTGACTAGCGTGGAATAATAGCACAATTTTACTCTACTCTCTCTGCTCCATAAGCAGTCAAATTCAAATAAGGTGAGGGATATAATATGTAGATAACATTTATGCAAGAGTGTGAAATCTCGACACAAAACCCTATATCTATACTGACCAGCGGGGTACACTAGGACAATTTCCCTCCCATTATGGAGGAAACCCGAGCCCAACGGTAGGGCTTATGTGGAAGATGATAATGAGGAGATAATGAATCTATCTTATTTTAATTACCCTCTGTCTAATCTGTACATATAAAATGGTTTGACCTGAATGATGGATCAACGCATAAGCTAAACCGCTGATCGTAGAGACCTGAATGGGAAAATGTGATTCCTTGGTTCAATCTATTTCAAATTTGTATACATAGTAAACAGAATTGTTTGAGACGTATTTCGTACTTATTGAAATTCAGTTTATAAAATATAACTAAATATTATTTTATTATTATGATTATTTAACCTTTAAATCCCTACACTAAGTATAATAAAGATTATTATATTTTAAAAGTATTCAAATATTTAAACATAATTTATATATAAAACATCCTAAATTATAAATGCGTAAGTAAGGGTGTTTGTTTGTTTGTTTGTTACGCTTTCATGCTAAAACCACCGAACCGATTTCAAAAATTCTTTCACTATTGGAAAGTTATAATATCAGAGAGTAACACAGGCTATATTTTATCTCGGTATTCCCAAGGGAACGGGCACTACGCGGGTAAGGCGACTGAAATTGAAGCAAAGCGAGGGCGGGTTGCTAGTATGAAGTGTAACGTAAAAAACTAATACAATATGAATAATGTAAAAAAACTAATTAAAAATCCTATTAGAACCATATTTGACCCTATGTGGATGAAGTCGCGGGAAAAGCTAAATATGAAATAAAATTGAAATACTTATAACTAGTCCGATATGAAAATAATTGTCATGTTGTTTACACAAACCATATAGTTTTTATTCTATTTTTATAAATAAAAAGTAGTTGCCGTATAATTGTTTGACATAAATTTGGACACCTTATATCTATTGAGTGATAATATTGAGTTATATATCCGATGTAATCTATATAAAAGATATATAAGTAGCAACATTCGTTTAAACTCAATCTGGATGAAATGATTAAAAATCCCATATTTTTCTCAAGCGTGGGCGGTACTGATTCTCTTAACAGAATCACAGCTACTTTAGCGCCCGTTCACATGTCTTCATATTACAACTCTCTAAAACATTTTGAAGTGCTCGAGAGTATTATTGACGAAATTCACAAAACTTGTACTATGAAAACAAAACTACATTTTTTACCATAATAACTGTTTTGCGTATAATCGAATTCCAAACGGATATTTCAAATTAAATTACCTAACAATTTCTGAGATTAGCACCATCTAAAGAACTCATCAGCCTTATCAATACTAAACTGTACAAATATATAGATTATTCATCTTAAGATGGACCCAAAGTAATGAGTGTTGATATTTCTACCTAACTCAAATATATTCCCTTTGAAATGACTTTTTGATTAAACTGTTAATTGAATATAGTATCTTGAAAGTAAATCTTATTATATTTTACCACGTAAGAGAATGTTCATTAATCAGGTATTGGTTTACACGATAGATTGAATCCATTTGACAAGAAGCAAGGTCTGCTAGAGCTCTTTATTATAAGGTATACATTAAATGATTCCAATATATCCATATTGTCCGTGTGGTGCCGGAGTAAGAATACAATTCACCACTCCCTATATTGACCATAATGACCATGGACGTCGTAAAAGACGACTAAGGGATATAATATGCATATAACATCTATGCAAGAGAAGGAAAACTCGAAATAAAACCCTATACCAACCTGTCTGACTAGCATGGTATATATGTATATAGTAAGGTCAATTTTCCCCTATTGTGGAGGAAGCTTGAACCCAACAGTGGGACGTATATGAGCTGAAATAATTAATGATGATATTCATATTGCTTCATATAGGAAGAAATTTCATTAATGCTGGAGATAAAGATTAATTGAAAGCTCCATTTTAGAGGTTACTATTTAACCACGTCAGAAAGAAAACAATGTAAGGTATCTATTTCAAGATCTTTACTAGCGCCTTTGATATTTATAAACATATTAAACGTTTATAAAAGTAGAAGTAATTTAAAAAATGACTATCTTTTATAACATAACTAGCAGCCCGCCCTTGCTTCGCTTCGGTTTCAGTCGCGTTACTCGCGTAGTTCCCGTTCCCGTGGGTATGCTGGGACAAAATATAGCCTATGTTACTCAGGGATACTGTAACATTTTAATGGTGAAAGAATTATCGAAATCCGTCCAGGAGTTTTTGAGTTTATTCGTAAGGAACGTTTCCTCTTTATAATATTAGTGTAGATTTATACCCTTAGAGGGTGAAAATTAAAAAATGCTGAAACACGTGTTTATTTATTTTTACTAAAGAGTATTTTTGGAGAATTTGAAGAAAACCGATGTAGTATTTTTTTTCTCCTTATACAAACTTTGTTACTGCGGTTTACCCCCTAGGTGAATTTCGAAAAAGCCTTTCTTAGTGGGTTTCTACGTCACGCAAAGAAAATAATATCAAAATTTCATGTTTCTGGCTTCATTAGTTTCGGTTCTGTGATACGTCAGTAAACTGACATCTTTCCTCCTATTTACACGCTTAGAGGAAGAAAATGGACAAACGCTGAAACACGTGTTTATTTATTTTTATTAAAGACTAGCAATCCGCCCTCGCTTCGCTTCGGTTATAGGTTATAGTCGTTTTACCCGCGTAGTTCCCGTTCCCGTGGGAATACCGTGATAAAATATAGCCTAGTTTACGCCCTGATATTATAGCTTTCCATTGGTGAAAGAATTTTTGAAATCGGTCCAGCCGTTTTGAAGATTACCCGGAACAAACAGACAGACAGACAGACAAAAATTTTTTAATTGCTATTTTAGGCATGGTGTCGTGCAAATAACCATGTGAGCATGAAAAAAGCCTATTATTTTGACATTACAAACAGACACTCCAATTTTATTTATTGGTATAGATATTTGTGCTTAATTTGAAGACAGTAGGTAAATTTTTTTTTCTTTTCATATAGACTTTACCGTTGCATTTTTTATCTTTTCTTGGTGGGTGCCTACGTCACGAAATGAAACTACGGTCCAAATTTAATGTTTCTAGCTTCAGTAGCTTCAGCTCACCCTCTTCTTTTATATGTATGTATATTATTGTTAACGCCCCCGCAACACCCCTTGCAGGTGGAATTTCGTAAAATCCGTTCTTAGCTGACCTCTACTCGACGAAAGCAATATTTCTGCCAAATCTTAAGTCTGTACGCCTTATGGTTCCAGAGATATGGTGATGAGTCAATATATCGCTCGCAAAACCCTCCTCTCCTAGATATATAAAGATTTAAACATCGTCAAATATAAAACATGTTTTTCTATATATTGGCGATACCATTCGTTATTTAGGAATTTCAAAATTTCATTTTTGATGTGAAACATCTATAGGCGAGGGTGAACCTGATCGTTAGCGTGGCGTAAACAGCTCGTGAGGTTACGATTGCACGTTATATGACGGCATATGCGAGGGTAAACCTGATTGTTGTAACGTGGCGTTAACGCCACAATGTTATGGGCAAGCGCCTGTGCGCTATCTGTCTTGCCGCACTGGGCTCATATACCCATAGTGTATAGATACCCTAGTATACACTACAGGTATTAATTTGTCCAATTTGAAATATTTTTGATATTTTAATGACAATAAATGTTTATTGAATAAAAATCATCATTTTCTGGAAAGAATCGTAATATTTTATATATACATTATGCCATATTAGTTCCTGTGGTACTTAATTCTTTTATGCATATATTATACTTGTACAAAATAATTTAAATATTTCACATCTGCCAGGCGTCCTGAGCGACGGCTTTTTTTTTTTTTTTATGGGTGGGCTATGGCAAGCGCACGCGCGGTCCAGTCCGTCCGGGGCGATGAAAGGACGGCGCGCGGGCCCATAACCCACCCGTACCCACGTCACCTCGTTGTTGGGCCGACCACCGGAGCAGATGTGACTTGTCGTCAGTGGTCGGCCTGACGGAATACCCTTTCGGGTAACCTCACCTCTCGACGTCCTGGAACGTCGGTCGCCGTCGCGCGGTCAGCCTCTCTGCGGGTGACGGACAATTCCCCGGTCCGATCACCCGCGGCATCGGCTAGGGCGGCATTAGGCGCAGATACTCGCGCCTGCGCCGCCCGAGTCGCCGGCGGCGGAACGTGTCGCCGAATAGGAGCTCTACTCGCACACGATCCGCCGCCTCCTTCCATGAGATTACGGCCTCACAGAAGGCGGCGACCGCGTCCCAGTTCCTGACGCTGACGAGCATCTCCCTGGCGATGGTCGGCAGTGCCAGGTCGGCACCGATAATTGCGACGAGTTCACGGCGATCCCCCTCCCATGCAGCACACTCCTCGAGCGTGTGCTGCGCCGTGTCCTCGTCGCAACTGCAGTGGTGGCAGGACGGTGTGCTCTCCCTCCTGACAATCTTGTGCAGGTACTTCCCGAAACAACCGTGCCCCGTCAGCACCTGCACCAGTCGGAAGGAAAGCACCCCGTGCGTCCGCTCCAACCACTCCATCAGCACTGGCCGGAGGGCCTCGACGGTCCTGACACCGTACCGAGGACTCTCCAGCCGGACTGCCCAACGGGCAATGACTTCTCGGCGGGCGTCGACCCGCCAGGCGTTGATCTCTTTGACGGAGACCATGCCGCCGCGGGCGCGCGTCTCCGATACCCGCCGATAAATGTCGGCGAGCATCTCCGCCTCCAGGTCCCACGGGGGAGTTCCGGCCGGGAGGCACGCTGCCTCCGTCGCCACCGTGCGGTAACCCCGTATGGCCCTGATCGCCATGACCCTCTGTGGTCGCCACAGGAGGACCCTAAGACGGACGGTCAGGGACCCCGCCCACACCAGTGCGCCATACAGGGCCATCGACCGGATCACCCCCACGTACAGCTGTCGGCACGTAGCACTGGGTCCGCCCATATTCGGCATCAGCCGCGAAAGGGCGGACGCCGCGCCGACAAGCCGGGGAACAAGTCGATGGAGATGCTCCCGGAACCAAAAATGCCCGTCGAGCACCAGGCCCAAGTACTTCATGTGGGCCTGGATGCTGATGGTGACCGACTTCACGGTGATCGAAGCGCCGGCGGGAGGCCCGGCGGTACGGAGGCCATGGAACATGAGCGACGGCTTAGGTTTTTTTCTGTCATAGATTAAAATATTGTGTGCATTTTAAAGCAAATTTTTAAAGCGTTAAGCTAATATATACTAACATAATCAGTATTATTGATCAGTGATGAGTGATGGCGGACTAAGAGTGCAAAATGGTAACGTCTCTTTTGATCCGGTGGTTTTCCTGGTCAATGTCTTATATTATAATGGAGATATTATAAATATATCAAGCTTATCATAAATGGGTAAAGTTTGTTAACCTAAGCTTTGAGAATGTAATAGCATTGAAGTGCTTATAAAACTCGTTAAGAGTATAGAGACTATGTGTTTAGTGATTTACTTCAGCCTCACACAACGTGAACATCTTGCTTATTATCGAGTCTACTAGAGAGCAAAGTACTACAATTAATTGAATAGCTTCAATAAAGTTGATAGAAATTTTATCATATTTTTCTTAGTAGACAAAAGTAATAGCTATTTTTGGGGTACGTTGATGAAATAACTACTCTCAATTTAGTCACTTACCAAAATCGAAAAAGCCTTTTATAAATACTTTCTTTTTAAATTGCTCCGTTTGTTGACGAGTTCGTATACAAAATATCTATTTTGTAATTTACCGCTTGAGACGTACAATCTGACTGAAGGATCATCAAGATGACACCATCTTATCTAGTCTACTTATCTAGCTTTGAAGGGGAAGGATGAAACGTTGGCTTTTAGCCTAGATATCACAAAGGCACTTGATAGGGTCTGGTACTAGACTAGACCACTTTTGTTGAAACTACTATCATACGGCATCTCCAAGGGACTCTATAATTCGATCGTTGGCTTCTGGATGGTCGGAGCATAAAAGTCGTCGTGGATGGCTCCTGCTCCGATATCATGACCACTAATGCTGAAGTACCATGAAACTCGGTGATCTCCCCGACATTGTTTATCCTGAATATCAACGATGAATATCAACGACTATTGTTTTCATAGAGAGTATACGTTGCTATTCGGATAACAGAATGGGTGATGAATGTTATACCAAGGATCAGAATGTTCCTTAGAGTATGTTATCGAAAAGAATGGCTTAACTTGTATCTGAAGTCCGGTGCTCTATGAAACAGGCCTCCAAATGAGGTAAATGGAGCTTAGTCCAGTTCAATCTCATAAAGGCACAAGTTTGTGTGTTTACTGCAAAGAAGGCTTTGTTTGTCATGACGCCTCTGTTCTAACGAGTAATTCTCCAAATTGCCGACAGTATGGCATCCTCGGCGTAGAAATATCGAGGAAAGTCCAGTTTGACAGTCGTTTGAAGGACAAAGTCAAATTGTCAAGTAGTAAGCTGGGCATCCTAACCAAAGCTAGGTGGTACTTCATACCGAGACATCGTCTTGTGTATGCACACAGCAAAAGTTCGTCTTCATGTGGAATATGTGGAGTAACGGCTCACATCTCTAGGTAGAAACGCCTAAATTTCAGCTAGACTCACTTGACTCCCTATCAAGACGTGCTGTCGTCATCAATCATCGATGATCCTAATATCACGAACAAGTTTTAGTCGTTGGAGCATCGGATAGACTTTGAATCACTCTGTGTACTTTATCGGGTTCTTCATGGGGAGTGGGCTGAGGAACTATTTAACTTGGTACCATTGTCATCGTTTTACCACTGTATCACTCGACACCGTGGCTGAATCAATCCATTTGACCTGGAAACGTTACTTCAACTGTACATTGTAAATGATTATTTCTCCTACATACATACGTTCAGAATCCGGAATGCACTACCTGCTGCTATCGCTCGAGTACTTCGTCTAACGTCTTTCTTTGTATGAATTTTAAGAAGAGCACATTCTTCACAATAGGTAGCAGCCTTGCTGTAGCCCTAATATTGTAAAGGTTCAAGAGCGGCAGTAACACTTACTATCAGGTGTGGTATTTGCTCGTTTGCCACCAGCAGCAATTAAAAAAAACATAGAAGTATATTTAAGTTATTTTAGTTGCTCGCCGCTATGAAATTTAGTTTATCTTTATTTTATATATATATTTATTTCTTGTGTACGTGTGTATGTCACGGCACTCCTCCTAAACTGCTGGACCAATATTGACGATTTTTTTTTGTGTTTGTTCAAGGGGATTCGAGAATGGTTTAAATTCACAATTGACCCGGTAGGTGGCGCTGCTGTCGATTTAAAGGAGAATTTCTTTTATTTTATTTAAACAGAACAACGTGTGATGGGTCAGCTAGTAATTCTATAATAATTTTACGTCACACATACGTTACGTACGGACGTATATGAGCTGAAACGATGATATGATGAATTGCTATTTATACATCGGCAATAAACTATCGATTTTATCTTATGAGATTAGCAGAGTCACGTAGCATTCAGATGAGCACTTTACACTGCGGTTATTCCTAAAATCCACAGATTTACAATTTATAGTAGAGTAAGCTTCGTATTGTCAAGTGGTGACTGAATAAGAATACAATTCACTACTTCCACTCTCGCCCATGGGTGTCGTAAAAAACGGCAATGTACATATAAATTAAACTAGCAACCCGCCCTCGCTTCGCTTCGGTTTTCGTCGTTTTACCCGCGTAGTTCCCGTTCCCGTGGGAATACCGGGATAAAATATAGCCTAGTTTACGCCCTGATATTATAGCTTTCCATTGGTGAAAGAATTTTTGAAATCGGCCCAGCCGTTTTGAAGATTACCCGGAACAGACAGACAGACAAAAATTTTTTAATCTGTATTTTAGGCATAGGTGTCATGCAAATAACCGTGTGAGCATGAAAAAAGCCTATTATTTTGACATTACAAACGGACACTCCAATTTTATTTATTGGTATAGATACCAGCTGACCCTTCATACTTCGTAGCGCCTGACGGTCGATTCTTTATTTTTTTAGTTTTTTTAATACTTATTTTGGTTAGGCAATTTTTGAAACTTTGCGTAAGAAAGATTCTTGTACTTCAAGGCATATTATAAAAAAAGAATTAGTGAAATTGGTTCAGCTGTTCTCGAGATTTGCGCTTAGCAACACATTCAGCGACTCATTTTTATATTATAGATGTATACAATATCTATGCTGGAGAAGGATAACTCTGAATTAAACCCTATACATCATGTCAGGTCAGTATGGTATAGTGGGTCAATTTACCTCCTACTGTAGGAAGGCTCGAACCCAATAGTGGCCCGTATTTGCTCTAAAGTTTATTTATTTCTTATGATGTGGTTAGCATCTATAAAATGTATATAGAATTAACCTGGAGGAAGTTACTTTGATAATTCGGTGTTTTCGGATCGCTGTCATCCCTCGTCATGTGGTTTCAAGTTAATTTTCATATGGCAGAGTTACTTTAGCGTTACAATTAAGAACTTAACTACAATAAAGCTGGTTTCTGACATTTATAAAGTGATTTAAATAAAGCAAATACATTTTTACAGCTTTTCGATGTGTAAATAATTAATTGTAAATAAGTCTGCCTCCGACAAGATATTAAATGATTTAAAATCAAGAATTTTCTTTTATTAATTTGAATTATTTTCAAAGTTTTAAGACAACTATAACATTCATGTTTAGATATATAATGCTGAGATTTATTTACATCGATAAAGTAATGCATATCCTTGCGTGATAGAGCCCTTTAAGCATGTGATACTCGGTGTTTGGGAATGGTTACGGTAGGAAATAGTATGTTTGCCTCTGAAGGTATGGTACACTCTTGATACACGATGGAGAAAAATTATGCAAGTATTTAGCAAATAAAAGTAGGACCTGTTATTTGAGCTAAGTTTAAGTCCTAAGCTCGGCTCATATATGACCCACTGCTTGGTTCGAACTGCCGCGACTATAGAATAGACTATAGATAGGTTGATATAGAGTTTTGTTCCGAGTTTGTCTTCTCTTGCATAGATGTTATATGCGTGTTGTATCCCTTAGTCGTCTTTTAGGACATTCACGGACAAGATAGGGAATGGTGAATTGTATTCATATTCGTACACGTATCCGTCACCATACCGACAGTGTTGATAGCATAGAAGGATGTTTAAGATTGATTATTAAAAAAAAAATACAAGTAGATTCTTATTGCATGCCACTCTTAGTAGGGTATGTGAATAAATATTTATAATGTTTTTTTAGAATGTTTTCTATAAATTCAAGTTTAATAGCTTGACTATAGGTACTCTGTATTTTCCTTAAAATAAAACGCTGAGATTGATTTACATCATTAAACTAAATATCATGGCTAAATCCTTGATCTATTGGCATAAGTATGTCGTAGATTGATATGGATTGATATCTAAATCATCGTCGTCGACGTTCAACATTTTGAATTTATTAAGTTAGTCAGTGCGCACGTCCGGTGCAGGCGCTGTTTCGAGAGCAAGTGAGTCTTTCTTGACAACGATCATACGCACTACTGACATTCGTCGACATTGACTTTGACAACTGATAACTTATAAGACATCATTCGCGTTGTACGGTATTACCATTCTAATAAAATATGAGACGTCGCATATTCACGACTATCTCGAACAACTATATGATATGAATTATATATTTTCATAAAAATATATTCAATAGGAATTTGCCATTGAAGTTTTACATGCAAGCAAATTTAGAAATGGGTCTGGTAGGAAAGAACATTTGTCTCTGCAGGCATATACTCGACGGAAAAAGTCCTGTGATTATTCAGCTAAAAACCTCATACTAGTATGTTTAAGTTGGACTGGCGTCAACATCAACGGCGAATATATCACTTACTTTCGATTTGCGATATTGCGAGAGGTCTACCGACGAGTCCAACTCAGATTGGTAAACTTAAAAGGATGCAGCTCGACTGAGTAGACCGTTGCCACCAGTGAACATATAAGCAAATGTTTGTTTGAATGTATTCGACTCTTTTGAACTGGATTTGCACCTATTTTTAACTGTTAGATTTCATTTAAACGTACAACTTAATATCGTACGAGTTATCAAGGACCGATGACGATACAACAATTTAAGTAGTATTCCCTATTATTGTTACAGGATTAGCGGTTTTTTATATCCATGCCGATATTTTGAAAATATTAAAGATATTGACAAC
Organism: Lymantria dispar; assembly: GCA_032191425.1. Lineage (NCBI taxonomy): Eukaryota > Metazoa > Arthropoda > Insecta > Lepidoptera > Erebidae > Lymantria > Lymantria dispar. Next base: position 17,879,295 of record CM063440.1, read on the forward strand.
ATTTGCCATTGCAATGGTTATTGAAGCAGAATCTAAAATGTCAACAGTTATATTATAGAGTAGGCTCATGCCCAGCAGTGGGACGTATTTGAACCGATATGAAGCAGTCATCAGGCTGGACGAGATAACTTCACGTCCAGCCTTTATTAAGTGAATAGAGCAGAGCCTTCGGTAAATGAATAGAGAATAGATGCATAATAATATTGTCTTGAAATTCAAGTATCAATTTCCTATCGATAGCTTATATATCTACGTGCTAAAGGTCTTTATGCACATTATGAAGGTCTTTAGATAATTGCACAATTGTATTAAAGTAGCAACATTCCTAGTGAGTTATTAATCTATGACTAAACTGAGATTGTTGAAACAGTGAATTGCTGCCAATGAGAAGAATAAAATTTAGATCGTTCTAGTCTTTAAATTTTCGCTAGAAAAAATAATATAGATTTAATTGATTGCGTAGTTAGCTTAGTGGTTAAGATATATACCTCTTGTACCAGTGTCGTGAGTTCGAATTCCACGCAGGAAAATACTTTGCGCTATCCATACCTTCTTGTTCTAAGTCTGGATGTAATTTATGTCTGTTAATAATATGCTTGTATTGTAATTACTCCTTTAGTGCAGTGTGTTGTTTTATTAAAAACAAGAAGATGCGGAACAGTTATTTAATTAAATTTTCACAGAGTAAATCATCACGCAGTTTAAAAACCCAAAAACTGTTAGGGGTTACAAATTCTATGCGAAAAAACGGATTCATAAGGTCAGTCGAAATAAATTCCACATTACACGCAAGTAACAAAACGTACATAATTTAATGATATTATTAATATCGATAAACAAATATAAATTGTTGCACATTTCCCTTTTTATTAAATGGTTTTATTTAAACTCACTTGTATGTATGTTTTGGAATTTTCAAATTAATAATTCATCTACTTTCATCAGGCTGAAAATTTGAACACACGGTTGGTTCAATTAATAAATACATGTTTATTAAAATGTCTTTATATTGGTCTAATATAGGGACGTCACAAAATGGCGATTTATAATTTTCAAGGCGTGTGTAAAGCAGGGCCCGTAAAACCCCGCTTAAGGTTTAAGCCGTACATGGGGTCACTCATATCTCAGTGTAACCCTTTGTTTGGGTTATATCGGTAAAACCCAGCAATAAGGTTGACCCCTTTGTTACGGTAATCACGTGAAGAGGTTACTACCCCTTTCAATGACTTAAGCCTTTGAAGAGGTTACCTTCATGAAAAGCTTTTATTCGGATTACCTTGAATTACCTAATAAACATGTCGGTGTAGGTATAATTTGCACCCAGCAGCACCTCTTTGCCTTACTATTTTTTATTTAGGTATTACGAATTTGACAACAAACAGCGGTAGATAAGTGACCTATTCATGTTTATGAGAACAAGCATATACAGACGCGAAAAAAGAAATTTTGCAAATTTCTTTTTCGTGTCTATTCATGTTTATGAAAATAAGCATGTAAAGACACAAAAATAAAAATATGGCCTTTTTTTTACGGTCAGCGCACTCCTCGCACCACTCCATCCGGGGCGACAGAGGGGCGTAAGCACGCACACCCGTAACCCACCCGCGACACGTCGCCTTCGTCGTTGGACCGACCACCGGAGCACGGTGACTTGACGTCAGTGGTCGGGCCGACGAGATACCCCGAAGTAGTACCCTCTCCCTTCGACGTCCCCTACCGGGACGTCGATCGCCGTCGCAAGGCTAACCTCTCCGCGGGTGCCCGGACTAAATCCCCGGTCCGGTCACCCGCAGCCTCTGCTAGGGCGGCATCAGGCGCAGGTACTCGTGCCTGCGCCGCTCTAGTCGCCGGCAGAGGACCGTGTCCGCATGGAGTCTTTCCTCCCGCACACGGTCCGCCGCCTCCTTCCGCGAGATGACAGCCTCGCAGAAGGCGGCAAAGGCGTCCCAGTTACTGACGCTGGTGACCGTCTTCCTAACGATGGCCGGCAGCGTCAGATCGGCACCGATGATCGCGATGAATACACGGTGCTCCCCCACCCACGCGGCACACACCTCGAGTGTGTGCTGCGCCGTGTCCTCGTCGCAATCGCAGTGGTGGCAGGACGGTGTGCTTTTCCTCCTCACGACCGTGTACAGGTACCTGGCGAAGCAACCGTACCCCGTCAATACTAAACCCAATATGTTGAATATTATAAAATGCCGATTCGTAACTTTCGCAGTAACTATTATAATATGAATATAAAATGAAAGGGCTCGATGAGCAAAACAAAAGTGAAGTGACGTCATGTTACACCCAATATGGCGGACGTTATAAAATAAAATGGTCGTGACAAATTTTAAATACATCAAAAATGTCCACAGCTAATATTTACGAAATAAATTATGGCAGTACGAAGTTCGCCGGGTCGGCTAGTTAATAATATTTAATATTCGAATTTTCTTCATAAATTTACTTTTTTTAACATGCTTTTATTAGTTTCACCTGTATGTATGCTTGCTTGTAATCAAACTCTTTGAGCTCGATTTTCTCCTACTTTGAGCGATTCGATTTTATTTAAACTTTACACACCCGTCAGAGACCGATGACAATGCAATAATCCGCTTTTTTTCTTTTTTGGGTTTGGTTTTTTGGAGGTGGGTTACGGTCGGCGTACTCCTCGCCTGCTCCGTCCGGGACGACAGAGGGACGTAAGCGCGAACGCCCGTAACCCACCCGCAGGTGATTTGACTTCAGTGGTCGGAGGCAATAATCCGCTTAAAAAAATCGATTGTCCTAATTAGATTCACCAGGATTCATCAACTTCTTTCCGCATCCTTTGCATGAGAGTAAGAGAGATAGAGCTAGTCGGGCACTCGGCATAACACAAACGCGTAGAGACTTTCCTATGGTAATAATTGCGTCTTGAGCCGTATACATTCCGTATACATACGACAAATCTAATATGCATACTAATTACATTCCGGTGGCTATTCACTAAAAAGTGAAAAATAATTTTCAATATAGGCAGAAAATAATAATGAACGAAATATATTAATATTTAATTTTATTGCTATAATTCAAAAAATGAAAATTTAAAATAAAAACAGGATTTTTTTTTTTTTGGTATATAAAATCTTTTTATTTTGGATAAAGTTGAGCATAATTTTAAAACATGATGTCATCTAGGATTTAAGATAATAAATCTCAAAATAATAAACATTTAAATAATTAATGCAAGCGGGCACAAGTAATTTTTAATAAAAAGGTAATATTCCATGACACAAACATAAGTACACATTATTTATTCTTTAGAATATTAAATTTGATTGCATTCAGTTTTGTATGAATGGAACAAATAAATTTACATGGATGAGACCGTTAATTATTGCGGTTCGGTACACATTCACAGAACCATTTCATGGTTAACATCGATTTCGAAGTAAAATTTCATACTATCGCTTATTTGTTCACGTTATGGATCTTTCAATAGGGATAACAGATATTTTATTTATTTAACACTTATGTTCCGATAACACATTTCGAAGTTGTTTACTTATATTTTAACCAGCAATAGTAGCACTTGCAATATCATGGTTTTAATTTATTTTTTAGATCTTATGTAGTAAGGATATCTATCTCGGCAATAAGACCAAGATTTCAACTAAGATTGATATTTGAAAATTATATTTAATATTAATTATCTCATTGTTATTTTACTTAATTTCAGGCATTGAAACTAATGTAAAAAAATCAAGGTACCCTAAAAACGTACCCTTAAAAAAATGCCAAGTAGACGCTACTCGCAGTGGAAGTGGCCTTAAAAACTTTGGAAACTACCTTAAAGGCTTATTAAATTATACTAATTTACATAAACTGAATAAAGTATGACGTCGATCAACAAAGAAAAGAGCTACAGCTATTTTTATCTACATATTTTTAATAAAAACCTTGTATTTATCAAACATTTTACATTTAGATGATTCCTTAGCTGTATCATTAATGTTTACTAAGATTTGAAAGCTCTAAGACGAGCTCTTAATTTTATAAATGTATATTTTATTCAATGTTGACGTCCCTAAGACCACGTCTACCTGCAGTTCCGCCGTATGCATTTTTACGTGTGGGTGGTGAATACAAAATTAACGGACGAATACCGTTACTGTGACGAAAAGGCAAATGACCTTTGGTGACGTACACACAAGACATAAAAATAGGAATACTTCGCATATACTATGAATTACTTGTTATATATAGAAACATATTAATAAAAGCTATAGATAGACATAGGTAGCTATAGATAGGTAGGTATACCTATAGGTATACAATCTGTAGATTTATAAACATATAAGTAAGTATGATATTTATATATTAAAAATAATTGTTAGAGCAAATAAAGCTGGGGCGGCGCAGGCGCGATTACCTACGCCTGATGCCGCCCTAGCCGAGACCGCGGGTGACTGGACCGGGGAATTAGTCCGTCACCCGCCGAGAGGCCGACCGCATGAGGAAAGACCGACGTCCTCCTCGAGGAGGGGACGTCGGTCGATGGGAGGGTACTCCTCAAGGGGTATTTCGTCGGGCTGACCACTGACGTCAAGTCACCTTGCTCCGGTGGTCGGCCTAATGACGAAGGCGATATGTCACGGGTGAGTTACGGGTGTGCGTGCTTACGCCCCTCTGTCGCCCCGGACGGAGTGTTGCGAGGAGTGCGCCGACCGTAACCCAACCCCAAAAAAAAAGAGCAAATAAAGCTAAAAGTTTTGAATGCTGAAATTTTTATAGATTTGATAATCTAATGTACGCCATGACATATCCATACTAATATATAAAGCTGAAGAGGTTGTTTGTTTGAACGCGCTAATCTCAGGAACTACTGGTCTGATTTAAAAAATTCTTTCAATGTTAGATAGCCCATTTATCAAGGAAGGCTACATATCATCACGCTAAGTTCGATTTTTTTTTCATTTTTAGAGCTTCTGTAAACGGCTAAATTTTCCGCAAAAATCATGCATGACCAAAAATTGTATTAATAAAAAATATGTTCACCTTCTACGTAAACAAAGTCTTAAAGTTAGCGTTAGCCCAGATTATCTATACCACGCGGACGAAGTCGCGAGCAGAAGCTAGTCTTTTTTAAACGAGGTTTAGGAAGATAATTTATTTCACAGTTGGTAGCGATTTCGTTGTACCCCTAGTATTGCTGAGGTTCAAAAGCGGCCATTACCATCAAACTGGTCAGACATGTTGTTATATGGTCTGACCAACAGTATAGTAGCCCAGAAGTAGGAACGTGTATGAATTGGGAACAAGAAGAATAACAGCATGTTTATAGTCACACGCGACAAAAGCTTTTATTCTTTAGTTTGATCTGCTCTTTCAAAATTTTCAATTGCCTAATCATTATGAGTTATATCAATCGCATCTTTTATATAGCCTCGTCATTGTACAAAGCTATTCCATCGTGGTGTGAGAGCTTGGCACAAAGAAGAATGTTTGGTGCTGACTGGTAGACAATATAGGTTCGTCCTTACTAAGTGGTACTAAATTAGGGTCCGACAGGGACATGGGTACGGTCTACTTATCTCCACGAGGACAAAAGATGTGAATACTCTAACATAGCTCTTGTGATAAAAATATTACTTCTTAAATTAAATAATTAATCCTTTTAATTACGTGATTAAATTCTTCTCAAATTCAAACAATATTATCAATCTCGTCCTAAATACAAAACTACTCATAAAAGGCTAAGGTTCTTGTAAGAATGTATAGTTAATTTAGAATTAAGATTATGCTTCTGTGTATTATTTAAAATAGAAAGATACCTACTAGGTATGTTCTTAAAATTACGTTTACTGTTGATAAAAAGTGTTTGCGGACTACATATACGCATACCTATGCTATACCTAACTATATTATAGAGTATAGGCTCCAGAATATAGGCCTCCCTACGAGAATGCCACTCGGAACGATCCTGTGCCACTTGCATCCAAATATAGGCAAACCTACACTATAGATATACCTATATGTAGACTTCATAATATCAGGCGAAAAATAAGCGACGATCTTTTAAGTGTCGTTCAATATTTTTAAGGCGTTTAGCGATAAACCATCTATCTTATGCGTTATTTTTTTATATGTGGGCTCTGGTAAGCGCACACGCGGTCCATTCCGTCGGGGGCGACGGAAGGACGGCGCGTGGGCCCATAACCCACCCGTACCCACGTCGCCTTCGTCGTTGGGCCGACCACCAGAGCAGGGTGACTTGTCGTCAGTGGTCGGCCCGAATCTATCTTATGCTCAGATGTTTTTAGGCACCTTATTCAACCACTACAACATTTCTAAACGCGAAAGCCATTGAACTAGCGATAGAAATGAGTTAATTTAAAACTAACTAGTTTAAGTCAGTGAATTAAGGTCTGAATTAATTTTTATATTCACCTTTTAATATTTCTTAAGACATCGACTGTAATTTTAAAGATTCAGAAAAATTGCTTATGCAACATAATATATAGTTTTAAACTTACTGTGAAGTAACTATAATAATCTATATTCCAAAATCAACGTAGAGTTAGTCTGCCATTTTATTTTATAATAAAATTAGGTGCGATGTGAGATGCAAGCTCGTTTTTTTAAGCCGCCCTGACATTCACAAAAAAAGGATAAACTCAGCTGCACTGATGTTGTTATTTTATACCTGAATTCCTTTTATTTTAAATTTGTAAGGTTCGATTAACCTGGTGAGAACATCTTTTAAAGATGCGTTCTATTTTTCTATACTTAAAAAATGTAAAATACTGTCTTGGTTCTCCTGTCCTTATAAGAATTTATATGAGACCTCATAGCGTATATTCTTTTATTTAATAGAGGTGGAGGAATTAGAAAATGTATTATATCAACGACATATATGTACGTATATAATTTATAATTGGTTAGTGACCGTGTAGTGCTCTTGGTGGACTTTTTGGATAGTTATAAGCATTATTGCGGATGGAATCTCAATCACTATCATATGATATTGGTGTGATATCACTAAAATTATTTTTAAATCGTAACCTTCTATCGTTTTCTATAAACGGAGTACTTTGAAAAGTATTTTTATAATACGAAAGCAGAGCTTTTTTCTTTATTTTTACAATAAATTTATATTTAGTAACGTGACGGGCCGTCTACAAATTCCAATGACTCTGAACATTGTAGATAACAGTAACGTGCTCGGAATTTTTGTGAAGTTACAACCTGAAAAATAAATGCTAACATTTTTAATATTTACACAAAAAGTAAAAAAGAACTTGTATGTAACCATCCTATTGTAAACACTAGAATATAGATTAGCTACATTAAATAGAGGAAAAAGGTAAGAGACCCGTTTGCCAATCTTCTGATTGTAAACGGAATTGTTTGCGTTAGTAATCGGGAAAGGTAAATCTGGGAGTGATTGGGTAAGTTTGCCTCTAAAGAAACATTTTGATTGTGGTGTGATATTGAATGCAAGACATGTCATTTTTGTTTACTATTTTAACGAAATGACGAATAACTAAATTTTTTATATAAATATTTCAGTGGTATCCAATTGGCGAAACCAAAGGGGCCTACTGAAGAGGGATACTACTGAAAAATAAATCTGACTGAGACTGACTTACTCAATTACTAGTATTTGGATGACCGAGATTCGCGTTCTTTATTTTTATATTGGTAAAGTCTTTTTAGGTAGTATTAGTTTCTCTTACAAAAAAAAAGAAACTTGTGGGCCATAATCAAGAGTCGAATTGGGCTGTCGATGGCTAAATTTAATTTCATATTCTAATTATATATTTTTCATTGCCTGATAATACTGATAAAGTATTATTTTTTATAACGAAACCTGCAAATGTCTTGGAAACTAACTGCATACTAAATTTTATGGCAAATGTTGCACTGGTTGCTGAGATTATAAACATATAAAAATATACAAGAATTACTCGTTTGATGTCCTGATATCCGCATATTTTTTTTAGACCTTATAAATCTATCTTATAGTCTATTTATATGAGTAGATCTCGTCTATAGTGTGAAGGAAAGGAACTTGATGCCCTTGCTTACCAGATGGGCATAGGGTTTTGTTTTGAAGTTTCCCTTTTTCTAGGATTATTAACACACCCCTTGGTCGTCTTTTATAATACCTGAAAAATTTAATTATTACCTTTATATCCGTAAATAGATTACTGACGTATAGAATATGTGAAAATAAAATATTTCTAAGTAAACTCGAATACCTACGAGCATTGTTTATATACTCGTATGTATGAATGCAATAATATAGAGTAATGTTTAAGAATACCACAGTTTGCTGATGAAAACTTGATATGCTGTAGACGCGAAACTTCATTACAAAATTGTTTTAATACTAAATTAGTTCAATTACGTGCCATGTGAGTAAATAACCTATATAAACATTGTCGGCAACTTTAGGTCATTATCCCATAATAACCCAACAAGGCTTCTTTCGGGATCAGAATGTACCGTATGTAACTTTCCTTTCGGGACTGGTTTAGTAAAAGGGCATAGAATGTTTATTTGGTAATAAATTTTTAGTTTTTTTTTGAGATGTAGATAGTTTTATAGTAAGTTTTTGAAACATACTAACAGTTTAAAACTGGGGCGTTCTACAGTAGTGAATCGACGAGTTTGGCACATGTTTTAGTTCCTCTTTCTACTCACATCCTCATATAAGTCCCACTGCGGAGCTCGAGGCTCCTCCACAATGGGAGGGAAATTGACCTACTATACCACGTTGGTCAGACAGGTTGGCATAGGATTTAATTTCAAGCTTTTCCTCTCTTACATAGATGTTATCTGTATATTGTAATCTCTTAGTCGTCTTTTACGATACCCACGCGCAGGGAAGGGGGTAGTGAATTGTATTCTTACTCGGTCATCACACGGAAAATGTTTTAATTGAAGGTATTTAAAAACCTTATATAGTACATATACTAGTAGGTAGAATTGGAACTCGCATCTCAATTTATTTACTGTCAATCGAATCGAATGTATGTGCGATATCTATCTAGTCGTGTGGTCACGGCCACTTCTATAGTAAAGTGACAAACGCTTAGAGACAATTCTATTTAAATTGATTTCTATAAACCCAATCACAGCGACGATAGTATGCATTGCGATGTGAATGCAATTATATTGCGACGTCGTCGTATCCACTTTGTATACACTTACGAGTATACCACTGCCAAAGAACATCGGCGACATCCAACATGGACTATATATGCCTGCAGCGATGGAATGAGAGACTGATAGTTGTAACCAGCCTTTGCTTTTGCACCATTGGCAATTTGCGATTTGAATCCTTCTTCAAGAATTAAAAATTTTAGAGCCAATATTACAGGACGCATATTGGCTAGGAATAAGAGTTCCAAAGACATTTGTCAACGCTAAGAATCAGTCACTCAACTAGAGGCTTTGTGATCTAATAATTAAAAGTACTTATCTTAATGAACGGTGAACGTAAAGAAATAGCAAAACATGATGCTTATATATGGTATTATAGTATGGACGTCTTCCATTATTATGATAATGTCAGTTTTTATTATTATCATACGCATCTACCCACATGGCCCTTTTGGTAGGACTGTTGTAATGGTTTTCCGATACACGTAGGTTTGATTCTCAAATGTGGTCATCATTATTCGTTCGTTTATTGACAATATTTTGTTTATTGACAGTCGACGGTCGAGCTACCAAGTGACCACTATTTTAAGGCAAAACTGTAAGGTAATTAATTAAAGTTCTTTGAATTCACGTATATTTATGTTCGACGTCTAGTGGTATATAAAATACTAGCTGAAATAACAGACGTTGTTCTGTTCAAATAAAATAAAAGAAATTCTTCTTGAAATCAGCGCCCCCTACCGGGACCAATCTATACCAATAAATAAAATTGGAGTGTCTGTTTGTAATGTCAAAATAATAGGCTTTTTTCATGCTCACACGGTTATTTGCACGACACCTATGCCTAAAATAGCAATTAAAAAATTTTTGTCTGTCTGTCTGTCTGTCTGTCTGTCTGTCTGTTTGTTCCGGGTAATCTTCAAAACGGCTGGACCGATTTCAAAAATTCTTTCACCAATGGAAAGCTATAATATCAGGGCGTAAACTAGGCTATATTTTATCCCGGTATTCCCACGGGAACGGCAACTACGCGGGTAAAACGACTATAACCTATAACCGAAGCGAAGCGAGGGCGGATTGCTAGTTATTAATATAAACCATTCTTGTATCCCGTTGAACAAACACAAAAAAATTCATTAACATCGGTCCAGCCGTTTAGGAGGAGTTCAATGACACACAAGTACACAAGATATTTATATATAAAGATATATAAAATACAAACAAAATGACACTATATCTTACGATGACTAAGGCTCGTAAATAGAATCACTGCATGGAATGGAAAATTCCTAACGTAGCAATCGCAGTTAGTGTTACAAGTTTCCCAGATTGCTTCTGCCCCATTGTCTTAGAGAATTCTCATTTAGTTTTTCGACTCCTACAGGAAAGTTATATAGGTGGTGACACCTATAAAAAAAGCATTTCATTATAATTTGTAGAATGGTAAAATTGTTTTAATGTTTATTTAAAAAGTTGTTCTAATTAACTTTTGCTACTATTTGTAAAAGTCCTCTGTTAAGTGGGTACTAAAATAAATTACGTTATTGAATTGAGACTTGGATTCATAAGATTTTGGTAGTATACTACTCTAATGGAGTTCTCTTCATTATCTTTCTGTTAAACGAAAGACTAGCTCTCATTAGAATATGTTAATAAAAATAAATGATAAAGATATTTATGATTGAAAACTTTGGAAGTAAATGTTATTCATTTATTTCATTGATACATTATTTAATTGATCATAGAAACTCAAAAGTCCACTGCACATTAGTAAGCAAATATGGACTCCGCCAATTGACGAGGCATTCCGTCAATAACTTTGACCTGAATAGAGATGGAGGCGTCACTTTATTTACTAAAATTCGCTGTATATTTATATATCTATATACATGTATATTTATTAATATGTTTTATACATATTTTTAATGCTATATATTTTATATTATTTGAACCTTTCAAAATTGCAGAAGCGGTACACAGCATCAACGAAATTTATCAAGCAAAAACTACAAACGAACGCAATATCCATAATTGATTTGCTCTATCCGTTGAAATATTAAACTAAAAAAAATTGTTACCCGTAGATATATTATTACTTTTTATTTAAAAAAAATTGAAATAAAATGCAAATCTGGGTCATAATGATACTTGAACAACGGCTAAATCAGCTACAGTTTTCTATGTTAGCATAAAGATAAGGTGTAGGAGATGCTATAAGACATAATCTCGGCATCTCTCATAGATCAATGAGAAATTAGAAATGTGTGCAACTGCAAGATTACAGCATAGCCCATACATAAGAATGTCCATACATAAAAATGGCATTTCGACTTTACGATATCAGACCATGTTTATCTTCACTGAATTTTGTTCAAAATTATTCATGGTAACAAAATGATTGATGACTTGTTGCATAATTGTTTTACAACTTTTTCATCCATATTAACTCGGTTATGGAGGCCCAAAAACTTTATATTCTCTCCCTTCCATAAACAATTATTTTGTAATAAGAATAGATAAAATAATGAAAATTATTTATAGGGGATGAGATTATTCTCTAAAAAAAATGTATGGAACTTATTTAGCTCACATCATTGTTCAATAAACAAAGTGACTGTATAAAATACAAATAGCAATACGTGTTTGAATGAAAATCTTTATTGTTTCATGTGCGTGGGTGAAGTAGCTTTCAAAGTAACAAGTTTACCGTAAACAAGATCAGGTAGACACTTGAAGATAATCCATCATTTGTATATAAATAAGTGTAGACATCATAAATATTAAGTATCAGATAGCTTCCTAAGTTCCATGTAAGGCTTCCAGGTTAGAGACATATAAATTAAAAAATATACAATTAATAGCAAATAAATATTACAAAAGTCAAACAAACATTTGTTTATATATATACATTGACCGTAAAATCTTTGAAGTGTAGAATAGGCTTAAAGAAATCAAGATTCAGCTGGATGGCCAATTGGATTTTAAACAGCATAGTTAAACAGGATGTGCAACAAACTTTTGTAGTATAACTTGGAGCAATGAGATAGTCACGCAACTAAAATGTATATAAAAGAAAATACAATGACAACTTTGCTAAAAGGGACAAAGTTACAACTTTAAATTTACTGTGAAGATGTTACTTATTCTCTTGGAAAATTTAAAGCACCCCAATTGTATTCTGCTGGATATAATTGCAATGCTGTCTGAGTAGTGAGAGATTAAGAATACATTGTGTCAAGTTTCTTGGCGTATTGTAAAAGAAAACGAGTATCTAAACTTAATTATAATCGTAGCAACTGTAGTACATGGAAATAAAATCGGATAATACATTTTCACTTTTTATATGTCGCAGCGTCATACTTAATACTTAAGAAACACTCGATTATGGAAACGTAAAGTGCTATACTTTGGTGGAGTCGATACAGCGATTGGTAATAATTTATGACCTCTTGACATGACCGTTTACATTTAAAATGTTATTATGAGAGTTTGCTTTAAAGCGGTCCCATGAATATTGAGATGGGAACGAGACTAGAGGGCGATCGGTTGTAGTTGTTGCCATGTTGCATCGAAATCACCGCGTTTCTTTGTGATTTATCCGCCGGCATCCGCGTAATTACTGGTTATAATAGAACATTGTTAACGCTAATTGTTGAATACAGTTTAAAAGCCATCCGAAGTATTATTTCGATTCCATCGCGATGTCTGACCCATCCGATGGTGATGCAGTACGGAACCCCTCTTTATATATATTTTCTACCTAAACATATTATTATTATTTCTATATTATGATTATAATTTCTACTAAATGGTTTTCTTACAATTATCTCAATAATAAATGATAGCAGAATACATATCCAAATACATATCTCCTCTCTTTCTCGTGGTAAAAGATGACTAAGGGGTATAATATCTAGGTGTTATCGATGCAAGACAAAGAAAACTTGACATAAAACCCTATGCCAGACCTGACCAGCGTGGCAAAGTAGATCAATTTCCTTCCAGTAGAGGAGGAGGGACGAGCTCAAGAGTGGGACGTGTACGAGCTGAGATGGTAATGATGTTAAATTACAGATAGCGTTAAACACTGCTAGTTCCTGGTGGAAACGATTGCTTGATAGTATATCTTCTTTATACTTCTACATTTTCTACATTTCTTATGTACGTGTGTATGTCATTGAACTTCTCCTAAACGGCCTTTTGTTTTGGGGTGCGCACCACTCCGTCCGGGGCGACAGAGGGGCGTAAGCACGCACACCCGCAACCCACCCGAACACCACGTCGCCTTCCTCGTTGGGCCGACCACCGGAGCAGAGTTACTTGTCATCAGTGGTCGGCTCGACGGAATACACCCTATTTGGGGTACCCTCTCATCGACCGACGTCCCCCCCCCCCTCGGGGAGGACGTCGGTCTTTCCTCACGCGGTCGGCCTCTCGGCGGGTGATGGACTAGCTCCCCGGTCACGTTACCTGCGGCCTTGGCTAGGGCGGCATGACGCGCAGGTTGTCGCGCCTGCGCCACTCCAGTCGCCGGCGGAGGGTCGCCTCGTTGAGGCTGCGCTCCTCGCGCGCGCAACCCGCCGGCTCCTAAACGGCTGGCCCGATGTTGATGAAATTTATTGTGTGTGTTCAAGGGGAATCGAGAATGGTTTAGATTCACAATTAGACCCGGTAGGTGGCACTTATTTGAACAGAACAACGTCTGTTGGGTCAGCTAGTATATTTATCTATATTTCTTGTGTATGAACACTGAACTCCTATTAAACGGCTGGGCCGATGTTGATGAAATTTTATGTGTGTGTTCAAGGGGATTCGAGAACGGTTTAGATCCACAATTGAACCCGGTAGGTGGAGCTGCTGGTAGGTTCGTTGGGTTGGCTAGCAAAATATATATCTAGAAACGCAAATAACTCGAGCAAGAAAGACCTAGTTATTTCGCCTAAGTTATAGATGAGTGTTATATCTATATAAGTCAATAATCCACAATCCATTCTTTTAGCTGTCGATAAGAATATACTACAACTCATTTACACTATATCATCCAGCTCCAAAGAGAAGGAGGCCATATTAATTTAATTTATTTCTGGGATAGCCACTATGTCAGGATTTTACCCGCCCCCAAATTACCACTAACCCGATTACTTAGCACCCCTGTCTCATGAAAAAGTATATAATTACGGTCACCTCATATTTCATTAAAAATATTGATATCCATTCTATTATGTACTAGTATGATTGAGGCATTCGGATTTCTTACAAATAAATAAAACTTAAATATTTGTTGTTATTTTTTTTTATTGCTAATGGTGGCAAATGAGCAGTACACCTGATGGTATGTGTTGCTGCTGCTCATGGACCTTTACTAGGCCGCGGCCTACCGTGAAGAAAATGAAGGGAGTATGAAGGCGTGCAATGAGGTCCGGTTTTTTTTCTAGTAAAAAATCATTATAAGTTCTGATATTTCTATTAGTTGAGATGAATTGTAATAAAGAAAATCCTTTATGAAGACGAAAATTAATAACAAGACAGTTACATTATACTGATCAACAATTTAACTCTAAAGTAATTGGTTCTGAATCGCAAATTACACCTATTATTTAAATTCAATCGTCTGTCAAGTTCATCAGATCCTCTGCTCCTGTTACTTAATAATTTATATATTTTATGAAAATTTTGTAAATAACAGATTCAATGTCTTTATATATAAATTTCTTGTGTACGTGTGTATGCCACTGAACTCCTCCTAAACGACTGGACCAATGTTGATGAAATTTTTTGTGCATGTTCAAGGAGATTCGAGGATGATTTAGATTCACAATTGGACCCGGTAGGTGGCGCTTATTTGAACTGAACAATGTCTGTTGGATAAGCTGGTCTTTATATATATATTTTTTGTGTACGTGTGTACATACACACGTACACAAAAACGTACACACATACACGTCACTGAACTGCTCCTAAACGGCTGGACCGATGTTGAAGAATTCTTTTTTGTATTTGCATGGGGATTCGAACATGGTTTAGATTCACAACTAGTCCCGCTAGGTGGCGCTGCTGTCGATTTTAAATTCCTATTATTTTATTTGAACAGAACAACGTCTGTTGGGTAAGCTAGCATATGTAAGTATACATATATATTTATCATCTATATCATCTCAGTATGTGTCCCAATGCTGGCCTCGGACCTTCTTCAGAATGGAAAGGATATTGACCTCGTATATGATAGTTTTAGATGGGTTGGTATACGGTTTTATATCAAGTTTTCCAATCCTTGCATCGATGTTAACCACATACTATCCCTTTTAGTCATCTTTTACGACACCCATGTCTAGGAGAGGGGGTAGTGAATTATATTCTTGATCCTTATTACACTATTAAAAATATATTTATTAGATAGTACCAATCATATTGAATAAAAACGAAACTATCCTATCCTGTAAGTTTAATATCCTACCCTGTAACTTTAATACATTTACAAGAATATAAGATTATGAATTGATTGAAAAAAAAAACTGAGATTACATTGTGTATTACAAGTAGTCTGCTTAGTCATCAGAAGTGAGTTCGCTTATTAGGTTCAAGCTTCACGCGGGATTCCGGACTGCCCGGCCGTTGCCTGTTTGACCGGTTCTTTGAGTGCACGTGTACATATGCAACTCTGGTAATTAAGTTATGAGCAATGAGCGTTGTTGCCATATCGAATACAAAGTACAAACTAGCTAGTCGATCGTGAGCGTTGCTAATCGAGGGCGATGGCCCAATGTAATTACAGCGGGAATCAGCGTCACAACCACAGCAAAACGGTCATGGCTTGCAGCGCGACAGTGACCTTGGTCAGAAAGCTCTATCTCTGTTCGATACAAGATACCCTTCAGTCGTAAACGTAACGGTACTATTTAACGACAATTTCGTAAGATGAGGTATGAGAATTTGAAGTAACTTATTTATGTACGTACCTTAAACGTATGGACGTGTATTAGTTTACTATAGTATTAATATATTGTTATATCCTTGGCGAATTACAATTTAATTATTTATAGTTATAGCATTTCTATGCGATGACAGAGTAGGAATACTCACTTCTTTGTACGTAGGCAACAGGTAAAAGACGACTAAGAGGTATAATATCTATGTAAGAGAAGGGAACTCGAAATAAAACTCTATACTAACCTGTCTGTGTAGTATGTAAATCTCTCTCCCACTCGGTGGGTGGCTCTAGCCCAATAGTGGGATGCATATAAGCTGAGATGACGATGATTATGATGAGTTATATTACTTTGTTGAGTATATCCCTATCAAGTGTTTAATCTATCTAGCAACTAAATAATTAAATCGAAAGGTTCCCCTTTATCTCTAGGATATCTGATCTAGAATAAAAAATACTTTAAATAATCAAAGCTTGGGAGTCAGCGTACACAACTAGTTTTTATTAAAACACAGCTTTAAAAACATTTTCCTTGAATCTTCGTATTTCATTGTTCATTGTGAGAATACAGTGTCTTCGTAGACGCTTCAAATCTGTGAGCTAGAGAATACGTTGAATCATCAGTCTCGCCTTTAATGAACCTTTGATATCTGACGCATTTTCTAATATTCTTATTCGTTTGACTTTCTAGGATCATGTGGCAATAGTTACTTAAAAGTTTAACTTACGTGATTTAAGAGATTAAGTGAATGAAATGATAGTTGCGTTAAGTGTGCGATGATGACAATTACTGTACGTTAATTGCCTTAACTTTTGTGCACAATTAATTCTTACCTTCACACTTTGCCTTTTCCCTCTAGCTTCCCTTTAATTTTCTCGCGATTTTTTGTAGGTTTCTGCATAATAGGAGCGACATATATGAAGTGTAAATAATAAAATAGTCAGCAAATATCATTATAATAATATTTGATTCTATTTTTTATGCAATCAAGCGTATACAATGAGAACTATTAGGATAATCACATTTAAATCCTCGTGGGAGAAGTGAATTTGCGATTCTGTTCTGTTTTCATAGGCATGGATATTGGGGTGCGGGGCCGGTGGATATTTCCGAAACAAATGATTGTTAAATTATGGTTAGTCCACGTCCAGAATCAAATCCATGAGGGAGAACTATAACTGAGAATTCACTATTTATTTTCAATTTCACTCTCCCAAAACACTACACTTTTTCATCTATACTAACTAACTAACTATACTTACTAACTATACTTTTTCATCATCTCTGTCAATACACTAGGGGGCTCGAACCTCCTGCACAATAGGAGGGAAATTGACCTAATATATAATGCTGGTCAGATAGGTTGGTATAGGATTTTATTTCGAGTTATCCTTCCCTTGATAGATGTTTCATGTCCCTTAGTCGTCTTTGACAGCATTCAAGGCCATTAATTGTATTCTCATTCCGTCACCTTACGGATCTTTTATTTAGTAAAAAATATATAAAATAAGATGAATTAAATTATTTTTAAGAACTTTCAAAAAGGGCCCAAATAGAGGTCGAAATATCGGCAAAGTGTAAATTACCCATAATCGTAATCTATAAAATAATATTAGGTATTTCAAATGTATAGCGCTCGTGTATTAGAATAGAAATCATTATCTTAATATATATAAATCTCCTGTCACGATGTTTGTCCGCGATGGACTCCTAAACTACTTAACCGATTTTAATCAAATTTGCACACCGTGTGCAGTTTGCTCCAACTTGAAACATAGGATAACTTACATCTTAATTTATAGTCGCAATATTATTTTATTGCAAATTATTTATCTATTATTTGACATTCACAATTATCTGTGAACTCCAAACGATTTTAACAGATGGCGATATCTGTTGACTGGATAGAGTAAGTAATTTGTGTGTGCTCAAGAGAGAGAGAGAATGGTTTAGATTCACAATTGGACCCGGTAGATGGCGCTTTATTTGAACAGAACAACGTCTGTTGGGTCAGCTAGTCTTATATATAAATTTCTAGCGTACGTGTGTATGTCACTGAACTCCTCCTAAACGGCTGGACCGATGTTGACGAATTTTTTTGTGTGTGTTCAAGGAGATTCGAGGATGAATCTAAACCAAATTCACAATTGGACCCGGTAGGTGGCGCCGTTCGGGCAGAACAATAACATAACTTGAGAAAAACTTTACCGACTCCGGCCATTTTTATTTTTAAGTTTTCTAATATTTCAAAAAAGGCCTTTATGGAAAAAAAATAAGAAAGTTGCGCAAAAAATTAGAAAATTTAAGAAAACTTAACGTTTATATACGCTTTTCTAATGTAACCTTTTTTTTCGACTTTATAGACTTTTCTATATATAAATACTCTTCTGTTCGTGTGTTTGTAATTGAACTCCTTCTAAACGCCTGGACCGATTTTGATGATTTTTTGAGGTATATATAGCCATTCGGAAATAACAAACCGTTCCGTTTAGATTAATAATTGGAACTGGTAGGTGGCGCTGCGATCGATTTCAAGGAGGATTTTTTACAAATTTGAATAGAACAACGTCTGTTGGGTCAGCTAGTCTTATATATAAATATCTAGGGTACGTGTGTATGTCACTGAACTCCTCCTAAACGGCTGGACCGATGTTGACGAAATTTTTTGTGTGTGTTCAAGGAGATTCGAGTATGGTTTAGATTCACAATTGGACCTGGTAGGTGGCGCTATTCGGGCAGGACTATAACATAACTTGAGAACGACTTTACCAATTTCATCCATCTGTTTTTTTAAGTTTTCTAATATTTTAAAAAAGGTCTTTACGAGAAAATAAGAAAGTTGCGCAGGAAAATAGAAAATTTAAGAAAACTTACCTATAAACTTACCTATGAAATTGCCGTTATGTATGAAAAAAATTAAACGATATTTTTCATGTATTTTTTATTTGTATTAATCGAAGTAATCACCCATGCAATCAATGCATTGTTGCCAACGCAGCGGCAGTTTATTGATGCCCTTCTTAAAGAAATCAGCTGGACGGGAGGCAACAAATTCTTCAAAGGCATTTTGTACTGCCTCTCGGGTAGTTGAATTTCTTTCCCGCCAAAAAGTTATCCAAATTCTGGAAAAAGAAGTAGTCTGTAGGCGCAAGGTCTGGTGAGTATGGCGGATGACGGAGAGCTTCCAACCCCAGTTTTTTCAATTTGGAGACCGACTGCTGTGCAGTATGAGGTCGCGCATTGTCGTGCAGGAGCAGCGGAGACGAGCGATTGACCAATGCTGGTTGGAGATGTGCCAGCTTCTCCATCATTGTATTCAGTTCTTCACAGTACACATCTGCAGTAATGCTCACCCCGTTTGGTAAGAAGCTGTGATGAATCACACCGGCGCTAGACCACCAAACAGTGACCATCACATTTCTAGGGGTAAGTTTTCGTTTAGAGCATTGTTTAGGTGCTGAACCAGGATCCAACCAACTTGCTGAGCGCTTACGGTTATCAAACAAAATTCATTTTTCATCGCAAGTAACAATGCGTTTCAAAATTCCTTCATTTGTGTGTCTGTTGAGTAATGCAAGGCATGTCTCGACGCGTACTTCGCGCTGGCGGTCATTGAGTTCGTGGGGCACCCATTTGTCAAGCTTTCTTACCTTGCCAATTTGACGCAAATGGACCAATATTGTTGTGACGCTAACGTCGAAAGCTGCTGCTAATTCAGCCGTAGATTGTGTATCATCGCCTTTAATTCGTCATTGTCGACCAAAGTCTTCGGACGACCGCGAGGTTCATTTTTCAGGTCGAAATTTCCAGAACGGAAGCGAGAAAACAAATAACAGGCGGTGCGTTGGTTTGTAGTATTATATATTAATTTTTGAAAAAATTCATAAGAATCAAAGTTGTAGGAAATTTAATGATTTATAACTTTGATTCTATAATTTTTTTTTGGTAAATTTGATAATATTCGAGGTTCAGGCGAATTATACATTGACCTCATTTTTGCAATTATTTGCAATTATTTCCAAAATATTGATTGTACGATGAAAATTATGAGAATTAAAGTTGTAGAGAATCAAATTTGCAACAACTTTGGTTCTCATCATTTTTGTAAAAAAATAAAAAATAAAGGAGATATAGCTAAAAAAAGGTTTGACCTTCAAACCAATATGGCGGCTAATGCACCGGTCTGATTTGGTCGAACTTTTGGTTTTAAGCTATTTATGACCCCCCCCTAAACATTGGCGTAAAAAAATTTCTGTCTATAATTAATTCCAGGTTACCCCTATTTATGAGCTAACCCGACTAGGCTATATAGCTACTAGATATAGTGCTAAAAGCATTTCGGTGACGGGAATGCACGAGATTTCACCCATACAAAAAGTGTCTATGTCACACAACAGACTACGCATGCGCAAGTCATGAGCATGTCGATGACGCGAACACATAAGATTTTTCCCTACCAAAAAGTACCAAAAGTGCCTAAAGAAATTTTCACTTCAATAAATACACAGCATAAAATCAGTGGACAAAAGCCCTTTTCTGGAAAATTACAGCAAAAGCAACTACGATCGCTCACCTACGTAGAGTGAGCTTACGGAAGCGTGATGACTATGGTATGCCCTATGCCGCCGCTTTCGCGCGTAGCAATCGTTCCACAGCAATGTGTGCCAAAGTTTCGTACGTTGTGTACACTAAAAAGTTATCGTGATAAAGTTGTGGTAATATTAGCTTTGGTATTTCACATGAACTATCGTACAATCGAAGATAGACGATATTATTTTCGTCATTTAAAGGCAGATGATGGGACATAATTTTTTTTTTTGAGACACATTTTTTGGATTTGATGGCCTTAGTTATATCATGATGCAAAAAAAATCTAAGACTAATTCACTGCCCCACTCCATATTAATTCATTAACTGAAGCCACCCACACGCGTCTAATCCTATTGAAAACAACCACTGAAATGAATAACGCTGTTCTGAGATTTTAGTGCGCTTCGCGACAATGCACGCAAGTGCGGCCCTAGTACGAGTAGTAGTAAGTAGTAGTAAGTAGTAGTAGTAGAAGGGCCATTGATGACAAGTTCGGGTACCGGTGGCTCATCCACAATATAACTTCATCACTTCATCATCCTAAGTTGTTATATATCATCATCTATCATCTTATAGCCGTCCATTATTAGACATAGGCCTCCTCTCGAGAATATTACTCGGGAAGGTCCAGTGACACTTGCATCCAACGGTTCTCTGCTTTCAGTATATCGTCAGTCCTAGTTGGACTGACGATATACGGTAGGGGGTCGTCCTGCCATGGCAGTCAGGGCCATACGTGGATACCGCACGGTAACGACGGAGGCGGCGTGCCTGTTGGCCGGGACTCCCCCGTGGGACCTGGAGGCGGCAATGCTCGCCGATTTGTATCGGCGGGTGCTGGGGGTGCGAGCGGAGGGTGGTGTGGTCTTTTTGAGGGAGCTCACCGACTGGCGCGTCGACGTCCGCCGAGACGACATTGCCCGTTGGGCAGTCCGGCTGGAGGCCTCGGTACGGTGTTTGGACCGTCGAGGCCTTCCGGCCGGTGCTGATGCAGTGGCTAAGACGGCGGCAAGGGGTGCTTTCCTTCCGACTGGTGCAGGTTTTGACGGGGCACGGATGCTTCGCCAAATACCTGTACACGGTCGCTAGGAGGGAGAGTACACCGTCCTGCCACCACTGCGATTACGACGAGGACACGGCGCAGCATACACTCAACCACCAAACCATCGCTAGGGCGATGATCGACAGCATCAGGAACTGGGACGCGGTTGTAGCCTTCTGCGAGGTAGTAATCTCGCGGAAGGAGGCGGCTGGTCGCGCGCGCGAGGAGCGCAGCCTCGACGAAGCGACCCGCCGCCTCACCCGCCGAGAGGCCGACCGCGTGAGGAAAGACCATCGTCCTCCCCGAGAGGGGACGTCGGTCAATGGGAGGGTACTCCACTAGGGGGTATTCCGTCGGGCCGACCACTGACGACAAGTAACCATGCTCCGGTGGTCGGACCAACGACGAAGGCGACGTGGTGTTCGGATGGGTTGCGGGTGTGCGTGCTTACGCCCCTCTGTCGCCCCGGACGGAGTGGTGTGAGGAGTGCGCCGATCATGAACCAACCTAAAAAAAAAGAACGGGGTCGTCCTACGCAGCCTCGTCCGATTCGTGGTCGCCACTTGAGAACCTTTCTTCCCCAAAGGTTGTCGGTTCGACGAGCGATGTGGCCTGCCCATTACTTGTGCGAGGAGCATACATACAAACTTAGCTTACTATATATTTAACAATTTAAGCATTTTGCAATCTGTACACGTCTATAGTTATTTGTAAACTTCTTTTCCTGTTCTCATTTATGTCAATAGAAGTGGATTTCGCTTCCTGTAAATAAAGGAGAAAAAAGATATTATACTCGACTTTCGTGGAAGGTTTTAAGGTGAATTCAAGACCTTAAGATTTATATTATTATTGGAGTAGAGGGGATAATATTTTAAAATCATATCTCCAGAGATGCGAAAGCGCTAAGATTAATTTGAAATTTCTTTATCATAACTTTAACGAGTGTGTAGTCAAAAAATAGTGGATATCCAAAAAAGTCAACAATAAAACTTGCAATACTTCTTTTTTTTTGTCCGATATCAGGACATTAAAGTTGCAGCAGCATACTTAGGCTATTAAAAATGAGCCAAAAGAATATAACGTATTCATAAGAACTTCCGGCAGAAGTGAAAACTCAAAACTATTAATAAATAGTAGTTGTGAAAGGAAAGTGTTATGAATATTCAAATTATTTGTTTGATCTTAAATTAAAATTTATAAATTATACCATTTTAAATGTATCTGGTTTCGACATCCATGGGCACAGATATTTTAGCTTTAGCACGTCACGTGACTTACATGAATTTACTCCCCATCCAAAGTCGCTTACAGTAAGTTTCCACTTCAAAAAACATTGCTAAATAACTTAAGATTTGTAGTCTTACAACATCGAATGCAATTCAAAAGATAAATCATCCAAACACGCACTCAAAAACACAATTCACATTCTGTTCAGCTGTTTAGGAGTTCGTTAATATAGAAAGGACTAAAATTCCTTGTGACTACTGGTACCTGTTCCTTGGCATCCGTGGCCGTACAAGTAACTCTAACATAAAAATCCTTTGATTAGCGAACATTATTTAAAATATTAACGATTATTGAGTCACATTCTTTGAAAAAATTCTTAAGAATTAAATAACAAAAGAAAATGATTTAACATTTATTTCATACACATTCTTAAGCTTTCAATAATTCCGCAGGCTCGCTCCGCGGCTCGTCGGCGCGGCGTCCGCCCTATCGTGGCTTATGCCGAACGTGGGCGGACCG
The DNA here is from genome assembly GCA_032191425.1 of Lymantria dispar. Lineage (NCBI taxonomy): Eukaryota > Metazoa > Arthropoda > Insecta > Lepidoptera > Erebidae > Lymantria > Lymantria dispar. The sequence continues at coordinate 17,902,740 of CM063440.1, forward strand.
AGCGCTACGTGCCGACGGCTATACACGGGGGTCATCCGGTCGATGGCCCTGTACGGCGCACCGGTGTGGGCGGGGTCCTTGACCGTCCGACTTAGGGCCCTTCTGTGGCGACCACAGAGGATCATAGCGGTCAGGGCCATCCGCGGATACCGCACGGTGGCGACGGAGGCAGCGTGCCTATTGGCCGGGACTCCCCCGTGGGACCTGGAGGCGAAGATGCTCGCCGGATTGTATCGGCGGGTGACGGGGGTGCGAGCAGAGGGCGGTGAGATCTCGTTAAGGGAGCTCACCGCCTGGCGCGTCGACGCCCGCCGAGACGTCATTGCCCGTTGGGCAGTCCGGCTGGAGAGGCCTCGGTTTGGGGTGCGAACCGTGGAGGCCTTCCGGCCGGTGCTGATGCAGTGCTTGGAAAGGCGGCACGGGCTGCTCTCCTTCCAACTAGTGCAGGTGTTGACGGGGCATGGGAGCAAATACCTGCGTATTTGGCGAAGCTCCCACGAAGCTCCGACAGGGTCGTAAGGAAGGAGAGTACACGGTCCTGCCACCACTGCGATTGCGACGAGGACACGGCGCGCCACACACTCGAGGCCTGCGCGGCTTGGGCAGTGCAGCGCCGTGAACTCGTCGCAATCATCGGTGCCGACCTGACGCTGCCGGCCATCGCTAGGGCGATGGTCGACAGCGTCGGGAATTGGGACGCGGTCGCAGCCTTCTGCGAGACAGTAATCTCGCAGAAGGAGGCGGCGGATCGTCTGCGCGTGGAGCGCAGCCTCGATGAGGAGATCCGCCGCTGGCGACTGGGGCGGCGCAGGCGCAACTACCTGCGCCTCATGCCGCCCTAGCCGAGGCCGCGGGTGACGTGACCAGGAATTAGTCCGTCACCCGCCGAGAGGCCGACCGCGTGAGGAAAGACCGACGTTCTCCCCGAGGGGGGGACGTCGGTCGATGGGAGGGTACCCCAATAGGGGGTATTCCGTCGGGCCGACCACTGACGACAAGTAAACCTGCTCCGGTGGTCGCCCCAACGACGAAGGCGAGGTGGTTTTCGGGTGGGTTGCGGGAGTTGCGTGCTTAAGCCCCTCTGTTGCCCCGGACGGAGTGGTGCGGAGGCGCGCCGACCGCAGCCCACCCACAAAAAAAAAAGCTTTCAATAACATAAAAATTTTACCCTAAGGGATTTTGATCTCTTAGGATAAAATATCTTATATTTTGATAAGAACACTGATATTTCTCACAAAACATTTTGCTCGAGATTCAATTGTGCTGATTGATATCTCGCTGGTATTTCTTTAAGGTTCAATACAATCACTTGATATATTACTAAAGGTAGTAATCAAATATGTTGGACATATTTTTGCGTAGATAAAATAGTTTTATTTAATATATACGAAAAGAAGTAAACATTTTTCATCTCAAGTTGAGGGAAATACTGGTTTGATGGTTTGGTAAAGCATCTTATTCGCACTTCTCCTTCTCTCGTAGTGATGTTATTTCTAGATCTATTTACATTCCTTATAAGAGAAAAAAGAAAACGCTCCGTGTGGAGCGAGAAAACAATTCACCAGCCCCTATTTTGCTCGTGAGAGTTGTAAAAGACGACTAAGGGATAACACACATATAAAATTTATGCATAAGAAGGAAAACTCGAAATAAAACCCCATACCAACATTTCTGACCAGCATGATATAGTAGGCGCTTTACTAAAAATCAAACAGATATAGGTAGGTACACATTCTTAATTTTGAGCAATGTTAAGGCATCGATACAATTGAAATGAAATAGTTTCATTATTTTAAAAAATATTGCATCAAATCTTTAGATGTAAATGTTTTGCAACCTCTTATTTCCTGGCGTTAATACAAAGACATTAAGAGCTTTTTAATCCTATTCTTTTCTAAAGCCATCGGCGTTTGTAATACAAATCGGAGTGAAAGAACTGAAGAACATTTTTATACTGAATAAATGGTGTTTATCCGCTGACGACCCGTTTGTAATTTATGACTGGCTTAAAATTACGACTTAAATAATGTTGAGAGAAAATGAGTTTTATATTTCAACTTATCGTTAGCAACTTCACTTGTTTCAGCACCCACGTCATCGTACAAAAGGATTTTAGACTGCTGAGTAAAAAAATATACCGTCACCGAAAATTTCGTAAAAATTCGTTATATCAGCAATTATTACGACAACGGCGTCTTGTCTCATTATTACTAATTATAATCAATATTAAATTTCTCTATATTCATAGTTAATTTTCACCTCTGCTCGATAATATATTATTAAACCTACAATTAACCTCTATAACCTATTATTATTAACCAATAAGATTTTTCAAATCCAACTGCCAACTTCTGCGATTACTGTGATCAAACAAACGTAATAACAAACTCTATACGTATATATTTGCTTCGCTTTAAAAATATAAAAAAAGATTATTCTGAAAAGTCATCACGTAGTTTACTAAATGGTATGGAAAGATAAGATAATTGATTACATAATAGGAGTGGTGGTTATTAGTACAGTGCCGCGGCAATTTGATTCCAACGCAGGCAAATACTTTGTGGAATGCGCATATATTTGCACTGCGTCACGGTATAATTTGTGTCCTTTTAATGTAAGTTGTCCTTGTGGTGACGGAATAAGAATACATATCACCACACCATATCTTGCCCGTGGACGTCATAAATGATGACTGAGGGATATAATACGCATATAACATCTATGCTAGAGATGGCAGACTCGAAAAAAAACCAGTCCAGTCCGCCTAGTATGGTATAGGAAGGTCAATTTCGCTTCTATTGTGGAGGAGACTCGAGCTCAGTAGTGGGACGTATATGAGCCGAGATAATGATGAAATGTATGTGTGTGAGTATTACCGGGACTAACCCGTAATACGATGATTAAATCTTCAATGCCGGGTATTATCTTTTAAGAAATAAAAAATAATAACAATTATGGGGACTTATATTTCGTAGTTCTATTTCTAGCTTTTCGTAGAGTCGGTTGCCCAGTTTAACCAGTTTTGGTAGAATATATTTTAATCACGAAGCGACTGGCATATGTTAATGAAATTCTAGAATTAGACCAGATATAAAAAGAAATGGGATTCTGATCATCCGTGTTGAATGCCATAAATATTCATGTCAGCCCAAAGTCAAACTTTTGATGCGCTCTTAGAGACAATCAATGTCTCATTTAGTTTTATTTTTATTTAAAATACTAGCAATCCGCCCTCGCTTCGCTTCGGTTATAGGTTATAGGTTATAGTCGTTTTACCCGCGTAGTTCCCGTTCTCGTGGGAATACCGGGATAAAATATAGCCTAGTTTACGCCCTGATATTATAGCTTTCCATTGGTGAAAGAATTTTTCAAATCGGTCCAGCCGTTTTGAAGATAACCCGGAACAAACAGACAGACAGACAGACAGACAAAAATTTTTTAATTGCTATTTTAGGCATAGGTGTCGTGCAAATAACCGTGTGAGCATGAAAAAAGTCTATTATTTTGACATTACAAACAGACACTCCAATTTTATTTATTGGTATAGATAAATAAAATATTTGCATACAACCCACCCCTTAATCCTGAATACTCACTGGCAAAAAGGTCTGTTTACTTTTGCTTTAATAGCAGCTAAATTCAGATGAAAGCACTAAGGCTGGCAAATTATTTCATTTCCTCGACATGCATATTATAAAATATGACGCAAAACGTTTATTACAGACAAATGGGATACCTACAACGTTAGGATGGAAGCCTGCCGTTCATCTACCCGTCCGATCATGAAACGGGGATAGGGAAATTAAATTATACAGCTCCTACGTAAACTCTCCGGTATATATGTGTACCGTACATTGAGAATACTCTGGTACTCTGGTATGATTTAAGAATTATTAAAATTAAAATTGATTTCATGCTAATCAACTATTAGGCAGTATTCGTTTTTTTTCATGATGTGTATGCATCTGTGTATATGTATCTATATGTACACATCTATATATAACTTAACTTCAATAAACAAATAAGTCAATAAGAAATAGGCTGAACAATATTTATGTACCCATTAAAACGACTAAGGGATATGCATATAACACCTCCATAATATGTAAGAGGAGGAAAACTCAAAATGAAACTCTATATAATGATTTCTGATGTTTACGCGGGTATAACACATTTTAAATAAAACTACTTTACGGATTTTATCACGGTCGGGCTAAAATGTCTCACGTCCAACAAGTTATCGTTATTACAGAAAATTTATAATTATCTACCCAATACAGAAAATTAGTTATAATTATATTAGTTCCAGAAAATAGTTATTAATTTTCTGTAGTTTTATTTAAAACTCTATACCAAGGCATTTCATGAGCGTATAGTCAATTTCCTTACTTTTACGGAAGAGACTCGAGGCCGCAGTGGGACATATATATATACTAGCAACCCGCCCTCGCTTCGCTTCGGTTTCAGTCGCTTTACCCGCGGCGTAGTTCCCGTTCCTGTGGGAATACCTCCTTCACCTAAAACAATATGGAAAAAATTAATTTAATACCTACTTAAATATCCGTATGATGACGGCGTAAGAATACAATTTACCGTATCGTAAAGGACAACTATTATAATATGCATATAATATCGATGCAAAAGAAGGAAACCTCGAAATGAGACCATGTGCTAGTACGTCTGACCAGTATTATTTAGTACGTTAAATTCCTTCCCACAATGGAGGAGGCGAGCCCAACAGTGGGACGCATATGGGCTGAGGTGATGATGATCATGAAAATATAGATATATTAGTTTTATTGTCATCAGATTAAATACATTAACATTTTAAAGACTACAACAACAATAAATACGAAGTTATTTATATATAGACTGTTATTTGCATTATTCTAAAATCGCGCTATGAATATGATCATCATATCACAATAGATCTAGCAATATTCGCATTTATCTAATTACTAGTAACCCGCCCTCGCTTCGCTTCGGTTTCAGTCGCTTTACCCGCGGCATAGTTCCCGTTCCTGTGGGAATACCGGGATAAAATATAGCCTATGTTACTTCCTGATATTATAGCTTTCCATTGGTGAAAGAATTTTTGAAATCGGTTCGGTGGTTTAAGCGTGAAAGCGTTACAAACAAACTTACCTTACTTTCGCATTTATAATATTAGTATGGATTAGTTGAGATGATAATGATGATGATATTTACGTAAAATATATTTATTGCCAATTAATTAATCAAATGCACAATACTTTTATAACTACGCACATATACAAATCACATGTGTGTGAAGCTATTACTACTAGCTACCGTAGCCAACATTTTCATTTATGTAAAAACAATTTGCGAACTTTTTTGCGCCCCGTAATATTACAAACGGCCAGTTAAATTAAATTCTTTAAAATGATATAGAGTAGAGAATATTAAATATGCCTAGCAGATTTATCCTAACCAGATTTGTGTTTAATATGCGTAAATGTAAGGAATGCTTTCACTCAAATTCATAATTCACGAGTAATTTATTTCACTGAAGCAATCTAAAATGTTAATTTTCGATGTAAAATAGCCTACGCAGTAATATTGTGAATTCAATCTCCTCAAGTTCAGTACCACCGTTAAAACTTTTCATTGATTCGTAAATATATTTTTGGATTTAAACTTACAATAAGGTTTTTCATTTAATACAACAGCTAGACACCATCGTTATACATTTTTTTTTATAATTTTGAAAGGCTTAAGGTATTTTTTTATTTATCTATTGCAATTAGATATAGTACTTTAATACCACATTTCCGTGTGGTAACGGAGTAAGAATACAATTCACTACCTCGCTCTTGCCCCTGGGTGTCGTAAAAGACGACTAAGGAATTTATTGTTTAAATAATATCTATGCAAGAATACAAAACTCTATGCCAACACGTCTGACCATCGTGGTACAGTAGGTAAATTGCTCTCTTATAGTGGGACTATATGGGCCGAGATGAATAGGTATACTTACGAATTAATACTATTGCTGCAACAAAAGATTATGTTTATTTGTGTATTTTATGTCAGAAACTACCCGTAGAATTTGAAAAATCTTATGGTGGGAGGTCGCCTCTTATTACAGAAAAGTTATAATCTATACCAATAAATAAAATTGGAGTGTCTGTTTGTAATGTCAAAATAATAGGCATTTTTCATGCTCACACGGTTATTTGCACGACACCTATGCCTAAAATAGCAATTAAAAAATTTTTGTCTGTCTGTCTGTCTGTTTGTTCCGGGTAATCTTCAAAACGGCTGGACCGATTTCAAAAATTCTTTCACCAATGGAAAGCTATAATATCAGGGCGTAAACTAGGCTATATTTTATCCCGGTATTCCTACAGGAACGGGAACTACGCGGGTAAAACGACTATAACCTATAACCGAAGCGAAGCGAGGGCGGATTGCTAGTAATAACTAAATGTGTTGTAATTATCAGGATATCGAAAAAAAATAGAACCAACAAACCATTGAGCATCAAGCATGTTGCGCAATCATCATTGGTATAAGAACAGGATAAAAAATTCGCATAAAATCATTACGTCCATGCTCAAACAAAATAATAGCCATTGAAAGTCTTCGAGCGAAGGTACAGTCACATTAGCTGTACTTATTTAGGTAAATTTAAAACACTGAAAACACTTTGAATATGTAAATGGTACTCATAAGGCATATAATAATATATTCAATTGTACAGAATATTAATACTTATCGTAGAAAAAAATTATTAAGAAGCGCCGTTTAATGACCCTTTAAACGGCGCATACGTCAAAGTGGTTAAAATATCGACCTAACATGTCATTGTCGTGATTGGATTCTCACGCAGGATCACACAAACTATTGTAGTTTGTATGATCTAAAAATTTTTGCTCTGAGTTTGGAGGTTTGTGTCGGTTAAATTACATTTGTAAAGTCCCCAGCAATTATCATCATCATCACAGACCATATATGTCCCACTGCTGGGCTCAGGCTCGTGCCTTACGATACTCACGGGCAAGAAAGGAGCAATAAAAAAGCCCAGCAATACAAAAATTATTTCCTTAGTGCGAGTTGTTGTCTTTAAAAGAAAAAAATACACAGACATATTATGTAATGTATATTAGATTACATTCAAAATTCGTTTCTAAAAACTAAATTAAAATGAAGCCGTGATTGGCATACAGATGAATGCAGAACAATATAAATTAGTTATTAAATTATTTGTGTCGTAAATTATTTAAACTATTCAACATCCATCAGGGTTCACCGGTTCAGTGACAGGCTATTGTATTAGTAGAGTGTAAGGCGGGTGTCCACGTGCCGTATCACAGTCGACAACAATGGCGCTAAGCACACTCGCTTTTCCATTATGCTAACAAACGGTACGTTAATACTCAGCATCGAGGAAGTACATACGTATGCTTAAACAAGTGACCGATAGCAAGGTTGCCACCACTATTGTTTGTGAACGTGATTTTGCAAAATGAAAAGCCTATTTTGTCGAAGCAATAATCGTAGGTAGGTAAGCAAATTTCCTCTATTTTATGTTCATTTCCCTATTTGCAACTGAAGGAAATAATATTCTCGCACAATTACCTTCTCCATATTGTAACTATGTATTGTTATTTGTTCAATGAAAACACAATATCTCACACTTCCTACTTCTGTTGCATATGTTTTTATATCCATATAGTCCTCCACGCAAACTTTGCTTGTTATCACTACCGGGCTTCAAGATAAAACCGTAATTATGGATCTTTCCACAGATAAATACAGCTTCCATTTACTAGAGCGTAAAGTTCTCCTTTGACACACCCACATTCTGTCTTTGTCGTAACTTAATATACAATGAACTATACAAAAATACAGTGAATTTCATTAATAACGACCTCGGTTGTAACGACTTTTCGGTTACAGCGACGTCGAACTTACGTCCCTAGAATTTAAAGAATACTTTCGTAGTAAATTCATTCGGTAATAGCGACTTCGGGTATAACGCCAAATTCGGGTATACCGACTTGTTTTTATGAACTATTTGAGATAGATTCCTAGAAATTTCTTGCGGATGTTGCAACTGAGTCCGCAAAAGCACAAAGTCTCATTCATAAGCTTTAACTATTAAGCTTTTTTATCCTTTGTTTATATTCGCAGATAGTCAAATGCTTTATTTATGTGTAGGGTTATCCTTTGTTTACATTCGTCGATGGTCAAATGCTTTGTTTGTGTGTGCTTTGGTTGTGATGGTCAAATGCTTTGTTGTTAGCATGTGCGCGAAGTTAAAATTATGAATCCGTTACGTAGCTATTACCAGTGAGTGAATAGTATTTCTTAAACTTGTGAAAATGGCTGCTAGACGTACATTTACTATTAAAGAAAAACTGATTTCATTTCGGATATATGGACCTCCGGATATAGCGATGACATTAAACTGGTCCCTCCTAGCGATGAGACGAATTACTTTTTGTTTCAATTCGAATCAATCGAATTAAAATTACTATTGATTCGAATCGCAATTCGAATTGATTCGAATCGTTACATTCGTCACGTCAGCATTATAGTCAAATTCGTACTCGTATGTCGAGTCATCCGCATGTGAAGCCGAGTTGGCGAGTTATACATAATTCGTTTACATTATTATTTGAGCGAAAGTTTTTTTTTTGGTGGATTGGTTTGCATTACGAATGAGTCGAGATTTAGAGATACAGCAGTGTGCTCGGTATTTGGTTATGGAAAGGGGACTTATAGGTATATTGACTTTCAAACACGTAAGTAATGACAATACTTTTTTTTATTATTACGATTAAAATCAGCATACTAAATAACAAAAAGTAATAATATTATCATATACAAAAAAATATTTTTTTTTAAAATAAAGTCTAATTCTAATTAGTTATTACGCGATAAATCAACTTAAAAAAATAAATACGTTTTTATACGTCTCAGGTATACTCATAATTAACAGTTATTATTATTAATTACGTAAACGAGCAGTCAACAAAAGCAAGAAAACATTAAATCGTGCCAGGGACGAATTGTAAATGTAATAGGTATCTACCTCAAACGAATCGAATTGCATTCAACCAACTCGTGATTCTTAGAACATTTCGTGTATTTTCGTATTATCTCACTCGTACAATTAATTCATACGATTCTTCGACTCCGTATTAGAGAGCGAATCAACGACTAGAGAGCGAATCAACGAATAGAAAACGAATCAACGAATGTCCTATCAAACCGAGTCGACTGATCGCCGCGCCGCTGCGGCCGTCCGCGCTACAAGTACCTACCTGCCTACCATACGACACGAGTTAACGAATTGATTCGGTTTAGGTCAACGACGATTCGAATGAACGAGTCAATAGTCTTATTCGATTTATTCGAATTAAATGATTCGAATAGCGCAACGCTATCCTTCTCCGTCGTTATAACCGAAATACACTGTATTTTGAAAACCATCGGTATTTATTCGATGAAAGTTAATGTTAGTCAGCTTGCTCACAGGGTCAACTATATTAATTTACAATGTATTGGTCCCTGCTTCCATTTATTTTACTAAAAGATATTTTGCTCCGAGCCCAAACCAAATTATGTATAATACGGCAGGAAAATATTCCAAATACGTGGCTTCAGATAAACTTATTTATTGGATTTAATGATGGTAGATTATTAGGGTAGGACTTGGACACCTTTGATAAATATATAGTTGTTTCTCGATAATTATTTTTTATGTTATTGTATTATAATTTGATATTTTAATGTATTATTATTCTTTTCAATATATTTGAGTTTAAAGGTTTGGACGTGATGAGGTTTGCCAATAGCTTGTTAAATATGCTGTATGTTAAATTCTGTGCAACGGTCAGAAATAAATAAGTAAATCTTAAACTAATAATGTGTGTACCATATAATATAATTAATGGGAGGATGATTGAGCTGGAAGAGGAATGGAGTAATATTGACAAGCCGGTGGGGCATTATATGATTATTAGAAGTGCGAAGAGAGGGCGAATGCACGATAATCCTCCGATCTGGAAACTTGGTCTTCTACTGGGAGGGCGACCATCCATCCCAAGGCGGTATAGGGGTTATCACATGCAAGTCTCTCCAAGACAACGCAGAGAGGATCAAGAGTGTGTAGGCAAACGTAGCGTACGTTATACTGAATTACGAATAAGTATTCGTCAAAGGTCATACAGGTTTACGCATCGACCTCAGCATACTCTGACGATGAGGTGGAGGCCTTTCACGAGGATATCTGGCAAGCCAAATAAAAAATACACTTCAAGGTGGTTATTGGAGAAGGTGAAAGTTAGCTAAGAGACTAACGATAAGTTGAGGATGGGGCAGCATGGGTATGGACAGAGGAACCAGAGCGTCCAGATACTGGCTGATTTATTGAAATAGAAAAACCTCTTTGTGATGACCTTCTTTTTCTCAATGCTGTTCCTCAATGGGAGGAAAATAGATCTACTTTACCACACTGGTCAGAGGGGTTGGTATACGGCTTTATTCGAATGTGCCTTCTCATGTATAGATGGAATATGCAATAATCCCTTTGTTGTGTTTTACGACACGCACGGGCAAGAAAGGGAGTAGCGAATGGTAATTTTACCCCATCATGATACGGAAGTAGTAAAAATAAAAAAGTCTTGAAGCAGAAAGTACCTGACAAATAAATATCTTGGCATACAAGTCAATGAATCGCTCATTTAAAAATTTGGAAGACAGTTTACTGCTAGTTTCATACCTGTGTCAAATAAGGAAAAGCGTGCCCTGTTTTCTAACGCTGTAATAGATTTGTTGAACTGGTATAGGTAATTTTAACATACTTGTAGAACAAATTGAAAGAACAGAATAACTTGTAACACATTGTATTTCTAAGACACATATATCTACGCTATAACATTTTATTTTCAAGAGAATGTAAAGTGAAGAGCGGATGTCCGTTCATTTATCGATTTCTTTCCTTCACAAAGGCGGCTTCAGTTCCCTTCCGTAAACCAAGTACCGACTGCCGCTAATCGTTCCTACTTCCTTTCTTCAGTTATGAAATACCCTATCATCTCAGGTGATTTATAACTTCCTTGTCGAGTAATCTCTTAAACAGTAAAATATTTTGCCTGATATATTTCAGAAAATTTGAAATATTTTATCCATAGGATAACAACTATTCAAAGTTTATTTATTTTTAGACATTACTGCATTAAAACGACCATATAAGTACCTACATACTTTTCACCCAGTCGTAACATTCTTTTGGTTATTATTCGTTGAATACCATCTATGCCAATAAATTAAATTGGAGTGTCTGTTTGTAATGTCAAAATAATAGGCTTTTTTCATGCTCACACGGTTATTTGCACGACACCTATGCCTAAATTACAGATTAAAAAATTTTTGTCTGTCTGTCTGTTTGTTCCGGGTAATCTTCAAAACGGCTGGACCGATTTCAAAAATTCTTTCACCAATGGAAAGCTATAATATCTGGGAGTAGCCTAGGCTATATTTTATTCCGGTATTCCCATGGGAACGGGAACTACGTGGTTAAAACGACTAAAACCGAAGCGAAGCGAGGGCGGGTTGCTAGTCTACAATATATAAGAATAAAAATATGTAAGAATACAATTCACCACCCCCTCTCTTACCCGTGGGTGTCGTAAAAGACGACTAAGTGATATATTACGCTTATGACATCTATGCAAGAGATGGAAAACTCGAAACAAAACCCTCTACCAACTTGTCTGACCAGCATAGTAAGGTCAATTTCCCTTCTATTATGGAGGAGGCTTGAGCCCAGCAGTGGGACGTATATGAGCCGAAATTATGAAAAATTATGATTTATTTATCTTGGTTTTCTTCGACGGTTCATATGCCCGTATAGTGATTAATTAAGAAAAATATGTATCATTATTTTTCTCTACCCGCGACTTGTATGTCTTGTATACTGAGACTGGGGCACGTAAGTATATAAAGCATCTGAACGGTAAGGTAAAATATATTTTTATTATCTATAATAAAGGAGATATAAGAAGATGAATGCAAAATCACAATGCTTTCTCCCTATTCAACATTCCCATCTCCTAATCATTCATCATTGCACTCATATCACGCCGTCGACCTTGAATATTCACTATTAGTAGTATTTAAAACATTCATAATAAACTAAAGCTATATCGGGATGCCGTTTATTGAATAGTGCAGCTGTGTCGCACTTTCATGTTTGACCTTCAACGTTGAGGTGAACGAACTTAACACAGACACCTGCTTTATTACCTCCTATTTTAAGAAGAAAAATGTTCTTTTAACGTCATTGTGGACGGTGTTACAGAAAGGCAATTTTACGGAAGGACGGTATAGCAATTTATTTTAGTAATTTTTTTTCTATTCCAAAAAGTACAACTAAGATTAGCTATCTTACAGCTAAAGAAATTTAACTGTACTAAGTGAAGATATATAATTTAATTTATATAATCAAAATAGTTCCTGTGTGGTAATGAATTGCGACGTATTACCATCAGTTATTTTCACTTTGTTCTAAAAACCGGCAATGAGAGGCGTACCTGAGAATTGATCGACAATAATCTATTGGATAAAATCCAGTTACAACTGCAGTCGCCCACCCCACATGTACTAGCGTGGGGAGTATGGTATTATCTGCGACGAGGCCTAATTTAATAGAGGATGTCGACAGCTTGATGAATGAATACAATAAAATTGCAGTGAAATTTGTTTTCGTAGTAATTATACAAACAAATGAGATATCTACATACCTTTGCACCAAAATTATTAGTATGACATTTTAATCCAAGCGGATAATGTGGTTTTTGTAAAATCAGCAAGAAAATAAGAATGTGATTGATCTGTTACTCGTTTTTTATTGTCATTTTTATACCATCGAAGAAATAAATTCATACATACGGACTTTAAATTTTAATGACTAGAAATATTATTCTTATATTACTTAGCGTACTAGCTAGCATTATAAACGTCACTGTTATACTTCATAAAACAGAAATCATTATTCTAGTACGGTGAAAGTAGCTAGCTACTTAGTAAATTTGTAGATGATTCCTTGTTCAAAGCGTGTGTTGTCTGGATGGTCGGTGCACATGTACTTATAGACGAGGTTGCGTAACTTGTATGTGGCAACACAGATATATGATGTAGCCTGTTGCACATTACAAGGCTTCCGTTGTTACTAATTATAATTCTTATAGAAGCTTATAAGTGCGGCACATGCTTCACTCGAAATAATTAACAGAATCTTCACGCCAAATGAAAACGTTGTATTTGTTTTATTAATAATTGATTAATAATATAACGCCCTACGGATTATAATAAATAATTCAAAGTAAGGAGAGGATTATCTATTGATAAGCATATCTTTACGCAAGGTTTTAGAGCAGAGGTATTTTATTTTAATTAATGGTTATTGCAACAATGTTAACGTATGCTGTGATAAGAGTTAAAATCATAAATGAAAAAAGAAATACATCTCCATAAACTAATTAAAAAAAAAAATAACTCTAACTAAATGCCAGTTCTCCAAAAGCTTCTTAGATCATAGCTCCCGTCATGTCTTCAATTGTTTAAAATGTTTTTATTTCAGAATTGTCTATATTTTTTTGGTTGATATTCCTCCACTAGATCTGTCTCAATTTATCCATATCTTAACTTTGACACAGTTATTCGAATACTTTAATAGATCTTTGTTATTGAAAGACTACAAACACATTGTACTCAGATTCAAACTTAAAGATTACAGTTCGGCAACTTACCAAGTTGCACAATGAAGTAGAAAATAACAAATAGTTTTAAGTATACCGTGTAATCTAAGCTTTGGTGGAGTTTAGTTTTCAGTCACATTTTGCTTTCTTTTTTAGTGAAATGTGTAAGAACTTCGCACTTTTCACATTTATATGTCTTTAATGAGATATTATGATCTATTGTCAATTAATTATTAATTTTCATGTGGAGTAAGAATATATTACACCACCCTAAGAAAAAGAAGAAGAGAACAGTTAACGGATGGAGAATAAAATAGTATTCAATATCGCCCAAACACTGACTGCAATTAGCTGTGGCAGACCAAAAAATCAGAATTAATAATTTTATCTGTAATCGACAGTTCTCTGAAGTATCTTTATGTTATTCTTTTTTTTTTTTTTTTTTTTTTTTATTGCAAACGGTGGCAAACGAGCAAACAGTACACCTGATGGTAAGTGTTGCTGCCGCTCATGGACCTTTACAAGGCCGTTGCCTACCGCAAGAAAGCGAAGGGAGTGTGAATGCGTGCATTGAGGCTCGGTGATACCAAGGGCACCACCAAAACCCTCCACACGCAATCACCCTCAGAAAGTTGGGCTTCCGGCTCTCTCGCTCACCGAACGAAGCGCAGTAACAAATTGCTACTGCTCAGACGTCGATTTTCTGCGAGAGCATGGTACTGCCCCGGACGGACCGGCCCGCGGCTGTAGACAGATAACTGTCGACAGTGTGGTCCTACCACTCCTGTTCTACTATTCTATAACTATATATATTATTATAGATACTACTTAATAGCTTTCCCTATGGCGAGGGAGTAAGAATATTATTCATCTTATCGTGGATCGATACCGACGTTTTCACCCTCGATACCCACGTCGATAGCCTCATCTTTTACGATAAAAAAACGACTAAGGGACTAAATATGCATATAACTACGTAAGAGAAGAAAATCTTGAAATGAATGTATACCAACACGTCTGATCAGCGTGGTATAGTGGTTCAATTTCACTCTTATTGTGGCAAAGTTTCGAGCTCAACAGGAGCTTGAAAACCATCTAGAGGAGCTGAAACGAATAATTGAAAATAATTATTTGTCTGTTTTTTAATAATAAACATGCTTAATGTTATAGAGTACATTATTATGTAGTATCAAATAAATCTCATAACTTTCTTTCGTTACATTTTTATTTTGTCTCCTTTCTTCGTGAAGAAATTCACTCCACATTTATGACTAGAAAAGTTTTTCGCATGCACTTAAATTAAGCAAAAGAGTGGGTGGAAAAATAAACATTATTAAAAACAATTCTAAATGTATCGATGGCCTGATGATAAGACATCTATCGTGCCAAGAGTCGAGTGCAGTTCCTATTCAGAATAATAATTTAACAGATCTATAAATTGTTGTTCTGAGTCTGGAAGTTATTTATATCCCTTAATTGTATACTTATTAATTAGCTTGATTCTTACGTATGGTGACGGTCGTGGGGGGCGTAAAAGACGACTAAGGTGTTAAATATAAGACCGACGTCCTCCCCGATGGGGGGACGTCGGCGATGGGAGGGTACCCCAATAGCTTATTATTTAATAGGGTATTCCGTCGGGCCGACCACTGATGTCAAGTAACCCTGCTCCGGTGGTCGGCCCAACGACGAAGGCGACGTGGTTTTCGGGTGGGTTGCGGGTGTTGCGTGCTTACGCCCCTCTGTCATCCTGGACGGAGTGGTGCGAGGAGCGCACCGACCGCAGCCCACCCCAAAAATAAAAAAGCAGTTAAATATGCATATAACATCTATACAAGAGAAGGAAAACTCGACATAAAACCCTATACCAACACGTTTGACCAGCGTGGTTATAAGAGATTAGTTGCCCTCCTATTTTGGAAGAGAGTGCAGCTTAATAGTGAGCCGTATATGAGCTGAGACGATAATGATGGACCCTATTTTGGTGTTAAACGCCAAACGTATGTGCAAACACAATATTAAAACACCATTAAATGAATTAAGACTTGACACTAACTAATCAACTAAGTATTACGAATTGGTACATCGCAGCGCTAGTTGGCTCTAAAACAGTCAAGTTGAAGGTCAATATCAGTGAAGACCTGAAGTTGTTTCGTATGTGCATACAAAACACCTTCCGCTTATTAGGTGACTTAACATTACATAACAATATGAATAAATTTGGTAAGGCTTTGAACTCCTATGGATATATAATAATACTGTATTAACATACAATGTAAATTAAATTTTTACATATAGATA
The DNA here is from genome assembly GCA_032191425.1 of Lymantria dispar. Lineage (NCBI taxonomy): Eukaryota > Metazoa > Arthropoda > Insecta > Lepidoptera > Erebidae > Lymantria > Lymantria dispar. Next base: position 17,918,774 of record CM063440.1, read on the forward strand.
ACCAAACAGTCAGATTATATTTCAATCATAAATCATTTTAGGAGTATTTGGAAGTTGAATTTCTTTAGTAACAAGATATTTAATTAAAAGTTCAGATTGCCAAGCCCATTCGTTTAGAAGTACAAAGGAAAAATAAATATCAAAGAATATATTTTTCTGACAGCAATAAAAGCTTTACAAGAACATCATATAAACATTCCTATATATTTTTAGTATAGCCTTAGTGAACAATACTTATCGCTTTTGTTGGATCTTCTATCAATGTTTGGGGAAATATTTTATATTGTTAACACTGATATATACAAAGCTTTTTCCATATTAATCTTGGTATGTATATAAACTTTATTATATGATACATATGGTGTTACGTATTTATATAATTTAAATATCAATGCAGAGGTGAAGTAATAGAAAAACGTAACGCATGAATTTATCTACATTTCACAATGAGATATTAATACTTTTCCAAATGAGTTAATTTTGAATGTTTCTTTATCATTAATTCGTTTCGGCTCATATACGTCCCTACTAGACTTAAGCCTCCTCCACAATAGGAGGGTAATTGATCGACTATACCACGTTGATCTAATGGGTTGGTATAGGGTTTCATTTGGAGTTTTCTTTCTCTTGCACGAATGTTACATTCATAGTTTATCACTTAGTCGTCCTTCACGACACTCATGGGTAAGATAGTGATGAATTTTATTCGTTCTCCATCATCCCACAGAATTTTTTGAATGCTATTTTTAATTGATTGTCTAATAACAAACACCAAGTTAAATGGAGTAACTTACTAAAACAAAACTACAATAAATAACTATTACAATGGGTCTTTTGTCATCTTTTGTACTTTTTTATGTAAGATAACCTGATCGAGTCCGCTTAAATTATACTCATTGTAAGAGAGCGCAGTGCTGATGTAGGGAGATATGATACCATAAGGAGCAGAAATCTTGTACCAAACCACCAAATAAAACGTGAAAACTCTCTCATCACCCGATGATGAGGATCTTCTATATTTTTCTCGTTTTGCACAGGCCGAGTCGAGTTTAATTACGAACGAAAAAAATATATAGATAATTCAATATTCTTGAATACTTATTTTTATCAATGTGGGATAATTTTATCATTTGTAATTTCAAAGAACAAGGAGGTTTTTAACTGCACGAGTGTCCTGAATCGAAATCGAAGAATCGTTTTTATTAAGTAACCATGGCCAATAATTCGAACGCAGCAATTTTCGCCAATATAGACGTGAAGTGCTTACGTGATCGGCGTTCTGTCGTAATGTCGATCGGTGCTTCTGTTCAAAGACTCAAATATATCATAAATTCTTGAACATAATGTAGTAGTGGCCACTTATGTCACCTTTCTTCAGAAGTGTTCTTAGTATGTATATTGAATATTATATTTCTTCGTTCATAAGGCAACACAACGATACAGGGATTTACAAATCGCTATGTATCCTTTGTCTCTTTTCCGTGTGGTGACGGAGTAAGAATGCACTTCACCACCCTCCTCTCTTACCCGTGGATGTCGTAAAAACCGACCAAGTGAAGGAAAACTCGAAATAAAACCCTATACCAACCTGTCTTACCAGCTTGGTGTAGTGAGGTCAATTTCCTTCCTATTGTGGAGGAGGCTCGAACCCAACAGTGGGACGTATATGAGCTGAAATGATGATTTATCCTCTATACCCTTTCTAGCAATATGGAAGACTAGTCCACAATCAGTGCTAAATATTTCCTGTCCATGTTAGTTTGAATTTGGTCATAATTTTCTTAGGCTATTTTGTAAATTTGATCTAACTCTATTTATTTCTGAAAGGTTATATGTAATCGTTCACCGAAGTTATCCCTTTAGGTGTCACGTATTAGGCGTCAATATCATTGGACTAAATATTTGAAGACACAAGCTCTGTATTTTAGGTCCCAACTACGAAATTACACTCACATTCATTGTGGATGCTTTGAGGATTACTTCGAACCTAACGTCACATCGGCATTCAGAATCTTAAATTTGATGACGAATTTATGAGATATCCCTAACAATGAAGAGTAGAGGTAAGAACGTCACGAATTACGCCATAATTTAGAGGAATTCGGTTTATTGGTAACGCTCCATTACCCTATCAATTATCTTTTCTTATATACATATATGAATATATATTTCTTGTGTACGTGTGTATGTCACTGAACTCTTCCTAAATGGCTGGACCGATAATGATGAATTTTTTGTGTTTGTTCCAAGGGATTCGAGAATGGTTTAGATTCACAACTGGACGCGGTAGGTGGCGCTGCTTTTTTATTTGAACAGAACAACGTTGGGTCAGCTAGTATTTATATAAATCTTCTGTTCGTGTGTTTGTAATTGAACTCCATCTAAACGGCAGGACCGAATTGGACGAAATTTTTTATGTGTATTCATGTGGGTTCGAGAATGGTTTAGATTAATATTTGGACCCCAATAGGTGGCGCTACAATCTGTTTCAGAGAAAATTACTTGTTTTTATTTGAACAGAACAACGTCTGTTGGGTCAGCTAGTTAGTTATAAAGCAATGTACATATAACAATTTTTAAAACCATTGGCGAATTATGTTCAAATCGTCACATGTAGACTGGCCCACATTAGTATGGCGGATGGGATTAGTAAGCTTAGTTGGTATTGCTTGTCATATTTTGGATAAAGAGCAGTGGTAATTAACAGTTCTTTATCCAAAAATCTCACCTCAATTGACGTGCCACAAAATATCATCATCATCATCATCTTGCTCTTATCCCAATTACTTGGGGTCGACGCAATATGTCATCTGTTTACATATTGCAAAAAGTTTCGGCAATGACTTTTATGACCAGCCGCCTGCCTGACGTCAACCCTCCTTGGGAATGTAATCGTTGACCCAAATGGTACCAGATGGAGTTGGTCCAGATCAATCTAGGGCGCTTAGTCGTCTTTTACGACACCCACGAGCAAAGCAAGGGTTGGTAGTATTCGAAGCCGCTACCACACAGCACAAAATATGCCACAAAATATACGTAATTAAAATTATTTCTTATTATTTTTCATAGTTCAATTGGATTCTCTGCATAGCGTACCTATATAGCTCGATATAATAAACTCTTTAAGGCGGACAGTTGTTTATATGGAATGAAACTAATTTTGTTAATTTTAATCTTTAGTAGGTAATATTTAGGTTTTCCGTGTGGTGATGGAGTAAGAATACAATTCACCACTCTCTATCTTGTCAGTGGATGTCTGAGAAGACGACTAAGGGGTATAATCTTCTTAATATATAAAAATTAATCTCTGTTTCCCTTGGTCATCCCATCACGTGTGAACGGATGGAACAATTTCGCTAATTCTTTCTTCGTTGTGTTTTTTATTGTCAGGAGAAGGTTTTTATAAAAGAAAAAAATAGGAAAGTTGAGCAGAACATTAGAATATTTAAGAAAAATTAACAACAATATTAATTTTACATGATTGTTTGTTGTTTGACATAACGGCGAGTCGTTTGAAATAAACGTCAAAATACTATTGACTGAACGTGCGCTGCAAATATTGTTTAACATAGACGGATCGGTTAATTTATCATTTTGTGTAATTTAATTTCAATTATACAGTAAGTTTTTAAGAAATATTTATTCATCGCGCTTATATTTAAAGTTGAATTTAATATAGATATTTTGGTAGCTTTTAATATAGTGTTTTCATTGATTTGATATAAAAAAGAATATGATAGAATATATGTCTAATTTTAGTAGATTGTTTTTAAAAATACCAGCAATCAAACGTACAAACATAATACGCAAAACTCGCAATGCTACAAGTTAAATACATACAAGAGCACGTCAAACGCGTAATGAAGTTAAAAGGAATCAATGGAATTGTAATCAAGGCAATGTTGCTTTTAACCCTTACCGTGTTGCATTTAATTATAACGAGGAGATCTATTAGATTTGAAACCAAATTGTTGCTAATGAATATTTTTTGTATTAATTATACAAATACGTATTCATTGTTAAGACATGACATCGTCGGTCGGGTCAGCTAGTATGCATATAAAATCTGTGTAAGACAATGATTACTCAAAATAAAACCCTATATCAATATGTCTGACCAATATAGTATAGTAGGTCAATTTTATTTCTATTAGGGAGGAGGCTTGTCCCCAGCAGTGGGACATGTATGAGCTGAGACGAGGTTTTCAGTGGGTGGCTTTTATGGAAATGAGTGAATATTTTTTGCTTTTTGTTATAGGGATGTAATTGTGGTTGTTAGAAACCCCTCTTGTAAAACAATGTTTCAACTGTAAAAATCGTCAAGCAAATAAAATGAAATGGAAACACGAAAAAATGCGTGAAATTTGGTTTTTTCTTTTTTGTTGTGTGTGTAGCTGTTGGTCGCAGATGACCTTGACAGCTTAACGCTGTCAATGGGTGAGCGGAAGGCTCTCAACCCGGTAAGTAAGTTAAGCGAACATCGCCCGAGGGCTCCCCCTGTGGGGAACGGACCTCAGCTCGGGGCGTCGCTGAAAGCAAAGTGGGCGTGGCCACGTTTAGGTTAGTAACTTTTACGCGCCGCGGTTTTCGACCTCGACGGTGAGGCCGATACCCCGGAGTTTTTTGTGTTATCGCTGCGCGAGCTGTGTAGGCCCTTTCTTGGGCGATCGTAATAGCGTCATCCCCTTCTTCAAGAAGATGACGAGGACGTCGGACCGAATGTAATTTCGTGCTGATTTGTGCTTTTAGGGATCTTTGTGCATCTGTACACCCGTCACTCTGATGCCGACGTTTACCACTGTGCATTAGTGATGTAACGAAGGTACACACATACGAATATTCGCACATTTTTTTGTTATTTGCATCCGCATTCGTATTCGCAAGGACAGACGTTTGAGTCGAAGTAATAGATTTTTACACTTCGTTTGATGAACAAATGAAGCCAGACTCCTAAATATTCTACGGGGAGCGGCGATTTGGTTATACCCCTGGTGATATAAATAGGATAGACTACCTTTTAATCTGCCACCAAAAGCAATACAAAAATAATGAAATTATAAGTTTCTAACACAAATGACCATTAGACTAATAATTAAACTAGCTGTAACTGCTCTTGATATGTGGTGTGCCCCAAATGGGACGAAAGCCAATAAAAAGGTAAAAGCTTTCAATTCTTAGTAATTAAATTGAAGAGGGCTTTAACGTGGCACGATTTAAGTCCTTAACGACGAGGGTAGAACCGTTGATATATTCGTCTTAGAGCCTCACGACCTATACATACCTCAATCTGGGTGAGTGAGTCATCGGATTCGTCGAGTATTGAATGTGGTTGGCGGAACGCGGTAATTTTGCGGTAGCTGTCCCAAGACTAAGGCTACTTGCACGGAATGGCCTGAAACGTGGACCGAAGGTCTGCCGACTGTCGTGCGCCGACCAATTAAAAAAAAAAATATGCCTTAAAAATAATAATCTTAAGGCTCTTTCTTCGTGAAGTCCTCTCCGAGGGGGGGGGGGTACGTCGGTCGATGGGAGGGTACCCCTCAAGAGGGTATTCCGTCAGGCCGAACACTGACGTCAAGTCACCCTGCACCGGTGTTCGGCCCAACGACGAAGGCGACGTGTCACGAGTGGGTTACGGATGTGCGTTCTTACGCCCCTCTGTCGCCCCGGACGAAGTGGTGCGAAGAGCGCGCTGACCGTAACCCCCCCCAAAAAAAAGGGTCTTTCTTCGTACAGCTTGTTTCATTGAAATTTGAATTCGGATTCGTGAATATTGTATAAGAATATTCCCATTTGTGGAGGTAAAAAATCTAACAATTGTTACATCACTACTGTGCATGGTTCTTACCAAGTGGATATAATGCTATAATTCTGCGCTTGACGGCTGAATTGGCGATCGTATTTGATGTTATATATTTTCATAGTGGTCCTTAGGGAGTTTTTACGATTTCCTCGAAAAAGTGGCGGTGACACATTATATTCTTAAGCCGTCGTACGCAGATATATATATGTGCATTAATCTTGATGACGTTTTATTAGTATGACCTCATACAAATGTGTTTTGTATATGACAGTTATTTCTTGGATATTTAGCATAGTCGACAATTTTTAAAGATGTAAGTTGCAAAGAAATTTTATATCAAAATGCGAGCGAGTGTTTGTGTTATAAGGTTTTAAAAGGTTTGACGGAATACTTTCAAAAGTATTTAGTTCTTATCAGTCGTTTTATTAGTCGAATAATGAGAATTGATAGTATAAATAACAAACAATTTCAATTATCTAAATAGGTACTGTTGTAATATAATAATTACCTCATCATTCATCATCATTTCAACTAATATACGTCACACTGTTGGGCTTGAGCCTCCTCCCCAATAGGAGGGAAATCGAAATTACGATACCATGCTAATCAGACAGGTTTTATTTCGAGTTTTCCTTCTCTTTTATAGATGTAATATACGTATTATATCCCTTAGTCGTCTTTTACGACATCCTCGGCAAGATAGGTAGTGGTGAATTGTATTCTTACTCCGTCACCACACAGACAATAATTATCTAGATACGTATTATTTACTGTGACGGTAACATTTTCATTGATGATCCGTCCCTTGATATAAAATAGATACGTCCTATTATTGCAATGGAGCCACTTCCTGAAAGCGAAGGAAATTAGTCTCTTTTACCATCCATCTACCATCTTCCTAAAAGACAGGTAAATTGGCCTCAATCAATAAAAAATCTTGATTGAGTCACAATTTTATATTTGGTATAGTAAGCATCTTAATTGGTCACACTCTCATTAAAAGTTTATTCGAATTCTCCTTTAATAATGAGAAATAAGACCAAAACTTTGCCTTTGAGATGCGTATTGTAATGAAATACATCTTAATTATATGTTGTTGTTAATTACTATTACAAAGTTGTTAAAATTTCGTTACTTTTGAAAAAGAAATCTTTTATTATGCGAGAAAAAAAAATTAAAATAATGTGTTTTATTTAATACAATTTTAGTGATAGTTTATAACTCTATGTACTTATCTAGAGGTTACTTTGTTGACTATTTTGTTTGATACTTATATGAGTGCCAAAATAATATGAAAATTTAATCACATCGATTAAATTTTACTAAGATTCGATTATGTACCTAAATAAATCGAAATATACATTTACATGAGGTAAAATGTTTATGCAATTGCACGCCGTCCTTGTTTTTCTTTTAAGACGCTACATGGTGTATTCCGTTTAAATTTACAAGATGATTTGAATGTATTTGATTCATGAGAAAATTTGCTACAACAACTAATGAAAATATTGCAACAAATAGTGTTCCACAACTCAATAGGTCAAACGCTTCCCGCAAAGGAACAGATTAATAATAAAATGAAATACTAATTCCTTTGACTAATGGACTTAAGATATATACTACGGTCGGTCTTTCCTCGCGTGGTCGGCCTCTTGGCGGATGACGGACTAATTCCCCGGTCCAGTCACCCGTGGCTTCGGCCAGGGCCCCATCAGGCGCAGGTACGCCAGCGGCGCGTCGCGTCGTCGAGGTGACGGTCCCCGCGCACGTGCCGCCTCCTTCCGCGAGACTACTGCCTCGCAGAAGGCTGCGACCGCGTCCCAGTTCCTAACGCTGTCGAGCACCGCCCTGGCGATGGTCGGCACCGATGATTGCGACGTGTACACGACACTGCTCCGCCCAAGCGACATATGCTGCGCCATGTACTCGTCGCAATCGCAGTGGTGGAAGGACGGTGAACTCTCCCTCCTAACGACCACGTGCAGGACGTATTTGGCGAAGCTACCATGCCCCGTCAACACTTGCATCAGACAGAAAGAGAGAACCCCGTGCTGTCACTCTAACCACTGCATCAGCACCGGCCGGAAGGCCGCGATAGTCCTCACACCGAACCGAGGCCGCGATGGTCCTCACACCGAACCGAGGTCTCTCCAGTCGGGCTGCCCAACGGGCAATGACGTCTCGGCGGGCCTCGACGCGCCAGGCGGTGAGTTCCCTCAACGAGACCCTACCGCCCTCCGCTCGCACCCCCGACACCCGTCGATACAAACCGGCAAGCATTTCCGCCTCCAGATCCCACGGAGGAGTCTCGGCCAGCATGCACGCTGCCTCCGTCGCCAAAATTCGTGCCCTAGACTTATAAGAAGAACATTAATAAAGTAGATTAAGGGACGATTGTTCAATGGTTGAAATTTAAGTATAATTAATTTGATTTTTTCATAACAAAACTTAATTTCAAGGAGAAATGTGGCCATTCACTTATGACGGAAGCTTAAACGTATTTGATCCCTAGATTTTATATAATTTTAAGTCTGAAAGACCGAGCTTAGATCGGTTTTGTTTTTTGGCAATTGTGTTTATTTGAAAAAATATTTATATATTAAAAAATAATTAATTAAATAATGAAAATTTAATACTAAATAATTCATGAATAAAGAATAAATACATAAAAAAATTAAACTATTTCCACTTTGGAATATCAAGAAACATTTGATAGTGGCCAAATGTTGATATTGCAATAACAATATTTCATGGGTTGAAAACACTGACAAAGCGATATTTTCTGTAGATGATAACTAAATTACATGAAAAATGCTGGTACCGTTGCCAAGATTGTGTGTATATAGATATATACAGAAATTGCTAGAGTGCATGAATTATTTAGTAAGGAATGTGTCAATTTAAGTATTTTTATACTTTATTATGTTTTTATTTGCCCTCCTATATAATAAACTTCTCAGAGTGAGCACCAACCCTCTACTTAATGAAAGTAAAGTAAAAAAGCTTACTCTAACACCAGATCTCTCTACTTGCTGTTTTTCTTCTTATACCGTAATACTAACAGCTTAGCTCTTTATTTTATGTGTACAACAAGGAAACTAAACTAAACACATAAATAAACGTGAGTGAAATCGTGATATCAATAGCCATTTAATTTGCCGAGTTCAGATGGATGTCGCGCCGTGAAATAATGACATTCTACTAAAACTCGGGAATGTTGATCCCAATACGATTGGGAATAACGAACATAGACAACAGAATGTAGAACTCAGGTTCCTACAGGTAGTACATAAAATCAAAGGTAGCGGATTTTACCAAGAATTTTATAAAGTAATCCTTACAGGTATTTGTGAATCAGAGTTCGTTGTACGGTATGAAACCTCCAGGCTCCGCATATTACCGAAGCGCATATTGGAGTATGACCAAGATACTTGAGCGTTTAGCGCGTATATTGAATCAGTGTTTCCTGTGATAACATATTTGACAAATTTCTTTTTGCATTTCATAAGAATCTGTAATGGCATCACTCATTAGTGGCAACTTTTATCTTCGTTCGAATAATGAAACAGAACAGTAAATTGAATATTTGAAATGTGACATCTTACGATAAAATAACATATCATCATCATTATTATCATCATCTCAGCCTATATACATCCCACTGTTGGGCTCAAATCTCCTCCATAATGGGAGGGAAATTGACCAACTATATCATGCTGGTCTGACGTGTTGGCATAGGGTTTTGTTTAGAACTTTCCTTTCCTTTTCCTTTCTCTTGCATAGATGTTATATGCATATCATATCCTTTAGTCGCCTTTTACGACGCCTACGAGCATGAGAGGGGATGTTGGGAGTATTCTTAGTCTTTCACCATACGAAAAGATGCCATATCACTCCAATATTATCCTTATGATGTTACCTAGAATGGACATGCATTATAATAAGGATTAAATAATTTGAACACCGCTGTATTTCACTTATCTGCCATAACTAAATAATATAATAATAATAATAATAACCGCAGGGCAGCTTGTGGCGTGCTGAATATGAGTGGCGACACTGCGGTCCTGAGTGCCCCAGAGAGTCGGCCAGGGCCTCGTATCCAGCTGGCCTTTATTGGCTGGCTGGAGTGGAAACCGAAGAGTGCCCGCAGGATTCTCAACTCTGGCTTGCCTTGAACGGCTGGTCAGAGAGGGGTCGCCAGAGCTATATGCTCGGGGGTGGAAGTGTCATTTTCAAGGGCATAACTACGGGGAAACCACTCCGATGGTGAAACCGGCGCCGCACCGCTCGCCACCCAAACCACTTGCACCAATGTTGCCCTCCTGTTGCCCGTATGGCCTGTGTGTCTGTGGCGACCGTTTGGGGGGGCCCATTCAGTGAGTTGGCGAGTCACCGTCTGCCAAAGTTCAAGACGATAAAGGTATTGAAGGCAGACGACAGTTTTTCAATCAATAGTTTTTAGTTTAGCCAGTCTATCAAACCTCCAACCCCATAAACAGTTATTAGATACCATCATCACACAATAGTTTTACACCTACCGTTGGCAGTCCACGTGTGTTATGTGCAGACTTGGAGTGTCATCGGTAGATGTCCCATCCCATTTTTACATTAAATTTCTCCAAAGGCCTCTGCGTGTTGGATCCATATCCCCATGTAAGCCTTTCAAAGGACCGGGTATCTTCCCTTTTTGGGAGATAGCCGTGAATCGGGGATACATGAAAATAATAATAATAAGTCTTTATTGGATCAATAAACAAAAAACATTACAATATAGCTAAAAATATAGCTCCTTTTAACATCCACCAATTATATTTCTACATAATTAAACTGTAAGCCCTTATTATTCTTAAAAGCGTTCGAGATGGATCAAGCATAACCAAAGGCCTTACCCAAATAAGAGAATCTTCGTGTTGATTTTTTAAAATAAATGAAATAGAGCTTAGAGGGTCAGTAAACGGTATGCCTATCATAACATTGTTTCAAACATTAACTTTATTTTAGCCTTAGACGAGTAAACTTCTACGTTATCTTTGAACGCTTCATTTTGCATAAAAATACATACTGCATAAAGAGAAAACAGAACGAATGGTGCTCAGAATAATATTTTAAAAACAGTATACTTCCGGATTTAAAACCCGTATTACTTTTTATGTGAAGTGACGGAGTAAGAACACAATTTACTAACCCTTCTCTAGCCCGTGGGTATCGTAAAAGATAACTAAGGGATAAGTCATGCATATAACACCTGTGCAGGAGACGGTAAACTCCGAACAAAAACTAAATCAAACCGTTGGACCAACGTGGTAAGTCAATTTTCCTCTCATAGTGGAGGAGGCGCGGGTCCAACAGTGGGACGTATATGGGCTGAGATGATGATAAAGATTTCCACTCTGCTGCGTTGCGCGACTTCGACAAAGTCCTTAAATCTCCTGATAAGTCATCATTCTGTATTACGTAACCTAAAACGTATACATATATCAGATACAGAACGTATACTTAGAACGTCTCATTGCCTCTTCAACCTGCTCATTCTTTGGGAAAAATACAAATATAGCACGCTTTTTAATTTAATGTGAAGCTTATATTTTTTGCCCAATTGCCGGTACAATACTCACACTATTATTGTATTTTGAAAACAGATCCATTATCTATACTCTATACTAATATTATTAAGCTAAAGAGTTTGTTTGTTTGAACGCGCTAATCTCAGGAACCGATGGTCCGATTTGAAAAATTATTTCAGTTTTGGATAGGCCATTTATCGAGGAAGGCTATAGGTTATATTATATTCTTAAAAAAATTAGGAATCCGTACTAAAAATCCAATAATGTAATCCAAGGTGTAAAAAAATTGCCTGCAAAAATTCTTACATCGCGTGTGCTGCGAAGACTATTGACTATAGAACAAAATATTGTACTACAACTTTGCAGAATATATAGTTGTCTACAAAAAAAAAATCGTGATACCATATGTCTAACTATTGTAGTTATCTCACAATAAGTGTTTCTTTTTTATTATTTTAAATAATTAAAATGCCGTCGCTTTAAAACCTCTTTATTTTATACCTTGGTATTAATCCTTATCAAAATAAATTACTTCATATTCAAGATGGATTCAATACCTTTCTAGAACTTTTTGAATTATTAAATTCGGACATTTCATTCAATCGAATTATGCGACAGAGGATGAGAATACTCAACGAGAAATCGCTGAACGAAACCGCGCTAGAGAAACAAGCGTTGAACGAACACAACGTTTGGCTTCACAAACAACTCGAACTTCGTCTAATCTACAACGAGAATCAAGTGCTGAACATTCTCAACGTTTGACCACAGAAATTTTAAAATAAATCAATAAATCTTGAAAGTCACTATATCCCCCAAAGTCACTATTCCACGCGGTCGAAGTTGCGGGCACTCCTAGTCCAATATATTTACTATTATAATAACTACTTTTTTATGATGAATGCCGTAGAAAGAAATATGTGACACATGTATTGGTTAAGTCTATGGTTGATAGATATTCAATCGCAGTCCGCGTAAGTCTCACTGGTGGACTTGGAATTCTTCCACAATGTAAAGGAAATTAACTTACTAAACCGCGCTAGTTAGACGTGTTGGTAAGGTAGGGTTTAATGTCGAGTTTTCTGCCTCTTGCATATATTCGTATTTTATCTGAATTTTGTATGCCTTAATCGCAGTTTACTATATCCACAGGCAAGAGAGGGAGTGGTGAATTACATTGTTACTCCATCACCATAAGGATAGCTATAAAATAACATCCCTACTAATATTGTAAATGCGAAAGTAAGTTTGTTTGTTTGTTTGTTACGCTTAAACCACCGAACCGATTTCAATATAATATCAGGCTATAATATTAGGAAGTTACATAGGCTATATTTTATGGCGGTATTCCCACGGGAACGGGCATTGCGCGGGTAGAGCAGCTGAAACCGAGGCGAAGGGAGGGCGGGTTGCTAGTACATAATATTTATGACTAAGTAAAAACTTTATTTTTTGGCACGCCATCCATTCCGTTCGGGGTGACGAAAGAGCGGCACGCGGTCCCATGCTTCTCATACACCCACCGGATTCCCTCTTATTGGCCATTGGGCCGACCACTGTTACCGAGTTCTTCCATATCCGTGGCAAGCTCGGCGGAAAACGTAAATAAGTTGAGAGCACAATACACTGCTACAAAGAGTTTGCCGTTTTTTTCCTCACACCTAAGATTATTTAAAGTTATATGCGCATTATGTAAAATATATATTCTGAATTATTGTTTGCTTTAAAAAAGAAGAAGACGAGAGACAATTTGCATATTTGTGAGTTTAAAAAACTATTTTCTTTTATACTCGACTTCTGTGTTTGTGAGAACAGGTTAAGTAATAGGGCAGACATGTAAATCTTTGGACAATCGATGTGAGGGTTCAGTATCCTGAAAAACCTAGACATCTAGTCTAATTGTGGAATCCTCGGTTTAGGTTGTGGAGATGAGATGGTGGTTGCTCTAAATTTGTATGTAATTGATGAAGTCTTCAGTAATCATAAGCCAACCCACATCCCGCACTAGGTGGAATTGGCACAACATGTCCTGACCTCATAACTGCACTCACTGATTTTATCAAAGAGTTGACAAAAAAGAAGCAAAAAAAATGTCGACGGTGGTGAGTGCGACCATGGATTGAAAGAAGAAATTTATTAGGAAGAAAAGTATTCATCAATTTTGTGGTTCCAAAGGCAAAAAGAAATGTGTTTGGATCATACCACTTGAACACCATTTTCCGCGTGCAAACAGTGCAACGCATCGCAGAAAAAATATCAACATATGACGTCCTTCAGCTACAGAACTCGAAACATAATGGCCGAACCCGAATGAACGTTCTCTCAGTGGTCAGACCGTTCATTTCTTGTTCATTCGGAGTGCGAGTGAAAGATGCCGGATGCCGATATCCAACACTGTTGGATCGGTTCACTAATGAATTCATTCGGCACTAATGTTTCATTTTGTGTTCAAATGCTTCACTTCGAGTGAAAGATGCAAAATGAAAGACAAAAATGAACCGTCTGATATCAGTTTAAATGTACTCTTCGGTGTTACAAGGACGTTTTTTTATTTTGATTTTTTTAAATAAAGTGGCAATATAGGTACGCGTGCTATTATATCACATAAAGTACGTTATAATTAATGTATTTCATTCGGAACCATTTTATCATTTAGAGCTCTATTACATTTTACAATTTCAATTAATCTGTTATTGATGTCAGCATTATCAATGCTTGCATTGTTAGTAAAATCGAACCCAAGCGATTTTCTCGTCCCATTATTCATTTGTGGATATTAATTAATTCACAAATAAAGTAATATTATATGAGTAAATTCACTTTTAAACATTCATGTTTACTTAAAAGTGAATTTTGATATTCTTACTGGTCAAATGTTAACAATGTTTTTGGATATTAATGTACGTCGCATTCTTCTCGCGCAAGAGAAAGAAAGGTCGAAACAAAACCCTGTACCAGCCTGTCTGATCAGCATAGTAAATTACGGTCAATTTCTCTCCTATTATGAAGGTCAAATGAATGATGAAAGTCACCAGTGGGACGTGTATGAGCTGAGACGACGCCATTGTTACATATTCGAATTAATACGATTTTATCACGTTTATATTTGATTTTGAAGTTGTACTTCTTTTTGCGGACTAGGAAGTATGATGAAAATATTTTTTCACGGTGCGCGCACACATCGTTACGAAAAACCGACACCCTGAAGTTAGCTAGTCAACATTTTTAACGATGCACGTGTTTGTGCGTCACAAATGTCAATTAGATAATGCGTTATAATAAAACTTTCAGTGCATTAAATACCTTTTTAACCTGTGAAACAAAAAGAGGTGTGTTATAAGTTTGACGTCCATGTCTGTCTGTCTATGTGTGTCTGTCTGTGGCATTGGAGCTCTCAAACGGATAGACCGATTTCGATGCGTTTGTTCTCATTTGAAAGTCATTTTCCTTGCAGTGGTATGTTTGGTTAATATCAGTCCAGCAGTGTGAGTATCAAAATATAATGGCTCTTTTCCAAAATGTAATGGCTTATGATTACTCGATTAAGTGCTTCACGCATGCCAGTATAATTGTTAAACGACAATCAATTGATAATTCCTTTTGAAGAGAACGTAATACTATTTTTTATTATTTTAGTTCGTGTTAGGGGTTATTGAAATTTTAAAATTTACTTGTTTTCTATCATGTGACATTTTTTCTACATACGTTAACGCTGGAAACTGTAACGGGAAGGATAGAATTTATCCTGTTACGCCATCCTGAAAGATATTTATCCTGTTACGCCAAAGAAGTTAAACTTCTTATATACATACCTAAATACACACACACGCACTTTTTTTACCAATTAGTAGAGTAAATATTTTGTGTGTTGTAGTTATTTATAGTTAGCTTTTCTCAATAAACACGTACTAGTTCTTAAGATTAATCCGTTGAAAGTATTAAAACCTTTCAGTATACTAGAAGACTTCTGTAACATTGCTGGGTTTATAAGCTGGTTCAACGATATGATGACAATTATTAAAACACATTTTACACAGTCTAGGTCTAGAAGCCCGGTAGTCTTGAAGCATAAATTTATGGATAAAGAATATTCACTTTAACTTCATTAAAACGTTTGGGATATTCTTGGACGAATGTTATACTTGACAGGATAACTCGTGAGTTCTGTGACCTATATAAGGGGCTAGCGCCAATCATTTGGGGCTTCCATAAAGTACGTCACATTTGTGAGAGCCTGTCTTACTATGATGTACGTCACCTATTTTACAAAATATTAATTAAGAAATTACGACGAAGCGCGGCGCGCGGGGCAGCATTTGTTAAGGAGCTGTTGCAGCTAAAGAGATAGGGTTAACAATCTTTTTAAGTTTGGCTTTAGTAGCTCAAATTGGCATTTTAATACTTAGTTATATAGGATTTAGAAAAGTGACGTCACGAGCCTACCCCTTGTCACATAATTTCACACTTCATCGACCCCTTCCCACTCCTTGACGTGTGACGTAATTCATGAATGGGCCCTTGCAATGATGCAAAGCGTAGAAAATATCCGCCTTTCCTTATTATATCGCTTTATTACGGACATTGCAATTAATACGTAAATTATACGAATGCTGATTCGAGTTTATTATATCTCTTTATTTTTTTGTGGTCAGCTATCCTCTGGACACATGTCGTTCAAACCATCCGTAGCCAGTTGATTTTTAAGCAAGCGGTTTGTATCCCTCTATCACTAACCGTATTAAGCCCCCCAGCGCTATTAAGCTGGCCACCAGTATCGCTCCCTTGATTTTTATTTGAATATCTATGGAATAAAAATGCTGGTGTGCCGTATTATATAAATAAATAAATACAAGTAAATTTGTTAAAATTTTTTTTTTTAAATAATTTCGTGTATATATCCGTGTTCTTTAGATAAGTTTGAAGTTTTAGGATATCACCTTAAATATTTTAATATTCTACAATCTTAGTATTATTATATTCCAGATGACTTTGGGGAATTTAGAATAAAAAAACGCTGTAGAAGCTATAATGATAAATGAATAAGCATTGATAAAGCAACGAGCACCATAAAAGTTTAACTAAATGGCGATTCATTATGATTCAGAATGTGTTGGTAGGTAAAAAGAGTGTTAATCTAAAATTCGATTAACTTTTAAAAATATGTAACTATTATTGAGATTTCAGAAATGTCGTTTTTAAATAATCAATTAGTATTTCAAACAACAATGTTAAACGGAAGAAGAAGATCTTCAGAAATATCAATATGAGATCCTACTTCAAAGAATTTATCACTGGATAAATGATTTTAATATAACGAATCTACCAATTATTATTTAAAATATATATGTAGAGTTACGTCTCGTCTTTTAGTTTACGTAATATGGGTGTTATTGAAAATATCAATGCATCGTACGAAGGTTTCAAAGCATCTAGCATATAATTTCGTTCTGAAATTGTGACCATAATCCTATTTACATAAATACATGTCCATTTTCGTAAGTCAACTTTCATCATCATCATCATCATTTCAGCTCTTATACGTCCCATTGTTGGGCTCGAGCCTCCTCCACAATAGGAGGGAAATTGACTTTACTACACCATGCTAGCCAGACAGGTTGGTATAGGGTTTTATTTCGAGTTTTCCTTCTCTTGCATAGATGGTATATATGTATTATATCCCTTAATCGTCTTTTACGACATCCACGGGCAAGATAGGGACTGGTGAATTGTATTCTTACTCCATCACCACACGAAACACGTCAACTTAGAGAAGTCTATTCTAAAGTAGAATGATAACAAGTATTGTTTTCGTATGACGACGGAGTTTGAATATAGCATCTTCTTCCCTTGTCCGTAGTAGTTATAAAAAACGACCAAGGGATATGATATCCAGATGATAACATGACAAAAACACTTTGCCAATACGTCTGACGAACGCTGTATAGTAAATCCATTTAAATACTATTTCTGGAAGACGGCCGAGCCCAGCAGTGGTATACAATGACGATAAAAACGATGAATTTTGTTTGCGTCGAGAAGATCCTAAACACCCTTTACCAAGAACGGCTACACGCTTTGGCTGTTTTGCTTATAACTTACATATACGGGACAGCAGTGGATTTAGTCAATCTACTGTACTACTATTTAGTTTAGAAACGACGTTAAGTCAATCAGTGTAATTGTTAAGGTTAATCAATATGTAAATTCTTCCCTTCGCTTTGTATTAATCGATTTCAAAAAGGAGGAGGTTCTCAATTCGTCTGCATTTTTTTTATGTTTATTACCTCCAAACTTTCGACTGGGTAAACCGATTTTGATGATTCTTTTTTATTTATTTGAAAGTTGGTGCTTTTCGTGTGGTTCCGTTTCAATTTAGTCCAGTTTTGAACGTGGTATTCATGAGAAAACTATTTAACTCTTAAATTTGCATAAAGTATGTGCGCGACACATGGACGAATACTCAATATAACACCAACCGATTTCGATTATTCTTTTTATTGGATAGGATGTACTTCAAGGGTAGTTTGATTAGGGTCTGATTATAGGATTCATGCTAAAGTAACGGTACTCTTCAATTCTTAGGAGCAAATTATCGACACTCGGCTGAATCTCTTATGAGCTGTCCGGATATTTGAGTCACCTACCGTAATGTTGAACCGCACTGTCTCAAACGAGCAGCTCTATTAGTAGGTTGACTCATAGGTAGAAAAAAAAATGTGCACTTCACTTCACATTCACTAATAATCAAACAATAAAAAAAAAGTTGTAGAAGAATTATTTTTTTGCTTTTTAGTGCATATTAATTTAATGATTTCTGATGTTTACGCGAGTATTATACATTTTAAATAAAACTACTTTACGGATTTTATCGCGTTTGTATTTGATTTTTGATTACCCGACGTTTCGAACACTTTACAGCGTTCATGATCACGGGTGGACTAAGATGTCTCACGTCCAACAAGTCATCGTTACTGCAGAAAATTTTATAATTATCTACCCGATACAGAAATTAGTTATTAAATATTGACCCACATTTTGATACAAAATTTATTGCCAGTGTAAGAAGAAAATGATTCTATATGAAAAAATTATATTGTTTATGGTTAGTAATAATTAAACATTAAAATTAATAGTAATTATATTTAAAAACTAACTAATAATCTAGTATACTACCACCGGATCGGAACACGGTTACACTGAGAAAGATCCGGCAAGAAAACTCAGGTAACATGATGCTAAATTAAAGTTAATTTTGAAGGCGGCTTACTTTATGTTACTAAAAAGGTTTTAATTTATAAAATTATCTTTAGTTATTATTATTGTGGGTCAAATCTATACAATATGAGCTCACGGTGTCTTGCAGTCTTGTGGTGGTCTTTTTGGATTTCTTTTTAATAATGTTTATAACAGGATCCCAGCTTGATGGTAACACCCAGCCATCCTCTCTATTGAAATTTTTGTGTTTTTTAATCTCAATAGCCTCGCGTACCATTCTAGGCAGGTATCGGTGTTCTTTTGCGAGGATTTGTGGTTTATCAAACCTGATGTTATGGTGGGCGCGGTCCTGGCTATGTTCACAGACTGCAGACCTAGTGTCCCGGCGGTGCTTCACATCGGCTATGTGTTCTTTGATCCGAGTTCTTATGGATCTCTTTGTTTGTCCAATGTAAGAGAGACCACAGTCACAGTCAAGTTTATATACTCCTGCATCTTGTAAAGGGATCTGGCACTTGACAGGTGGTAAGAATTGGCTAATCCTCTTCAGTGGCTTAAAATAAGTTTTAATGGAAGAGCGTTTCAGGATGTAGCCAATCTTGTCAGTGACTCCTTTGACATAAGGTAGTATTGCAGGAAGGCGCTCAACTGTGGGTGGTTTCACTCGGTCTCTGCGACGGGGGCGAGGAACTGGCAGCTTGTTTGCACGTAGCACCTGCTTGACATGCTGCAGCTCCCCAGCCAGGTGTTCATCGTCACAGATTCCTCGTGCTCTCTGCAACAAAGATTTACACACGGTAGCTAACTGTGAAGGGGGATGATGAGAATCACCGTTCAAGTATCTGTCTGTATGTGTTGCTTTACGATACACTGTATGACTCAAGGTGTTATTAGGGTTACGTATAACCAAAATGTCTAAGAAGGCTAAAGAGTTATTTGACTCCAGTTCCATAGTGAATTGAATTTTTGGATTAATGGAGTTAAGATGGTTTAGGAATATGGTTATTTTGTCTGTGGGTAATATTGTGAAAGTGTCATCTACGTACCGCTTGTAGAACCTGGGTGTGACAGGTGAGCTTGATAAGGCCGTCTCCTCGAAGTCCTCCATGAATATATCGGCAACAACAGGGGAGACCGGCGAGCCCATAGCCACTCCATCTACTTGCTTGTAGAAGTCATCATTCCACATTAAATAATTAATCGCCGGTCTCCCCTGTTGTTGCCGATATATTCATGGAGGACTTCGAGGAGACGGCCTTATCAAGCTCACCTGTCACACCCAGGTTCTACAAGCGGTACGTAGATGACACTTTCACAATATTACCCACAGACAAAATAACCATATTCCTAAACCATCTTAACTCCATTAATCCAAAAATTCAATTCACTATGGAACTGGAGTCAAATAACTCTTTAGCCTTCTTAGACATTTTGGTTATACGTAACCCTAATAACACCTTGAGTCATACAGTGTATCGTAAAGCAACACATATAGACAGATACTTGAACGGTGATTCTCATCATCCCCCTTCACAGTTAGCTACCGTGTGTAAATCTTTGTTGCAGAGAGCACGAGGAATCTGTGACGATGAACACCTGGCTGGGGAGCTGCAGCATGTCAAGCAGGTGCTACGTGCAAACAAGCTGCCAGTTCCTCGCCCCCGTCGCAGAGACCGAGTGAAACCACCCACAGTTGAGCGCCTTCCTGCAATACTACCTTATGTCAAAGGAGTCACTGACAAGATTGGCTACATCCTGAAACGCTCTTCCATTAAAACTTATTTTAAGCCACTGAAGAGGATTAGCCAATTCTTACCACCTGTCAAGTGCCAGATCCCTTTACAAGATGCAGGAGTATATAAACTTGACTGTGACTGTGGTCTCTCTTACATTGGACAAACAAAGAGATCCATAAGAACTCGGATCAAAGAACACATAGCCGATGTGAAGCACCGCCGGGACACTAGGTCTGCAGTCTGTGAACATAGCCAGGACCGCGCCCACCATAACATCAGGTTTGATAAACCACAAATCCTCGCAAAAGAACACCGATACCTGCCTAGAATGGTACGCGAGGCTATTGAGATTAAAAAACACAAAAATTTCAATAGAGAGGATGGCTGGGTGTTACCATCAAGCTGGGATCCTGTTATAAACATTATTAAAAAGAAATCCAAAAAGACCACCACAAGACTGCAAGACACCGTGAGCTCATATTGTATAGATTTGACCCACAATAATAATAACTAAAGATAATTTTATAAATTAAAACCTTTTTAGTAACATAAAGTAAGCCGCCTTCAAAATTAACTTTAATTTAGCATCATGTTACCTGAGTTTTCTTGCCGGATCTTTCTCAGTGTAACCGTGTTCCGATCCGGTGGTAGTATACTAGATTATTAGTTAGTTTTTAAATATAATTACTATTAATTTTAATGTTTAATTATTACTAACCATAAACAATATAATTTTTTCATATAGAATCATTTTCTTCTTACACTGGCAATAAATTTTGTATCAAAATGTGGGTCAATATTTAATAACTAATTTCTGTATCGGGTAGATAATTATAAAATTTTCTGCAGTAACGATGACTTGTTGGACGTGAGACATCTTAGTCCACCCGTGATCATGAACGCTGTAAAGTGTTCGAAACGTCGGGTAATCAAAAATCAAATACAAACGCGATAAAATCCGTAAAGTAGTTTTATTTAAAATGTATAATACTCGCGTAAACATCAGAAATCATTATGTAAGCCAGTACGGACTGGAATTTGCAAATAAAATACGCCGGTTAGAGTATCTTCATACCAAGCG
This sequence comes from Lymantria dispar, assembly GCA_032191425.1. Taxonomy (NCBI): domain Eukaryota; kingdom Metazoa; phylum Arthropoda; class Insecta; order Lepidoptera; family Erebidae; genus Lymantria; species Lymantria dispar. The sequence goes on from CM063440.1 coordinate 17,940,176, forward strand.
CGCAAGATATATAACATCACTAAATTTCTTGAAGAGATGCCGAGACCATGACCTCATTCCTACGTGTGTAAGGATTCCTTGCAAGAAAAACATACGTGGAAGCGCTAAGATCTTAGAACAGGCGAGTAAAAAGTTATTGCAGACGGTAATTCACGAGACCCGATCCGATCTATACAATATTAACCGTGAAATCGAGAAAAATTCTAGTGTTGTTGAGTTAGTTTTAACGACAGCCGAATTCAAAAGTTGCATCGAACATCTAGGTAAGCGCGAAATAACTAAATATAATAGATGCAAAAATAAACACGTTACAAAATTTGAAAAATTATGTAACAAAAAATCTCGCGTTGAACATGGAACGCAGCACGGGGACGGAACGCGCCCGTCAACCATAGACTCTTACGCAGACCGCGCTGTCATAAATCTGTCAACACAACATTTAGACAACACCGAAATTCAAGTTTTATCGAAAGGTCTAAATTTTGCTGTAACACCTACGCGAATTCCTTATGAAGAAATAATTTGTGCTGTCGAAGATGTTCTGATTAAAAATACCGTGCCAAAGGAAGATATGGAGGCTATTCGGCAGGATGTCTCGTCCTTATTGCGTCGTAGCGGTCTACCCAAAAATAATCTTCCAAAACAACAATATTTAGCCTTAAAAAACCTACGGAATAAATCAGATATCGTCATCCTGCGCGCAGACAAAGGAAACGCGACCGTGGTTATGAATACGTCGGATTATAATGATAAAATTAACCAAATTTTGTCGGATGAAACAACGTACAAGAAGGTCAAAACAGACCCCACCAATGTCGTTCTAAAGAACACAAAGAAACTAATAATAAAGTACTCCGATACATTACATCTAGACGTGAAAAATCTAATACCACCATGCGTCAAACCACCTAAATTATATGGGTTGCCCAAGATACACAAATCAAATGCACCACTGCGACCAATAGTAAGTCAGATCGACACGCCGACTTATAAATTAGCACAGAAGGTTGCGAAAGTCCTCTCCCAACTCCGGGGACACACTAGTGCATTTGTGAAAGACTCTTACCATTTTGTCAGTGAAATTAAAGATCTACATCTCGCTGACAATGAAACTATGGTCAGTTTTGATGTCACATCACTCTTCACCTCTCTACCTGTAGAGGATTGCATCAAAACCATATCTAAGAAGCTATCTGACAATAATATGCCATTGGGATATGCGGAACTGTTACGTCAATGCCTAACAACTGGCTATTTAATGTGGAATGATGACTTCTACAAGCAAGTAGATGGAGTGGCTATGGGCTCGCCGGTCTCCCCTGTTGTTGCCGATATATTCATGGAGGACTTCGAGGAGACGGCCTTATCAAGCTCACCTGTCACACCCAGGTTCTACAAGCGGTACGTAGATGACACTTTCACAATATTACCCACAGACAAAATAACCATATTCCTAAACCATCTTAACTCCATTAATCCAAAAATTCAATTCACTATGGAACTGGAGTCAAATAACTCTTTAGCCTTCTTAGACATTTTGGTTATACGTAACCCTAATAACACCTTGAGTCATACAGTGTATCGTAAAGCAACACATACAGACAGATACTTGAACGGTGATTCTCATCATCCCCCTTCACAGTTAGCTACCGTGTGTAAATCTTTGTTGCAGAGAGCACGAGGAATCTGTGACGATGAACACCTGGCTGGGGAGCTGCAGCATGTCAAGCAGGTGCTACGTGCAAACAAGCTGCCAGTTCCTCGCCCCCGTCGCAGAGACCGAGTGAAACCACCCACAGTTGAGCGCCTTCCTGCAATACTACCTTATGTCAAAGGAGTCACTGACAAGATTGGCTACATCCTGAAACGCTCTTCCATTAAAACTTATTTTAAGCCACTGAAGAGGATTAGCCAATTCTTACCACCTGTCAAGTGCCAGATCCCTTTACAAGATGCAGGAGTATATAAACTTGACTGTGACTGTGGTCTCTCTTACATTGGACAAACAAAGAGATCCATAAGAACTCGGATCAAAGAACACATAGCCGATGTGAAGCACCGCCGGGACACTAGGTCTGCAGTCTGTGAACATAGCCAGGACCGCGCCCACCATAACATCAGGTTTGATAAACCACAAATCCTCGCAAAAGAACACCGATACCTGCCTAGAATGGTACGCGAGGCTATTGAGATTAAAAAACACAAAAATTTCAATAGAGAGGATGGCTGGGTGTTACCATCAAGCTGGGATCCTGTTATAAACATTATTAAAAAGAAATCCAAAAAGACCACCACAAGACTGCAAGACACCGTGAGCTCATATTGTATAGATTTGACCCACAATAATAATAACTAAAGATAATTTTATAAATTAAAACCTTTTTAGTAACATAAAGTAAGCCGCCTTCAAAATTAACTTTAATTTAGCATCATGTTACCTGAGTTTTCTTGCCGGATCTTTCTCAGTGTAACCGTGTTCCGATCCGGTGGTAGTATACTAGATTATTAGTTAGTTTTTAAATATAATTACTATTAATTTTAATGTTTAATTATTACTAACCATAAACAATATAATTTTTTCATATAGAATCATTTTCTTCTTACACTGGCAATAAATTTTGTATCAAAATGTGGGTCAATATTTAATAACTAATTTCTGTATCGGGTAGATAATTATAAAATTTTCTGCAGTAACGATGACTTGTTGGACGTGAGACATCTTAGTCCACCCGTGATCATGAACGCTGTAAAGTGTTCGAAACGTCGGGTAATCAAAAATCAAATACAAACGCGATAAAATCCGTAAAGTAGTTTTATTTAAAAAGCATATTAATTTGTTTGGGAATTGTTTTTTGTTTGAAGTCGGCTTCTTTTTTATTTTTTTTTTATATATGACTCATTTCAAATTTTTAAATGTTTGTTTATAAGCATACTTTGTTGCCAGTAACAGTAAATATTTAGACAACCTTTATCAAATTAACTTTTACTGCTGTCCTCTTTCATTATAAAACGTGTTTATTACGCATTTTAGTTGTATTCCTGTTTAAAACTATATAACGCCTTCAACAGAAATGAGAAAAGTTTTAGTACGTACTTTAGATTTAACGTGATTTATAAAAGTTCATTTTAAGCTCATAAAAAGTACTCGAATAGTCCGCAACTCTGCATAGTTAACATTTATAAAACTTTAGTAGAACTATTTTTGTTTACTTTTTATTTGAAGTTGGCTAAAATTGTGGTCGTCAAATGTAATTTAAATTATTTATTAAATCTAAAATTGTGTATTAATATATGGGTTTCGTACGAGACGGTTATAGGGCGTAAATAGACATCACGGCAATGGAAGGGACACTGTTTTTATTTCCTTTAAAATGTATAGGAAACTGGTCACACGTTGGTTATATAAGCTATAAAGAATGGACGCTGCAACCCAATCACCATAACCATCCATCCATCCATTAGCCCATAAACATCCACTGTTAGAAAATAAATTTATTAATACACAAGTTTGTCGTAATATATGACAGGAAAAAATACTTACTGTACAAAAATGTGTGAATACATACTGTTCTAATAAAATAAAATAAATTCTCCTTGAAATTGACAGCAGCGTCACCTACCGGGTTTAATTGTGAATCTAAACTATTCTCGAAGCCCCTTGAATACGCACAAAAAAATTCATCAACATCGGTCCAGCCGTTTAGGAGGAGTTCAGTAACATACACACTTACACAAGAAATTTATATATAAAGATCTCATTTTTTTTTAGATTTACAATTGGACCCGCCAGGTGGCGCTGATGTAGTCGTATTTGAACAGAACAACGTCTGTTGGGTCAGCTACTATATATACATATAAATCTTCTGTTCCTATGTTTGTAATTGAACTCCTCATAAACGGCTGGACCGATTTTAATGATTTTTTTTTGTATATGCTCTATTGCGTGAGTTTTACATGCTTTTGTTTAGTAATCTATATTGCAACTACATTTTAAAATCTAGCTCTTCAACCGATTGAGACCTAATTTTTCATACACATTTAGCCTAGATGTCAGTATGTGGCGCGCGCAGGGACGCCTTTCTAAATCTAATATAGCGGACTAGTTATTTTAATTGATAGCCATTAGGCAAATTATCTTCTTTTTCTTAATTTAACTAAAGTTATTCCTCTCAAGATTTAGCTCATAAAGGAGTCTCTTTAAATATTACTTGAATGTAATAATTAATCTTTGACCTATGAAAGGAATTTTAACACAAGTATAACTAATAATTAATAACATAACATTAATTCGCTTAGCATTTCTAAAGTTTACGTTCATTTACATTATTATTTAATAACATAGGCTATCTTTATCTATATTATTAACAGAGTTGCGAAATTAATTTATTTGAATGAGCCGATCTGTTGTAGTTTACAAATATATAACGCTTATGACTATTACTTTAATACCTGTAAAAGAGTAGTGGGTATAAATGGCGACAAACCTAGCAAAATATAAAATAACGAAATAATAATAAGTATCTATGGTACGATCAAGAGAATACATTATAGATATACAGCTACAGTCAGAGCATATATGTATATTACACGTGAATAAAGATATTTTCGATTTTTCAATAAATAGGTCATCATCATCAGAATCTTCTCAGCCAACATCTGGAACCACAGATTTACAACGAGTGTGCGTCGCCAGTTAAGATTTACGGCACGAAAATGTGATATTGTGACGGCTCTCTCCTCAAAATGTGATCAGACAATTACAAAAAAGCACCTAATACTTAAATCTGTACTCTTAGTTAACCGAAGTTGGAGACAATGTCAAGCTCTCCAGAGGCGTTGAACGTGACTAATAATTTACGTGACCTTTGTGGAATATATGAAGACTTAAGAGTAACTACCACAAAGTAAACACTTTCTTAAATAACTATATATATATATATATGTGTACCATCATTCATCATCACTATTTCAGCTCATATAGGTACGTCCCACTGTTGGGCTCGAGCCTCCTCATAATAGAAGAGAAATTGACCTACTATATCACATCGGTCAAGCGAGGAGGAGAAGAGGGAACAGGAGAAGAAAACCCGAAATAAAACCCTAAGCTGTTGCTTAGGGTTTTATTTCGGGTTTCCTTCACCTGCATACATATTATATGCAGATTTAATTCCTTAGTCGTTTTACGATACCCTCGGGCAAGAGAGGGGTGTGGTGAATTGAATTTTTTCTCCGTCACCACACGGAATATATATATATAATATATATATATATATATATATATAGATATATATATATATATATATATATATATATATATATCAAGAAACTTCCGTTTCCAACACAGGGCTCTATCGGTTACACTCTTTCGACTACGTTTTTTTATGTTCTGGTATATAACTTTCACAATATAGCGTTCTATAGTAAAATTGAAGCACCACGTTTGCATGCACACTGGGTATAACTTTGTACTTTCAAACAATCTATCACCCTTAGAATAATAACATATAGAAGGTAAGTCCACGCACAAAAAGTGAGGCATTTCAATTGGAGCCTAATGAGGCCTACGCCGGAACAGTCCCGTAATGTACAAGTCATTGCACTCCACGAACGTACTGTTATAACTATAACTCTTCCCTGTTTCCCTTAGCTTTCCTCTTTCCTGCTGCATCATCATTTTCTAGGCTCTCGCCTCCCGCGCATCCCACATATCCATCAGTCCGGTCACAAATCCCGTTCGCGCTGGTCGATTTGTAATTAAAAATCATTGTACTAATTTTATAATATATTAAATGTGTCTGTGCCATTAAAATCTTTTTTTTTTTTAAAACTAATCTTCAAGAACCCGAATAACATTTGGTGGCAGCTTAAGGGATTTTTAAAAAATCCTCGGAACGCCTCGAAAGTTAGTGACAGTGAAAAAAAAATTTTTTGCTAAAATCGTTGAGAAGACCAGTGAACAATAATTAAAATCTACCGGACTCTGAACTAAAAAAATCCACTGTATCACGCTGTTTCAAGACTCTTTCCTACCGAGCTATTTGGTGGAAACCCATTACACCCTGAAGAGACTTCTCATACTCTCTGGTGTCGCTGTATTCTACTACATACTACTACCACCGTGCGCTACTACAGTTACTACTCATCTATCACCGTATCCTGAGTTTTACATAAGAAGAAAGCCTGGACCCTACTACCATCTCATACAGGAACATCGAGTGACTTCAAGGTGATAATGTTGCAGCTATTCCTGTGAGTCATAAACTTTTATTGTGATTATTCATAGTTTCCGTGACTCGTAACCTGTTTTATTTTTACATATTTGTACTTCGAATACGTTTAAAAGCTTTTAATTCTACTTATATACTTACCATTTATATTTAAATATCTTAATTATAAGAACATACACCGTAGAGATTTATTTAATAACAGTTACAATAAGTTATTTCATCGTCGAGCTAGCGCTTGCCGCCCACGCGTCGCTTTCTAGAAACTGATAACACCGTCCTGCATCCGAGTCACTGTGCATCTTTTAAGAATATTTTAATAACTTAGTTATAACCCCGACTTCTATTATAACTTATTTTGTTAACGTTTATGTCTAAACATACAGAAGTTAAAATAGAGGAACCGCCATCCAAAATGTCGGAAATTGATTTAAACGTACTTATTAAATTTATTGGAACTTTTGACGGCTCTAGGGACACCCTGATACCTTTTTTAAATAATTGCAGAAATGCAATTAACTTAGCTTCTACCTCTCAGCAAGATATCCTCTTTAAATACATCTTAAGTAGGCTTACTGGCAAAGCCGAATCGGTATGCGCCATAAAAGAATTTACAAAATGGTCCCAATTAGAAGACTACCTTAAAACACAATTCGGCGATAGGAAACATTACGCTCATTTGCTGGCTGACCTCCAAACTTGTAAACAGGGTCCTAATGAAAATATCAGCCAATACTCTTTGAGAATAGAGTCTTGCTTAGCTAAACTGCTTACCGAAATTAATATTTCCATTCCTACTAGGAAAAAAGACGAATTATCGGGCCGAGTAGCCACAATGCAAGATTTAGCCCTAAATAGGTTTATGATGGGTCTCGATTCAAGATTGGCAACGGTTGTTAGATGCCGTGACCCATCCACTTTAAACGAAGCTATAAATTTTGCTATAACTGAGGAAAAAATTCTAGGTATAACGTATAAGAAACCTTCGTTCTCGTCTTCGTTCAACCAACAAAATTTATTTAGACCAAATCATAACTCATCCTTCACACGGACTCAAGGTCAAACCAATTCTCCTAGACCTCAAGGTCAATTCTATACTAGATTCCAAAATCAACCTGGGCCCTCCAATATTCAAGCACCAGTCTATAGGTATTGCAAAAACATCGGACACACATTGGAGAACTGTCGCAAGAGGCAATTTAATCAACAAAAACGTAACCAAAATACAAACTTCTCCAATAATAATAATCAAAATTGGGCAGTGCATAATATCACCTACCCAAATACTACTGATCAGCAATACGAAGAGAGTGGCCACGACACAGTTGACAATACTTTAAACGAATAAAATTTCCTGAAGAGTGTCGCGCAGGAAATCCCAATGCGAAAGTCGATACTAAATCCACCGAATCCACTGAATCTACTAAATCCACTGACTCTACTAAATCTACTAAATCCACTGAATCTACTAAATCTACTAAATTCACTGAATCTACTAAATCCACCGAATCTACTAAATCCACTGAATCTAATAAATCTACTAAATTCACTGAATCTGCTCTGTTCTCTGTACCTACTAAATCTACTAAGTCCACTAATACCAGTGACTCTACTAAATCCTCTGCACCTACTAATTCCGATCCTTTAACTAATTACGCTATACCCACTAACCCTCCTAAAACTACTAAATCTTATATAAGTACTAAACCAACATTAACTACTACCTCTGCTAGATTAATACCTACCAAACTCCATTCATCTTCTACAACTTCTAATTTACCTACACCTGAAAACGGAACTGAAATATTTAAAATTAATACTCCTTGTAAAGTTCTACTTCCTGTCGTGCAAATCCTCTCCCCTGTATCCCAGAATCCACTAACTCTATTAGTTGACTCTGGAGCATCTGTGAGCCTGATCAAATCAACATGCCTGCAGAACGCACCCATACTCGTAAAGGAACCTATCAATCTGAAGGGCATTGAACCTGGTGACCATAGTTCCACGAAAACATTAGGTCATTTGCTATTAGAAATGCATTTAATTGAAAATAAAAAATCAAGTATTACATTATTTCACAAATTCCATGTTATTAACGAAATTCACCTTCCGTTTGACGGTATAATTGGAACTGATCTATTGAATTCTTTTAGTTGCAAAATCGACTATAATTTAAACACTCTTACTATTAAAGATATTCACATACCATTACAACTTCATGAACCAGTCTATTATCTTCCTCCTAGATCCGAAACGATGATCGAATGCTCAGTTTCTAACTCTAATATTAAGGAAGGGTTAGTACTTGACCAAAATCAATTTAAAGACGTACTAATTGCCAACTGTTAGTAAAGGTTAAAGAAAATAAAAGAATTAACATCTCGGTTATCAACACCTCTGACTCAATCGTAACACTTAAATCTAACTTAAACATACCTCTTATCCCTTTAAACTCAGAAGGAATGGATTACTTGCCTATCAATTCTATTACAAAACATCAACGTGAAGACACTGACTCTTACCTCCGTACCCAAGAGGTACTAAATCTCCTGCGAACTAAACACCTAAACACTGAAGAAGCCAATGCATTACATGACATATGCTCCGAGTATTCAGATATCTTTCATATCCCGGGAGATCAACTCACATTCACCACTGCAGTAAAACACGAAATCAGAACCTCTTCTCAAAATCCTATACACGTAAAATCTTATCGCTTTCCAGAAATTCACAAACCCGAAGTGGCCAAACAAATAGATCAAATGCTAAATCAAGGTATAATAAAACCATCTATGTCCCCCTGGTCTTCACCGATCTGGGTGGTACCTAAGAAATTAGACGCTTCAGGTGAGAGAAAATGGCGAGTAGTCATAGACTACCGTAAGCTTAACGATGTCACTGTAGGAGATAGTTACCCTTTACCACAGATATCTGAAATCTTAGATCAACTTGGGCAAAGTAAATATTTTTCAACCCTTGACCTCGCGTCAGGATTTCACCAGATCCTCATGGATGAACAGGATGCTTCTAAAACCGCCTTCAGCGTACCCCAGGGCCATTACGAATTCACTCGTATGCCATTTGGTCTAAAAAATGCACCAGCTACTTTCCAACGGCTCATGAACACAGCACTCGCTGGCCTTCAAGACATTCGGTGCTTTGTGTATTTAGATGACGTAGTTATTTACTCCCACGACCTTGCCAGTCACGTAGAAAATCTTGAATTAGTCTTTAAACGTCTCAGAGAATTCAATCTCAAACTTCAACCGGATAAATGCGAATTTCTTCGGCGTGAAGTAGCTTACCTCGGGCATGTAATCACAGAAGAAGGTGTAAAACCTAACCCCGGAAAAGTTGAAGCCGTTACTAAATTTCCTACTCCGAAATGTCCTAAGGACATTAAATCCTTCTTAGGTCTCGTGTCTTACTACCGCCGATTCATTCCAAATTTTTCAAAAATTGCTAAGCCTCTAACTCAACTCTTGAAAAAAGATGTCCAATTTCTATGGGAAAACCAACAACAAGTCGCTTTTGACGAACTCAAATATAAACTCACTTCAGCTCCAGTCTTAATATATCCCGACTTTTCTAAACCTTTCACTTTAACTTGCGACGCTTCTAACTACGCAATAGGCTCAGTTCTCTCACAAGGTCCAAAAGGTCAAGAAAGGCCCATAGCTTTTGCATCCAGGACACTTAACAAAAGCGAATCCAATTACAACACAACTGAAAAGGAACTTCTGTCTATCCTCTTTGGTTGTAAAACATTCCGTCCGTATCTATACGGGCGCAAATTTAATATCATCACTGATCACCGTCCACTCACCTGGCTAATGAACCATAAGGATCCAGGGAGTAAATTACAAAGATGGCGTCTCAAACTCTCTGAATATGAATACGAAATTACCTATCGGAAAGGAAAATTAAATGCCGCCGCTGACGCTCTATCACGATACCCAGTAAACCCCATAGATAATATTGATCCTATGAATATTGACGATTATATTAGTCCATTTGATGATGGTCTCAATGTAGATTTCAGTCCTCTCAACTCACCTGACAGCATCCAACAACCAACACCCGACATTTTAAACATACCAATCCCTGAAATTACTAATAACGAGTTTAACACACCTTCAACCTCCCGTCTCTTATCTAACCCAAACGCTGACCAACCCTCAACATCTCGGGTTGATCCTAATACAAACAATTTACTATCAGAGCGACACAACGATAACCCTTCACCTACAAATTCTTCGATTCCAAACAGCGTCTCCTCTAACGATCTTGAAAATATACAAAATGCTATAATCAGTAATAATTATTCTCAATTCTTAAAAACAATGAACAGCAAAACCTTTGCCTCTGATGCAAAAATTCTGGAAAGTAACACTAGTATCCTTAAAAGTAACGACAAAGTAATAATTATACCCACATCTATTGATCTCGACGAAACTAACCCCTATGTCGAAGAAATTTTAAGTAGCATAGAAAACAAAAATGAAATTTTAAACAAAGAACGCACTTTATATTCATTTCTAGATTTTATCCATAATGGCCGCCGCATCTTTTTTCTTTTTACTAAAGTCTACCACTTCGATAATGCAAGCTATGAAGGTATATATACCTCTCTAAGAAATCTACGTAATACCTTAATCCAACAACCTACAACGTCCATAAGCGTAACTGACTTCAAAAATCCTTTCGAAGCTCATTCCTATACAAAACTATATAATATCATTCTATTTCTATTCCACAATACTAACATCCTTGTCTCTATTCACCGTAACACAATCATATTTCCATCTCTCAGTGAAATCAAGAAGATCTTACACGAGAATCATGATATCCCTATTGCTGGGCATCTAGGAAGTACTAGGATGCTGAAACGAATTCAAGAAAAGTATAATTGGAAAGGCATGCGTAACGATGTTGAAACATATGTAAAGTCTTGTAAACTTTGCCAAGAAAATAAAGCATTCAGACAAATTCACAAAGCTCCTATGCAAATCACCACGACCTCAACAGCTCCTTTCCAACGTTTAGCAATGGACATAGTAGGACCTTTACCCGAAGCAGGACCAGCTAAACTAAAATATATCTTAACGCTACAGGACGATTTAACTAAATATTCTTTAGCGTATCCTATCCGATCAATAACAGCAGAAGAAACCAGCGAATGTCTTTTACATTTTGTATCTTTATTCGGTATACCAAAGGTTATTCTAACAGACCAAGGTACTAATTTTACTGCGGATCTTTTCAAAAAAACATGTGACCACCTAAAAATTAAACAGCTATGGTCAAGCGCTTACCACCCACAAACGCAGGGTGCTCTTGAACGCAGCCATTCGACGCTTAAGGAATATCTCAAATCATTTGTCAATGAAGACCAAAATAATTGGCCACGTTATGTATACACTGCTATCCTAACTTATAATACTAATGTTCACTGCACAACTAACTATACACCCTATGAACTCGTATTCGGACACAAACCCTTCATACCTGACTCTATCTATGACACACGCTCTGATGCTACATATCCAGAATACCTTAAAATGCTCTGTCACCGCCTCAAATTATCCCGAAATATAGCTACCGACAATATCCAAACATCTAAAGAAAGATCAAAAACCTACTACGACAATCACACAAGATCTGTAAAGTACAATTTAGGAGATCTTGTCTACCTAAAAAATCATTTACGCCTCAGGAAAGCTTTATCCCCTTTATGGAAAGGCCCCTATAAAATCATAAAAGTACATAATAATAATACTGTAACTCTATTGATAAACAGAAAACACGTAAGACACCACTTTGACCAAATCAAACCTGCTAATTCTAACTCTGTCTAAATATACCTACCCATTCAATAGTATCTTCGATTTTCTTTTCAGAATTACTCTGTCAATAAAATTTATCATTGCAACACCACAGGAACTCATTCAACCAGTCAACAATAATCCTGGTATCCTCTTCGACTCCTCTGGAACAGTAAAGATTATAAAAGACCACTGTCACATAATAATGCCTATAGATATATCATTTATAACATCTCATATTGAAAATATAAAAAGCGTTTTTGGAACATTACGTTACTTGTGCCAACAGAGCGAATCAATCAATAATAATGAATGTAATAATATGCTACAACCATTAGATGCTTTGTTTAATGATATTGTCCGCGACTACAATTCTATTTCACATCTTTTACCTACTTATTCGAAAAGAGCCGCCTGGTTTTCAGCTGTCGGTACAGTATTTAAACACATATTTGGAACTTTGGACGAAGACGATGCACAAAAATACAGTCGAGCCATTAGAAAACTACAAACATCTAACAAAGACTTAGCCGCAAGTCTTAACCGGAACATTTTTATTTCGAAAACCGCGATCTCTAACTTCAATTCTTCGATTTTAGAATTAAATAAAAATCAGTTCTTATTAAACGACGCGATGGAAAAAGTGTCTCTTGTTGTTAAAAATATCTCTGAGATTATCAATTCCATAAACTTTAGAAATAATATAAATGAGATTATTGATGTATTACAAGCCAATTTGTTAACATTATCATATAAGGTAGAAGATATTGTAAATAGTATTTTATTTGCAAAGAGTAACACTTTGCACCCATCAATCCTGACTTCGACAGAATTGTTTCATGAGATAATCAGTAGTTTTAAGAATTTACCTAAGTATAAGGAATTTCCTGTAGAATTAACTTTAGACAATATTTACCTGTTAATAAATTTATCGGATTTAATAACATATTACTTAGATAACAAATTAATATATGTCTTGAGAATACCCATGGTTGACTTAATTAGTTATAATCTATATAAAAATGTACCCATACCAGTACCTCATGATAAAAACATACCTAGCTCTTTTGCTATGATAGTTTCTTCTAAATCTTACATCGGTCTTAGTGAAGACAGAAAAACTTATTTTAGTATAGATAACTTAGATATATGTAAAATAATTATAAGTAAACATTTTATATGTAAGTCAATCGATGTATATAACGTCGCCACTAATCCTAGCTGTGAAACTGACATTATGACAAAAGCTGTAGAAGTCGTACCCGACAAATGTAAAACGAGTTTCATCTTTGGCAATATCGACGTATGGCATAAATTAAATGGCAATAGATGGATTTTTGTAAGCCGCCCTCGCTTCGCTTCGGTTTCAGTCGCCTTACCCGCGTAGTTCCTGTGCCCATAGGAATAACACGATTAAAAATAGCATATGTTACTCCCTGATACTATGGCTTTTCATTGGTGCAAGAATTTCGAAATCGGTTCGGTGGTTTAAGCGTGATAGCGTAACAAACAAACAAACTTACTTTTGCATTTATAATATTAGTAGGAATTAAACTTCCGCTTCATTAATTGTAACAGCAAAGCTTCTTACTTTCGTAGGAGAATAAGTTTCATCACGAAAGGTCTGTTTTAACGTTTCTAAAGGTACTTTAATTTAATTATTCTTAAGGTTTACATATTTGAAAATAAGTACAACTTTAACGCGAACGCGCCGAGCGCATATAGGCCTAGACACGCGAGTTACTCTTGCTGTTTGGTAATCTTTAAATACATTACCTATAATATTATTTTATGCCTCGTAATTCTAGCAAATAAATTTGAGTTACGACTGAAGCAACACATTCAAACAAAATGTAGAAGACAACGCCCAAATATAAGTATATATCGTAAAAACGGTAAAAAAAAAATATAAATATGAACTTTTAAATAATAATAATAAATTTATTTTCAAAAAGTAATGAATCATTTGTCGGTGAAGTCAACACTCACATCATAATTATTATAATATTGTGCATGCCACCTTTTCTACATTTATGTTTTACTGGGATTTAATTATGCAAAACTAGTCATTGTATCCCAAAATTCCAAATAATTATTTAACTTTTCTACCATTTTAGCACGATAATCAGCGAGCCTATGCTAATTCATGATGTGCACTGATTCTACCTTGGTATTATAACTAAATTTTAATTTGTAATACTGTACTCATAGCTCATAGCACAAAATCGTGTCGTAGCTATGAATATACATTCGTATGGAAATCGTGTCGTTCCACAGTAATACCACAATAATGGGAATAAAGAGTTGCTATTACCTACAAGTTGGGCTTCAATTGTATACTAATATTAAATTGCCAAGATCTTGGTCGCAAAAAATCTGTTTAAGCTATAAGATATTTCGATTTTTTCTAAGACAAGTTAACGCATTTACAGTGATAAGAAAAAACACGTACTGAGGTAATACCAGCAGCTTTATTTTTCTTAATTATATTTCCAATCGATGCTTAAGAATATTCTCGTATTTTAATATTGGTTAACACGTATTCGGTGCGTGAGCTGTCTAAGTGCTCTAAAATACCATTTATGATTCGAAAATGTAACATTTTGAGGCCTTCAAATATGAACAAATCATCAACATCATGAATATATAAAAAACTATGTAATTTATAATTAGGTTCATCATCATTATCTCAGCCAATACACGTCCCATTCTTGGGTTGGGGCCTCCCTCAGGAAACTGACCTACTATACCACACTGGTCAGACGTGTTGTACAAAAGTGGTGGTAACAAAAGTTTCGAGTTTTCCTTCTCTTGCATAGATATTATATGCATATTATATCCCTTAACCACGGATAAATGAGGGGGAGCTGAATTGTATTCTTACTCTGTCAGCACACGGGCCACAATTAGGATACGAGATTAGAAACATATAACATTATACTAACTTATTTTCTTTAGAAAATAATAAAGGAATTCCCGGTAATATGGATAGATTCTTTACCCAGTGTTATTATTTTTAATTACCATTAAATAAATAATCTTATTTTAAAAGATCGCTGTGGAATTAAAATAAATTCCGTCAAAGAGCGTATTCGCTTTAAAAGCAACCGTTATCTAAAGTAAATTATACACTTGGAAAAGCGCGGGTTAAAGTTTTTGCTTCAAGGTATATCGAGACAATTTTATTTTTTTGTTGTCATCGTTCTCATAAAGCTTTAACTCTTATATTATTCTGTGTAATAGTTGATTAAACGTTTAGCTATTCTGAATTATTCAATCACGAAGGTCAATGATCTAGTGTTATACAGAGTGTTGCAATTTCTACGGCTGGGTGTTAAGGGTTTGATTCCCAGATATGATAACTGTCGTGAAAGACGACTAACGGATTAAGTATGCATATAACATCTATATGCAAGGGAAGAAAAACCTGAAATTAAATCCCATACCAACACGTCTGACCGGCGTGGTGTGGTAGGTCAATTTGCCTTCTATTGTGGAGGAGGCTCAAGCCCAACAGTGGGACGTGTATGAGGTGAAATGATGATGAAATGAGTTGAAGAATTTGTTTTGTTGAACGCGATAGTCTCAGGTACTGCTGGTATGAATTAAAAAACTCTTTTAGTATTAGATAGCCCATTTATGGAGGCAGCCTATAGACTGCATAACATCGCATGATGTTATGTAACCAATAAGAGCCTTGTCAATGAAAAAAGTTGTAAAAACGGGGCAAATGAATTTCTTTTGAGAGCCTCTGTTGTATGTGCTGCGCGTTATAGGTGTTTACAATCCATTCTCTAATCCTCTCTCTTCGTGATGCAAACCAAGTTGTGTGAGTTAGTTAGTATATAATAAAAGTGATTCACGTTCCGTATCTAAATTCTGAACTCACAGTCCTTGATACCTTCACTACTGCTATCAAATAGTCGGAAAGATTCTAGTCAGACAATAGAACGTCAATTGCCAGTTTTTGAACTTGGAACGTCAGTATTGGTAGTTTTCGATCTTATAGTGAAGTGGACTATGGTAAAAAGTTTCACTTACTGCGAAGAGTCGTTTCTAAAAAATGAGATCAAGAATATGTGAAAAAAATAACAATAAATTATATTATGTTATCTGATGTTTACGCGAGCACTACACATTGTAAATAAAACTACTTTTACGGATTATATCGCGTTTGTATTTGATTTATGATTGCCCGATGTTTCGAACACTTTGCAGCATTCATGGTCACGGGCGGACTAAGGTGTCTCACGTCCAACAAGTAATCGTTATTACAGACACTTACAATTATCTACCCGATACAGAAAATAGTTATAAATTTATTAAATTGTTACCCACATTTTAGTACAAATTTATTGCCAGTGTAAGAAGAAAATGAATCTATATGAAAAAATTATATTGTTTATGGTTAGTAATTATTAAATTTGTAGCAATTATTGTTACAATTTGTTGATTTAAAACTAACAAAACTAATATACTACCACCGGATCGGAACGCGGCCACACTGAGAAAGATCCGGCAAGAAAACTCAGGGGACATGATGCTAAATTAATATTGAAACGTCGGGCAATCATAAATCAAATACAAACGCGATATAATCCGTAAAAGTAGTTTTATTTACAATAAATTATATTAGTCAACAGCCTGCAGAGCTATTTTGGATGTACTTTGTCAAGAACGTGAATCGAATAAGTACCTCATCATTTGTCAACGTTGATAAGTTTTTTGTAACCATGTTTATATAGTTGACTCTAATAAAGCTCATTACTGAAGCCTACTGTAAAATATAAAAAAGTATAACTTAATATGTATATTATTTCAAATTTATAGAGCTCGTATTGTTAGGATTGGCAATTCTTTTGCTAAAAATTTAACGAGTCAATAGGATAATAAGTCATTTTTCTTTAAGGGTTATTATACCTTTTCTTGTCATCATTAAAGTAATATGTTAGCATAAACATATTTCCAACTAGTAGTATATTTATTTATTACTATCTCAACAGACCGTTATTCATGACTATGTATAAGACTGGCAATAAATTTCTATCAAAATGTGGGTCAAAATTTAATAACTAATTCTGTAATGGGTAGATATAAATCTTTGTGATAACTATGACTTGTTGGACGTAGGATAGCTTAGTCCAACCATGGCCATGAACGCTTTAAAATATTGAAAAGGTCGGCCAATCAAAAATCAAATACAAACGGGGTAAAATCCGTAAAATAGTTTCATTTACGGCTATGTAGAAGTTTGGATGTGTGTCGCTGCTCCATGTTTGTCAAAATGACTCGAACGGCTTTTTTATTGGCAGTCTGTGATTTGCAGGCGTAGTATCCGTTCCGTTCGAAGGGATGATAGAGCGGCGCTATAACCTGCCGTATTTTTGCCCAATGACCATTGGGTCACCCACTGGTACCGAATCTCTGACGACTGTGGCTGGCCGGTTACCCCCCCAGTGGTTAAGGGAGCATCAGAAAAAAGGAGAGCCGCCGCTCTCTCTCTCTCTCTTCCTCTTTTCAATAATGCTCCTTAGACTACGCTTGCGTGAAGACAACATTCTAAGAAGTCCATGTAATAGTAGTGGTCATTGGATTGACAGATAAGGTATCTGTAAAAAAGTTTTAAAATGATCATTTTATTTGTTTCAGGTTAAACCAAAAAGATTACGCATTTTGCGAAGATACTTTTGAGGATAATGGCTGTTCAATAGAGCGGCTCAATGTTTAGGAGAGGGTATAAGACTGGTTACTTACGCGTGGTGCTAAAGGCAAGGTCCTGGAAACGGGTGCCCATGAAGATACTTAAGTGGGGACGAAAAATGCCATCAAACAAGCAGTACAATTTAGTACAAAACGATGAGTATGACACCAGAATCCCGTTGCACCCTGATGAAGCTTTTGAATATGGGATCACCTTTCAAGCTAAGGTAAGAATAACTATATGTATATTACTATAGTTATATGGAATGAAAACATGAGCTAAATGGAATTAGAAATTGACGTCATATTTTGGCGATAGTTTAAATTCCGTTGGCGACCAAGGTCATTATATGTCACGAAATTGTAGTTAAAAGGCAATGATAACTATGAGATAAACATAAGTATTTAATATATGACTATGTAGATTATTACATTGACTAATGACAGGTAAATTTTGTAATAAAAAACTTATCATTCATCATTATATTCAGCTCGACCTTATTCTAATTTATATGGTCTCGCCGAAGTATCAGCTTCTTCAAATACAGGTTGAAAAACAGCAAAACATAAACTTGGCTGAGATTTTTGTTCACTACTCTTGAGAATGTAAATCGTTGACCGTGGTACTGTGCATAAATAGGTGTAAAATTTAGTTGTCAATTACTAAACCGGTTAGTGTCAGCATTTGTATTATTTGTGGCCGTTACAATATACGTAATAGGGTGTTTCACAGTTTTATAACAATGACTAACACTTCCACCCCTGAAGAAGTAAACTAATGTGTACATTGTAGCAGCGATTATAACTTGAAAGCTGTTGAATTCAACAGCTTTCTTGAGAAGGATTTGCAGCAGATTTTAATAATACAATTAAAATTCGAATCTAATACATCATATTGTTATACTAGTATCCAAAATATAAAACTACATAAGGGATCGAAAGCATGTTAATACCTAATATATGTATGTCTTTCTGCTAAATATTTCTGACATACCAATTGGTAAGGACCTATCAACCTTATGTTTTAAATAAGGTTGATATTTTAATACTGCTCAATAAATTATAATTAACAGCTTAGCTGATGTGAGCTACAAATAACCCTTACAGTTTCTGGTGTTATTTCAGTTTTATAATCAACTAGCCGTCCTCACTTCGCTTCGGTTTCAGTCGCCTTATCTGCGTAGTTCCCGTTCACGTGGGAATACCGGGATAAAAATATAGCCTATGTTATTCCCTAATATTATAGCTTTTCATTGGTGAAAGAATTTTTGAAATCGGTTCAGTGGTTTAAGCGTGAAAGCGTAACAAACAAACAAATAAACAAACAAACTTACTTTCGCATTTATAATATTAGTAAGGATTTTGTACCATGACGTGACTAAGCCAATATTTTTTCATTTCAAAACGAAGGTTTGTTGGTTTATACTTTCTGATATATAAAAATAATTGTTTATTCTGCAGTTATACCATGAAAAGTATTGGCAACAAAATTTCAATCAAGTACAGTTTTAAAGCAAATTACAATTAAGAATTTCAACAGGGCAAATATAAATAGGAAAATACAATTTTCCAATTTCTATCAATAATTTAACGATGCTAATGGATGTGGAAACATGAGTATATTTTAATAGCCCTATTGAATATTAATGATTCTGCAATGGAATCGGAACAGATGGTACCAAATTGACGATCCTAATTATTAAAACAAAGAACACAATGGCGGTAATGAGGACTGTCAACAGAAGTGAAAACTTATAACTATGAACAAACAGTTGTTATTTTTGGATATTAAAATTAATTGTTTGATATAAGTTAAAATTTGTGATAAAACTTTTGGGGTTTATGTAATGTTGATATCTTCTTCTTCTTTTTGTTTAATGGCCATAAGCTACAATAATATGAGCTCTTGGTGCCAGTGTCGAGTTATAATGTGAATTATTCACGTCTACAATCTTCGTATTTTAGTCAGTCGTTACCATTGATTTGGTGCTGATAACCAAATACGCTTCCTATGGGCATTTTGGCAGAATGTGAAAATACACGCAATTCACTATTATTTCATATTCATTACATTTCAGCATGTTAATTGCATTATATTACATAAAATATCAAAAAAATATTCAATATAACACTATAGAACACTAAAATTCTTACTAATTGTTACTCCCTGATTAATATCAGGGAGTAGTGTTGCCCAAAAAAGTCTTGGTCTTGCGGTCTTGGTCTTGGTCTTGCGAGAAATGCGAGACCGAGACCAAGACCAAGACTGCTTAATTTTTGCAAGACCAAGACTAAGACTGGCTCTGCAAGACTTGAGCAAGACCAAGACTGAGGCTGCAAGAGTCTCGCGGTCTTGCATTTAATTCAAATCACCATTCCAGCTTATATACGGTGGAGCTCGTGTCTTCTATATAATAGGAGGGAAATCGGCCGTGGCCGGAGAGGAATCGCCACGGTGATCGGCCGTGTTGTTACAGGGTTTCATGTCAAGTTTTCCTTCCCTTGCACCGATGTTATATATTTTAGCCCTTAGTCCTGAGTTCGCTCTCGCGGGTAAAATAGGGGTGATGAATTGTATTCTTACTCCGTCATTACACGGCAAGTCAAATCAGTCTTGAGATATCCATCTATTGGCCAATCGATTCTCAATGTTGGTGTTGGCTTTTCAGAATTACTCTTCGGAAAGGCTTAAGGACAATAACCACGAGAGTGCTCTTGCTCATTATACATATTTATATATCCGTTTATTCATTAGCCCAACGACGTTCACTGTTGGACATAGAAATATACCTACAATTAATCTACATAAATGTCCGTGTAGGGACAGAGTACGAATACAATTCACCACTCTCTTACCCGTGGATGTCGTTTCAAATCGGACCGAGGCAATGGTGTTCGGAAGCCATTATTATTTTTTTTTATGGGTGGGCTATGATAAGCATACGCGCGGTTCATTCCGTCCGGGGCGATGAAAGGACGGCGCACGGGCCCATAACCTACCCGTATCCACGTCGCCTCGTTGTTGTGCCGACCACCAGAGCAGCGTGACTTGTCGTCAGTGGTCAAATAACTCCGTCGCTTGCCAATCAAATTGAAAAATCTTTTTTGTTGGAAAGGGGGAATGTTAAATGACATAAAATTTATTGTATTAACTGCCATTGTATTAACTGGTGATGTCTTAAGAAAACAGGGTCGAAATTCCTTCCTTTGTCATAGTAACTCTGTCTAATGTAACACCAGGGGAATAGGAGAGTAATTTTCCCCAGTGGTAAGGGTTATATTCAATAGTGGACTATAGGTTAGCATATGGATAGATAGGATAGGATGATATTTGATTAATTTAGTTGGATTTTTTATTGCCATGATAAATGACTGTTACGTTATTCCAACTGCAAGACTTGCAAGACCTTGCGAGACTCTTGCTGCAATACCAAGACCAAGACTCGAGTGTGCAATACCAAGATATGTTAAAATATTATAAATCTTACAGGTCATATATGTATGATATGATGGCGCTTCCGATACATTTCTGCTCGTAGTTATAAAGGGGCTGGTTTGTGCAGGGTAGTACCACGATCTCGTTAAAAATCGACGTTTGAGTGGCAATAATTTACTACCACAGCTACTGTTCGGTGAGCAGCAGAGTCGGAAGTCCTGGTTTTGTAGGGATCCATTAGTGCCACTTGTAATTTGCCATTAGTTGAGATGTTTGCTTGTCTGTCACCAAAGATTAAATCGAGAATGTCTGCTCGATTAGTCCAGCTGATTATGCTGTTAAGCTTTTTGTGTAATCTCTGTCACAGTGACTTGGTCTTTAAAAACGTTAAACGATAGATACATTTCATAAATTCTAAATAATTTAACTGCGAATGGGAGTTTGCATTGATCCGAATTTTTTTTTTTTTTTTGTGTGGTGACGGAGTAAGAATACAATTCACCACGATATCCATGGGCAGGATAGGGAATCTTGCCCTTGGATATCATAAAAGACGACTAAGAAATACAATACGCATATAACATCTATGCAAGAGAAGGAAAACTTGAAATAGAACCCTATACTAACATATCTGACCAGCATGATATAGTGAGGTCAATTTCCCTCCTATTTTGAAGAAGGCTCGAGCCCAACAGTAGTAGTAACAGTATATGAGCTGAAATGATTATGATGATGATGATGAATGTGAGTTTGATTGTTACGTTTTGACGCTTAAACCAATACACCGATTTTAAACATTCTTTCATCAATGCAGAAAAATATCATCATCAGGTAACATAAGCTATATTTGATTTCTGTATTCTCATGGGCACGGGAAGGAGAGGATAAAACCGCAGGGAAAACATTTTGAAAGATAATACTTTAGTTATCACTAGCAACCCTCCCTCACTTCGCTTCGGTTTCAGTCGCCCGCATAGTTCCAGTTCCCGTTGGAATACCAGAATTAAATATAACCCAAGTTACTCCTTATGTAGACAGACACCTCGTAGTAAAATATTATCAAAATCGGTCCAGCCTTTTTGAATAATACCTCAAACAAACAGACAGACAAAAAAAAATTAAGTGTATTTAAGACAGGTGTCGTGCAAATAACGGTGTGCGCATAAACATTTTGTATAAATGTATAGATTGTAGTTTAAGTTAAAAACTATCATCATCATCATCATCACCAGCGCAGTCACTCAGCCCATATAAGTCCCATTGTTGGGCTCGGGCCTTCTCTGTAATAGGACGGCAATTGCCTTGCTATTGACCGCTTATATACATACTTAGATATAATTCACGTGGATTAATTGTGTCTTTTTTGCTTGATTTTTTTTTTCTATTATTTTTTTAGATATCTGTATCCTTATCAAGCAATCGTTTCCACCAGGAACTACCAGAGTCTATACTATTTTGTAATTTACCATCATCACTATTTAAGCTCATATACGTTCCAGGGGTTAATTTTTAGTTTTCCTTCTCTTGACTAGATATTGTATGCAAGAGATATCATACTCTTAGTCGTTTTTTTTACAACAACCACGGGAAATTGAATTGTATTCTTATTTCGTCACCACACGGAAAGAACTATATTTATTTGTATTTCTAATCAATATTGAAACAGTATTCAAATTTCAAATTAGCAGTTGATCCCAATTTAAGGTTAGGAGATGACGCTGTAAGTTATTTAAATGTCTCTCAATTCAGAGAATAACAATTGTAAATTTAATTAATGTTTCCACTCCGTTGAATCGCAAAATTCTGTTTCAATCTTAACAATTGTTGTAAAAGAGGACAATAAATTTTGAGTTGGTCGAACTGTGCCTTTGTGATTTACGACTATTAATTTAGATTAATTATAAAGCAGTAAGCATACTCAATGAGTCTTGGCAAACAGAGACTGTATTATTGTTAGGGTTATGTGGTTCTAGAGATTATAAACTGCCGTGATATTTGTTTGTGTTAATTTAACTTTTTTTAATAATCGGATTTTGTTAGGTTTAAATTAATAAAGTGTCATAATAATTACTATAAATTTATTTTTTAGTAATTACGAATCATAAATAATACATTTTGATGTGAAACATTTATAAGCGAGGGTGAACCTGATCGTTGGCGTGGGTTAACGCCACGCTTAGATATATACATTTGTGTAACGAAACCATGACTTGTTTTAGAATTTTGTACAACGCCATCTAGTGAGTTGTTGAACTCACTGTTTAGTAAACACATACCTATAGTGTATACTAATGAAAATAAAAGTTTATTGAATAAAAATTATCATTTTTTGAAAAAGAATCGAAATCGAAAATAATAGAATACTATTAATACTTTATGCCATATTAGTTACTGTCATAATCTGTTTTTTATGCATATATACTTGTACAAAATAAATTTGATGTTTCACATCAGCCACCCTTGGCACGGCTACCTTTTTATTTCATATAAAATAATTTTCTTCTTGTACTGGCCATAACTGTGCCAAAATGTGGGTCAATTTTTAATAACTATATAATTACAGTTGCGGGTCGATATAAATCTGTGCAATAAAAATAACTTGTTGGACCTGAAACATCTTAGCCTGCCCGTGAACCATAAACGCTGTAAATTGTTGGGCGATTAAAATCAAATACAAACGCGATAAAATCTGTAAAATAGTTCTCTATTTACAATGTGTAACACTCGTGTAAATATCGGAAGTCCTTACATTGAAGGGAGTATGGTGGGTTATGGAGTCGCGTGCAGCCCTTTATTCCCCCCGGATAGAACAGAGGTATGTGTTCAGACTATATAGCCTACCAAAAAAAAACTCTCTTTGGAGCATGGCCACGTAAGAAATAGTTCGCACCTTGATATCGATGCTAGCCATTTTCCGTTCTTGGTCTTGGAACTTTTGATGAGAAAGTTGTGGAATTTAATAGATCTAATTGAGGTTTATTTATATATAAGTATCCAAATACCGAGATCTGTAGATTTAACTTAAAACCTAATGGATTTCCATAAATAGCTTCACATCTTTATATCCTTGACGACTTACTAACACACGGTGTCATTCTTTTTGTTTCCTCACCATTAATCTTTTTACGCTTTATAGATCAAAAATTTTAAATTGCCGGATTTTCATACAAACTTTAATGCCTTATTTAACCCCCTTGCAGGTCGATTTCATAAAAGAAGCTGATACACGTGATTTTAATTTTTTGGCCAATAAAAAAAACATATTATTAATCAACAATAAGTACTAAATTGCATACAAATTTTAAATAGCCATTTACTCCTTTAAGAATTTATTTCCTGAAAATGCTGGCATATGTGTTTATTTATATAAAACTACTAGCAGACCCGGCCACGCGTTGCTGTGGCTAATGTTTTTGTTATATTACATTTTATTAAACTATTTAATTGGAACTATAGGTGAACATCTGGCATGGAGGTCGTCATATTTTTTTACATATGTCATCTATGTTAAAAAGCAAGTTAAAATCGTATATGACACGTTTGTAGGTTTGACATAGCAGCGCCATCTATTAATTAATTACTCAATCCAGTCAACAGATATCGCCATCTGTTAAAATCGTTTGGAGTTAACAGATAATTGTGAATGTCAAATACCTAATAGACAAATAATTTGCAATAAAATAATATTGTGACTATAAATTAAGATGTAAGCTAGGATAGCTTCTAGATCATTCAAGTTGGGTCAAACTGCACACCATGTGCAAGTTTGATTTAAATCGGTTAAGTAGTTTAGGAGTCCATCGCGGACAAACAACGTGACACGTAATTTATATATATTAAGATAAGCTGAACTATAAATTTTGCCGTATGGAGTAAGAATACAATTCACCCCCTATCTTGCCCGTAGGAGTTGTAACATACGAATAAAGGATACGCCTTTAACATCGGTGCCAAAGGAGGAAACCTCCAAATAAAACTACTATAGCACGCTGGTCAGACGTATTGGTCTTGACCAGCGTGCTATAGTAGGTCAATTTCCCTACCATTATGGAGCCTCGAGCCTAACGGCGGGACGTATATAAGCTGTGATGATGATGATAATAAGCTGAAAATTTCACAGATCTAACTTCATATCTGACGCCATTTTCATGCAAACTTACAACCCTTATTTTACCCGCTTAGGGGAGAAAATTCCAAAAAAATCTTTCTTAGCGAGTACCTACTATATCAACAACCTAAATATCAAGTTTATAGCGCCAGCTGTTTAGGGCTGTGCATTGATGAATCAGTCGATCAGTCGGGACAAGTAATAATATATAGTGAGTGACGTCATCAAATTTCTAAATTAATATTAAAAATCAGTTACAAGTATCATTATTTTGGTAACACTGTATTTTAAACATTTTGTAACTTTTATAAACTATCACACAATATATCTTGGCTGCCTATTATCAGAATAGCACAATTGCTAATAATCACTTTCTGTATTCACTTTCCTTTCATTAACTGGCTATCTAACATTGTACAAAGACAAATGGAAAAAAAAATCAAAGTAGCAAAATCGCTAAGATATTAAAAAGACCACCAAAAAAACGTCTTCAAATACAAACGAAAGTTTCGAAATATTCAATGTACCAAAAAAGGAAGTTCCCCCAAATACAATTGAGAAACTTTCAATTTAGCAAATGTACCAAAAAGGTTTTACCGATATTTTACTTTTTAACTTAAGCAAACTTCAAGGCAAAGTAAAATTGACAATTTAATGGATGCAGACTAAATTTGGGGATACATTAAAATAGATTTAGGGATATACTAAAATATATTGAATATGATATAATAGTAAATTGCAGGCATTTTTATATTCTTCCAAAATTCGTAGAACAATCATGATTTGGCTGTCAGCACCTAACCAATTGTAACGACTATGATTAAAATATAAAGACTAAAGACGGCAAGAAAAGATATTATAACTCGAAACTGGCACTAATAACTCATAATTGAAGCTTATTGCCACTACATAAGAAGAAGAAGATTTAGGGATAGAAATTTATTTCATTATGGTTATATAACTATATAAATAGTAATCATATATTACAGACTAATAATACCTCCACATTTTAAGTAAGAATACCTGGTTGACCGAGCTTCGCTCGGAATATTTTTGTTGTATTTTTATCGAATTTATTTAGATATATATATATATTAATAAAAAATAAAATTAAATAATGAAAAAAATATCAAAAATTACAAAAAGAGAACAATAATAACACCGAGATTCGATCCGACGCTGTTTGAATGTCAAAAGAAAACAAAAAGAAAACTGGACAACTTCCCAACTGAGCTATTGTAACTGCTGACAACGACAACGAAATTCGAATTCCTATTCAGAGAATGTCAATAACATTTTGTGTCATTGTATTGATCGATTTTTTGGCTCCGAAACCTCTAAATTTCATCAAAATTGTTGGATCCGAGATCCTGAATATATATATATATATATATATATATATATATATATATATATATATATATATATATATATATATATATATATATATATATATATATATATATATTCAGGATATATATATATATATATATATATATATATATATATATATATATATTATATACAAGAATTGCTCGTTAAAGATATAAGATAGGATTCGTCAGCCCTGAATCGAACTATAGTTATAAACAAAAGCTAAATTTTGCATTCACTCATGAAAATATTGATGGTAAATAGAAAAGTAACCTATCCTCACCCCACTCGTCTACGAAGTGGCTTCCTAAGCTAGGATTACCCTAGCTTTATTGAGTTGTTCCCTTGCCTTTATATTTTTTTTACACTACAAAACTTAATGGGATTTTATTTTAGACGCATTCCTGTACAAAAAATGAAAAGGGTTGCTACCAGCAGTAGGTACCTAGCCGTTCTTTTACTTTAAACAATAATGTCACATTCTGGACGCTTGATAATATAAAAATTGGACCTTTGTAAAGAGATACGCATTTCTGCGGAGACCCTTTATTCAAGTACGGGTAGGTAATCGAGTTTACAACAACGCGTTGGACAAGGACTTGTTTCACTGTTCTAGATACTTGTATGAATCTTATACAAAACTTACTTTGAGAATACTTGGATAATCCAAGTAGAATAGCGTAAAGGTTAAGTGGTCACTAATGATTCGTTTGGCATAAATTATCGTATTAATAGATAATAATTACTATTAATTGCCGCTATATAATAGACAAATGGTAAGTAGTATTTGTATATACACTAAGCTATGTTTGCCTAAATCTGGATGATATATAAGGAGTTAAATTATTTATTGTAGACCGCTTTAAATTAATAGAAAGTACAAATAATAATCGCTGATTAAATATATAAATAAAAACAAAAGCTTTTCAAGACATTTTCAGTGCTTTAAGAAGTCTAAATAATATTAATCCCTACTTTGGTAGTCATTAAATTAGAACCATCAAAGGTTTATTGACTTTTCGTATTTATTAAAAATGTGAGTAGGAAGAAAAACTTATATGACTTTCAACAAAATAAAGAGTCAATATTTTTATGGTTTTTATCCATACCCAAATGTCGCGAATATCCTCTACTATCCCCTCATATTGAATTCCGCTTTAAGGCGATCTATAGAGAAGGCTTATGTCCAATATAAGTATAAGTATAATTTGTTAAATTGCATACAATCAATAAACTTGACTCAGATCACCAATTGGTCAGGTTAGAAGTACCTTAAATCAAAGAACATGCATGAGAAGAATGAATGTGGACGTGGCGAAAGTGGTATGTCAAGATGGTAGCGAGTGGAATTAAGTGATCTCTGCTTACCCCTATAGAAAAGAGGCGTAACTATATATATGTATGTCAATTTTAAACATCAAATATTTATCATTCTATCATCATCATCTTGCTCTTATCCCAATTACTTGGGGTCGACGCAATATGTCATCTGTTTTGACATATTGCAAAAAGTTTCGGCAATGACTTTTATGACCGCCCGCCTGCCTGACGTCAACCCTCCTTGGGAATATAATCGTTGACCCAAATGGTACCAGATGGAGTTGGTCCGGGTCAATCTAGGGCTCTTAGTCGTCTTTTACGACACACAATATATATTTATCATTCTATATGTGTAATTTATCCTATTAAATACAATAAAAAAACTGGCATTAAATATTTAGTAGTTCAAATGTCTTCGAGTTCGCCATCTACTCACCACTTCTTCAAAAGTAGTTTTAACATCCATCTAAAGCTGTCAGCCAAAATCTTGTTACATACACAAAGTAACGCCTGATTTATGAAGCATTGGACAATCCAAACGACTGAGACTTTGAATTCAGTGTCAGACTTGAAAGACGATGTCTTTACATGACAGTTGATGTCGGCGGTAGATAAAAAAGGATTGTTATAAATTTCTATCTTAAAGGGCTAAGCAATGCCACTGCATGTTTTTGTTTTAATTTAGGGAGCCTATGCATTCTGAACTTTGCAATAATACTCCTTTAATAAAATAAATATATTAATATCATTTTTCACCTACATCATCATCATCATCATCTTGCTCTTATCCCAATTACTTGGGGTCGACGCAATATTTATTAATTTATTTATTTATTTATTTATTATTAATTTATTGCAAATACAGGTAATTACATTAGTTGTTAGTAACTTCTATGTTTAGTATCACTGTATTTTACCTTTCAGCGTGCAATGTGTTACATAACAAAAAAAAATATAATACATATGAAATATTCAATTACATACAATTAATTTAAACTTATATTGAAATTTTTAAAATTTATAATGTCAAGTTTACATAAAGATGTCAAAATATTTATTTAAAGATGTCAAAGTCTCATAAATATATTAATTTATCGAATAATATGCTTTTTCTAATAGTAGGGCCTTTATTTTAGATTTAAATGTCTTAATCATTTTTATCTGCAGGATCAATTTGGGTAATTTATTATACACTTTTGAAGCCATGCACAGTATGCTCTTATTGTGAAATGTTGTGACATTTCGAGGACAACTTATTTTCAGATTATGTCTTTTACTATGAATTTTATCAAATAAATGTAAATTTTTTCTAACAAACATATGTCATCTGTTTTGACATATTGCAAAAAGTTTCGGCAGTGACTTTTATGACCGGCCGCCTGCCTGACGTCAACCCTCCTTGGGAATGTAATCGTTGACCCAAATGGTACCAGATGGAGTTGTCCGGGTCAATCTAGGGCTCTTAGTCGTCTTTTACGACACCCACGAGCAAAGCAAGGGTTGGTAGTATTCGAAGCCGCTACCACACAGCACATCATTTTTCACCTACAATACCTAAATATTAGGTAGAGCCTAAGGTAACCTAGAAACAAAAAATAATGATTAATTGATGTTTCGTATGGCGACGGAGTAAGAATATAATTCACCATTCCATATCTTGCTCATGGATGTCGTAAAAGTCGACTAAGAGATATAATAAGCGTATAACATCTGTGTAAGAGAAAGAAAACTCGAAACAAAAACCTATTCCAACATGTCTGACCATCGTGGAATTAGCATGTCAATTCCCCTTCTATTATAGAGGTGGCCTGAGCCCAATAGTGGGACATACATCTTACTGTAGAGATCGCGCCTCCTCCATACTAGGAAGGAATTTGACCTACTGTACCAAGCTTTTTTTTTTGTGGGTGGGCTATGGTAAGCGTATGCTCGGTCTGTTCCGTCCGGGGCAATGAAAGGACGGCGCGCGGGAGCGTCACCTCGTTGTTGGGCCGACCACCGGAGCAGATGTACTGTACCACGCTAGTCAGTCGTGTTGGTATAGGGTTTTATTTCAAGTTTTCATTCTTTTGCATAGATGTTAGATGCATATTTAATTCCTTAGTCATCTCATACGACACCCATGGGCAAGAGAAGGGGTGGTGAATTGTATTCTTACTCCATTACCACACGGAATATATGATTAGGTTTAAGTTAGCAAATTATCATAATACAACCCTGACAAGGCAATTTACACGCCTTAGGTGCTGCTTTAAAATAGAAGTCGTTCATGAAAATGCATCTATATATATAAAAATGAATCCCTGTTTTCCTTGGTCACGCCATCACGCGTGAATGGCTGGACCAATTTCATTAATTCTTTTTTTGTTGTATTTGTTATTGTCAGGAGAAGGTTCTTATGAAAGAAAAATAAGAAAATTGCCCAGAAAATTAAAAAAATTAAGAATACTTAACCATCCTATAAAATTATTTCTAATCTAACCACTTTGACAATATAAACTTTTTTAATGTAACCTTATGACGTTTAACATAGAATTGACTTAAAAAAACTGAAAATTGTTTAAAACAGATGCTTCGGTTGGAGTTATTTTATTAATAAAATATGTAGATGTAATACAATTAATTCATTATTTCTTACAGAAATGATGTAAGAAAACTGAATTTCTTAGTGCACATCAGGGTAGGTAAGTTCAGAGCTATCACGCCTAATATAAAGAGTCAATTTAATATGGAGTTTTGGTAATTAAGATACATGATACTAATATAACATTTGATATGCTTAGTTATTAAGCAGAATACAATAGCTTTCTTTAATTTACAGTTGAATTTTCATTTTTGAAAATGTCAGCAATTAGACGTACAAACTTAAGTTGTAAGTATTGGGTCAATGAACGTTGTATGCCAATATTGCATGGCATTTAAGTTTAAAAATTAAGGTCCTGGATTGTGTTGCGCGAGCGCAATTGACGCCATTGGTACCGCCGTCAGAGCCATTATATTCATTGGTTTCATACGCATAAGGAAAAAAAATAAGTATATTGTATATAGGAATTAGAATAATAAACATTTTTTTTAATTCAATTCGAATTGAATATTCATAGTTAAGACATGAATGACAATGTCTGTCGGGTCAGCTAGTATAAAATAAAAACAAAGACTATAAGTTAGTAAGATCGAGAGTGGCAATTTGTATAAAAAATATTCTACAGCATAGAGTAGTCTATTATATTTACGTATTAAAACTAGTTATACATGTGTCTTGAAAGGAATTAAATATATATTTGAAAGTAATTAAACATGTATCTTTAACTTATCCTCTAAAGTCCATAAACAAGACATTTGAAATACTAAACCTTATTCGCATATAGACGCAGGTAAAACTGTGAAAGCTAATGACTTTTAATTCAAATAGTAAGTTTTCGTAAAGCTTTACGAATTGTAATATCTAATATTTATATTAGCTTACTTATGTATTTATGCTGATAGACCTAAAAAACTTTCTGAGCAGACTGTCAGGCTCATAGTTCTATAGTGCTCGCATAAGAGGTTGAAGATCCATGATTGTACTGTTACACACAGCGCAACAGCGCTGTTATTGTCTCAGACTGAAATTTTAGTAGAAGTCGAAAGGTTCTTGGCTGGGCAGGTTTCGGGAAATTTAAGTGTATCTTTTCATCGACCATTCCTTAGTGTCTGAAAACAGAGGTCCACGATCAGTGCGTGTTACTAATGATAACTTAGGGCACGGGATCGTGATCCCTAAATGTATATGTCTGCATTTAGAAGTGCAAAGTTGCTTAACATGCAAGGGCTATTTTTGGAATTTCTCTGCAAGATAGAAGCCAAAATACGGCAATCCGTAGAAGAATTGGTGTAATCGACGTAGCACGAAGAATTAAAATGCTGAGGTTAAGACAAACCGACAATTGCTGTGGAAGAAAGGTTCTCGAGTGGTGACTATGTACCAGACCACAAAGTGTAGGACGCCTCCTTACCAGGTGGACTGACGACTTGGAGAAGTTTGTTGATCATCGTTGGATACACGAGGCACAGAACGACACTTTGTGACGAACATGAGGGAAGTTTATGTCCAGGAGTGGACGGCGAATGGTTAAATGATGATAATGATTTATGAATTTGTTAATAAAAGTCTTTTAAAGAACAAATAAATTTTAACATTTATATTAGGGTATTCATGTATATCTTAAAAAAATGGATGTTTTAAAGAAAAATAATTTTATATATAGGAATTACTGCTAAATTGCCCGACGTTTGGAACATTTTACAGCGTTCACGGTAACGGGCGGATTGTTGACCGAACATGGTGCGTCCGTGATCATGAACGCCGTAAAGTCTTCCAAACATTGAACAATCAAAAATCAAATACAAACGCGATAAAATCTTTAAAGATAGTTTTATTTACAATGTATAATACTCGCGTAAACATCAGAAATCGTTACATTTACATGTTCAATATTAGGTGCTAACATTAGGTTAACATAGAATCATGAATATAGTGGTAGTTGTAGTTCGTGTTATATCTTTATTTATGGCTTGGTGATGCTCACCATATAGGGTTCTACTTGCGGTAGCTACGTAGGGCTGTCGTTTCCTTCCCTCTAATGTGGTTGTGGGAAGTGATGCCCTAGTAATTTAGTAATTAACTCGTGATCGGGTGCTGCTTGAGGGATCTGGTCCAGCTATATTTTCTCTTTTCTTATTTTTTTTTTGTTTTTTAACTACTAATATTTCAACATTTATACATGTATATACATTTATACATGTATAGGCATTACACTGGAGCTAACACTATATGTTGTAAGAAGTACAAATTTATATATATTTAAAAGATTAAAAAAAAAATCACAGCCCGCTGAGTTTCTTGCCGGATCTTCTCAGCTTGTGGCCGCGTTCCGATCCGGTGGTAGACTATTGGCACTGTGTTCAAACAATGTTTAAATTTGTCAATATGTAAGTGCCCTTGTGTAGAATAAATGATTTGATTTGAAAAATATAGAGAAATATGAAAGTAACCTGCATGTTACAAATCCGACTTGTACTTGAACTGATTCTTTCATTAATTTTATTCAAATAAGCATGGATAGTCTTCTATATTTTCCTAAGTTTCCGTTTGTGTTTTCGAATAAACTACAGCATAAGTTTTCACTTACTAAGTGTTCTCGGAAATCCTCTTTCCTCGAGTTTTTCACTTAGCCTTAGTTTATTTTCTTAAACTTTTATATTACATGACATAGAAAGTACACTTCAACTACTTTTACTGGGCAGTATTTATTCACTAGATTTAGTTAATTTTTATTGAATATGAAAGTGAATCAGCTTTCGATCAGAATAGATGTCGATCAGTTTTAGCTCAGCTTCAGATCGGCTACAACTATTACTGTGTAGTGGCGACTACCAATACTTTAAACTCTTATATTGCTCGTGAATATCGTAAAATACGGAGAAGAGGGCCTGTGCCAATGTTACCAGAGGTCGTAAAGTCCAAAGTTACATTCCCAAGGAGGGTTGACGTCATGTAGGCGGAGAGTTATAAAATTAAACCAAAACCTTTGCAATATATACTATGGAAAGTAGAACATATTGAGTCGGCCCTAAATACATAGGACAAGAACAGGGTTGATGATGATAGACGATATATAAACACTATCTTTAGCAGCCATTAAAACATTAATTACTTTTCTTATTAAATAAAATACATCAATTCCACAAGTTTTTAACTGAATTATTTAGGTTCTAACAAACATTACCGGGCTGGCCACGAATGAGAAGGAACTCGGTACCGGTGGTCGGCCCAAGGGCGGAGGAGAAGGAAGACGGTGGGTTGGGCAGCGCACCTAGGGACACGATATCGAAACGAAAGTATCGATACTGTACTCATGAGTAGTATCGAAGAAAAAGTATCGTACTCAATAAAGTATCGAAACAAAAGTATCGATACTCCAAAGTATCGAGTACTGAGTACTTTACCTAGAATCCAGGTCGTGATGACCTTTGTTTTTTAGGAAATTGTCCTGATTTGATGAACTTTTTTTAGGCGTATGCTTTATGTATTCGGATTAAAATATGTCGCGCCACTTTTTTGAACTAGACGGCGTTACCATAAGCATGAGCCGTAAGGTCAAATTTAACATAGATACTTTGTACAATTTGTTCGATACGATACCTGCCTAAAAGTACTCATTGAGTAAAAGTATCGAATAGAAAGTATTGAGTACTAAAGTATCGGTATCGAATGACAAGTAAAAGTATCGATACTTTTTTCGTCTTAATTAAACATTATAAATTACTTTTCGTCTCAGAGTAAATGATAAATATTATGTACGCGTTATTGTCAATAAACTAGACACAGACATTTATAAAACAGTTGTAATTGATCGATTGATCTAAGGACTGTCCCTATTTTGGCAGAAAGTGATAAATGTTCTAGCAGGAACACTCCAGTGATGACGATAATAGTGACCTAGACCTTGATTGTCTTCAACTTTTGAATAATTAAAACAATCAAAAACAGTTTTGTTTGAAATAAATTCAAAAAGATTTTCATTGATTGCATTTTAATTATAATAGAAAATCACAAATATAAAAATAAAGAGTTTTATCGATAACAACTACGGACTTTATCGTAAGCGTGACAGCACTAGGGACAACTGTCACAGGGATCATCCTATATTTTATGGACTATAACAAACGTTACACGGTGTGCGATAGAGACATTGCTCTACGAAAATAACCGATTATCTTTTTTTAATCATCGATGTACAATATTAATTTATGTACTTATTAAATATACTTAATAAATCATCATTATCTTCTTCATCATCCTGCTCTTTTATCAATTACTTGAGTACGATAAGTATATTTTTCGTGTGGTGACAGAGTAAAAACACATTTCATCGCCCCTTCTCTTGCCTGTGTGTGTGTCGTACAAGACGACCAAGGGATTAAATATGCAGACAACATCCATATAAGAGAAGGAAAAGTTGAAATGAAACTCTATACCAACGTCTGACCAGCGTGGTAGCGTAGGTCTTATCTTTGTCCTTTACTTTTCTCCTATACAGCATTATCAGTCGTCATCTCTGTGATAATTCCCAATCTAAGTCATGCTTCACGCAATCTATTCATCTACCCTTACCTCTAAAGTTCATTCCTTAACTTTTCTATCACTCGCACAAATTTCAAACCTATTCTAATATAATCATTCCTTATTTCATCCATTCTCGCCACCATTCACATCCATCTCAACATTTGCATCTCCATTACATGCAGTCGTTTCTCATCCATCGCGTTTGCAGCCTAACATGCTGATCCGTATGTAGTATAAAAGTAAATATCATCATTATCTAGGCTTATATACGTCCCATCGTTGGACTCAAGCCTCTTCACAGATGGCGTAGTGGTTAAGATAGCGACCTACAGCGCCAGTGTCGGGGGTTCGAATCCCACGCGGGACAACACTTTGTGCGATCCACAAATTGTTGTTCTGAGTCTGGATGTAATTTGTGTCCGCTAATTATATGTTTGTAAAGTCCCCCGCAATACAAGGATTATTTCCTTAGTGCAGGGTGTTGTCTTAAATAAATAAATAAATAATAGGAGGGAAATTGACCTACGCTACCACGCTGGTCAGACATTGGTATAGAGATTCATTTCAAGATTTCCTTCTCTTGCATATCCCTTGGTCGTCTTTTACGACACTCACAGGCAAAAGAATTGTAGCGGTGAATTGCTTCTATGTCAGCTAGAAGTGCCACTTTAATATTGATGATCGGTCAGTCAGTCAGTGAGTGACAAAATTACGAAATTTTGACTAGTTATAATTCTTAAACTATTGGTTCAAATTGAATGAAATTTGAAATTCACTATGTGCATACAATGCCTGCTAGGTTACTAAAAATTCAGGTTTCTAGCTTTATTAACAACGAAGTTATAGGGTCGAAAATGGCCTGAATGCCTTCGAGAAAAGTATGTTACGGCAGTGTCGCGTTTTTTTTTTTTTTGCTCGACTTGGCGGGTGGGCACTGCCGTGCCGCCAGATTAATCATCACATTAAAATATTCAAATAAATTATGAATTTCAATTTAATACTAAGCAATACTGAATAAATTCATTCTGAATCTGAGTGAAAATTTGTATTAAAATTATATACTAAACCGCTGCGTGCATCGTGGTGTAAACAGGCTCACTGTTCTGATTTGAAGGAGGCCCAATATTGAGACGCATATAGGCTGAGTAGAGAAGAAGCCATTCAGAATAGAAATAATTTAGAGTTGGAAAGCATATTAGTGTCTTAGAATCTATACTCTATATTAATATAAATACACAAAGCTGAAGTTTTGTTGGTTTTCTTGAACGCGTTAATCTAGGAACTACTGGGCCGACTTGAAAAATTCTGTTAGTGTTAGATAGCCTATTTATCGAGAAAGGCTATAGACTATAACTGTATAGTCATACTGATGACTGGTAAAAGATTGTACATATTCAAGGAAACGATAGATAATGGCCACATGTAACTAATAAAAGTGTAAAAAGAAGATAATATTAATTAACTACACAGTAAACATCAACAATATTAGTGTTACAAGACTTCCAAAAATATTGTCACCCTACTGGCGATACACCGATACCGATATCGAGTAACAGTTTTGTTAGTACTGTTGTCAAGATTTTGGATATTTATTACTAGAATTACTTAAACTAGATGTAAGAATAATGTCATAAAACACTTAAGTTATTTGCAGATTCATAGCTCTTACCAATCCTGAGATAAAGTGATTTGTTTCTAATCACAACAATAGGTTTGCCCGAGTACGTTGACATCTGTCTGCGACCCGCGACGAAAAAAAATACCTACTGGGTCGAGTCGCATAGGTAGAATATTTACCTAAAATGTAACTAGTTCAATGCGCGAACTGTTTAGTACCTACAATTGCTGACGTACGTTGACCTATCCCATGTGTCCATAACTAAATATTTTTATACGAAAATTAGTTCAAAATTTAAGTACCAATTTTTTTTATATATTCGGTATTAGAATCGAGTACTGAATACCCTCCTTCAATATGTACAATCTTTTACCAGTCACCCTGTATATCATCACCCTAAGGCCAATAGGAGCGGAGCACCAATGAAAAATGTTTCAAAATCGTTTTATTTTCCTTTTGAGAGCTTCCGCTACGTGCGCTACGTAAACGATTTCAACTTAATTTTATTCAGATTTTCAACGTAAAAATCATGTGTGACAGAATCGTATTATTAAAAAATAATTTCACCTTCTACGTAAGCAAAGTCACGGGTTAAAGTTAGCGTTAGTCCAAAGTAACTATTATATAATTATGAAAGAAGTTGTCGAAGTGCGAAAGAAGTTAGTGTGTTATAATTTAGCGTTTAGCAGTACACTTTCTACGCTATTGCAGTGCTGTGAAGACATCCATAGGACTACCCTATTTAAGTCCCTAGAATACTGCTTTTTGTAATCTAGTATTTACTTACACCTACGCTTACGTAAGCATTTTCTGTATATTCTTATGGACAATTTCACGATATAGAGAGAATGATAACGTAGAAGTGAACCAATAGGTATAAAACTAATACAATCACATTGGTCGTCCATCCGTTAGATATGCACCCTGTCATGTGCGAAAAGATATATAAACGTATAAAACCCCTACAAGGGCGAGTTTTATTACCGTAAACTTGTGTTGAATATCTGCGCTATCTATTAACCATACGTCAACACTTCATGTATGAATAATATATGGAGCGCATTAAATGCTTTTAACCCTAATGTACCATGTAGAATTATAACCTCTCCGCGGGACTGGATTTGAGGTAAAATTTTATTAAAAGTCATTACTTTAATATCAAGTTACTGAACCTCGCGGCGCAGTTAGAAGTAATTAATATTTTCATAATTTTATCTTTTAATTAGTAGCTTTATAATTTTATTTGATTTAAAGAAGCTGCAGCGATAACTATTACTAACTAACCGTAGTTATGCTGCTATTAATTATTCTAGTACACCAATGGAGACTGAAAGTTTAGAAAGTAAGCGTAGTAATAAGCTATATTTACCAGGTTATTTTTTTTTTGCAAACGAACAAACAGTACCTACTCCCGATGGTAAGTATTGC
Source organism: Lymantria dispar (assembly GCA_032191425.1). Lineage (NCBI taxonomy): Eukaryota > Metazoa > Arthropoda > Insecta > Lepidoptera > Erebidae > Lymantria > Lymantria dispar. The sequence continues at coordinate 17,978,317 of CM063440.1, forward strand.
TGCCGCCCATGGCCATTTGCAAGGCCGCTACCTACCGCAAGGAAAGTGAAGGGAGTGTAAATGTGGAATGAGGAAACCCACGACACGCAAACACCTTCAGAAATTTGGGTTTACGGTTCCCTCGCTCACCAAACGAAGCGCAGTAACAAATTGCTACTACTTGGATGTCGATTTTCTGCGAGAATATGGTACTACCCTGAACGGATCGGCCCGCGGCTGTGGACAGGCAATTGTCAACAGTGTGGTCCTACCACACTATATATATATACAATGCTTACTAATATTATAAATGCGAAAGTAAGTTTGTTTGTTTGTTTGTTTATTTGTTTGTTTGTTATGCCTTCACGCTTAAACCACACAACCGATTTCAAAAATTCTTTCAGAAATATTATATATTCTTTCACTAATAGAAAACTATAATATCAGGGAGTAACATAGGCTATATTTTATCGCGGTATTCCCACGGGAACAGGAATTACGCGGGTAAGACAACTGAAACCAAAGCGAAGCGAGGGCAGGTTGCTAGTATAATATACTTAATATAACATCATCATCCTGCTCTTCTCCCAATTACTTGCAGTTGACGCAATACGTATACGGTACTCCTCTTACTCCTCGTATTCCTCTTCTATAGTAGATATTGCCAATAGTTTTATACCCGGCCGTCTGCCTGACGTCTGCCCGGGATTGTAATTGTTTACCAGATGACAACAGATGATGGCGTTAGCCCAGGCCATTGTAAAACTCTTAGTCAACAGCAAGTGCATGTAATAGAATGTAATCTCGTCGAATAGATCTGTATCTATTTTAGATATTTATAATAGACTAGCAACCCGCTCTCGCTTCGCTTCGGTTGCAGACGCCTTTCCCGGGTAGTTCCCGTTCCCGTGGGCATACAGGGATAAAATATAGCCTATGTTACTCCCTGATATTATAACTTTCCATTGGTGAAGGAATTTTTGAAATCATTTGCCTGGTTTAAGCGTGAAAGTGTAACAAACAAACAACCTTACTTTCGCGTTTATAATATTAGTAAAGATTTCTATTTTAAAGATATTTCAGAGGAAATATATTTTATAAAATAAGCATAATTATGGTAATCACCAATATTTCTTATGTACGCACAAAATTCAATGTGAATTCTATTTCTGTTTTTTCGCATAACATTGTTATCTGTGAATTTCCCCTTGGAAGGAGGGTTGGCAAACAATTCAGCACTCGTTACTATTACATGTATTTACATATGTAGGTGCTTTTTATCTTATATCTTTAAACGAGCAATTCTTGTATATATATATTCAGGATCTCGGAAACGGCTCCAACGATTTTGTTAAAACTTGGCATATTAGAGGTTTCAGGTCCAAAAAATCGATCTAGCTAGGTTTTATTTATAAAAAATCTTATATCTTTAAACGAGCAATTCTTGCATATATATGTATATTCAGGATCTCGGCAACGTCTCCAACGATTTTGTTGAAACTTGGCATACTAGAGGTTTCGGGTAAAAAAAATCGATCTGGCTAGGTTTTATTTATAGAAAATGTTGTTTTGTCCGTATTTTTAGCAAAACAATGACATTAAATTTTAAAAGAATATCATTTCAAATTTCGTTGCCAGAGTTACGATAGCTCAGTTGGGAAGTTGACCGGTTCTAATTTTGGATTTTTTGGCATTCAAACAGCGTCGGTTCGAATCGCAGTGTTATTATTATTCTCTTTCTGTAATTATTTATTTATTTTTCATTATTTATTTTTTATTAATAAACTCATTTGCAAAAAAAACGGGCACCTAAGCAATGAACCATTTCAAATGTTAATATTTCTTTGTTTGATAATTATAGGTAGTTTTATCCACACAATTTGCTAAATTAATAAGAAAATAATCGTTTTCATCAGTATTTCATAAAATTTAGATACAATTTATGGGAAATAATGCTAAACCTCGCTAGTAGTGTATATTCGCTAGTAGTGCATATGCTCATGAAGTAAAAATAAAAAAGTTTTTTTGTTTGTTTTTCTTTAATAAAGTAAAAGCAGATAAATGTTTAGTATCGAGTGTGACCCCCTCTAGCTAAAATCACAGCTTGAATTCGTCTGGGCATGCTAGCGAGTATATCCCGGATACTTGCTTGCGGAATACGTTCCCACTCCGCAGTAATCACATTCTTCAGCTCTCTGATGGTCTGCGGAGCCGAGTGTACTGATCTCACACGCCGTTTCAGAACGTCCCAGACATGCTCTATGGGATTGAGGTCGGGACTTGGAGCTGGCCAATCCAAACGACGAATGCCGACCTCTTGCACATACGCATTAACATCGCGGGATCGGTGGGCGCGAGCATTGTCGTCCATAAAAATCGAGTCTTCACCTAGAGCGGCCAATGCGGGTTGTGCATGAGAAATTAGAACTTCCGTTATGTATCGATGCCCAGTCAGTGAGCCGTTTTCAATGAAGACTAACTCTGTACGATCCATTGAATTTATTCCTGCCCAAAACATAACAGAGCCCCCACCATAAGGTGTGATTTCTTCGAAACATGCCTCTGCAAAGCGTTCTCCTTGTCTTCTTAGCACTCGCCGACGTCGATCTTCACCGAACAGAGATATCCTGGCTTCATCAGAGAACAAAACCCTATTCCAATCGTCTTGAGTCCATGATTCACAATTTCTAGCGAACCTAAGCCTGTGAACTCTGTGCTCACGGAGTAATTTGGGGCCGCGGGCCGGGCGGTGACTGCGTATATTGGCAGCGAGAAGCCTCCTCCTGACCGTCCATAGACTAATATGCACATTTCTTACTTCTTGGAGGTTGTTCTTAAGATCCACATACGAAGATTTGCGATTTCTCAATGCGCGACTCACAAGAAAACGATCATCCCGTGGTTGGGTACATGGTTTTCTTCCAGAACCAGGCCTTCTCTCGACGGAACCAGTCTCCTGATATCGCTGCCAGGTCCTTTGGACTGTCGAGCGACTAACATTTAGCCTCCTAGCCACGAAACATTGGCTGCAACCCTCTTCAAGCAGCGCGATAATTTTGGTAGCTTTTACCACTTTATCTACCATTTTTGATACAGCCAAACAGCATTAAATAAAGCTTTGACAGTCAAGGATATGAAATTAATCGACAAAAATTGAATAAAAGTTATGAAAGTCGATGTTAACTTCTGGAACTTCGCGCCAAAAATGTAGGATAAAAAGGGGTTTTCTGTAAAAATGAACATCAAATGAAAAATTGAATTTAGAACGTACTTTTTTAAATACCACAGCATTTTTAAAACCGGCCAGTAACGTGTACAAACGATTGAAACCTTTTTGGTATTGTATCTTTTTAAATATGAATGAAAATCAAAACCGCCCGTTTTTTTTGCAAATGAGTTTATATATCTAAATAAATTCGACAAAAATATTCCGAGCGAAGCTCGGTCAACCTGATATTTTATATTTGAACTGAGAGGGGGATTTAGTTCGAGATGGTGAAGCGGTCGTCTGTCTGTAACATCACTGCATGAAATAATTAAATATAATAATGTCTCATGGTTACCTCGAAGCTATCTCTAATTGGGATAAAGTCCTTGATCGTACAATTGTTTCTGTTGTAATAGAAATAGAAAGGGAATAATAATGTTATTATAATATTTTACCTTTATTTTCTTATACATTTTCTATTTATTCACTGAACAGTTTTGTTCATGTGCTGTCCTTCATTGAGCTTAAGCCAAATAAAGAGAAAGACAATAATGTATTTAAACACTTTTACTGAAACTCATCCTTAGTGGAGTGAAAATGAAATATAATATGTATTTTTTGAAGGAAGCATGCAATTAACTGGCGTTATTAGTTATCCGTGTGGTGACAGAGTAAGAATACCATTCACCACCCCCTCTCTTGCCCACGGGTGTCGTAAAAGACTACTAAGGGATTTAATTTGCATATAATATCTATGCAAGAGAAAGAAAACTTGAAACAAAATCCTATACTAACACGTCTGACCAGCATGGTATAGTAGGTCAACTTCCTTCCTATAGTGGAGGAGGCTGGAGGCCAACAGTGGGTCGTGTATGAGTTGAGATGATGATGATGATATCATTAAAGTTCTATTATATCTAATTTGATTTATTTGGTTACTTCGCGTAGATTTGACATTTTTTTTTTTAACATAAACTTAGACGAACTTATTCGGTCATTCTAGTTTTATATCGATTTATATAATACTTTTTAGGTCGAAAATAGTTATACTTACATAGTAGGTGCCTAACCCACCCGAAAACCACCTCGCCTTCGTCGTTGGGCCGATCACCGAAGCAGGTTTACTTGTCGTCAGTGGTCGGCCCGACGGAATACCCGCCTACGTGGGGTACCCTCCCATCGACCGACGTCACCCCCTCGGGGAGGACTTTGGTCTTTCCTCACGCGGTCGGCCTCTCGGCGGGTGACGGACTAATCTAATTTTTTTTAACATAAACCTAGACGAACTTATTCGGTCATTCTAGATTTATATCGATTTATATAGTACTTTTTAGGTCGAAAATAGTTATACTTACATAGTAGGTGCCTACGGATGTAAAACTACACCCTGAGCGACGACTCCAAGAAGTAGGCCTGCATAAAAAGAATATAAATTCAGTCAAGCCGTTTACGAAAAAACGTGAAGAAGGATTTCGTGTGTAATAATTCAAATGTTAGTTACTTTATGCTTTATAATAACATACATATGTATATATGCAACCACAATATGATTTTACTAACAACCCACCCTCGCTTCGCTTCGGTTTCAGTTGCCTTACCCGTGTAGTTCCCGTTCCCATGAGAATACCGGGATAAAATATAGCCTATGTTACTCTTTGATATTATAGCTTACCATCGCTGAAAGAATTTTTGACAACGGTTCAGTGCTTTAAGCGTGAAGAACAAACTTACTTTATTTATTTATAATATTAGGAAGGAGTAAGGATATATTTTCAATACATAAAGGCTCTGTAGCAAAACTATCAATATAAAATACATTTTTAAAAATTTGAATTAAGAATAGTGTATATAAGATGGCTGGATGGATGATGGAAGAGGGTGTATGTTGTCAATAGTTACAAATATTTTATTGACAGATATGAGTAGAAGGATTATCATTTTGATAATATCTTAAAAAGCACCCCACGCTTATTTTACAATAAAAAATATTTTTTTCTTATATACACTATTCTTTATTCATATTTTTAAAATTTATTTTCCATTTTTAGTTGGATTTTCTTTAAAAGCGTATTCCTTTAGTTTTTTTTGAACTGTTATTTATTTTAAATTTTTTAGTTGAATTTTCGCTAATCCTGATTATCCTAATAAGGATAACGGGTCAAACTGTTTAAAATATTAAATTGTCATCAGTCCTTAATAAGTATGCCAAATTTCGAGTTAATCCGACGTTTTGAAGGGGGTCAAAATCATGTTCAAAAATTCCGTTACATACTAACATACATACGTCTGAAGCTAATAAAAGCGTATTAATATGGATGTTCGTCTTTAGAGCTCTGAGATCTTGTAATGTTATTTTTAAAATAATCTTGCTTCTATAAGACGTACTATCAACATCTCAGCACATACATTTACGTCTCAGTATTGGGCTCGGCCTCCTCCTTTCTAGGAAGGGCATAGACCTACTAAACGAGGCTGGTCAGATTCGTCTTTTGACTAGATGTATGCATATTATATCCCTCAACCATCCTTTACAACACCCTCGGCCAAGAGAGGGGTGGTGAATTGTTTTCTTGCTCCGTCACCACACGGTGAGATATACCATATTAGGCATATTATATTTCGTGCGTATTTGTGTGTAATTTTTATATCTGATAATGTTTAAACTCGTCGCACTGGGCTGAATTTCTTGAATGTTCCATGATAATATTTTTCCATTTTCATTAATATGTCACCATTGTCATCCCAGGTCATATACGTCCCACTGTGGGGAGTTAGTTTCCTCCACAATAGGAAAGCAAATCTTGAAGTATTACAAAAAATTGCATTAAAATTCACGCAAACAGAGTCGCGGGCGCAGCTAATCCTACTAATATAAACGCGAAAGTTTGTGAGGATGTATGTGAGGATTTGTTGCTCTTTCAAGCAAAAACTACTGAATCTATTCAGTAGTTTTGATGAAACTTCACAATAATATAGGTTACATATCAGAATAATACATAGGCTATAAATTATCTCGATATTCCCACGGAAAGGGGACCTATGCGGGTGTAACCTCAGAGCGCTGCTAGTTAGATAATAATGGTATACTACACCCAATATTACTATGTTGAATCATCATCATTCATCATCCTTCCAGGTCATATGCCTGCCACTGCTGAACTAGAGCCTCCTTCACAATAGGAGGGAAATTGACTTTACTTACCTAGACATTTAGATATAGGGTTTTATTTCGAGTTGTCTTCTCTTGCATAAATGTTATATGCGTATTATATCCCTTAGTCATCTTTTACGATACTCACGGGTAAGATAGGTATTTAGTGGCGAATTGTATTTGTATTTACTTACTCCGTCACCACAAGGATAATGAGGTTGATTATTTATCTATACAAATAAATAAAATTGAAGTGTCTGTTTGTAATGTCAAAATATTGGGCTTTTTTCATGCTCACACGCTTATTTGAACGACATCTATGCTGAAAATACAGTTAAAAACATTTTTGGCTGTCTGTTAGTTTGAGGTAATCTTCAAAACGGCTGGACCGATTACGATAATATTTTAGTACCAGGTAGCTGTCTATATAAGGAGTAACTTAGGCTGTATTTTATCCCGGTATTCCCAAGGGAACGAGAACTATGTGGGGTAAGGTGATGCAAACTGAAAAGAGCCGATGACGGGCTGCTAGTGGTAAATATAATAGTAATGATAAAAATCTCATTACGTTACATCTCATGAATTCAAACTATAATGTTGATGGAAATGCTTAGCCAGCATTCCAAGTATTAACCGCTTTTGTGGGCTATTGCCTAGAATATGGAATCGGGTCGTTGCGCAAAGAGGGTCTGTACTAAATTTAACCCTCATTAATTCTTTAATATCTTGTAAGCTGCATTAGGCTCTTAATAATTTCTTATTTAACATTGATATTTGGAATGGGATTAATAGATAGTTGGGATCTTGACCAGGATATTAACTTAAAAAAAAGGGGTATTGACTTGTTTGATGTATTGATTAGCCGCGGCCGCGAGTGACTGCACCGGGGCGATAGTCCGTCACCCGCCGAGAGGACGACCTCGCGACGACGACCGATGTTCCCGAGCGGGGGAACTTCAGTCGAGGAGAGAGTACTCCTCAAGGCTTATTCTGTCGGACCGACCACTGACGACGAATCACCCTGCACCGTTGGTCGGCCCAACGACGAAGGCGACGTATCACGGATGGGTTACGGGTGGTCTGCGCGCGCCGCCCCTCTGTCGCCCTGGACAGAACCCGGCGACAAGTGCGCTGACCGTAGACCACCCCCCAAAAATTAAAAGTAAAAGGCTAGTGACGTATTGAGAATACAGTATATTACTGCTCTATTCTTTCACGGGGGATTCTTGGTTGTACATTACGCATAAGTTTATGCGTATTTAATGTATACTAATAAATAAAATTGGAGTGTCTGTTTGTAATGTCAAAATAATAGGCTTTTTTCATGCTCACACGGTTATTTGCAGACACCTATGCCTAAAATACAGATTAAAAAATTTTTGTCTGTTTGTGCCGGGTAATCTTAAAAACGGCTGGACCGATTTCAAAAATTCTTTCACCAATGGAAAGCTATAATATCAGGGCGTATACTAGGCTATATTTTATCCCGGTATTCCCACGGAAACGGGAACTACGCGGGTAAAACGACTAAAACCGAAGCGAAGCGAGGGCGGGTTGCTAGTGTATAAATAAAAAAAGAGTGTGCGCTTAAGACCGCACGGCAGAAGTGAAAACTTCATTGGCCAATCCCAATCAATTAAATAATAATAATAATAGTAGTGTTTCAAAATAAAAAAGTTAGGTTAACTTTTAATTATATTACACATACATACATTTATATATACGCATATAGTATAAACATGAGGTGACTTACCTATACGATCGAATCCCTTTATATAATATCAATAACAATAATTATGATTTGTGTAACGGTTATTGTTTATAATTTTTTTTTCAATATATATTATTTTTTCAAAATGTATTATTTTTCAATATTGCCAAACCGCTTAATACACACACTAACTTCACAATGTAAAACAGATAGTTGTTAAAATAATAATTATCATTACGTATCAATTATTTTAATAAGGACTATTAAGACGTAAGAATTGATCATACAAAATACAGCGATACAACTGCGAAGAGCAGCTGACTGTATCTTTCTCGCTCGGGTACACTCGGCGGTCCCGAGTTCACCCGATCGAGCGTTTCACCTCAGAACATGACAGATCAGCCTTACTACCCACGAAAAAATCTGGGTGCGGTGCGCCTAAAGAAGTTTTCACTTCAATAATAGATTTTAATTTGTAGTAACGTAGAAGATATATATTAGGCAAAATAATTTTCAACACAGCTCATATATGCCCCTCTGAGCTCGAATCCCCTCCACTATAGGAGGGATATTGACCTACTTTAACTACGCTGTTCAGACGGGTTGTTAAGTTTTATTTCGGAATTTCCTTCTCTTGCATAGACGTCATCTGCATATAATAATCCCTTAGCCGTCTTTTACGATACACATAGGCAAGAAAGAGTGTCTGTCAAGAAAGTCTGTCATCGTACTATAAACAAAACAATTATCCACAAAAAATTTAAATACATTTGCACATCTAGTAGAACTAGCGGTCGCCGTGTGGTCGAAATTCGACTATAATTAAAGTTTATTTTCTGCTACTCAATTTTCTTTTATTTTATTTATGTGTGTACAAGTGTCTATTAGACATTGTCATCATAATTATGATTGTTTGACATTCAGTTCGACCAGAGATATAGCCTATAGCCTTCCTTGATAAATGGGCTATCTAACACTGAAATAATTTTTCAAATCGGACCTGTAGTTCTTGAGATTAACGAGTTCAACCAAACAAACTCTTCAGTTTTATATATTAGTATAATAAAAATATAAATGTGCAAATGTGAGCCTAGTTAAATATTAGATCTTTACCTATGAAATTGCCGTTATGTATGAAAAAAATTAAACGATTTTCTTCATGTATTTTTTATTTGTATTAATCGAAGTAATCACCCATGCAATCAATGTATCTTTGCCAACGCAGCGGCAGTTTATTGATGCCCTTCTTAAAGAAAATAGCTGGACGGGAGGCAACAAATTCTTCAAAGGCATTTTGTACTGCCTCTCGGGTATTGAATTTCTTTCCCGCCAAAAAGTTATCCAAATTCTGGAAAAAGAAGTAGTCTGTAGGCGCTAGCTCTGGTGAGTATGGCGGATGACGGAGAGCTTCCAACCCCAGTTTTTTCAATTTGGAGACCGACTGCTGTGCAGTATGAGGTCGCGCATTGTCGTGCAGGAGCAGCGGAGACGAGCGATTGACCAATGCTGGTTGGAGATGTGCCAGCTTCTCCATCACTGTGTTCAGTTCTTCACAGTACACATCTGCAGTGATGCTCACCCCATTTGGTAAGAAGCTGTGATGAATCACACCGGCGCTAGACCACCAAACAGTGACCATCACTTTTCTAGGGGTAAGTTTTCGTTTAGGGCATTGTTTAGGTGCTGAACCAGGATCCAACCAACTTGCTGAGCGCTTGCGGTTATCAAACAGAATCCATTTTTCATCGCAAGTAACAATGCGTTTCAAAATTCCTTCATTTGTGTATCTGTTGAGCAATGCAAGGCATGTCTCAACGCGTACTCCGCGCTGGCGATCATTGAGTTCGTGGGGCACCCATTTGTCAAGCTTTCTTACCTTGCCAATTTGCCGCAAATGGACCAATATTGTTTTGACGCTAACGTCGAAAGCTGCTACTAATTCAGCCGTAGATTGTGTATCATCGGCTTCCACAATCGCCTTTAATTCGTCATTGTCGACCAGTCTTAGGACGACCGCGAGGTTCATTTTTCAGGTCGAAATTTCCAGAACGGAAGCGAGCAAACCAATAACAGGCGGTGCGTTGGTTTGTAGTGTTAGCTCCGTAAACGTCGTTGATGTTGCGTGCCGCTTGTGCCGCGTTGCTGCCACGACGATACTCATATTCCATAATTACTCGAATTTTTAACGTATCTATGATGACGAAAAAGATTGAAATGCGATGAAAACGTAACACTAATCAATAAACAAATGACTATTTTTGGAAAATGAATTCCATGTTTTAAAATAAAATTAATTTGAAATTAGAATTCTTAGCCAAATAAAAATTGTTTTGATTTGAAATGGCCAGTGCTGCAGAACGGCAATTACATAGGTAAAGACCTATTATTATGATACCTAATTAGGGTTTCACTTCACCAACAAAAGTCTTGAGATCTAAATGGGTGTCACGTTCTACAACAGAATCTTGAAATTTATTTATTAGAGGCATGTATAATAGTACGGGATCCACGGTACATTTTTTTATTTGATAACTAACAAGCTAATTTTTCGTGAGTAGCTTTTTCTTGATGAGACGCCCAAAAATATATGTACGAAAACTCTCAATTGTAGTAGGTTTCGGAGGTAGGAGGGATAGAATATGTCCATTTGGTGGTTCTAAAAAATTGATCACGACGTGATTTTTGGTATATCTCAAGATAATTATCTACATTATCTAAAAAAATATATGTCCTACAAAATCTGTGGTTACATCACAGAGTCCCCTGCTCCCAACTTGTATCGATAACGAGGTCATAAAAAGTAATTACTAACAAGCTGATTTTTCTTTTTTTACTTATTTAATATTTATATAAATTAACAGTCATATTGTCCTACAAATTGCGTGGTACGTTATCCCGGTCCTACGCTCAGAAATTGTTAATACCACAATACCATTTGTCTCATTACTAACTGTAGGACAAAGAACACACTAACCTACCATAGTAGGTTAGTGTATTGTCTACCCGAATGAAAAAATGTCCTACAAAAAAACAGGTAGGTTTCACTAGTCCGATAAGAATTGTAATTTTTTCGATTTCCTATTTCTAACATAAAATACATTGAAAACATATTTTTTAAAATTTAAATAACTTTAGTTTTTGATAAACAGGTACTAAAATGTGTATATTTACATAAAAAAAATTAATCTTCATCTTTGTCATCATCCCTCCTACCTCCGAAACCTACCACAATTGAGAGTTTTCGTATAGATATTGTTGGGCGTCTCATCAAGATAAAGCTACTCACGAAAAATTTGCTTGTTAGTAATGAAATAAAAAAATGTACGGTGGATCCCGGCCTATAATATTCTTATTTAAAATTAAAATACAATTTCTCATACGAGAAATTGTATTTTAATTTTAAATCCTCCCGAGAAAAAGGTATACACTTTTCTACCTCAAAAATATTTTTATTTATAACTAGCAACCTGCCCTCACTTCGGTTCGGTTTCAGTCATCTTACCCGCTTAGTTTCCGTTCCCGTGGGAATACCGACATAAAATATTAGTCGACTTACTCCCTGATATTATAACTTTCCATTGGAGAAAGAATTTTTGAAATTGGGGCAGTATTTTCGGAGCCTATTGAATACAAACAAACAAATAAATTTTTCCTCTTTATATTATTAGTATAGAGATACTTTTTTAAGTATAGATAATCGAATTATTTACATAAAGCCGGTTTCAGACTATGCTATAACATAATAGCATAGGTATAGTATATAGCTCATTGCACAACTATATCGCGCACCGTACATTGTTAAGGACACGTTCACACTGTACTGTACTATATTTTATACTGTACTATATTTTATGTATGGTGCGCGATATCGTTGTGTTATGAGCTATATACTATTATATTATAGCGTAGTCTGAGACCCGCTAAAAGCAAAAAACCTATGATCTATTGTACTCCAACACTTAATATTACCTTACTACCTTTTTTTTTTTTTTCTTTTTAATGGGTGGGCTATGGTAAGCGCACGCGCAGTCCTGTCCCTCCGGGGCGATGAAAGGACGGCGCGCGGGCCCATAACCCACCCGTACCCACGTCACCTCGTTGTTGGGCCGACCACCGGAGCAGATGTGACTTGTCATCAGTGGTCGGCCCGACGGAATACCCTTTCGGGTAACCTCACCTCTCGACGTACTGGGACGTCGGTCGCCATCGCGCGGTCAGCCTCTCTGCGGGTGACGGACAATTCCCCGGTCCGATCACCCGCGGCCTCGGCTAGGGCGGCATTAGGCGCAGATACTCGCGCCTGTGCCGCCCGAGTCGCCGGCGGCGGAACGTGTCGCCGAATAGGAGCTCTACTCGCACACGATCCGCCGCCTCCTTCCGTGAGATTACGGCCTCACAGAAGGCGGCGACCGCGTCCCAGTTCCTGACGCTGTCGAGCATCTCTCTGGCGATGGTCGGCAGCGCCAGGTCGGCACTGATAATCGCGACGAGTTCACGGCGCTCTCCCTCCCATGCAGCACACTCCTCGAGCGTGTGCTGCGCCGTGTCCTCGTCGCAACTGCAGTGGTGGCAGGACGGTGTGCTCTCCCTCCTGACAATCTTGTGCAGGTACTTCCCAAAACACCCGTGCCCTGTAAGCACCTGCACCAGTCGGAAGGAAAGCACCCCGTGCGTCCGCTCCAACCACTCCATCAGCACCGGCTGGAAGGCCTCGACGGTCCTGACACCGTACCGAGGACTCTCCAGCCGGACTGCCCAACGGGCAATGACTCCTCGGCGGGCGTCGACCCGCCAGGCGGTGATCTCCTGCAGGGAGACCATGCCGCCGCGGGTGCGCGTCTCCGACACCCGCCGATAAATCTCGGTGAGCATCTCCGCCTCCAGGTCCCAAGGGGGAGTTCCGGCCAGGAGGCACGCTGCCTCCGTCGACACCGTGCGGTAACCGCGTATGGCCCTGACCGCCATGACCCTCTGTGGTCGCCTCAAGAGGGCCCTCAGCCGGACGGTCAGGGACCCCGCCCACACCGGTGCGCCGTACAGAGCCATCGACCGGATCACCCCCGTGTACAGCTGTCGGCACGTAGAGCTGGGTCCGCCCACATTCGGCATCAGCCGCGAAAGGGCGGACGCCGCGCCGACAAGCCGGGGAACAAGTCGATGGAGATGCTCCCGGAACCAAAAATGCCCGTCGAGCACCAGGCCCAAGTACTTCATGTGGGCCTGGATGCTGATGGTGACCGACTTCACGGTGATCGAAGCGCCGGCGGGAGGCCCAGCGGTACGGAGGCCATGGAATAAAAGGGCCTCCGTCTTTTCCAGGGCTACCCTCAACCCCAGCGCTTCGATCCGCCTGACAATCTCCTCGGTGCCGAGAGTTGCCAGACGTGCCGCCTCCTCTAGCGTCCCACCCCGGGCTGTGACGAGTGTATCGTCGGCGTAGCAAATTACGCCCAGCCCGGTTGGGAGGCTCCCTCTCAACGCCCAGTCTTAGCCGATGTTCCACAGGGTCGGACCCAGAGCCGACCCCTGTGGGACACCGCACGTCATGGGCGTTCGCACAACGTCCCCTACTCGGTCAACGTAGAGGACGCTGCGCCCCTCCAAGTAGTCTGCCACCAGCCGCCTGAGGTACACGGGCACCCCGTGATATCTCAGCCCCTCCCTGATGCAGCTGAATAGCAGACTGTTGAAGGCGTTGGCGATGTCCAGGGACACCGCCAACAGGACTCCTCCGCCGGTGACGGCCTCCGCTACCACGGCCTTCAGGCACAGCAGGGCCGCGACCGTCGAACGCCCTCGCCGAAAACCAAACTGGGCGTCCGACAAATCGGGCCCGACCCCGACGAGGTGCCGCTCGATGCGGGCAGCCAACACCCTCTCCAGCAGCTTGCTCGCATCATCGAGCAGCACGATGGGCCTATAGGCCGAGGCCGACTCGGGAGACCGTCCCGGCTTCGGCAGGAGAACCAGCCTCCCCTGTTTCTAGCACCCAGGGAACTGCCCGGACGTCAAACAAGCGTCGAACAGTCCCCTGAGGCGTGGTCCCAGGTGCTCGAGGACCAGGGCCAGCACACGGTTCGGAATACCGTCGGGCCCGGGGGCGGTGGATTTGATTCGCATACGCGCCACCGCCACCCCCATTTCCGGCTCCGTGATGGGCGGAGCACTTTCATCGTCGGCCTCCCGGTCACTGTCCGGCGAAGCCATGACCGGGGGCGTGTGCTCCGCCCGCTGTGGAAAGAGGTCCTCGACAACTCTGGTGAGGAGGCTGGGCTGGAGAGTCTCGGTGAGGGGGGGGGCCCCGCCCGCGAAGCTTGTTCAGCGCCGCGAGGTAGGGGCGACCCCAGGGCTCACGCTCGAGACTGTCCAGCATCTCCCGCCGACTAACGTCCTTGGCGGTACGGACGGCCAGCCTGAAGGCAGACCGCGCACTACGGTAAGCCTCGTACAGCTGGCCCTCCCGCTCAGCGTCGCGGTGACGCGCTCGGCTGCGGGTGTAAGCCCTCCGGGCACGTATGCACGCGACCCGAAGATCCGTCAATTCTCGGGACCACCAGGGGACCGCATTCTTCGGGGGCAGACGCCGCACACGGGGCATGGCCGCATCGCAGATCTGCGTTAACGCACAGCGGATGCGGCCAGCCTCGGTATCCACCCCGTCCGCCTGGGGCGGTGAGGACAGCCACGACTGAACGATGGCTGCCTCCGCCAACAGGTCCCGATCCAATCGACCCACAGCCCACCGCGGAAACGCGGGAGCTCCGTCCGCCGTGTGACCCCTGCTGGGCTGCAGGAGGGTCCGGGAGACCTCTATCCGGATGTATCGGTGGTCGGATAGGGTCTCAACCTCCTCCTGGACGCACCAGCTCCTCACACGTGCTGCGACATTAGGGCTAGCGAACGACAAGTCCACTATCGACCCGCCCTGCTGCCGCACGCATGTTTGCACCGAGCCCCTGTTCAGCAAACAGAGGCCCAGTGCCGCCGTCTACTCTTCGACCGCCCGCCCGCGGTCATTCGTCCTGGGGGACCCCCACGCCGTGGACTTGGCGTTGTAGTCCCCCAGAACGAAGACTTGGCGCGGTGCCAGTCGCCGTATCGAGGCCCCCAGGATGGTGAGGAAGGCCCCGAAATCCGTCGCGCTCCTGTTAGGGGAGAAGTAAACACCAAATAGCGTAACCTCTCCCCATTCCGCCGCGACATACCCATCGCCCCTGTCCTTGAGCAACAAGGGCGGGGAATGCCATGACGTAGAGGCGACGATTGCCACAGAGCCGTCACTGCTGCCCAGCCAATTGGGCCGGTCAGGCACCACGTACGGCTCCGCGGCTACGGCTGCACCGATCAACCACTCCGCCATGGCTTGCAGGAAAACGTCCTGTGCCTCGGCGGCGTAGTTGAGGTTGGCCTGCAGGAGGTGGTAAGATTCGGCCGCCATTAGTGGGCCGTATCCATCACCTCCTCCACGCTGGCAGGCGATCGGGTCGCGCTAGGGGCGGGAGCGGCCGGGGTCGTCAGGCCACTCCGCCCCTTTGGCGCCAAAGCCGGGGGTCTGCACTCCCTGCCCCCCATGCGGTGTTTTGCGGGCCTATTGCCCGTCGCACACGCGGGGCAGTAGGGAGTGGCGGCGCACGATGCCGCCTTATGCCCGGGTTGACCGCAGCGGAAACAAAGGTCGCTGCAGTCAAAGCAGTTAGTGCATGTCGGCCGAGTGTGTCCGACCGCCATGCACTTGTTGCACCTCGCAGGCCGGGACTCTAGCACGGACACCCGTGCCGAGCTCCAGCCCACGAGGAGCCTGCCTGAGTCGGCCAGTTGCTTGGCCGACTCCACCGGGCACTGCACCCAGGCAGCACCGACGCCGCCCGGACCAGGGCGGATGGCGCCAATTCGGACGGTGTCCACGGGACACCCGGTTTTCGAGACGATGGCCTCCCGGATGTCATCCACCGTGACGGAGTCGTCCAGACCCGTGACGCGTAGTTCTGCGCACTTTACGGGTCTGGCGATTTTGACGCCACCCTCCTCTGCGAACAAACCCCTCAACTTGGCCGCCATGCTATCGGCCGTCTTGGCGCTCTCGGCCCCAGGGAACTCTAAAATCCGAGCCCCTGTCCGGGCCTTGCGGGTCCTGGCTTCAACGCCTCCTAAATCAGGGACGTCAAGCTCCCGCCGGGCGCGACGTAAGACGGCCTCATAGCTGAGGCCGTTTTCGGCCGCCTCAGGCAGCACGGTGATCACCACCGCGGCTCACTTTGGCGGCCGGAGCCTCCTGCGCAACCTCTTGTTTCCGGCTCCTGCCTTTGGAGCGGAGGCTTTGGCGGCGTTTTTGGCCTCCGCTCTTCTCTTCTGGCCGCGACTCTTTCGGCTGCGCTCGGCCGTCTGCCAACCCTCTTCAGGCGCAGCAGGGGTGCCGGGCACAGCAGTCACGGCCGAGGCTGCATTGGCCGCCGCCGGCGGTGCATTTGCCGGCAGCGGCTGAGGTCCGGCCTTGGTAGGAGCCGGTGCCACCTTCTTCTTCGCGGCGGGTCCTTTGGGCTTCGGCCCAGCAACAGCCGCAGCGTAGCTTCCTACGCGCCCTCCCTGGCAGGGTAGCGCGGTAGGGGCTGACGCCACGACCTTCGGCCTGTCCGCAGCGAGGGGCGACCGGAGGCGGGGCTCCGGAGGCAGAGACAATCTCTCCTCCAGAACCGCCATGCGCGCTTCGAGCATTTTGCCGACAACCTCCACTACGGCGCGCATGGTCTGGTCCGGCACGCCGTCCACTGCGGGCAGCGGGATCACTTTGGCCGGCTGGGCCCTCTGGTGACTCGCCGCAGCGCGAGATGGAGCAACGGGGACGGCGGGGGCGGCCGCAGGGCCGACGCTTGTCGGCGGCGAGGTCTTCGCCAGCTGCGCGACCTGGCTCCGCAAGTCGGCCATTTGTCTTGCCAACTCGCGGTTCGCCTTCTGCACCGCCGACAGCTCTTTTCGTAGCGCCTTGTTTTTCTCCTGCAGGCCTGAGACTTCACCACTAAGGCGGGTGTTTTCAGCCTGCAGGGTGGCCACATTGGCAGCTCGGGGGTCGCCACCTACAGCGGACTCAGCAGCCGCCATATCGGTGGGAGGGATGTCTGACAACACCCTCATCATCCTCGCGGCAGCCGCCTCATTTGCCCGCTTCTGGGCCTCAGTCCCCCGTACTGCGCCGGCCGGCGATGGCGTCACCGACCTTGCCGCCACTACTGCGCCCCCTCGTCCCCTGCGAGAGGCCGGAACTTTGGGAGGAGGCATGATGGTGCCACTCCCCTCGGAGGAGCCCGAACTTCCACCCTCGTTCAGGGGGCGCTTCCACACCTGCGAGGGGAGGACCTCCTCCCTGACTGCTAGGTCCGCCGTCAGGACCGACGCCAGAGACTGCGATGACTCAGCGACGGTCTCAGCAGCCGACATGCTGCCGCCTTCGGTATCCGACGGCCCTGCGGCATTGCCGCCCTCGTCCGTCGACTGCTCCACGGTCGCGTCGGTCTCCGCCGTCGCAATCCTGCCTGCGTCAGAGACGCTGGCGTCACTGAGCGAAACGTCAGCAGTACGCAGTGCCTTCAGCTCCGCCCGTCGCTTCTGCGCTGCGCGCCGTCTGGCGCGCTCCGTTGCAGGGGTGGGTTTCCCCCCCCTCTTCTTCTTTCGGGCCTCAATTTTCGCCGGGCCCTCGGCTGATTTGGATGCCTCCAGTACGGAACTGCAGTCCGACGAGGCATCCAGGTCTTCTAAGCCTGTTTTGCTGTAGCTTGGCTGGGCTTTATTGTGGGAACAAGACTCCCCATTCTTGGTTTTGGGCATCTCACCCCTCCTGTCTGCATCAATGTTTGTTGAGAAATCCATATAGTTCCCACGAGTAAGGGAGAAGTGACGGTCCACCCGGGCAGAGATCCCGATACCCGGGCAAGCGTACATTTGTTTCCCAACACAGGGGGTCCGCAGGTACCCTGGCTGGGGGCGCGCTAACGACTGAACAACCCATCAGCCATGCATCCTCTCGCCGCGCGCCAGAACTTAGGATTCTGGGTGATTGTTTTATAGAGGTTTTCTTCCTCGCGGTCCAGGCGGTTAAGCCAAGACCCTCGCTCCTGAATCTAAGCCTCAAGACAAATGTCCCGAAGCAAGAATCAGGTCTACGATTTGTCGCGGTTGGCAAATGCCTGCCCAGTCCTCAAACGAATGAGTGCCAGTCACTCGCTCAGCCCGTCGTATTTTCGCGTCCAATACCCTCTACAATTAGAGGGCATGGAGCGAATTTGGGGCATCCCACAAACTGGGCCCCCCCTCGGGCCAGATATTTGCCACGAGCGACAATTCCAGAGAGCAGTCCAAGGAATTGTCGCTCGTGCCCAGGGTACACCACGCGGAGGTTTCTGGCGTAGCACCCTACCTTAGTACCTTAATCTCAATATATATATATATATATATACCCGATTTAGTAAGCTTATGTTGAATAGTTTTGATTTATGAAAGGGTCAAGGGTCAAAAATAGCTCGAAATGGTTCGTGGGAATATACACACGTCGCGTTTCGTTAATTCTCTTTGCTCAAACTTGGCTTAACACGTTACCATGTGTCTATATTATTATATTGTCATGGTGGGTGGGTAGGTTACGATCGCTGCACTCTTCACACCACTCCGTCCGGAGCGACAGAGGGTCTAGTCCCTCCCCCCTCGGGGAGGACGTCGGTCTTTCCTCACGCGGTCGGATATGTACTGATACGATATTTCAAATCTTCAATAAGTAAAATTGAAAATTATGAATAACTCCCGACGCAAACTAAAATAATAAAAAAAATATTACGTTATCTTCAACAGAAATTATCAATGGTCATTTAATGATTATAATCTAAAGTAATCACACGCCATTACATCATTTTGGAAAAGAGCTAAGCTTACACTGCTCGAACGACATTAATCAAACATAGCTAAGAACCACCGGAAGGAAACTGGCTTTCAAATAAAAAAAACGCATCGAAATCTGTTCTTCCGTTTGAGAGCTGTGATGCCGTAGATAGAAACACACACACAGACAGACAGACATCGACGTCAAACTTATAACACCCTTTTTGCCTCGGAGGTTAAAAATCATGTCTTATGACCAATTATTTTAATACCTACCATACAAATATCTTCATTATACAGATTTAATATCTCTATTTTTTTTTATTATTCAAAATTAGGTAAACAGAAAGAATAGACAATTCTGCTCCTTGGTTACCTGTCTAGGTTGTTATACGAATTTACACTTTAATCAATACATTCCAGGAGTTGCCCTCAAGGCATTTGAGAAAGATCGTTTGCGACTGAATTGTTTCGACCGTGCCGACCGCCAAAACTTAACCGATACCAATAAAGAGACCGCTTTTAGGAGCCGTATTACCTTCTGTGATTACACATGCCTCATTTAATGGTATAGCTTAGTGCTATTCACAACATACTATGTCGTCTTAAGTTTCTAAGCTTTATATTTAAAAGCAATAATTACTCGGTTTTTTTTTTGGGTTGCGGTCGGCGCACTCCTCGCACCATTCCGTCCGGGGCGACAGAAGGGCGTAAGCACGCACATCCGCAACCCACACGCGCGGCATGTCACCTTCGTCGTTGGGCCGACCACCGGAGCAGGGTGACTTGACGTCAGTGGTCGGCCCGACTGAATAACCCCTATTTGGGGTACCCTCCCATCGACCAACGTCCCCCCCTCGGGGAGGACGTCGGTTTTTCCTCACACGGTCGGCGTCTCGTCTCGTATATGTTACCGGAAATGTATGAAATCTAGGAATTGTATACAAATCCTAGGAAATTTATACAATTCCGAAGCTATTTAGGAAATGTATAAAATATTGTTTCAAAAACTACTTAATACATAAATTTCCCAGGAAATGTGTACAATTTCTAGGAATTGTATATAATTTCAATATTGTGTTAGGAAATGTATAAAAATAATGCTCTCTGTAATAAAACACTTTGTTAAAATAATAATAATTTTTATTAAAGCACTCGTTGAGACAACAACGTTAAGATAACAATCATATCGTAAAATATAATAATCTTCATATTATCTTACTAATTAAAGCTAACCTAACCTAACCTATCCCTGATCAGACGAAGCAATGTGCAAAGCACGTCGGCTACGTTGATGAAATAATATTTACCCTTACGTACTTTAGTAATTTAATCAGACAAAATTAGTACGAGAAAAGTAATACTCAAATAAAGCCTTATACCAAACCATTTGGTCGATGTGCCAATATCTTTTTCTTTATAATGATGCTTGTACCTAATAGTACTGGATGTACTTAATGAATATAAACACCATAGATTCTCATTAGTCTCTTTGAAGTTGTACTTCATTATTTTGGCGCGTTAGGCTAAATTATAAAATAGGTATATATAAAAATGAATTGCTGTTCGTTAGTCTCGCTAGAACTCGAGAACTTCCATACTTTCGTATAAACCTTATCTGAACTTCCACAAATAATTCAAGACCAAAATTAGCCAAATCGGTTCAGCCGTTCTCGAGTTTTAGCGAGACTAACGAACAGCAATTCATTTTTATATATATAGATTATAAATTAAAAGCTTAACATATATTTCTATAAAGAGTGTTGGTCAAGTTTTGTTAGCTTGGTCCATTTTTATTTATGTTTTAACCGTCAACCACATTTTTTATCAACAAATCTGACCTGAATGTATATGAGAGTGATCTTCCTGTATATTTCCATTAATGCAGGAAGTGTATTTTTATTTAACATACGCGATTGGAATAATTATATTATATTATTAGTTTAATGGCTGTAACTATTTAAATTTATGAGCATAAACGATGTCGTTGACTGCTGAAGTATTTAAAGGTTATTACTTCATTATATTCGCAACTTAGTATGCCAACAAGCAGATATTTATCGGATAGCATTCATGATTAATTTACTGTATCAACTTATTTAAAATCGTCATAACTGAACCCAACTTCGTCTTCCTATTCTACGCTTTGTAATTAATTAACTCGGATTATTAACAACACCTGTTTCCGGTGCGTTCGTTATATGCAACAAAAGAGTAGTAACTTTATTACAATTGTAATTAAGTTATTTATAAACCTGCAATAATGTCACCTGCATATGTTACTAATCCATACATTAGTAATGTGATATATATTTGCTTTGTGATGAAATATTTTTCTGTAGATGGATACAAATAATGACGAGAATGACTAGGCAATCAGGTATATAAAAGGACCTAATGCCATAAAGCCGTCAAACAATGAAAAATGTTATCTATCTTGTTTATTTTAATGGCGTAAATGCGAAACATCCGCTCTACACAAGATTACGCGTGGGGAAAACGATGCGAGAATACTAAACAGTAAAATAGCTGGTTGCTGCTATGTCTCCGATTCCTAAGGAAGGACATCGGAATGCGATGTATTTAAATATTGGGCGGTACGTTTTTATGTATTGCAAATAATCTCCGGTAAAAGATTTTTGTTGCCGATTCGCAAGAAACCGCTTTGTTGAACGAGTCGTATGATATCATCGATTCAATGACTTTTGTTTTCTCAAGTAAAAGGCATTGTTTATGAGTTTACGTTGTCTTGCAATTATTAAACTTGTAGCTTTGCTCACCTAGTCCATAGATTAATTATGTATGCGATTTTGTATTTGACGAATCTGATCAAATTACACGCGTTTCTAACTTGGACAAATACTTAAGACGTTTTATTCTTGTATGTTATTCTTTTCTATATATATCTTGCACACCAAAAATCTATCTTGAAATTATTTTAATTCCAAGAGCTACTTCGAAAAGTTTCATTTGTAAATATATTTTAGTTGTCGAATAATGTGTGATAACAAAGAAAAATAAATGATAAAGCATTTACTTATCTTTTGAAAAAATTCACAAGTATTTAAATACATTGAAAGCAATTGGTCTAATAGTATTACTGTAACATTATGTAGTGTAGTAAAATGTACTTTAAAAACTGGGATTAAGTTGTAGAATTGTTTGTACGGTATGCACTAAATCGATTACAAGTGTGTGTAAGTATAGTGTTTGCATAATTTTATTTTATACTATGTATATTATATTGGTTATCATCTGTATGGTGACGGAGTAGGAACACAATTCACCACACCCTTTCTTAACCGCGGGCGCTGTTAAAGACTACTAAGAATAATATGCATATAACATTTATGCAACAGAAGGACAATTGGAAATAAAACACTATATTTTTTTTGTTTGGGGTGGGTTATGGTCGCCGTACTCCTCGCACTCCTCAAAGGGGTATTCCGTCGGGCCGACCACTGACGTCAAGTCACTCTGCTCCGGTGGACGGCCCAACGACGAAGGCGACGTGTGACGGGTGTGAGGGGTGGGTTAGAGGTGTGCGTGATTGCGCCCCGGACGGAGTCGGGCGGCAGGTGCGCTGACCGTAGCCCACCCCAAAAAAAAATGTCTTCTTTTCATGATACTTACACAAACATTTAGTGATTTTTCTAATATTTCCTTTTTATGAGAATCTTACTAAAATATTGTTATGTTTATAACATGGATTTTAAAATGTGACTGAACCCTACTTGATCCTTCTCAGTGAGATTTATTTATGAACGTTTGTTTAAATTTGTGTAAATAGTGTCAATTATCTCGGAACAAAGGGTTGCCCCTGACCAGCCACGTTTGCAAAGATTACCATAAATTAATGTTGTTAACGTTATTAGATTATTCTGTAATATATAAACGTAGATTTTTTACATTCGTAACTGAGAATAAGATTAGTAACAATGATATACATTTTATGATGATCTATCCGTTGTATTCTTACTCCGTCACCACATGGAAATAGGCGAGTCCTCAATAATTTCAAGCATAATAAACGTCGCAAAGTTGACGAGATATTACCCGGGAAAAATGTTCAGGCCTGAAAAATGATCGGGCCAGATCCGGCTTGACCAGACCAGACTGAAATCTCATGCCATCAAACGTTAATCAGCCAGTTATTGATCTTGTTATTTTATAAGCCTAAGAGCTTTAAATATCTATATTATTGTAAAAAAAATAAATACATATAATATATAATATAGTTTATATATACTTAGAGAACAACTTGGACTATTACGGGAATCAAATATGAACATATGTGTAAACATATGTACATTTGTGTAACGAAACCATAGCGGGATTTAGAATTTTGTACAACGACATCTAGTGAGCTTAAAATAAACAATTTATATTATTAATGTCGTTTTTTCTAAAAAAGTAGGATAACGCGAAGGATAAAATTGTTTTTACTGCAAAAAATGTTTTTGTTATAATACTACAGTCTATGGCTCGATAAAACTTTTTTTTTGACCAAAGTTAAGTTGATTTATTTCATTATCGATGAATATGTTATTGATAACACTAAATATTTTATTCATTCAACAAAACAAGTACGAGTTCAGCATATAATTCCTTTTAAAAAAAACAATTCTTCCTTATTAATTAATTGTAATCAAATAAATAAAATGTGTCATCTAATTGCAGTAGGCGATTATCTGTGTTAGGCTCTCCACACATGGAGCTACTGAAAAAATACTAGTTGCAAACTCAAATTACTAACGAGTTGCTTGAGCGTCACCGCCTATACGTTCTCATTGAGGTTCGCACACGACGCGACTAGTCACCAACCGTTTAGTAACGCGTTAGCAACTGATCACGCGTGATGCGACGTGCCGGTCGCCGCGCTACTGGTTACCAGTTTTCTGTTTTTGTTGCGAAAAATGAACGATCAAACCCTAAATATTAAATTTGTGCAGGAGGTGGAAAAGTATCCATGTTTATATAATTATAAACTGTCCGATTACTCGAAACTTAATGATATTAAAATTCTTTCTTCTGCGCTCACGCACTCCCGCATATTAGTATCTTTTTTACAAATAGCAGGCGATATCAACTGCATCAAATTTAAATGGCTATCTTTGGACCTTCTATAGAATCCCACAAATTTATTATCTGTTTCACGCAGCTCTCGTGCTGCAACTGACAATCTGCAGTTCACATTATTTTGAATATACTGGTGAATCCAAAACCTGCGAAGATTCCTTCGGCGTCTATTAAGGTAGTAATATAATACAACGTCGTTGTCATCCTCGCTCGACGCACTCGACATGTTTGATTTTTTCCTAACATTTCGTCGTTATCTAATCGTGTGCATGTGTGAGCAGAAATTACAGAAGTGACTGAAACCTTGCAATTTAAGTAGCGTCGTGTGTGAGGTACAGCTTCTAACTAGTTTGTAATTGTAGTTACTGATCAGTTCCATCATTTTTGGGTAGCTCCATGTACGGAGGGCCTAAGCCGCCAAATATGTAGCGCAAATTATTTTGATTTTTGTTTAATGTGTACATTTATTTTTAATATTTAATTTGTGTCTGAAAAATATAAATTCCTTCTGTATGATAAATTCATCTATAATGATCACTAATATATATATATATATAGTTATACCAACGTTTCTGGTTCGATCCAGAGATGATTGTTTGAATCAATTTATAACATCAAACGCATATTCATTCGATATAAAAATAAAATATTGAACGCTCCAGGCATCGGGTCTGATGTGACATGATCAGGCATGGATAGACTTGATCAGGCTTGATCAGGCATGAATAGACCTAATCA
Source organism: Lymantria dispar (assembly GCA_032191425.1). Lineage (NCBI taxonomy): Eukaryota > Metazoa > Arthropoda > Insecta > Lepidoptera > Erebidae > Lymantria > Lymantria dispar. The sequence continues at coordinate 18,003,046 of CM063440.1, forward strand.
AGCCTGATCAAGTCTATCCATGCCTGATCATGTCACATCAGACCTAAGCGTATTTAACCCTCCAGGCCTGATCAGGCCTGATCATATTTTCCCGGGTAGTTTTATTTATGTCAAGCTAAATGATTGGCCATGCCAATCATTTAGCTTGACAGTACAGTAGAAGTAGGAAAGTATATTAAAAATATGTCGTTGGGCAGAGGCCCTGGAGAGTAGTGAGGGACTAGCAATCAGCCTACATAATAATATCACTAAGGCGTTCGAGAGGGTCTGGCACAGGGCACTTATATCAAAGCTATCATCCGTAATTATGGAGAAAATTAGCGATCCAATTAATTACAGTCCAATAATTGAAGGACAGTTTTCTGCATCGACAGAGTTTAAAGTCATTATGGATGGCTCCTGCTCCGATACCTTGATTAATGTTGGTGTACCACAGAGCTCAGTGCTCTCCATAGAGAGTATGCATTACTATGCGGAAGATAGCACGGCTGGCGAGTGATATACCGAGAATCAGAATGTAATTTGGAATATGTTACAGAAAAAGAAGAGTTTAACTTGTATCTGAAGTCGAACATTTTCTGGGGCGGGCTTCGAAATGGGGCCAACGGCATTTGTCCAGTGCAATCCTACAAGACAGAAGTTTGTGTGTTAATTGCCAAGAATTACACCATGTTTATCATGATTCCATGGAGAAACTCTCCAAATTCTCAACAATGTTCAATGACAAATGTTCAGATCCTCGGTGTCAAAATATCGAGCAAAGTCCAGTTTGACAGTCTTTTGGAAGTCAAACTTAAATTGGTAAGCAGAAAATAGGCGTCCTGAACAGAACCCGGCGGTACTTCACACTATGACAGCGTTTTGTGCAAAGCACAAGTTCGTTCTCATGTGGTGTACTGCTCACATCTCTGGGCAGGTACGCCTAAATATTAATTATGCCCACTTGACTCCCAGCAAAGACATGATATTCGAATCGATCTCAATCTTACAGAGAGATTGGAGTTGCTGAAGTGGCTGAGAAGATTTGGGACAAGCCGTTTCCTCTACTGGCTTTTTCATGAGGAGTGCTCCGAGGAACGTTTGACTTACTACCATCATCACCGTTTACCACCGTCACATTTGACACCGTAGCAGGGTTCATCCATTTCACCTGGAAACGTTTTGGTCTTCAAATGTTCATTTCCAGTTATTATTTCTCCCAAGCAAGGGACTGGAATGGCTTTAAAAGAGGTATAAATAGAACATTTTCTTCGCGATGGGCAGTGACGTAGCTATGCCCCTTGTATTGCAAAGGTCTATAAGTAGCAGTATTGATTACCATTAGATTACTTTAACGGCTTACCATTATGCAGATACATCTTTTTTTTGCCACCATTAGTAATAAAAAATATTGTCATATTTTTGTATCATTTTGATGATTTCGTTATCATTATAGAAAGTCCCAAAAGAGGGGTATTTTTTTTTGGGGGGTGGGCTGCGGTCGGTGCGCCTCTGCACCACTCCGTCCGGGGTGACAAAGGGGCTTAAGCACGCAACATCCGCAACCCACCCGAACACCACGTCGCCTTCGTCGTTGGGCCGACCACTGGAGCAGGGTTACTTGTCATCAGTGGTCGGCCCGACGGAATACCCCCTATTTGGGATACCCTCCCATCGACCAACGTCCTCCCCTCGGGGAGGACGTCGGTCTTTCCTCACGCGGTCGACCTCTCGGCGGGTGACGGACTAATCCCCGGTCACGTCACCTGCGGCCTCGGCTAGGGCGGCATGAGGCGCAAATACTCGCGCCTACGCCGGCCCAGTCTCCGGCGGCGGATCGCCTCATCGAGGCTGCGCTCCTCGCGCAGGCGATTTGCCGCCTCCTTCCGCGAGATCACTACCTCGCAGAAGGCTGCGACCGCGTCAGAATTCCTGACGCTGTCGACCATCGCCCTAGCGATAGTGGGCAGCGGGGTTCATGTTTTTGTTCGATTTGTGAGCTTGTATCTACAAAATATTGGTTTATATATGGCTCGTGTAAAGCAATAAAAACGAATACTGTTAGAGCGGCCAGATCGTCAAGGTTTTGTACATTGCCTATATGCGAACTTGTTAGGCATGGGGCGACGCTCGACACAATATTCTTTATTAAGACCGCAGACCCGTAGTATAGACTACGGTAGTTATAATTATGCGATTTGTGGAGCTGTGATATACCACTAACCACTAGCCGACTTTTTCTAGGGCGCCCACGGCGACACTTCAATTCATCGTGTCGTTCAACGTATCTCCCTTCATGTCTTCATGTGCCTTTCAACGTGCGCTGCGACTTTGAACTGGCTATATCATATGATATCATACGCTTGATTTCTTTGTTCATTGTGATGTAATTAGCAACACAGCATGCATTGTTGATAGTTGTGATCATGACGTAATTAGTCACGTCTGTTTACTAAGCTTAAGAACCAATAGATTGCAGTCAAGTATCTTGGTATTAAATGTATCAATACATTACTACATTAATTTTCAATTATTTGCCTTTTCCTTTGTAAATAATTAATCATGTAGGACTGCATAGGTAGCATAGTAACTAAGATACTGACCCATTGTGCCTAAGTTCACGAGTTCCATGCCCACGTAGTATTCGCGAAAGTATAGGCTTTTCCATGTGGTGACGGAGTAAGAATACAATTCACCACTCCCTCTCTTGTCCGTGGATGTTGCAGGAAACGACTAAGGGATATAACACACATACTCGTATAATATCTTGGCAAGAAAAGGAAAATTTGAAACAATACCCTATACCAACCTGTCTGATCAGCATGGTATAGTAAGTTCAAATCCGCTTCTATTGTGGAGGAGGTTCGAGCCCAACAATGGGACGTATATGAGCTGAAATGATGATGATGATTATGAATTCTAGTAATTCGTTCATGATTATCGTTTCAAATAATTACATATTAATGCAATCTTTGTTTTCATTTCATTTGATAATCGAGTTTTCACTGTATTCCATTTTCTTCCCAAGAATCATCATCATTATCCTGACCTTACGTCAATTACTTCAGGTCGATGCTCTTACTCTTTCGTATATGTTGCAGAAAGTTTTGGCAATACTTTATGACCGGCCGCTTATCTGACGTTATCCCTCCTTGGGAATATAATTGTTGACTTTTTTTTTTGGGTGGGCTGCGGTCGGCGCGCTTCACGCACCACTCCGTCCGTGGCGACAGAGGGGCGTAAGCACGCACACCCGCAACCCACCCGAACATCACGTCGCCTTCGTCGTTGGGCCGACCACCGGAGCAAGGTTACTTGTCATCAGTGGTCGGCCCGAAGGAATACCCTCTAGTGGGGTACCCTCCCATCGACCGACGTCCCCCCCTACTATTTGATTTCAATCCTCCCTAGGTATGCATTACACGAAGAAAAAGTACAGACTAGTTAGACGTATACCTTTCAAGGGCGGATAATGCCATAATCGCCACAGCTGGGCAATTGTAGTTAATGTTATAAATTTCCCAGGAAATGTTGTTTTTTAATTTTACTGCTGACCCCTGGAATGGTTTTACGAGATCCACAAAAAAGAGCAAAAAATTGCATTCTTAACCCGTTACTAAACGCGGATGCCACACCACCGGTACCACATAAGCAAAGATAAGGTTCGTCGTATTCGTAGGCAACACCTCGTGTCACGTTTCGTGAACTTTAGGTACTGGTCATGAATTGCCCATGAATTTATTTACAGGCATTACGTAATTATTAGTTATTCAAGGAACATGCGCCTTAACATCACGAGGTGACTTTATCAACACATGAACTCGTGATGAGAAATTAGATTTATCTATTGTATTTATTCATTTAAAGTGAACAGCCTGCATAAATTGTGCAACATAAAGCCTTGTAGAGACACTACAATCATATAACAAGTAACCATACGTCTCGTTTTGAATGGGACAATTCGGTTTTCAGGTTATCTATCCCCTCAGTCGTGTAAAAATCTCGTATTTTTGCAACCAGAGCATGGATGATTATTTGTTATACTGACAGGGATTTATTCATTTGGTGACGGAGTAAAAATACAATTCAACACTCCTTATCTTGCCCGTGGATGTCGTAAAAAACGCCTAAGGGATATAATACGTCACCCGCCGAGAGGCCGACCGCGTGAGGAAAGACCGACGTCCTCCCCGAGGGGGGGACGTCGGTCGATGGGAGGGTACCCCACGTAGGGGGTATTCCGTCGGGCCGACTTTACCTATTCCTGTAAGAGGTTTTAGCTTTTATTGTCATATTTTCTCCTATTTCTACAAGCATCCCATCCTGACACAAAAAATAACGAGACCATCATTCAAGCGTCCTCTTTTGATGTCAAAAATATGGTCACCTTAATCATATACATATCGTCCTGATTGTAGTATTCACAAATATTTTTCCTATTTGTGTGAATGCTGTGTCCATTTACTTATAAAAATTAAAAAAAAATATTATAAACTTTTATTCATATCCTAAGTACAATTTAATAATGAAGAAGACATAGACAGGGCACATAGTGGCACAAGCTGTTGAAGTGCCCAGCTTACAGAATGGTAGTTAGATCATGGCCGTGTAATTACTCTAGCAGTTGCAGTGAGTTCTCTATTTTGGCTATGTTATAAACCATATATCGGTCATCTTGTAGGAAGCCACTGCCACCTTTTGCAAGGAGGCAAAGTATACCACTGATAGGTAGCCTGAACACCGCAGGATTTAGGAGATAACCTGTCACTTGTACTAAAAATTGAGATGAATGCCTTTCTCTGCCTAGAGAGTGAATATTCATAACGTGTTACCTATCGTAAAAAACAGGTGTAAATATACTAGGCTCACTAGGACCACATCATCATCATCGCAGCCCACATACATCCCACTGTTGGGCTCGGGCCTCCTCCACAATGGGAGGGAATTGGACCTACTATACCATGCTAATCAGACATGTTGGTATAGGATTTTATTTCGAATTTGCCTTCTCTTGCACAGATCTTATATGCATATTATATCCCTTAGTCGTCTTTTACGACATCCACGGTCAAGACAGGGAGTGGTGAATTGTATTCTTACTCCGTCATCACACAGAAAGTAGGACCACAGTTACAACAAATACCAAGTACTTAGATGAAACATTTTAAGAAAATATATTACGCCAGTTGCATGAAGACTAATTAGTGTGAATGAAGCTCTGTAAGATCTCTGTCAGATTTGTTAGGAACATCAAAAGTGAATCCGTTAAGCTGTACGTAGCCTTAGGGAATTTATTTCACGAGCGTATCTGTTTAGCAAATGTATGGAACTATAGCCAGATATAGTGAATGTATAGGCAAATTGTACGTTAAATGTTAGTTCAGAAAACAATACTTGAGGTTTCTAACAGTATTCCTGAATATTTAAGGACCTTCTTATGATATTCTCAATTACTAGTTTGAAATTATGTCTTAATATAATATATATATATATATATATATACTAGCTGACCCAGCGAACTTCGTACCGACATAATTTTTTTCGTAAATATGTTTTCAAAATTTCAGAAAATATAGCCTCTAATGGAAGAACTATTACGGCTTTGTCGGTAAAAATTCGATCGTCTTGGTCGCAGCATTATTAATGATGATTCAAAGAGAATACAAATTACTTATTATATTATTATTATTGATTTCTGTCAAAATTATAATTATCCAATTTTCAGCCATACTTAATCACTGACAAAATTACGTTTAGCTGTCATTTGCGTTTTGTTATTACATATCAAATGCGTTTTTGTTATACCACGTCTCATAGTGACTTGATTCTCTGTGACGTTTTATGTCACGTCACACGGGAACGCGAGCAAACGTGATAAAAGTATCCCATGTCCGTCTCCTGATTCTAAGCTACCTTCCCACCAATTTTTAGCCAAATCGATACAGCCGTTCTTGAGTTATAAATAGTGTAACTAACACGACTTTATTTAATATATACAGGGTGTATCAGGTTATGGGGCAACAACTCAAAAGGGAGCTAGGCAATGGTGGTAGGAACCCATGGAAAAAATTTGAACGAAAAATATCGATTCGTTAAGGAATTAGAGACATGTAAAGTTTTCAATTTTGTCATCGCTTTTTCGTGTAAATCTGATTGAAATGTATAAAGTCAATGATACTTAATACGCAACATATTCATACTTTGTTAAATGTTCATTAGAAATTGAATAAATTAATGATTACATTCACGTAAACAAAACAAACTTCGCTTTAAAACAGCTGATCGGCCTTGGACCGTTGACCGCTCGTCGCTCGTAGGTATAAACCTACACTATAGTGTGTTCCAAATAGCATGGCAAAAGAGGTGATTTGGTGACCTTCACTACGATATCATCAAATCCAAGAAATTTATCGCTAATTCTATCGCTTTCCATACAAACCGTCTTATCGTTGTAATATCGTGGTGAAGGTGTCTAGACTGTACAGAGGTTACAAACATTTGTCTGCGTGTAATTTATTTATAATTTTAATTAAGAAATTATTAAACACCTACACGTGCAATAATAAAGCATACGTACACGTTACCTACCTTACCACTGCCCTAGCATGAAACTGATAGCTAACCTATCTTAAGGCTAACTTTTTGTTAAATACGTAAGGTGAGGTAAAATAATATACTAAAATAATTTATTTATGACCACACTGTCGACAGTTATCTGTCTACAGCCGCGGGCTGGTCCGTCCGGAGCAGTACCACACTCTCGCAGAAAATCGACGTCTGAGTAGTAGCGATTTGTTACTGCGCTTCGTTCGGTGAGCGAGAGAGCCGGAAGCCCAACTTTCTGAGGGTGTTTGCGTGTGGAGGGTTTTGGTGGTGCCCTTGGTATCACCGAGCCTTAATGCACGCATTCACACTCCCTTCATTTTCTTCGCGGTAGGCAACGGCCTTGTAAAGGTCCATGAGCGGCAGCAACACTTACCATCAGGTGTACTGTTTGCTCGTTTGCCACCGTTTGCAATAAAGAAAAAAAAAGGTCGTCTTTTGCCATGTTATATGGCACTGAGTATATCATTAAAACGTTTGCACAATTCTAGGTATTACTGAATGAATTTATACTGTCGAAGTTTTACATGCCTAAATGTATTCTGTCTGTACATGCCTACATAATACGTAACATTTAAGGCATAGACTCTTAGACACATTTTTTTGAAATCACTATAACTTTTATGTTATATTGTTTTTTGTGTAATGTACATTCTAATTACGATCTATGACCGTTAAACTACAACATACTCGAACAGTTGCGCCATAACCTGATACAACCTGTATAGATAATATCCTCATATCCATCTTGAGAGAAACCTAATTCATCATCATCATTTCAGTTCATATACATCCCACTGTTGAGCTCGAGCCTCCTTCACAATAAGAGTGAAATTGACCTTACCATACCAGACCATACCATGCTGGTCAGACAATTGTTGGTATAGGGTTTTATTTCGAGTTTTCCTTCCCTTGCATAGATGTTATATGAACATTTTATCCCTTGGTCGTCTATTACGACATCCACGGGCAAGATAGTGTTGAAATGTATTCTTACTCAGTCACCACACGGAATGGAACTTAATTATGTCTAGAAATTATTTTTACACCTTTTCTTACCCATTCGGGTATAATGGTAAAACGTCTATTTATTTCGAGATTTTCTTCTCTTGCAGAGATGTGAAATGCTTAATTATCTTAGTTGTCTTTTACAATACCCGTGGAATTCTTAATTAAAAAGTCAATGAATATTATTCCAAATAACCCTGCCTGATAACTATCCGAAACACATCTAGCTTTATTTTCAACAACATAGGCCTCTTCTTGTACCACTAGCATCTAACGGGATTTCTGTGACTTTTAAGATAATGTCAATTCCTCCACCTAGTAGAGAGAATTTACAAATAAAATTAACTAATTGCAGAAAAAGTCTACTTGCAATAATTTTTCTGTTGCGAATACAATTGTATCAAGAAATAGTACCGCTAAACAATCAATTAATTTTTTGCTAAATAATTTGAATAAATAAATTTGAATTTATAATTTCAAAATTATTCACAATGATTACAATCAGTTTCTGTTTTGTCTCCCTATCTTGCCCGTGGTTGTCATAAAAGACGACTAAGGGATACAATTTGTACATAACATCTATGCAAGAGAAGGAAAACTCGAAATGAAACCCTATACCAACATGTCTGACCAGAAGGTGTAGTAGGTCAAATTCCCTCCCATTGTGGACGAGGCCCGAGCCGAACAGTGGGGCGTGTGTGGGCTGCGATGATGACGATGATAACAGTCAGTTTTTATACAGTAACAAGATGTATTATATAGCTTTCAGTATTGGATATAGTAAAGTATTACTGCAGGAATATTGTTATCATAGTTCATTTACATTAGGATATCCCTAAAACAGTATGGCTAATGTATTGTAGTAATTTTCTTTAGATTATATAAGTAGAATGCTTTTCGGACATTATCATGACTCTGATTTTATCCTATTTACTTGGGGCGACTGAATACGTACTCTTAGTTCATAGTACATATTGCAAGAGTTTTGCCAATAGTTTTATAACTGACCGCCTACCAAATATCAAGAATTTAAGGTCATCAGATGGTTCGTCTAGTTCAATGAAAAACTTTTAGTCGTCTTTTATGACACCCACGAGTAATGTAAGGGTTGGTAGTATTCATAGCCTCCACCTCACAGCTTACCTTATCGAATACTAGGATGAAATCTACTTCTATTTATTTCTAGATTACATTTATTCTTACTAGTCTAAATAGCTGTTCGTTTTCTATTTTTATGTTGGAATTTTGAACTAGTTTTACAAATATATCACGCGATTAGTGTCATACCCTTGTTACCATTAATTATGAAGGCAATTTCTCTTGAAAAGCGAAAATAGCTTCGTGTTTGCGTTTCGCATCATAATTAAAAGATGACGTTTATTAATTTTACAAAAGATTGCCATACGTGTCGTGATGGTCTAATAATGAACCTCATATACCATGTTGCGTGGTTCGATTCCCATAAAGACAATTCTTTGTACAAGTGTTTCAATTATGTTCAAAACAAATATATTTCTATATTATGATAAAAATCCTTTAATATTTTGGTCACTATGGGTAATTGCCCAATCCTATACCAATACGTCTAATCAGCGTCGTATAGTAGGTCAATTTCCCTTCTATGGTGGAGGGTGCTCGAGCCCAATAATGGAACGTGAATGAGCTCAAATGATGATGATGAATGTTATACAATTTAAGTAAAATAAATCTGAGCTGAAACTGCATTTTCTTAAAACGCAAAATCAAAAGAACTGCGAGTATAAAATAAATACTCCTAAAATTTATAACGAAAAACTTGGGGCGTAGCATGTGAAAGATAATTCATGCATAAAAAGTTCTCAAGAATATCTAAGTGCCGCGTCAATTTGTTAACCTCTAGCAAACCAAGTTAGCTTTTGGAATGAAAATTAAATTATATTTAATTCCATTTATTATAATTCATTCTATTATATTTACTCTACTTACCTACCTATCTATTTCACCGAAAATATGTACCTAATATCTCCTTGATCCTGCTCACAGTCCAATTACTCGGGCATGGCACATGCAATTTGTAATCATCTTCCATAGGAAAAAGTTTTAGCAAAATTTTAAATTATATGTTTAATTTGTAATATCATTCATCATATTACAAATTAAACATATAATTAAATATTAAATAAACTAGCAATCCGCCCTCGCTTCGCTTCGGTTATAGGTTATAGTCGTTTTACCCGCGTAGTTCCCGTTCCCGTGGGAATACCGGGATAAAGTATAGCCTAGTTTACGCCCTGATATTATAGCTTTTCATTGGTGAAAGAATTTTTGAAATCGGTCCAGCCGTTTTGAAGATTACCCGGAACAAACAGACAGACAGACAAAAAGTTTTTAATTGCTATTTTAGGCATAGGTGTCGTGCAAATAACCGTGTGAGCATGAAAAAAGCCTATTATTTTGACATTACAAACAGACACTCCAATTTTATTTATTGGTATAGATAAATGGAATGCCACGTTCCTATTTCGAACAAGACCAAGCCTGGGTACGCTAATATATATTCTTATATATAAACTAGCAACCTGCCCTCGCTTCGCTTCGGTTATAGTCGTTTTACCCGCGTTGTTCCCGTTTCCGTGGGAATACCGGGATAAAATATAGCCTAGTTTACGCCCTGATATTATAGCTTTCTATTGGTGAAAGAATTTTTGAAATCGATCCAGCCGTTTTGAAGATTACCCGGAACAAACAGACACTATTTTAGGCATAGGTGTCGTGCAAATAACCGTGTGAGCATGAAAAAGTCTATTATTTTGACATTACAAACAGACACTCCAATTTTATTTATTGGTATAGATTTCTTGTGTACGTTTGTATGTCACTGAACTCCTCCTAAACGGTTAGACCGATGTTGATGAATTTTTTTGTGTGTTCAAGTGGATTCGAGAATGGTTAAGGTTCACAATTGAACCCGGCAGGTGGCACGGCTGTTGATTTCAAGGAGAATTCCATTTATTTTATTTGAACAGAACAACATCTGTTGGGTCAGCTAGTACACATATAAATATTTAGAGTCAAACAATCATATAATAAATATTCTTACTATTAAACGTTCAGAAATTAAGTATTTAAGGCAGTAGAAAGCTAAGTGAGTGGGAATTTCAACAAAACTCGCCACTTCTACCACAAGAGGCCCTTGTGACGCGTAAACGGATTACAAGGGTTCGCATACCCCTTGTTAAAATCAAAGTGTTGACTGCGAGTCTAATGGATGTCAGAGCATACGTACCGAGAGCTAGTCTTTCATCATCTCATCGCTCAACTCGTAAGCTATACTAAATGTCAACAAACAACTACATATAACTTACAAATCAAATATAACTACATCATCGATAAACAAATACAAATATACGAAACTATAAATTGAACTTGAAATACAGAAAGTTAAATCTTATTATATTAGTCTTGTCCTTGTGATGACGGAGTAAGAATACAAATCACCACTCCCTATCTTGCCCATGGATATCGTAGACGACTATGGGGTAATACGCATATTTTTTTTTTTTGGGGCGGCTTGCGGTCGGCGCGCTCCTCGCACCACTCCGTCCGGGGCGACAGAGGGGCGTAAGCACGTACACCCGCAACCCACCCACGTGCACGTCGCTTTCGTCGTTGGGCCAACCACCGGAGCAGGGTTACTTGTCATCAGTGGTCGGCCCGACGGAATATCCCCTATTTGGGGTACCCTCCTATCGACCGACGTCCCCCCCTCGGAGAGGACGTCGATCTTTCCTCACGCGGTCGGCCTCTCGGCGGGTGACGGACTAATCCCCGGTCACGTCACCCGCGGCCTCGGCTAGGGCGGCATGAGGCGCAAGTACTCGCGCCTAGGTCGCCCCAGTCGCCGGCGGCGGATCGCCTCATTGAGGCTGCGCTCCTCGCGCAGGCGATCCGCCGCCTCTTTCTACGAGATCACTGCCTCACAGAAGACTGCGACCGCGTCCCAATTCACCGATGATTGCGACGAGTTCACGGCGCTGCGCTGCCCAAGTGTCACAGACCTCGAGCGTATGCGCCGTGTCCTCGTCGTAATCGCAGTGGTGGCAGGACGGTGTACTCTCCCTCCTAACGACCTTGTGTAGATATTTGGCGAAGCACCCATGCCCCGTCAACACCTGCACTAGTCGGAAGGAGAGTACCCCGTGCCGCCTTTCCAACCACTGCATCAGTACCGGCCGGAAGGCCTCCACGATTCGCATCCCGAACCGAGGCCTCTCCAGCCGGACTGCTCAACGGGCAATGACGTCTCGGTGGGCGGCGACGCGACAGGCGGTGTGCTTCCTCAAAGAGACCACACCGCCCTCCGCTCGCACCCCTGTTACCCGCTGATACAATCCGGCGGGTATTTCCGCTTCCAAGTCCCACGGCGGAGTCCCGGCCAATAGGCACGCTGCCACCGTAGCCACCGTGCGGTATCCGCGTATGGCCCTGACCGCCATGGCCCTCTGTGGTCGTTACAGAAGAGCCCTGAGTCGGACGGTCAGGTATCCCGCCCACACCGGTGCGCCGTACAGGGCCATCGACCGGATGACCCTCACGTGCAGCCGTCGGCACGTAGCGCTCAGTCCGCCCACGTTCGGCATAAGCCACGATAGGGCGGACACTGCGCCGACGAGCCGTGGAGCAAGCCTGCGGAAATGCTCCCAGAACTACCATTGCCCGTCGAGCACCAGGCCCGAATACCTCATATGGGCCCGGATGCTGATCTCAATCCAATGGACGGTGATCGAGACGCCGACGGGAGGGCTCATACGGCGCCCGTGGAACAAGAGGGCCTCCGTCTTGTCCAGGGCGACCCTCAACCCCAGCGCCTCAATCCGCCTGACGATCTCTTCGGGACCTCTGTGGGACACCGCACGTCATGGGCATTTGCACAACGGCACCCCTGCTCGGTTGGTGCAGAGGACGCTGCACCCCTCCAAATAGTCTGCCACTAACCGCCTCAGGTAAGCTGGCACCCCGTGATACCGGAGCGCCTCCCTGATGCAGCTGAATGGCAGACTACTGAATGCATTGGCGATGTCTAGGGACACCACCAACAGCACTCCCCCGCCGGTGACGGCCTCAGTCGCCACGGCCCTCAGGCGCAACAGAGCCGCGATCGTCGAACGACCCCTCCTAAACCCAAATCCGGCCCCGTGCCGACGAGGTACCGCTCGATGTGGGCATTCAGCACCCTCTCTAGTAGCTTGCCCGCATCGTCGAGCAGCAACTATGGGCCTGTATAATACGCATATAACATCTATGCAAGAGAAGGAAAACTTGAAATAAAACCTTATATCAACCTGTCTGACCAGCATGATATAGTAAGATCAAATACCATCTTATTGTGGAGGAGGCTCGAGCCCAACAGTGGGACGTATATGAGCTGAAATGATGATAATAATGTAACGAAGTAAAAATACAATTCAACACCCCGTGTTTCGCCCGTGGGTGTCGTAAAAGACGACTAATGTGCATATAATAACTTTCCAAACAAATACCCGTCCATGTACCGTCTGACCGGTTAGATATAATAGCTTAATTCCCTTCCCACTGTGGAGGAGGCTCGAGCCAAGCAGTGTGATGCATATGAGCTGTGATGAGGACGATAAATGTTCAATTTAAGTAGGTCTTGATGTATCCCCCAAAATAATACATCAAAAGCATTTTACACTCGATCGTTAAACATCTGAGAAAATACTGGTCGTTTCTGAAAATGTTTTCAAATGTACCCGAGACCAAGTCAAACTTGCGTAATGAAACTGTCGTCAACACGTAAGACCTAAAGGCTTTTCGGCTTTAAAAACAACTAATAGGGATTAATTTGTTAGAAAGAGGCTTATTAAGTACTTCGCTTGACTGTGTGATGTATGTATTAACTTGGTACTGTGTATTCAAAGGACTTTTGGTATGTGAAAAGTATACTTAATTATGCGTTAATATAATTTTGTGATATGACGCCTTGCCGCTATATACTCGTGTAATCAAATGAAACTTCCTTTATTTTGGCATATGAACATGAAAATATAGGCGAATGAGATAAATTTCTCACTCTATATTTAGGAATTTATTATTTACACATATAATTCTGCCGCAACAAGACATTATCTATTTGTTGTAAGAAAATAAAAAGCTAATATCAGCTTTTTAAAATAACTATCTATTGAATCCTTACTTTATATTATAAATGCGAAAGTAAGTTTGTTTGTTACGTCACTTTCACGCTTAAACCACTGAACCAATTCCAAAAATTCCTTCATCAATGGAAAGCTATATATATCATAGGCTATATTTTACCTCATTATTCCCATGGGAACGAGAACTACGCAGGTGAAACTGAAGCGATGCGAGGGCGGGTTGTGTGTTTGTGTGTGTACGTGCGTGCGTGCGTTTTTCTATAGTGGGTAATCGTAGCCTAGCAGACGATTTGGTCCACATTATTATGCTCTGCCGATACTGGCATTAACTTTTACGTCGAGACTTCTGAATTTATAATAATTTTATTTAATTCCGAAAACCTAGAAAAATGAACGACGGTAACACAGTGATTACTCAATTTATAATAAGTCTGTGTTTTAAATAAATAACGCCAGTATTTTGTCATCCTTTTAGCCCACATAAGTGCTACAGCAGGCATGACGCTATATCTAGGAGGGAAATTGACCTACTATACTTACCACGCTGGTCAGGTGACGTGTTGGCATAGGGTTTCATTTCGAGTTTTCCTTTTTTTTATAGATCTTATACGCATATTTAATCCATTAGTAGCAAGATTAGCAAGAGGTGAGGTGATTTGTATTCTTACTTAATCACCAGACGGAATTTTATATTACCCTCAAAAATCTTAGTCTTAAAGCAACATTTATTTGATGGCGTAGGTAATCGATTTGATAATACTTATGTGTGTCACACTCCACACAAATTTTGTTCAACCGTTCCATTATCTAATCGAGCGTTGAATTGAGCGCGTGCATCATTTAACTACCTACATGGTTTGGTATGTAGCCTAATATTACATTATCTACAACTTGAATAAGTAAAATTGAAAATTTTTAATAATCACCTACAAACTAAAATATTAAAAAAAGTATTACGTTCTCTTTAACGGGAATTTTCGATTAATTGACATTTAACGATTATACTAGCACGCGTGAAGCACTTAATTGATTAATTATACGCCACTATATCATTTTGGAGCTGATACTTTTACATTGCTGTGTAGATATTAACCAAACATAGCTACGAACTACCGCAAGGAAACTGGTTTTCAAATGAAAAAAACCGCATCGAAGTCGGTCCATCCGTTTGAGAGCTACGTTGCCACAGTCAGATAAACACACACAGACACACATCGACGTCGAACTTATAACATCTTCTTGCGTCAGGTGTTAAAAATGATAGCATGCAACTTGAAATGCTATCGTTGAGTGATCTATGTATATATTATACATATATCATCGCGTTTTTCTACAGTTTTACATAGTTTTTAACCGACTTCAAAAAAAGTAGGAAGTTCTCAATTCGTCAGAATCTTTTTTTTTATGTATCTTCACCGATTACTCAAAGACACCGGTGGACCGATTTAGAAAATTCTTTTTTGTTTGATAGGGTATACTTCCCAGGTGGCCCCATAGTCATCAGGTCAGGATCTGATGATGATATCCTTGAGAAATTGGTGGAATTCTTAAAATTTTATTAGTTTACCGACTAAAACTAGTTTACCGAAAAAAAACCGACTTCAATCAGAAGTCGGTTTTTTTTTGTTAAAAATTATATATTATCAAATATATGACCAACCTGTTGCACTAACCACCAGCATCACCATTGCTAAAATCAAGCTTCCTCCACTATAGGAATGACGCTGGTCACACAGTTTAGTAGATACGTCGATTTTCTCTTCTCTTGCCTGGATGTTATCTGTATATCACATTTCTTAGCGGTATTTTACGACATCCATAGCAAAGAAATGACGATAAAGTATGCTTGATTTCTGATGTTTAAGCGAGTATTACATATTATCTGTAAATAAAACTAATTATGGGATATTATCGCGTTTGTGTTTGATTTTAGATTTCCCAACGTTTCGAACACTATTAAGCGTTCATGGTCATGGGAAGAGTTTTCCAATGATCATGATATATACCTATATATCATATATATCACGCTCATTGGTCAAGATAACTTCTGCAAGTACATAATAATAAAAACATTTCAATTATCAGATTATTACATTTTTAATTCTCAATACAAATTAATGAAAATATTATTATCAATACGATATTTCCATCCATTCAACTCTCCATCGACCTATCGAGGTCCCCTATTAGGTTGCCAAGGCAGGCGAATTAAACTGTAATAGCCATGTTTGGTAATGCGATGCTAGTTGATATTATATTATGAATATATCAACGGCAAATTTAATAGACCTGACGCTGCCGGCTATCGCTGGCCGCCGGCTAGGGCGATGGTCGACAGCGTCGGGAATTGGGACGCGGTCGCAGCCTTCTGCGAGACAGTGATCTCGCGGAAGGAGGCGGCGGATCGCCTGCGCGAGGAGCGCAGCCTCGATGAGGAGATCCGCCACCGGCGACTGGAGTGACGTAGGCGTAACTACCTGCGCCTCATGCCGCCCTAGCTGAGGCCGCGGGTGACGTGACCGGGGATTAGTCCGTCACCCGCCGAGAGGCCGACCGCATGAGGAAAGACCGACTTCCTCCCCGATGGGGGGACGTCGGTCGATGGGAGGGTACCCCAATAGGGGGTATTCTGTCGGGCCGACCACTGATGTCAAGTAACCCTGCTCCGGTGGTCGGCCCAACGACGAAGGCGACGTGGTGTTCGGGTGGGTTGCGGATGTTGCGTGCTTAAGCCCCTCTGTCGCCCCCGACGGAGTGGTGCGGAGGCGCGCCGACCGCAGCCCACCCCCAAAAAAAAAACCCCTTTTTTGGGACTTTCTATAATGATAACGAAATCATCAAAATGATACAAAAATATGACAATATTTTTTATTACTAATGGTGGCAAAAAAAAAGATGTAAGACGTGGTTTTTGGGTGGGTTGCGGGAGTTGCGTGCTTAAGCCCCACTGTCGCCCCGGACGGAGGGGTGCGGAGGCGCGGCGACCGCAGCCGACCCACAAAAAAAAAATGGCATATTTAATACCTTATCATATATCTTTACTACTTCATTACTAATATGAAAAGCAAATTCTAGTTCAGAAAATAAGTTTGTATTCTAAGGGCAGTTTTTTTCCTAAGTGAATTAAAGTGCGTATTTTAAGTTATTCGAAAATTTGATTTCAATCGATAAATAGATTACAAATTTTATCGAAATATAAATGTCATAACTAGACATCACCTCGTTAAATAACTAGTAGTCGAATAACATTGATACTTAGTTAAGAAATGCGGCTTTCAAAAGTGCCGTTCAAATTTGGGTTCAATTAAAGCTTTTGTGTCTATAAAATATGCACCAGTAAACGATACAAAGATGGCAGTATAAGCACAGTATTAAAAATGCGACTTACTCCATTTACTTGAAAGTAATAAATGAGGCTTGACATCAGATACGCACGCTAACGGATTGGATTTTGAATTTGAGTGACATAATGATAAAGTAAGGGTTCGGCAAAATTTGTGTAAGGAGTCCCGAGTGCCATGTTGGATGATATCACGACCGTTATACAAATATTCATTTAACTATTGTACAAATGTTCAGTGCAAAAGTAGTATACAGTAAAAAACATAATAATAATTTAAATAGGTTTTGTAAATTTATGATATTATCTTCAAAATAAGTATAAGTATCTTCAGTAAAAATGACTTCAAGGTACCAATAATCTTCTATAAACTATATTGCTCTTTATTTCTTATTTCTATTGCATGAACAGATTAAAGTACGTATATTATTGCTCATTCATGGCAATTTTTAATTTAATAAGAAATCCAGTAAAAGTCACAAACACTAAATTTAATACCCTATTTTTACACCCTTGGAGGATGAAAATGAGGAAGATACTTATAGTTATTTTGAAGACAGCCACAGGCTTTCAATCCCTCTCGTAAAATACTTATTTAATGACTCTGTATAGCCGTGTAGTGACGAAATAAGAATACAATTCGTCACACTCTTCCTTGCCCGTGGGTATCATACAAAAGACTAAGCGATATACACATAACAACTAGAAAATTGAAATAAAATTCTATACAAACACCACTGACCAGCATAATATAGTAAGCTAATTTCCCTTCTATCGTAGAAGATGCTCGAGCCGAACAGTGGGACGTGCTTAAGTCGAGATGAGTCCATATCTCAAAAAGAAACTAAAGTTTCTTATTTATCATGGTAGTAGTAAGTTAACTATTTTCTTAATTCGAATAAATTTTATTAATGATCTTAGAACAATTGTAACATTTACTAGAACGAATATATTTCCCTTCTTTACTCCCTGTATATACCTATACTTTAGCTAATGTATCACCATTTAACAAAATCAATCTTCCAACAAAGTGATGGACAGTCGATTGGATAGGGCGTGTGAATGGATGTGAAAATCCTTACAACAAAGAATATTAAAAAGATCGACGTTTATTATTTAGATCATCATTTCAGCTTACGTATGTACATCCCAATGTTGGGCTCAACACTCCTCCACAAAGGAGAGCAATTAACCCACTGTAATCACGCTGGTAAAACGTGTTGGTTATAGGTCAGCTAGTGTGATTCTAATTTGATACCTTTCATTTCGTTCATTCATCATCACAGCTTCATATACGTCCCACTGCTGGGCTCAAGCCTCCTCCGCAAAGGAAAGAAAATTTACCTAGTATACCATGCTGGTCAGAAGGGTACCTTTCTTACATGAATTATTATTGAAAACAAAAATACTTGCTTTGCTTGATGCTTTTAGAAATTGATTACCTACTGTACAAAAATGCTAGGCTATTTTAATTGAGAAGTGATGAGAATGGATTTTCAATAGATGTCATTTCCAGTCCTCCAGGCGGTAATCATTTTTATATTCCCAAATCAGTTTTATAATAGTAGTTTATTAACTTACCTAACGTGCCTTTTGTGTCTTACTTATTTATATGAATGTGAATACGTGATTGAATGCAAGAAATCTATTTTAAAATTGTAGTTTCGTCATATTTTTGAAATTGAATTTATTACAGTTAAATTCATTGGCACCAGTCGTAGAGAAGATTCGGATCGCCTGCGCGAGGAGCGCAGCCTCGATGGGGCAATCCGCCGCGCGCGACTAGGTTGGCGTAGCCGCGAATATTTGCGCCTCATGCCGCCCTAGCTGAGGCCGCGGGTGACGTGACCGGGGAATTAGTCCATCACCCGCCGAGAGGCCGACCGCGTGAGGAAAGACCGACGTCCTCCCAGAGGGGGGGACGTCGGTCGATGGAAGGGTCCCCAAGTAGGGGGTATACCGTCGGGCCGACCACTGATGACAAGTAACCCTGCTCCGGTGGTCGGCCCAACGACGAAGGCGACGTGCATCGTGGGTGGGTTACGGGTGTGCGTGCTTACGCCCCTCTGTCGCCCCGGACGGAGTGGTGCGAGGAGCGCGCCGACCGCATCCCACACGCCAAAAAAAAAACTGAACTGTTTATACAGAGTGTAGGTATATACATACGTTCACCACCAAGTCCATCGTTGAACATAGACTATAGCAGGCCCATAGCAAGGGCAAGGGTGGAGTTATAAACTGCCCCAATAAATATGAAATGCCAATCGTTTCGTGGCTTACCAGATGACTTGGCGATCGCAGTTGGTGCTACTAGTTTTCCTAAGGAGTACTACTGCCTTCAATGGGAGGGTACTCCTCAGGGGGTATTCCGTCGGACCGACCACTGACGTCAAGTCACCCTGCTCCGGTGGTCGGTCCAACGACGAAGGCGACGTGGTGTTCGCGTGGGTTACGGGTGTGCGTGCTTACGCCCTTTTGTAGCGGTAGGACCACACTGTCGACAGTTATCTGTTTACAGCCGCGGGCCGGTCCGTCCGGGGTAGTACCACGCTCTCGCAGAAAATCAACGTTTGAGTAGTAGTAATTTGTTACTGCGCTTCATTCGGTGAGCGAGAGAGCCGGAAGCCCAACATTCAGAGGGTGTTTGAGTGTGGAGGGTTTTGGTGGTGCCTTTGGTATCACCGAGCCTCAATGCACGCATTCACACTTCCTTCACTTTCTTCGCGGTAGGCAGCGGCCTTGTAAAGGTCCATGAGCGGCAGCAACACTTACCATCAAGTGTACTGTTTACTCGTTTGCCACTGCTTGCAACAAAAAAAAAAAACGGAGTGGTGCGAGGAGTGGGCCGACCGCAGCCCACGCCAAAAAAGAAAAAAAAGGAGTACTACTGCCTATGCTCTTAGTAATCTCTTTCTTCGATTTTAGGACTCCCACGGAAAAGTAAGGCGTGGCAATAATGTATGCTTATCCCGTCATCATACAATAATTTAAGGATTAGCTCCACAAAAAATGATAGGTATATCATCATAATTAGTCGCTCAGGTTATAGAACATGCTGGGACGGGACGACGCCCTTGTTTAAAGTTTTTATAAGTGAAATACGGTACTTACGATACATCCGGCGTTCACTTTGCGTTCTTACCAGTGCTATTTTTAGCAGGGAGGAAAAATAACCTCTTTTTTGTACCGCGCTTTTGCATAAATTTAACGCACCTAATTTAGCACACTTTTTTTTAAACATTCTATACCAGTCACACACCGATTAAACCACCTGAGGTGGCAGAAGGCACAGAATGCAACCATATAATCTGATGCATTATAATGCGTAATAATATATGTCCGGTATCGAATTCTTGGTTTTGGTAAGCCTAGTTTAGCAAGCGTTTCTTTTTTTTTTGGACATGTTTCGGTATAGTTATACACGAAAGAGACCGCGTTCTTCCCTGTAATCTGCCGTACATCTTACTATCGCTATATGGGCGGGCCACCGGGTACCAGCAGGTTACCCTTTCGGGTACGATCTTGTGTCGCGCCACTTAGAAATTTTCGTCGCGGTGGGCCTCTCCGGGAATGACGGACTTTACCCCTGTCCCATTACTCACAACTTCAAGACTCGTAAACATTTAGCACACTGAACATTCTTTTTATTAACTAATACATGCCCCAAAGCTTTGCTGGTGCAGACGTACTTCCATGGTTCTTGTGATTTTGATTTAATTTATATTAAAATAGTGAGCATAATATAGGTATATTAATTCAATGATAATTTAGTATGAATTTATTATTTCGACTGTAGTAAAGCTAAATACATAGCAACGTGTAACGCACATGTTTATTTGTTACTGAACAGGAAAATCTGTCCTTTTTGTGACGGAGTAAGAATACAATGCACCACTCTCTATATTATTTGTGTAAGCGATGGAGAACTCGGCATTAAATCCTATACCAACACGTCTGACCAGCATGGTGTAGTAGGTCAATATCTCTCGTATTATAGAGATTTAGAGAAGCATCGAGCCTAACAGTGTGGGACGTATAGGAGCTGAAATATTAACGCAAAAGAGTTTTGATTAGACGCCAAACTTCAGGTTTAATTTAATTAAGGACTGTCTAGTGTGTTGACGGCCATATTGGATTTGCATTTTTTTAAGTATACATTATTTTACTAGTCAAAGCCATTCATTTGATACCCATAGTTAAAGGTTATGAAAAAATATTAAGCCGTCCTTCTGTGGTGAACGGCATCTAAGTGTTACACAAAATTTTATTGACATCATTCATCATCATTCCGGGTGGAGATGGTGTAGAAATTCAATTCACCACCCCTCTCTTGCTCATGGGAGTCACAAGAGGCGACCAATATTATATTGTGCATAAAATAATTATGCTAGAGAAGGAAAACCGGCAATAAAACCAAATAGCAACCCGTCTGGCCAACGTGGTATAGTAGGTCAATTTCTTTCTTTCTTCTTCCAATGTGGAGGAGGCTCAAAGCCCAATAGTGGGATGTATATGAGCTGTGATGATGATCATGATGAATGTCATCAGAATTAAAGACGCATAACGAATTTCAGTTCAATCGATGGTCACGAAGAGGGTGATATTTGAATTAGTAAATTTGACCAAAAAAACAAGCCAAATAAAACCTTTTAAAAATGTACAATACCAATTTAATGTTAACAGTATTCTTTATTAATCAACATTAAAGCCCTGCAAAAAGATTATACAGTATATAAAAAAGTGAAATCTATGTAAATACATGGTCCACAACTTCTATTCCCATTAGGCTATACAATATCTGTCTACATAATTATATCTATCTATCAGCCACAATAATTTCCCAAGAGTATTAATGCTAACAAAATCTCAGCTAGTTGGTGTAACCTCATACAAAACATGGGTTCTTGTTATATTAATATATACAAAATGGATTTACACCTACGCGCCTGAAGTCATTTTATCTACATAAATACATAATTCTTATGTATAAACTATAATTGAAGTTTGCCTAAACAACTGGACAGATTTTGCTATAATTTATATAAGTATAAGTGGATATTAATTAATGTGAAATATCGTCTGTATATTCGAAAAGTACCTTTTTAAATGAATATAAAACCAATTCTATTCATACAACAAAAATACAACAACAGATTTGAGAATGAATACCTATATTACTAGTCCAGTACATCCAATTGTTATGCAGTAGGAGAATACACCTTGCTACTTAATAAACATAACGTCCTTCACTATCTACGCTTGATTTACATTCAACACAAGGACTCCCAAACAGAGATTGAACTCTACAGACTTTTTAATAATCCTTTAAATTATTCAACAGGATTACAGTGAGCGATTTCTAACAATTTATACTTCCGAATGATGGCTCACTGTATAGGTAATAACGAAAATATAAAGCTAACAATTATATAAAATATGAAATACATTTCACTAGATTATTTTGTTAGTCTAGTGGCCGAAATAGAGGAATGTCGTCCGCGAGGCTCTGAATTTCTTCTGGAGTCTTTTGTTGAAGAATAAAAAGTGCCGACTCTTTCATGGGGGGTGCACTGAGGAACTGTTTGACTTGGTAGCACCGTCACCATTTTACCAACGTACTAGGTACTCGACACCGTAGCAGAGTTCATCTATTTCACCTAGAAACATTATGGTCTTCAACTGTACTTTTTCAGCCATCATTTCTCTCACATACGTGCAGATTCTGCAATGAACTACCTGCTGTTGTGTTCCCCGAGCGCTATGACATGTCTTTCTTTAAACGAGGTTCAAGAAGAGTATAATATCTTCACGGTAGGCATTGGCCTAACTATAGGCCCAGGTATTACAAAGGTCCATGTGTAGCAATATTACTTACTATCAGGTGTGCTGCCTGCTCGTTTGCCACCATTGGTAATAAAAAAAACTTATTGAATTTTTCATTAACATTCTTAAATTTTTTTAGTAAATGTCAATCGTAAGCGCAATACCTAATTGTTGTATTCATCGATGATTCAGTTCAACAATTGTGGAAGATGATTTGTTTCAAAGTAACAGCGTTACAAAGGTTTTACAATACATTACATAATCAGATAAAGCACGAGCTTTTTTGAAGCTATTTACTGAGGAACAGGGCAAAAAGGCAAAATTATTTAAATGTAATGTTATGGATACACATGTTTCTAAGTAATGAAACAAAAATAATCAGACTATTCGTAGCCTTTGAAATCACTTATTTGCCCCTTTGCATATTTCAAGCGCGGGCCTCATATACCTAAAGGCTCAAATTCGCTCAACGTGCTGTGAAGAGGGCTATGCACGGTATTTCTCTACGTGATAAAATCAGCAATACGGCAATCCATAGAGGAACGGGTGTAACTGATATAGCCCGCAGAGTCAGCACATTCAAATGGCCACATCAATCGGAATAGGCCACATCGGTCGTCGAACCAGCAGTCGTAAGGAAGAAAGGTTCTCGAGTGACGACCACGAATTGGACGACGCAGCATAGGACGACCCTCTACCAGATGGACTGATGACATCTTGAAGGTCGCAGAAAACTGTTGGATGTAAGGGCAACAGGACCGTTCCCAGTCGCATTCTCGTGGGAAGGCCTATATTCAACAATGGACGTGTATGGGCTAATGGATGGATTTGAAATTGACTCCCCATCTCGAACTATCTCTACATCCCGAACTAATTTGTTTTTGAGTGGCTCATTTTAAACTTAATTGGGAAAAATTAAACTAAAAAAACTTCTGAAAAGAATTCTAGTATCGGCACAACGATTTTCAAATGATGGCAAAAATATGAAGGGAATTCCAGACCAGACTCTAAAAATATTTATTCTACTTATAATATATGATATGATAAAAAATTTGATGTTATGTGAAACAATTATAGTAAATACTACACTGTACATAACATAGAAACATAATTATGATAAAATTAAAGTCTAGCAAAGAAAGGGTAAATAAACTGATATTTATTTTATAAAATATTTATACTAGCAATTACCTTGTTCAAACAAGGTTTTCATTCATGTATTATTAGTCGACCACATAATTATATGTAATTACTCAAAGTAGAAATATATAATAACAATATTGTTGTCCTTCATATCTATCGATCCACTATTAGCTCATCGACTTCGTCTGTTGTTGGATCGAGGATTTTCTTAGTATCCACAACATCGAAGAATTCTTTGCTGCACGCATCAGAAAATCTCTCCTCATGTTTACTATGTCCAGTCAGTATCTTTATGTAAAGTAAAATTGGGGCTTGCCCGATTTGTTAACAATTGCTCAGAAGATTGATCATATTAATACACGTACTTTTGAGTAAGATCTAACAAAACACGCAAATGATGTAATCATCTTATCGTTTCAGCCCATATTGACCTACGTTAGTCAAACGTGTTGGCATTTTGGTAAGCGCACACGCGGTCCATTCCGTCCGGGGCGACGAAAGGACGGCGCGCGGGCCCATAACCCACCCGTAACCACGTAGCCTTCGTCGTTGGACGACCACCGGAGCAGAGTGACATGTCGTCAGTGGTCGGCCCGATGGCATACCTTTTCGGGTACCCTCACCTCTCGACGTCGGCTCTCCTCGGACCTCGGCTAGGGTGGCATCAGGCGTAGGTACTCACGCCTGCGAGTACCTACGCCTGAAGCCGCCCTAGCTTGCTTGTGTACTCCTTAAGTCGTCTTTTGCGACACCCACAGGCAAGAGAGGGGGTGATGAAGTGTATTATTACTCCGTCACCATACGGAAATGATATAATAGCAGATATAAATAAAATTTTATTGGATTGTGCAGAATGAACAGTTTTGATAGTCCAACAACTCCAACAAGCATTGTTGGCTTTTTTACATACATCCATAGCGACAAACCGCTGTAGGAGCCTTCATGCTAATGTTATATTACATTTGTTGTACATAAAAAGGCATCTAAATACTTGAGTGACTTTATTGTAACAGGTTCAAAACGAGCCGCTCAAATTCAAATAAGTTCCAGGCTAGTGCGTCAGCTTTAATGATGCTTGGGGCAAATAAGCGATTTCCACGCTCTTTCTTCCTGTGCAGCGATTAGTCTGATTATTTCTCTTTCATCACTTATAAACAATACTCTCTATAATATTACATTTGCAAGACAAAATATATCTTCAATTTCCTTGTCTCCAAAAACAGTTTCAAGAAATATCTCTATTTCCTCAATTTATGTTATTATACAGTGAAATCTTTGTAATGCTATTTTGAATCAACTAATATTCTACAATTGTTGAATAGACATTTTTAACCATGGTTAAAATTATTGAGTACTAACGTATTGCTATTGAATGAATAGTTTCAAAGTTTTTCGAGTTTGCGATTGAGAACTTTTAAGTAAACTGAAGAATTCCATAAAAAAACTTGATAACTTTTTATTCTCCTACAAAGGACAAACTCGTTCCAAGTTGTCATCGACAGTCGTTGTTAGCGTAGTTTTTTAAATTACATTTGATCCGATACAGTTTTGTTTATACGATCATTTAGCGGTGAATGTATATTTTTTTTAGAAGACAACCTCCCTTCAATAAAGAAATAATTCTTGTGATACGAGGGATTTTACAAAAATATAATTAACGAACATAAGTTACATCTATTTATTATTATTTATGTTGGTGGCAATGCTTAAATTCAATGTTATTATAACCTCTAAACAAAAAATAAATATTCTGTAGCGCTGTGAATAATGAAATCCGTGCCGTTTCTGATCTGATGCCGTTTGACCAACAATTAAATTCCCCTTTTTTTTCAAAGCTTTAACTACACTATACAAGATAAAACCGTCAAGTTTGGATTCGTTTAAATGGTAATGAGATGCACTTATTCTTCGTCTTAGCGCATTTAAATAAAAGTTTGTTTTTAATTTTTTTATTTAATATTTAATTTGGAGTGGGTTTAGGTCAGCGTACCCGCCACCCGGCTTCGGGCTTCGTCTGGGGCAACCGAGGGGCGGCCCGCGGCCCTATAAACCACCCGTAGCACGTCGCCTTCGTCGTAGGGCCAACCACCGGTGCCGAGTTCCTTGTCCTCCGTGGTCGGCCCGACGGAACAATTACATTCCTAATAAGGGTTTACGTCAGGCGTGTAGTCAGACATAAAACTATCGCCAATAACTTATCCAATACTAGCAATCCGCTTTCGCTTCGCTTCGTTTCAGTCGCCTTACCCGCGTAGTTGCCGATCTCGTGGGAATACCAGGATAAAATATAGGCTATGTTACTCCCGGATATTATAGCCTTCCATTGGTGAAAGAATTTTTGAAATCGGTTCGGTGGTTTAAGCGTGAAAGCGTAGCAAACAAACAAACTTACTTTCGCATTTATAATATTAGTAAGGAAGTACTATGAAAGAAGAATACATATTGATTCGAACCTAAGTAATTGAGATAAAAAACGGAATTATGATGATCTTTCAAATAATAGGTACATATTTGATCATTTGACTCTATTGTTGTTTTTTTTTCTATTCGTGTAAAAATGAATATATTCGTTTTGATTTGGGTAGTACCCGTGTCTATCAAATACATAATAATAATATGTACTTTGAGATGATCAAATATTTTGAAAGTTTATTCTAAACGTCCAAACACGTTCAATAAGTCGTGGTTTATATATAACCGTTATTCAATAGAAGTGTAAAAATGTACTTATTACTTTGAAAATATACACTTTAATATTAAGTAGTGATGTTAGCCTGGTTTGTTTGCCATTCGCATTCCATGTTACTTTGTAAATAAGCGCTCAAAATTCAAAATATTACATAAAAAATTAGGGGAAAATGATGAGAGTAAATTTGTAAGCATACTCACTGTCACGAAAAACGGCAACCTGAAGTTATCTAGTCAAAATTTTGTATGACGTGCGAACACCCGCACAAATTTCAATTATATACCCGTTATAATAAAAGTTTCAATGTATTAAAAACTTTTATTACAATCATAGGATAACGCGGAGGATAAAATTTTTATAAAGATTTTTAT
Organism: Lymantria dispar; assembly: GCA_032191425.1. Classification (NCBI taxonomy): domain Eukaryota; kingdom Metazoa; phylum Arthropoda; class Insecta; order Lepidoptera; family Erebidae; genus Lymantria; species Lymantria dispar. Next base: position 18,030,157 of record CM063440.1, read on the forward strand.
CTTGTCACACCAAAGAATTATAATTTCTTACGTGCATAAGTTGTGCACACACACTTTTTTCAAAAAGTTGGAAAAGGTAATGAGTTAATAATCTAGACACAAATTAGCGTATTAAGTCAAGTTCAAGTGAAGAGAACTGACAAGCAACACCGTTTATAAGTTTACACGAAACATTTCAAACTATTTTCCATTAATTCAAAAACTAGTGAAGAAAAGCACGAAACCAAATTTAATATACGGTGACGGAATAAGACTGCAATTCATCGCTCCCTATCTCGCCCGTGGATGTCGTAAAATACGACTAAGGGATAAAATATATATATAAAATATGTACGAGAGAAAGAAAACTTGAAATAAAACCCTAAATATAGTAGGTCAATTGCCCTCCTATGGAGGAGAGTCGAGCTCAGCAGTAGTACATATAGCTTAGACGATGATAAGATAAACACGTATCAAAAATTTTATAAACGCCATTTAAATGATTATATAGGTATTAACGTTAATAAAATCGTAATTGTTATGCCTCATTGACTCATATATGTATAGATCAAAAGCAATACACACCTCCAGAAGATCTAAAAAGTTAAAATTTGGAAATCAGCTACTGTTTGTATACAAAGGAAAAACCGAAAGTGTTTTTATAAGATTTGAAAAAAAAAATCCATACATTCTTTTTATTTTTTAAGCAGATCTTGCATAATGATGAAAGCTAAAACTTCTTTCAACTTTACAAGGAAATGATGGTTCTATCAGGAAAGGTTGTGTTTAACATTATCTTATTTTGAGACCAATTATTTATAAAATGTAATAGGTAACATATTTTTGAAAACTAAGTAACTTTGACGAGAACGTGGCCGTGCAAGTGGATACCGCATTCATACACGCCACGCTAGTCTTTGTAGTTATCTTTGATAAGTCGTCAAACACTATGATAATAATAATATTGAACCCTATTTTCACATTTATGTTTTGGCCGGTTATTATGTATTTCGAATCCTTTTGTTTCCAGTGGCAGCTATAAAACCTCAGCGATAAGTGGAAGAATAGGCAGTAGCACTCAACTAGGAATATTGTAATACTATAATACTAATTGAGATAGCCAACCGCCAAACTTGACGGGTATGATTATGATGCTGTGTCAGGGGAAAATGAAGAATAGCAACAAATTTTAATCTTTAACAATGAAATTAATGATAATATTGACTGCACAAATGGCGCAGTGGTTAAGATACTGATCTACAGTGCCATTATCGTGGGTTCGAATCCCACCCATGACAACACTTTGTGCGATTCACAAATAGTTGTTCTGAGTCTGGTTGTAATTTGTATTATGTTTGACAAGTTACCCGCAATACAAGGATTATTTCCTTACTGTAAGGTGTTGTCTTTTATTTTATTAAAATTGAAATCATAGGCTTCAACTTGATATCAATATTACAATAACTAATGATTGCAATAAATATTTCATATCTACCACCACCATCCATTAATACTTTAAAAGGAAAGAAAAACAAAGACTGTTTATTCTACTGATGGAAACAATCACGATGAAGTTATAGCCAGAAGGCTTGTGTATAATACTATCGCTGAGAAATTAATTTAAAGACAAAGAGCAAAGTTAAAGTAATGAAAACAATTTGTAACGAACACGGAGCATTGACAAAGGGATTTTAGTCTCACGCTGTGCCAATTGTGGTAAGAAGGGCAGTCACGTGGGGGTTTACACTTTTTCATGTAACTTATACATAATATTAGTGAGGAATCTAAAATAAATACGAATAACATATTACCTACTTATATTATTCGTATGATCACAAAGTAATAATATCATTCACTATCCTCTCTCTTGTATACCATACACGGCTGTATATATGATGCAAATGAGATCAATGCAAAATAAGGATTAAAGTCTTAAGGTTTCATTTCGCGTTTTTCTCTTCATAATCATCTAAGATAGTCGATGTGGGCATTTATTACTGTATATACAGAATTACAATTTAATTCAAGAATCCTATATCACCAAATTTCCGTGTGGCAACGGAGTAAGAATACAATTCACCACCTCCCTTACCTGTGGATGTCGTAAGAGACGACAAAGGGATTATAATATACATACTTACAACAACTATCCACGGGATGGAAATCTCGAAATGAAACGCTATATCAACCCCCCTCACTAACTCCGTATGATAGGGCAATTTCCCTCTCAATATGGAGGAGGCCCGAGTCCCACAATGGGACGTATATATGGGCTGAGAAGATGATGAAGAAGATGATATCGCGAAAATATATGGTATATCGCTTGTTATCGCAAAAAAAAAAGGAAGAAATAGTCATCCTGTAGAAAAAATTATGTCCTACCAAAAAAACACTAACATCTTTAATAGAATTATTACTTATAATAAATAGACTTAGAGATATTATGAAATAATTTTCTTTACATTGCCTGCCCATAGCACCCATTATTCAAAAAATAAAAATTTTTACTCATTTATTTACTCATTAATGCCTTCAATATATAAATTTTATTGAACATTTTTTTTAAACTGATGTAATAAAAATAATTTCTATCTGATTTGGGTATTAAGGTGTAATGTAAGATGCCTTAAAATATCAACTCGCCCTTTACCCCATGAATCAATATGATAACAAATTGAGCAATGCTGCTGAAGCTTACTATAATTTCGTTATACAAACAACTATCCGAAGTATCATCGCTAAAAAGGATTTCTTGTTCTTTCTGTTATCAGTTATGAACTATCCGATGGATTTTTTGGGAGCTGCAACTTATTTTATGAGTAAAGTATTCAGATGATCTATAAATGAGTTACCGAATCGCTGCCAAGCTACTTAACAAGCAACATTTGGTTTACTCGATGCTTTAAATACATACGTATAAGATAAAAATGCATTACTTAGACGAGAAGATTCACATAAGATTTGACTATTAAGAATAAATTGTGATATGCTAGACAGCTGTGAGGAGACACTGAATGCTGTATCTTGTTGCTATATCTCATAGTTCTTTGTTCAGGCGCCTCGAAGTGTGCGTGATTGGGACGACCGTAAGCTGTAAAGAACGATTGTGTTGCCTTTATTTTACAATTGAGCCGTGACTTGACGAGTAAAATTATATGAGCATATATATTTAAACTAGCTCCTAGCTGAGTTAAGCTTAACTCTTACGTTTTAATATTACAGTAGGTAGGTAACCTTGTTTTGTAATGTCATCTATTAAAAATTTAAGGGATCAGTCATTAACCTCCAACAGTAACAATAATATTACCTCAAAGATACGAGAGGTCGTTATTTTTTATTGTGTTTTTTTTTTCAAGAAACACATTAATCTAAATTAAAAATTTAAATAAAATTGCTAGAACTAATGTCGAGCTATATCAGGTATTTTTAACGCCCTTTGAATGCAGCAACGAGCATGCAGCCCATCTGATTGCATATAGTAATTGACGCTAGTAGACCTCAGAAATATTAAGGATATAATCCAAATCACCGCCTGTCATAAGAGAAGAGCTCTGTTTAAACATTATTTGGAGATGGACATGTTATTAATGTAAAACAATTAACCTACATTTTTATTTTATCTGCCTATCATTGTCCACTATTAGTTTCTTCTACGCGAAAGAGAGTAATGCTATAATAGCCCTGGACGGTAAAACTGTTTACTCATCCTTAGTCGTATTTTATCACTATCCTTACAAAATAAGTGGTGGTATTTGATTAAATAAGTAGTAGTCTTCCATGTGGTGACGCAATAAGAATACAATTCACCACTTACCTTAAAAGACAACTAAGAGATATAGTAAGCATTTAACATCTAGGCAAGAGAAACAAAGCTTGCAACCAAACCCTATACCAACCTGTCTAGTCAGCATGGTATAGTAAGGTCAATTTCTCTCCTATTATGCAGGAAGGTCGAGCCCAGCAGTGGGATGTGTATGAGCCGAGATGATGATGATGACATATTTGATTTATGGTGCGTCCCTATATAATGTTTATTAATTAATATAAAATTAACTTCACTATGTCAACTAATAATGAATTAAGATTATTTAATTTCATCTTATTATGTTATGGTGCCCAAAAGCGATTACTGTAAGATTTACAGTCACTCACGCTTTACATGGTAGTGCGATACAGATATTTCTTTTTCTCCGATCAATCACAAAACATTGCTTGTCACGCACTAGCCCCTACAGGATGTCACGGTTGGATGAATAATATCTTTTGCTTTCATTACACAATGTTATTTTATCTAATTTAAAAATCTAAAACCGTAATTTTCAAATTTTCTTATAATTTATTCCAGTATCATAAGGATTTCTGATGTTTACGTGAGTATTGTAAATAAAACTACCGTACGGATTTTATCGCCTTTAAATCAGACCATGTCCGCCCGTCATCATGAATGCTGTAAAGTGTTTGTAACGTCGGGGAATCATAAAACAAATACAATCTCGATAAAATCCGTAAAGTAGTTTTATTTACAATTATTTCAGTATCTTTCTCATAGATTTACTATACAACTGAAGTAGCAATAAAGTCTTGCGATGTGCCACCTTTTTGATCTAAAGCTTGTGTTAATTGAGAAATTAATAGTATTGCTTAAACTATTAATTAAACTTTAACTAATATATTCAAGTTGTGATGTCATACGTGAATCTAAATTACATACTGTTTTACCTTATTTAATACTAGCAACTCGCCCTCGCTTCGCTTCGGTTTCAGTCGCCTTACCCGCGTAGTTCCTGTTCCCGTGGGAATACCGGGATAAAATATAGCCTATGTTACTCCCTCATATTATAGCTTTCCATTGGTGAAAGAATTTTTGAAATAGGTCCAGTAGTTTCGGAGCCTATTCGTTACAAACATACTTACATACAAACCTTTCCTCTTTATAATATTAGTATGGACAGTAAATGTGAAAGCTTGGATGGTTGTTAGTAACTCAGTTATTTGGATTAAATTTCACACGATTATAGTACAGAGGTAATTTTTACCCCGCAAAAAAGTATATTTGTCATAGGATAAATTTGATTTAAAAAGTCTACACATTAACGTTAGCACAGCTGCAAACACAACTAGTGTATTTATTATAGATTCACAAATTACGTACAATTATTGTAACGTGACGCGTGCCCAATTTAATTTATTATGTAATTAGAACGTCGTATATTAATTAATTCTATGTCATACTAAACTTTATATATTGCTCCCAGCTGAATATAATCATGAATTAGTATCTTAAACAAAATCTATATGATTTTACATGCAATACGAGAAGTGATATAAAAATAATGATAATCTATTATTTTCAGTGCACATGAAAATAAAAAAATAATAATTATATATAGGTACCTACTAGCCTGATAATCGGTTATTTTCAGTGCACGTAAAAATGAAAAAGAAACACTTTTTCAAGTGCTTATATGTATACCTATACTAGGCTGACTATTAGTTATTTGCAGCACACATGAAAATAAAAAATATATACCTTTTTGTGTGCTTATATACCTGCTGTCTGATAATCGTTCATTTTCAGTGCACATAAATATAAAACAAAGGGAGCCGTCGCTCAGGATGCCTGGCAGATGTGAAACATCGAATATATTTTGTATAGGTATGTATGCATAAAAGAGCAGATTATGACACGAAATAATATGGCAAAGTATAAATATAATTTTACGCCTTTTTTTCCAAAAAATGATGATTTTTCTTCAATAAACATTTATTTTCATTAGGTATGTGTTTAGATTGATAATTTAATTTGAGTTCACATTTTGTTGGCATTTACGCCACGGCAACGGTCAGGTTCAACCTCACCTACAGATGTTTCACATCAAAATACATTTTGTTCATGTCCTTATATACATACTAGCTCAGCATAAAAAATCAGCCATTGAGGAAAAAAGACACGGTACATTAGGAGCTGGAGTGTTGTTTCATCAAGACAACGCACCGGCTTACAAAGCGGCAGTTGCCATGGGTATCGTACAGGAAACGGGATTTGAACTGCTCTAAGACCCATCCTATTTGCCAGATCTAGCCACCAGTGACTTTCATTTCTTTTCTCGACTAAAAGAATAGCTTCGAGGTAAGAAACTTGATAATGATAACGAAGTAATGAGGCGTTGAGGCGTTTTGGGACAGTCAAGACAAAGATTTTCTAAGGGAATTCTGGCTTTAAAAAAAGATGGACTTGTTAGAATATGCATGTAGAAAAATAAGTTATTTTGTCAACTATAATAACAGTGTTTAATGTTCAATATCGGGTTGACCGAGCTCCGCTCGGAATATTTTTGTTGTATTTTTGTCGAATTTATTTAAATATATATTATTAAAAATAAAAATTAAATAAAGAAAAATATATAAAAAATTACAAAAAGAGAATAATCATAACACTGAGATTCGATCCGACGCTGCTTGAATGGCGAAACAAAAAGCGAACTGGGTCACTTCCCAACTGAGCTACCGTAACTCTTGACGTTAACAACGAAATTTGAATTCATATTCTTTTAAAATTTAATGTCATTGTATTCTTTTGCTAAAAACACGGACAAAACAAAATTTTTATAAATAAAACCTAGCTAGATCGATTTTTGGATCCGAAACCTCTAGTATAACAAGTTTCAATAAAATCGTTGGAGCCGTTTCCGAGATCCTGAATATATATATATATATGTACTTACAAGAATTGCTCGTTTAAAGATATAAGATTATCATTACTTTTGGATCACCCCTCGTACTTAAATTGTTCTAGAAATTACATTCCTTGAACTTGCTTTTACAAATTTCGTCGAACTCTTCTTAATCTTTTTACGGTTGCCGTACCTATACATGTTTGTTAAGCCTTATTTGTATTCCTACCTGACAAAGGTAATAATTTAATAATAGGACATTATATAGGTACTAATAAAATCAATCAATTGCGTTATTTTACTTTGGATTCGAATTGAGTAAAAAATTATACTGAGTTATACTAACTAGCAATTCCCAACGGTAGCGCCGAGTCTAGAATTAAGCCTGGTAGACAAAAATAGACTCTGTTTATATTAGGATTGGACTAAATCTAATTTGAGGATGATTAAGATGTCTTCCCTCGTGGGTCATATGAGACAACTAGAAAATGTGAAGCGACATAATTAGTGTAGCTTTGATATTGTTCGGAAAATGATGGTCTTCAAGAATATTCAGTTAATAATTGGTATTCCAATTTTATAAACTAATATTATTAGTGCTTTTCATTTTTCCTACATAACCCACATTTCTTATTTATTAAAAAAAATGTTATAAAAATAAAATCTTCACATTACTTTTAAAGCCTAACAAAACGTGATCATATTAAAAATTAATTAATATTTTTAACCCCCAAAAGAAAAAGAAAGGTGTTATAAGCAGTGGCGGCTGGTGGGTCATCAATGTGGTGGCGCACTTTACTTGCTCACTAAGTATTAAGAACGGAAATTGCAATGTAACAACAATTTACGTAAAAAATTATATTTTTTTATTATTTTTGAACGCATTACATTTTGTAGGTGTACTTGCGAAGAAAAATATATATTTTTGGTTTTCAACCCTTCAAAAAAAATATATAAAAGAGGGCATTGGCGGTCCTGCCAATTCATATCAACTTTATTTTGAAAACTTTTGTTATTGTCTTTAATATAGTCTATATTTATAAAATAAAACTAACACCAAAATAAAAAATAAATAAAAAACAATTACTTAATGTAAACAAACCATATTTAACGCGTTTCGGAAACATCGAAACTATATCTACTTACTGTACTTAACGAGACGTCATCGGCGAATTTCGTCGAAAGTAGAGTTCTCTCGGCAATGTTCGGTTCGCCCGTACAGCGCACGGGAAAAGACTCATTCTTCAGTATAATTCTACACATATTTATATTTTTTATATTTTCTGTCTCACGCGCCAGGCGTTTTAACTCATATCTAATACAAGTTGTATCTAGGCAGTCCTCGTGCACTCGCCTAAGCGCACGTGATTTTTTTGTACAGGGTAAATAAGTTTTAATAGTTTAGTAAAGCGCTTAAATTGTTTCGTCATAATTTAAAATTTTATTTGTTATATGTTTTTGTATGTTCAAAGAATAAATATTTATATAGTAATTTAAAAATAAAGTTGAAGTAATATTGCGTAATTTTTAAATCGTTTGACTTGGTGGTTCAGCGCACGAGCGCACTTAAGGTACAGCTGCCACTGGTTATAAGTATGACGTCGATGTCTGTCTGTCTGTGTGTGTGTATCTGTCTGGGGCATCGTAGCTCTCAAACGGATGGGCCGATTTCGATGCGGTTTTTTTATTTGAAAGCCAGTTTTCTGGCGGTGGTTCTTAGCTATGTTTGGTTAATATTGGTCTAGTAGTTTAAGAGTATGAGCTCCAAAATGATGCAATGGCATATGACTTTTCGATTAAGTGCTTCATAGGTGCTAGTATAATCGTCAAATGTCTATTAATTAATAACTTCGACTTGATGCAGCAACCAGAAGGGTCTCTGGAGAACCGAACTCTTCAAAAATTCACAGCAGACATCGTATTTTTGGGTTTAATAGATTAGTTTCAATTAGTTGACCTAGCAGGTTATGATCTTGCAATATAGTCACGTTGACTTTGTACCTAGATAGTCTCCAGAGCACCCAACTCCTAGAAAACTTACGTCAGACATATCGTGTTTGGATTTAATACTATATTTATATACTGTGTTTATTTATAATAATATATTTTAGTTTATATCGGGGGTTGTTCAAAATTTTAAATTTTACTGATTATTTAATAAAATTTTGTGTTGTTACAAAATCCATTTTAATTACAGTTTTTTTTTTTATATTAGATAAGAAGGCAAGATATTAGACAATTTCTAAGCAATAATTATTACATAATTCCTAAGCAATTTGAATATCAGGAATAATTTCCAAACGTTATATACTACGTCACTTTGCGTTAAGTCATGCAAACTTAGTTGTAGCACTCGACTTACAACCAAAATTGTACAACCATGAAACTTCAACCCAATTTCAGGGAGTATTGTTATTAAAATTAATCGTCTTATGTCGGGTTGCTTAACTGGCTTTGTTGTCTCACGTAATCGAGATTAGAATATTTAGGTACGTCTGGCCTTAACCTCTGGAGAGCATCATTTACTAATATAACAAAATCAGAAGGATAACCGAATTTATTACAAATTTATTTAAAACTAGCAACCTGCCCTCGCTTCGCTTCGGTTTCAATCGCCTTACTCACGTAGATCCCGTTCCCGTGGGTATAATGGGATAAAATATAGCCTATGTTACTCAGGGATACTGTAACATTCTAATGGTGAAAGAATTGTCGAAATCCGTCCAGGAGTTTTTGAGTTTATTCGAAAGGAACGTTTCCTCTTTATAATATCAGTGTAGATTACACCCTTAGAGGGTGAAAATTAAAAAATGCTGCAGCAGGTGTTTATTTATTTTTACTAAAGAATATTTTTGGAGAATTTGAAGAAAATTGATGTAGATTTTGGTTCTCCTTATACAAACTTTGTTACTGCGGTTTACCCCCTAGGGGTTAAATTTCAAAAACCCCTTTTCATAGTGGGTTTCTACGTCACGCAAAAAAATTAATGTTAAAATTTCATGTTTCTGGCTTCAGTAGTTTCGGTTCTGTGATAAGTCAGTAAACTGACATCTTTCTACCTATTTTACACCCTTAGATGATGAAAATGGACAAACGCTGAAACACGTGTTTATTTATTTTTATTAAAGAGTATTTGTGCTTAATTTGAAGACAGTAACTAAAGCTTTTTTTCTTTCCATACAGACTTTTCCGTTGCGTTTCACCCCCTTTGGGGTGGAATTTCAAAAATTCTTTTCTTAGTGAGTGCCTACGTCACGAAATGAAACTACAGTCCAAATTTCATTTTTCTAGCTTCAGTAGCTTCGGCTCACCCTGTTTCTTTATATGTATATTGTTGTTAACGCCCCCGCAACACGCGTTGCAGGTGGAATTTCGTAAAATCCGTTCTTAGTTAGTTCTGACATCTACTCGACGAAAGCAATACTCCTGCAAAATTTCAAGTCTGTACGCCTTATGGTTCCAGAGATATGGTGATGAGTCAATATATCGCTCGCAAAACCCTCCTCTCCCATATATATATATATATATATAGACAAGACTGTCGTAGGTAATCAAGTTATATGCCAAAGCTAGATGCTTTTTTAAAACAACTAACAAATTCCTGCATAGCTCCTACTCCCGTGGGAATAAGGAGTAAAAAGCCTATATTACTCGCTGGTAATGTAACTTTTCATCGGTGAATTTTTAAATACATCATAATTTATAATATTAGAACACCAGTCCCTATCTTCCTTGTGGATGTCATAAAAACGACTAAGGGATACAATGTGCTATAAGCATATTTACGCTATATACATAAGTCTATACAAGAGAAGGAAAGCTCGAAATAAAACCCTATACTATTACCAACCTGTCTGACCAGCGTGGTATAGTAGGTCAATATCCGTCCTATTGTGGAGGTGGCTCGAGTGCCGCAGCGGGACGTATATAAGCTGAAATGAAATATTAGCATAGGCAAGTATTACATGTAAAATTAGAGCGACTTAAGATGATTAGAGGACCTTATTTCTTACACACAAGATTTAGTACCACATTATGGCATATGGTATCTAACGCTAGATTAATCTAAGGTACAACTTGTGGCTGAAGACGCCGCAGCCGAAGCTGCGCTAGATTCGGCGGGGAACAAATTTACGATACACAGTGAAGCTGATCACGTAGGGCGATGTCCTTACTTCTATAGCAATCCGGCTCGGTAGACAATCGAAGTAAATCTAATTATATCTATGGCGCGTTCAATAGACAAAAATTAGGCATACAGCAAGTAATGACGCTACATCACCTTCCGTCGCCCCGGATGACTGAGCGAAGTACTTTTACCTTCGAGGTTATTTTCAATATTTTTTTATTTGCCTGGAAGGGCTTTATATTTACAATTTCATCCATTTTACGTGTGATTGATTGCCGTCTTCGTAAATGATGGAAACAAGTATAAAAACAGTTGACTTAACTCAAGCTCAGTTATTTCTTTATTCTTGTTTTACTTAAGTTACCGTTTGTAACCTTCAAATAATTTGCTGAGAGCTTTTACCCAGTCATGCAGTACTTGAAAACTGTAATGAAATTACGTGTGACGTAAGTATTTGGTGGTGTAGTTTCTTATGAAACTATCTCTTTGGCGAGTACTGTATTAGATTTTATTCATATAAAAAGTGATTATATTAAAGGTTTGCCGTATGTTGACGGGGAAAAATACAATTGACCAACCATATACGTAGTACAATAGAAGGGAAACTCAAAATAGAACCGTGTGCCAACTAGGGATGCGAACTATACATCGATGTTTCTAAAACGTCGATGTTTCAGCAAAAAAATATCGATGTGTATTATTGCGAAACATCGATGTATCGATGTTATTTTCTACCATGTTTTAACATCGATGTTTTGCTTGACATCTGTTTGAAATGCGTCACAGTTTAGTTACCAAGGTGAAGAAATAACGTATGAACGTTTTCGACAAAACTGTTAGTCTTACTTAACTCTGTTTCTAAATAGGTAACTTACTGCAGTTAAGCTTGTAATAAATTTACTAAATAAAGAAATATCTGTTTACATATAACTTTATTTCCCAAACTCTACATCTCCCTTGTTTTAAAGACTCACCTATTCAATAACAAATATCTGGTTGACCGAGCTTCGCTCGGAATATTTTTGTTGTATTTTTGTCGAATTTATTTGGATGTATATTAATAAAGAATAAAAATTAAATAATGAAAAAAATATCAACAATTACAAAAAGAGAATAATAATAACACCGAGATTCGATCCGACGCTGTTTGAATGCCAAAACAATTCAAAAAGAGAACTGAACAACTTCCCAACTGAGCTATCGTAACTCATGACGTTGACAACGAAATTTGAATTCATATTCTTTTAAAATTTAATATCATTGTATTGTTTTGCTAAAAACACCGACAAAACAACATTTTCTATAAATAAAACCTAGCTAGATCGATTTTTTGGGCCCGAATCCTCTAGTATGGCAAGTTTCAACAAAATCGTTGGAGCCGTTTCCGAGATCCTGAATATATATATATATACAAGAATTGCTCGTTTAAAGATATAAATATACCAATGTCTATTAGATATTGACATCATAATTTTGATTATTTGACATTCAGAGATTTTAACCGTAAACAAAAGTGTATAAGCGTGTGTGTGTGTATCGATTGCATGCTAGTATGCGTAATGTTTTTTTAATGAATTTAATGTATTTCTAATGCATTATTATACGAAATTTCATTTTTATACACTTCTCCTCATTATATACTTCAACTGTGGTAAATTTCATACTTGTCCACCGACGTAATTTACGTAAAAAGGGGTACAAAGTTTTTGTTTCACGTATTAATATATAGATTATAATATACTTGTTCCAAATACAAAGGAGCGGATTATTAAGACACATAAGTGATTATAATCAATTATACTAATAAGCGACATTATGTGGTTTCGAAATAATTTTTCTTGAAATAAATACTTTGACTTTAATAGCAATACTGTCTTTTGAGAACATTACTAGTTATATAATGTTGTGATTTCATGACAAGCAGAATACAGACAAGATTAGCAACCAGAGGTTTCTTGTGCACAATGCCCAAGAATCCTTTACTATTTTCTTCTTATTTTTTTTTTATTGCCGATGGTGGGAAACGAGCAGACAGCACACCTGATGGTAAGTGATTTGCCGCACATGGACCTTTGCAATACCAGGGGCACAGCCAGGCCGTTGCCTACCGTGAAGTAAATGCTCTTCTTAAACCTTAATATCACTTTTGTAAACGAGTGGAGTTACTAAGATGAAATTGTGCTTACTTGACCTTTAACAATATATTAAGTAAATTATATTTCAGTTCATATTCCTTATTAGTGCAATCAGTGTAATGGCGAGCTAATAACAGTATGCCCATTTCTCTTGAGGCTGTACTAATTGCTTAAGGCAAAGGTTCGGTGATTATACATAACGTTTACATTACATTACACGTCTGCCCGCGAGGATTATCGGTAACGGCTTTGAAGCTTATATATTTTCAGGTTCTAATAAGCTGTACTCGCAAATTACTATAATTATAATTCCAGTGAGATACTCAAAACAAAATTCAAAGAGAACATGCCATGACTACATTATTCACACCATTTTGAACAAATAGTACGACATAATTTAATTGATAACTTAAAAAAAACATACTAAAATAATACGGAATTAAAACTTAAGGTATACAAAATAATAGAATGTGATTTACGCTCCGTAAAGGGTTGTAAAACACACAACAGAGACTAAGAATTGTGCATATTTATTACAAGTGTTCGTGGGAACCTGTACATTGCGTTGTTCATGTTAGAATTCTCCCATAATACAAATTTGAACCTAATAGTTCTAATGTTATCAGTAATATTATCACCAATATGATTATGTATTATTTTTTGATATATTTTTTTTGATGAGTAATTATTTGTACTATTGAATATTTATTTATATATTCATTTTAGTGAACTCTTCGAAAATCCTCAATTTATTGAATATATCTTACGTTATTATATTCGGCAGAAGATGATTGATGATAGGTATATTTTATTCTGACATGGTTACAATAGATGAGAACTGCCCAACATCATCTACCTACAAAAGGTTTGAAAAATTTTTTTTGACGAGAAAGTTGAGCTGAATTATATGCCCTTTCACATATACCCACGCACATACGGACGCACACACATCTAGACGTATGATATATATTTAAGGAGATTCGAGAATGCTTTAGATTCACAATTGGACCCGTTAGATGGCGCTGCTGTCGATTTCAAGGAGAATAATATATACTGGCTGACCCAACAAACGTTGTTCTGTTCAAGTAAAATAAAAGGATTTCAGCACCAGCTACCGAGTCCAATTGTGAATCTAAACCATTCTTGAATCCCCTTGAACACACAAGAAAAATTTCATCAACATCGGTCCAGCCATTTAGGAGGAGTTCAGTGACATACACACGTACACAAGAAATATATATATATATAAAGATATATATAAATCTCTCTCTGTATATATTATAGCGAAACAGTGAAATCTTGACTTGAATTAATGACTTAATGGATGGCTTGCGTGAAAGATGATATGGACAGGAAGATGAGCACTGAAAGGCCGAAGAAAGATGATTAGGATGATTATATATACAGCTATAGAGAAAATTCTTCGAATGTTAGAATCTTTTCTATATCCTTAAAAATGCATAAACCGTGCAAACATATTGTGAATGTGATTTAAGAACGACTTTAGTTATATAACTGCGAGGTCTTTGGTAAGGGAAATTGTCGTTGACTATATGCGTACATGTTTATTTATTATCATGGTAAACAAAGGCACGATGCTACAAAGGCCTAATCCTAAAATAATTAAAGTGAACCTGATAGTGCTGGCGTGATTGATTTTTGCCGATTAAGCTCCGTCATTTATTAAAACAAAATAGACTTAGGTTATTGACAATACAAGCTAATTAAATAGACAGTTTATTGCCTAATAATTAAAGAAAAAGCTAGAATGTGTTTATGCGCTTATTTAAGCGTAACTATGTATGCCTATAAAATGGCCGTTTGGCCATATTTCAAATGAAATTATTTTGTTTGATTATAAATTCTAATGAATAAAAATCAACCCACCACAAGGTTAGTTGATGATATTTTAAAAGTCGCTGGGAGTCGTTAGCTGTAAGTAGTATAGGAATATTCTGAATGGTATTTTCATGGGGAGGCTAATGTCCAGCAGCCAGTCTACGAGATTGATGGATGGATAGATAGATATAGAAATTCTAATTTTAAATTTATTTATGAACGAGACGAACACAAAAGAGTATCGTTGTGAAGAACTGGACATAACGAGACAGAATCTCGCACACCTGCAACTTGTATTACTTAATCACTCGTACCTGTTGCTTGACAACGAGCTGCCTATGCCACACATGACACAATATGCATTATCAAAACTATAAACGTTACAACTGGTAACGCTCTATTATCAAACATATTTATCAGACCTTTTGCTTCCTTTTCTTATGATTTCTACTTTTCCAGAATTTGGACAATTTTAAGTGGGCAATCATTACAGAAGTGGTAATATAAAATGGCTTTGAATAGTATCTTACTTCCTTTTCAATTTCTTAAGATAAGTGCATTGATAAATTAATAGTGCATTTGGTAAATACAAATCGATTAAGTATATGGTCCATTACTTTGATTAATAGACATCATCTCGTCGTTTCAGCTCGTAAACGTCCCACTGCTGGGCTTGAGTCTCTTAAGATAAGGATATCAGGAGGGAAATAGAGCTACTATACCACGCTGGGGAGACGGGTTGGATTTTTTTATTTTTATGGGTCCCCATACCTATAAAAACGGTATGGTAAGCGCACACGTGGTCCATTCCGTCCGGGGCGACGAAAGGACGGTGCGTGGGTAACAAAACCCACCCGTACCCACGTCGCACTCGTCGTTGGGCCAACCACCGGAGCAGGGTGACTTGTCGTCAGTGGTCGGCCCGACAGAATACCCTTTGGGGTACCCTCACCTCTCGACGTCCCTGTCCCGGGACGTCGGTCGCCGTCGCGCGGTCAGCCTCTCTGCGGGTGCCGGACTAAAGTCCCCGGTCCGGTCACCCGCGGCCTCGGCTAGGGCGGCATCAGGCGCAGGTACTCGCGCCGGCGCCGGCGGCGGAACGTGTCACTGAAGCGGAGCTCTCTCGCGCACGATCCGCCGCCTACTTCCGTGAGATGACGGCCTCACAGAAGGCGGCGACCGCGTCCCAGTTCCTGACACTGTCGAGCATCTCCCTGGTGATGGTCGGCAGCGTCAGGTTGGCACCGATGATCGCGACGAGTTCACCGCGCGCCCCCGCCCACGCGGCACACACCTCCAGCGTGTGCTGCGCCGTGTCTTCGTTGCAATCGTAGTGGTGGCAGGGCGGTGTGCTCTCACTCCTGACGATCTTGTGCAGGTACTTGGCGAAGCAACCATGTCCGAGACGGGTTGGTACAGGGTTTTATTTTGCTTCTCTTGCATAGACGTTATATGCATATTGTATTCCTTAGTAGTTTTAACGACATCCATGGGCAAGATAGGGAGTAATGAATAGTATTCTTACTCTGTCACCACAAAGAAAATTATTATTAGAATTTATTTAAAGGTTGAAAAATATGGAAAAGTAAAAACATTAACTAATTTATTTCGTGTGGACCGTATTTTCATAGTTAAATACTTAATATATTCCTAAATACGTCACGCAAGCTTTAAATGTTTACTGTGAAGCGCTTATCTTTTAATATACTATGTTGATAAATGATAATACCGTGGTGCCTAGAACAGGTGAAAGAATTTCCAAAAGCTGCATGTTATTTGTGAGATATTTAAATAAGCAAACATTATAATAATGAAATGTTTCGAATAAAAACGATAAAACATTCATGTTTTGTTCGTAACTGAGTTCGGTGTTAAGTCTGTAAATTGCCTAATTGTTTATTGACTGCGTTCGGTAACCCGCCTGTCAAACAAGGCTATTTTCATTTGGAGAGGAACGTGCCCAACACCAGGTGTTAATATGGAGCAACCGAGTAAGTTTCTTGAGCATAGCTCTCTATGTTAGAAACATAATAATTTCTCGTAGTTAATTCAAAGAACAAAGACTATATTTTATAATTACGTATATAAATAGTTTGTGATTCATTCTATAAAATAAATAAAACTATTAATTAATCTTATGCGTATTATTTCTCTCAAAGGCTTTGTAATCCCTGTAATACTTAGTTTCATTGTCTATGATCCATCATAAATTCCACTTATCAAGAATTAAAAAAAAATAACTTTTTTGGTATATAACAGATAGCTTTGAAGTCTAGACCTAACAGTCAGATGTTTAATGCGTGTGGGACTCGGCTGATCAAGTAGTTATTGCTTTATATCACTACACACACTATGAAACATGAAGATCACCGTGATTCAATTCAATGTCGTACTATATTCTACATATATATATATATATATAGTCTTTTGTAATATGTATTTTGTACATGTATTAAGTCAAAAAGAACAACGTCAGAATAATAAAAAAAAACTTGACAAAATGTTTAATCCGATAGAAGAATATCTAACATATGTTATTAGGATAAACGTAACACTTATTTATATGTAATTGAATTTCTAAATTATTCTCACATTGAATGAAAACGGCCAGAAGAGATGTGTTTCATTTCCCATTCTGAGGGTTAAACAAACATAGTTTTACCTTTTGTGTGGTCTTAACTCCGTCTATTGTACCGGCGCTGTTTAAAGCTCGTATATTCTATTTTCTGTGTATTCAGGCTTAGACACTTTGACTTTCATTTTATAAAACCGTTATTCATTGCATTTCTGGAGACGTAAACATAATGTGTTTAGAATTACGCTAGGGTCCTTTGTACATCTCTCAAGATATCACTATTAAAAAGTAAAATTTAATAGTTAACTAAAACTTAAGGATATAGATATATTTGATTTGACACTGAATTATTAACTGAACCATTCCTATGCCCATTGTGCACTGTAATTTTCCGTGCTAAGTTGTGCGTTCACGTACGTCCTATTATCCTTTAGATGCCTCCAATATACCCTTATAGCCGTCCTGAGCCTCGTATTGTTGACGCTAGCTTACGATTCTAATAAATCTAAGATTGGACAACTTAAACTGGTCATCTGACTCATGTGTGTGTCATCATCGGTGAGTCACGCACCGTTATGTAATAAAAAGAAAATGAAATTCAACAATTTTTACTAATTTTATAGTGTTTTTATTTGCCCGACATTTTTAATAATTTTTAAACTTCATGCTTATGTAAGATCTGAAGCTTTTTTGATATGTGTAATATTCACGTATATATCAGAATTCATTACGCATAGCCATACACCGCCAAAAAAACTTATTGTTATATCTGAGATAATATATGTATAGAAATAATAAGATATATATTCTGCAATATTCAGATATCAGATGATTTCCTCGACGACTGACTCGCCTAAGGATTTATCCTTAGTTAGTTATTTAACTTTAGTTATTATTATAATGATTTCTGATATTATGGTGAACATTACACAAATGAAAAAAGTTGTTATTAAATTATTCCATACTAGCAACCCGCCCTCGCTTCGATACGGTTTCAGTCGCCTTACCCGCGTAATTCTCAATCCCATGGAAATACCGGTTTAAAATATAGCCTATGTTACTCCCTGATATTATAGCTTTCCATTGGTGAAAGAATTTTTGAAGTCGGTTTGCTGGTTTAAGCGTGAAAGCGTAACAAACAAACACACCTTCGCATTTATAATATTATTAAGGATGTACTTTCACTTATGTATAAATATTATGCATATAGTTACAACTTTACATTTTGTATTTACGGCAACAAGACTACACTTTCCATCTACCATATTTCACAGTCTTCAATGCAATATTGTATTAGAGGAAGAATATAAGGTGCCAGCCATCCCGCTTTACGATAGTTGACGGAATGGATAACTAAACAGCGTAAGCAAAAAACTAAATTTCAAGGTAAACGCGAAATACCACTCTTAATGCCAACATGTCTGTCTAATGTAGTATAGTAGATCAATTTCCATCACATTATGTGAAAGGCTCATGGCCACCCTCGATGTATTGGGGTCAAGAAAATAACCTAATTGACAGCTTGTCATGATCGACTTTTAATACAAAAAATAACTTTAAAAAAATAACTTTATAACTTGAAATCTCGATCTCATTTACATAATTTTTAAAATTTAATCATCTCAGCTCATATACTTTCCAGTTTCCACTGTTGAGCTCAGATCGTTACCACTACGGGAGAGAAATTAATCTACTATACTACGTTAGTCAGACACATTGGCATAGGGTTTTGTTTTGGGTTCTCCTTCTCTGGCATCAATTTTATAGA
This sequence comes from Lymantria dispar, assembly GCA_032191425.1. Lineage (NCBI taxonomy): Eukaryota > Metazoa > Arthropoda > Insecta > Lepidoptera > Erebidae > Lymantria > Lymantria dispar. The sequence continues at coordinate 18,049,256 of CM063440.1, forward strand.
CTTGTTATATCTCTTACTCATCTTTTACGATATTCACGGGTGAAAGGGGTGGTGAATTGTAGTCTTACTTCATCACCATATAATTTAATGTTTTAACACCACGAAATAGAATTTTACTGATATTTTTTTTTACTATAACAGCATTTACGATCATAAATTATTGTTGGAATAAATATGTACATTGATAATTCATTCACTGAGCTATAACTTTTCTTTTTAATGTTTGAAAGGAATCCTAAATCTTTATTAAGATTTCTTAACTTTCAGCTTGGCGTGTAACTTAATGTTAAAGGTATAAAATCTGTCCAAAGACTATAGGATTTCAAACTATCATCGTTCCTTTATTACAGAGGTTCTCAGACTTTTGGCTCCACGAACCCCTGTTTAAGTTTTCACATGACAGCGAACCCCCTTGTCTCTAACTAACCAATTAAATCCCTAATATAGAAAATAATAAAGATGACCTTTGAAGATAAAAAATAGGGTTTTTATTTCAATAAAGGTAACAAAGACAGTACCTATCTTTTTAATATTAATGTCACAGGTGGGCTTGTTTTTTGTTGCAAATTGAGTCAATTTTAGAAGTATGTAATTTTGAAAAATTTTAACCTTAATTCTGAGTCGACATCAAGTCGATTTTCGTTTTTATTGTAACCAGGTTTGTAAACCTATTCTCATATAAGTATGTTGTAGCAAAGGGTAAAAGGGAATTCACCACTTTGAGTGATTTCGTAAATCTTATCGTGAACCCTCTACCGTCGAATGGCGAACGCCTAGAGGTTCACGTACCACACTTTGAGAAACGCTGCTTTATTACAATCAAACAACTGTACAAAACTGTAGGCTTTATCTAAATTTAATTTGCAACTTTTGTGATAATTATTCGCATTTAACAAGACTGAATTTGATTACTTTATAAATTTGTGTATCTCAGTACAGAAAAAAACTGAATCAATCTTAAACAAAATAACCTTACAGTATGAACAAAGGATACTAATCATTATTAAATATTAAATACTCAAAAGCTCAAAATCATCTCAACATATCTTTAATAGTCCACACGATCACAATCGTGACTGGCTGTGTCCTTGACAGACCGGTTTATTTTACTATCTACATACATATAAAATATGCATTTCTAAGAATTTACAGAATGGAAGTTGATATAAACTAAACCTAATCTTTATAGATAGGCTTAACTTCATCATCAATTCAACTCATATACGTCCCACTGTTGGGCTCGAGCCTCCACCACAATAGGAGTGAAATTTACCTTACTATATCATGTTGGTCAGACAGCTTGGTATAGGGTTTCATTTCCAGTTTTCCTTCTCTTGCATGGAACATCCATATGGATATTATATCCCTTAGTCGTCTTTTACGATATCCACGGGCAAGATAGGGACTGGTGATTTGTATTCTTACACCGTCACCACACTGATAACTTCTTCATCGTCATCATAATATTGCTCTTAGCCCAATTACTTAGGGTCACTGCAATATGCACTCCCTCAATGTATTGCAAAACGTTTAGTTTCGACAAAGGTTATTCAAGGCAATAGTTTTAGGACCGGCTGCCGTCTTGACATCAACCTTATTTGGGAATGTAATTGTTGACCAAACACGATCAGATGGAGTTGGTCCAGGTCATTTTAAAGATCATAGTCGCTTTTTACAACGCCTTTGAACATTGTAATGGGTTGGTAGTAGTCGTAGCTGTAATTATAGTATTATCAATTTTGTAGGGAAAAAGAAGAAATAAGTTTAAAAACTTTCAAAGTGTTTTAATTTTTCTGGCGTATGATCAGTTTCCTATACATTAATTATAAGTGTGACAAAACCAAATTTTGATTTCAACTGTCCAATTAATTGGAATATTATTCTATTAGTCATGTTGAATCCGTTAACGAACGAATAATACAAATCAATAAAAAATCTCGGTAAAAATATATTTGACCCATATTTTAGTTATCACAGTAATGAAATCAAAGTTGATCTGAAAAGTTATCAGAAGCTCTTTGAAAGCTAAAATGAGATTTAATAAATTGAAACGCGTATATAAACAACTTTCTTGTTGAATTATTTTAAGAAACTTTTCTGCATTATAAAATATTTATCATTGTTAGTTACACTTACTCATTTTATACATAAAGGTTTGAGACATAAAAACAATTTATATAAAATAATATCAAATATTATATAAAATATTATCATTACTGGTGATATTTTTATATAATGATCTTTACATATATCTGCTGTGTGGTAGCGGCTTCGAATACTACCAACCCTTGCTTTGCTCGTGGGTGTCGTAAAAGACGACTAAGAGCCCTAGATTGACCCGGACCAACTCCATCTGGTACCATTTGGGTCAACGATCACATTCCCAAGGAGGGTTGACGTCAGGCAGGCAGCCGGTCATAAAAGTCATTGCCGAAACTTTTTGCAATATGTCAAAACAGATGACATATTGCGTCGACCCCAAGTAATTGGGATAAGAGCAAGATGATGATGATGATCTTTATATATATCTAAATTAAATGCCTATATAATGATTTCTGATGTTCACACGAGTATTATACATTATAAATAAAATTGCTTTACGGATTTTATCGCGTTTGTATTTGATTTTTGATTGGCCGACTTGCCGAACACTTTACATAGCCTGTGACCAAGAACTCTGTGAAGTATTCGAAACGTCGGACAATCAAAAGTCAAATACAAACACGATAAAATCCGCAGTTATATTTAAATGCCTATTTTATATATTTTTAACAAAACTTTTATAAATTGATCCTTAGATTTTAGATATTTTTTCATATTAAATTCTAATGAAAACCACTCTAACATAAACGCTATCTAACCTATGGGACGATAAAACCGGATGTAGCACTTTATGTTATCAACAGACATGCAGAAATTAGTGTAACTGCAAGCAAATTCCAAACTCATGAATCTATTTCAGATTAGGTGACCCAACAGAAATTGTTTTGTCGAAAGTCACTTCATTTGTTATTATCTTCTCAATCAAACAAATCAGAATATGTGCAAGTGTAGCAATTAATTTTTGCCATCCTACAAAAACGTATCGCTAATCAAGCTGTTTCACGATGAAATTAATCAAACATCAACTTTTACTTGCAGAGTGTTACCATAATGTTATGGCAATCAATAAGCATCGACTATGCTCTCCACCCCCGTATGGGATGGGAGAAACGGTTTCAGGGATATTCCCTCTGACCGTAGTTGCTGGCGCCGGTATTGAAGAATACCGTGTCGTTGGGGTGTTTTGATAAAACGATGGTGTTTGGGGGGGACGGTGCACGATCTTCACACCATAGGGGCGGTCAGAACGAGCAGGGTGAGACCCCCGGTTACCCCGGAGGAGGCCCCGCTCCGAACGACCAGCGACCCTACGGTGACTGACACGTCGAACACCGTCCCACGCTGGTCATAGTATTCTTGTATGGTTTGTAAACCGCCGGTGTCGCCGCCCCGCGGACACCAACAACGACTGTATACTTACGAGAAGTATGCAGAAGTGTTTGGTTTAAGCGGGGCGATTGCGTCGCGGCGCTTTGTTCTTCTTAAGGGCAGGGCTTCGATTTTGACATTATTACCGACAAGCCCTTAGCGACGACGTCTGCGATGTCTTCGTAGGGCTTGCCGGCGTCTAGTGCTGCGAGGATGTTCTGTAACACCAACATCACAGTTGATATTGGTGTGTGGATTTCATATCTTGATGTTGGCGGCAGAGGGCGCTCTGAGAGCGGCTGCGTGAGCGGCTCCGCTGTCGTCGCGGCCGGCGCTACGGGCGTCGCGACGGTAGCTATGGGCGTCGCGACGTTCTCTATGGGCGTCGCGACGCTGGCGGCTTTCTTTTTCTTCTTGTTTTTCTTTGTTTTTGGTTTTCGTTGTTATGGGGCGGGGTTCGCCGATGCCATCAGGCTAGTCGCCTGCGGATCGGCGGTCACGCTGGGCTGCTCAGGCGCTTGTGGGCGCCTATGTTGAACTGAAATGGCTTCTGTGCCCGCCTGACGATTCCGGGCCTCTCGTCGTAAGACGGGGCAGCCAGAATAGTTGGCGGGGTGGGGCCCGCCGTAGTTTATGCACGTCGCTGGTGCCTCGCGGGGGCGGCTGCAGTCTCTGGCAGGATGCGGACCGCCACATCGCACGCAGGCTAGCGGGCGATGGCAGTTATGGCTGCTGTAACGGAAGTGCTGGCAGCGGTGGCATTGGGCAGGGCGCCCTTTGCTGCGCCAGCCCTGCACCACCACACCGGTGAGGCCCAGCAACTCCGTCACTTTGAAGACTTCTTCGTTGTTATGGCTGCGCTGCAACATTGCATGATAAATGCAGCCAGGGCGACTACCCCTGGCACGAATGGGGCGGACGTAGACCATTGTGAAACCCAGCGATCCTAATTCCTGGATGATTAGTTCAGGGGGAGAGTCGTGGGGAAGACCCCTGATGGCGATTTTGAACTCCTTTTTCTCTGGCATCGTGTAGGAGTACCAAGAGACCTTCTCCGTCGTCTCTAGCACCGTAAGATACCGCTGTAGAAGGCGGTATTCCTCTTCGTCAGCGAGCGTAAAGCGAATGCCCTTGCCGAATGGGCGAGCATTCGCTGTTCGCCCGAGCTGCTGCTTGATCGCCGCCAAGTGGTGGATCCAGTTTGGTAGGACCTCGACCACTATGGGGGGATATTTGGGCTTCAATGATGAAGTTGCAGGCTGCACGGCGTCTCTCTGGGCGCTGGTGGACGGCATAGGCACGTCGGAGGCGGTGTTCGGCGTGTGCTCGGCGGCCGCGCTCGCGTATGATCGCGGTGCAGGCGTCGGCGTTGGTGATCGCGGCCTTAGCCGCAGCGATTGGCCGCTAAAGGGCACCATAGATGCGGCTGCAGGTGGGGTGGGCCTTCACAGGCGCATAAGCGCCCTGCGGGTTCTCACACCGCAAGTGCGTAGGCGGCGAGGCGGGCCCGGCAGCGCATACGCGCTTCGCCGGGTCGTCGACGTCTTCAGGGCTGCGCCGGCGTCTAACACCCGCAAGGGGGTCGGGCGCTGAGGTGACAGGCGTCATCGGAGGTAGTGGCGTCTTCTTTTTCCCCCTTTGGGGAGAAGGGTCCTCCTGCGGATCGTCCGACACTGACGCGTCAGACGAATCGGAGTCGTCGCTGCGGTCGTAATACGACGACGCACGCAACATCGGCTGCTGCGGGCTGATGGTGGGTGTGGCGGCTGTTGCGATGTTCTCACGGCTGCGGTAAATCGTCATCGAACGAGTCGACGACGATCGCACCAGCGAGAACCGGCGACTGCCCTCCTCATAGGGTGGCGGGGAGGTGAAGGCGGCTGGCGCGGGGGGCAGCAGGGTGGGATCACCCGTGCTCACACCCGCGGATGGCGGCGATTTGCGCGGCGCGCGCGTTGACACGCGCTGCGGCTGCGGCGGTGCAGGTTGCGGTGGCGAGGGCGAACGTGGGGACGCCTGGTGGCGCACCCCCGTGGCGCTCGATGATGATGAACCGGCGGCTGATGGCTCCTTGGTGCGGCGAATACCTCGCGTGGGGTAGCCCCTCCGAGGACGCATGATGAGAGTGCAGATGGGTCAGTACCCGTGCGACTGCGATGGATGCTGGTCGCGCGTCGGCAACCGCTCCGATGCCTATGCTGACGTTGAGACGCCAACACAAACACCGAAGAAGCTACAGACGGCAAACCGTGGAGTCCGAACACTTGTAAGACAGCGATAAAACGTTGAAAAATAATGGTACTGAGGCGCTCCAATCAATAAGCGATTGACCAGGCACTAATTTATATTTGTTTCTATCCACTACTGATTGCATGATTAAGATGAATTGATCACACACATGAATAAATCTTCTATGATATAATGATGAAAATAGCAAGGCATCTTAAGTATTTCATCATTATCATTTCAAATCTGCACGACCCACTAGGGTTCGAATCTCCTGCATGGATGCTTCGGCAAATACCTGTACACGGTCGCAAGGAGGGAACACCGTCCTGCCACCACTGCGATTACGACGAGGACACGGCGCAGCATACGATCGAGGTATGTGCCGCCTGGGCAGAGCAGCGTCGTGAACTCGTCGCAATCATCGGTGCCGCAACCATCGCTAGGGCGATGCTCGACAGCATCAGGAACTGGGACGCAGTAGCAGCCTTCTGCAAGGCAGTAGTCTTGCGAAAGGAGCGGCAGAGTGCGCGCGCGAGGAACGCAGCCTCGACGAAGCGACCCGCCGCCGGCGACTGGAGCGGCGTAGGCTCAACTATATGCGCCTCATGTCGCCCTAGCCGAGGCTGCGGGTGACGTGACCAAGAAATTAGTCCGTCACCCGCCGAGAGACCGACCGCGTGAGGAAAGACTGACGTCCACCCCGAGGGGGGGACGTCGGTCGATGGCAAGGTACCCCACTAGGGGGTATTCCGTCGGGCTGACCACCGACGACAAATAACCCTGCTCCGGTAGTCGGACCAACGACGAAGGCGACGTGGTGTTCGGGTGGATTGCGGGTGTGCGTGCTGACGCCCCTCTGTCGCCCCGGACGGAGTGGTGCGAGGAGTGCGCCGAACGCGACCCACCCCCAAAAAAAAGGCTTCGAATCTCCTTTACAATAGGAGAGAAATTGATAATAGTTGGACGCGTTGTAATGAAAGTTTCATATGATCCCTCTCGTATATAGATGTTAAATGCATATTTAATCACTTAGCCGTCTTTTCGACACCCAAGGGCAAGAGAGGGGTAGTGAGTTATAATCTTACGCTGTCACCATACGGCAAGATCTTAAGAACATTCATATATTTCGTCAGCAACATCTGAAATATTCTTATGCGGTTAACATTCTCTGCATCTCTATCAGTATTATTTGCTTCTCAAAGGTGAATTTATTCTGCAGAATAGAGGTTAGTTTATTCACCATCTTGATTGAAAGGGATATTCTTTAGCTTTCAAAATATAAAGAAGAAACTGTCCATATATGGCCAAGACTGGATCATGTATAGGAAGAAGAAAAATAGAGTAATCAATCAATAGTATCTAAGTGTGACTACAAGTGCCACACATCGCATAATTTTCAGTTATTGAACTTCTGGAGTCAGTATAATTATCGAATACCTAAAACTTATACACTGTACTAAAGAGTCTACCCATTGAATATATTATTGTTTTCGTCGAATTTAATTCTCATTTGTTAGATTTCAAGATGCAATTCCAACCAGCTTAACGTCCGGAGATAGAACGTGGTCATCGCTTTCTTGCAGGTAGTTCGCTCAGAGGAAGAAGTAGAGGAGCAACAGCTCTACCGCTCCTCCTAAAATGTGGTTTACGTCATCCTTCCGTCACAGTATGAAATGTGTGTCTATATAAAACCTACTCAATAAGTAAAACCTAGTTCACTAGAGAACTGAATTGCTCGATAGATCGATTTTTTACTTAGTTGTATACTTAATCAAATTTGACCTCAAAGTTATTCCACAAAATAGTATTTTTCTACTTATCCTACTAATACAAAAATGCTAAATCTATAAAAAATACAATACTTGATTATTTTTCTATGTAAACGCTATTGATAATTCTTTGCAATAATATACATTATGTTATTGTGTCATTTCTAATATGTATATGCCTAAAAATATCGCGATAGCATATCTTCGGCCATTTCTATCGGCGTCCATTGTTGAACGTATGTTTAGGAACTAATCATTTCATTATCATTAACAACACGCTTGCCAGGTGGATTGCATATCACAATTGATATTGTAAATTGCCCTCTTGGTTTTTACAACTCACACGAATAAGTAGCTGTTATACACGGTATTCCTAATTCGCTAATACACGTTAATAGCATTTTTATACCTATCATTAATATCATAGCCAAAATAATGAATACATTTAAACTGGATATCCTAATTTTTAAAAAATACTTTTGTTGTTTCCGTTACATATAATAGACAAACTTTACGTTTTAAAAATCAATCGGTATTCGAAATAATATATCGAAGTCACTAGCTACTATTATTACCACAGCTTGTACACATGCCACTATTGGGCCCGAGCCTTCTCCATAATAGGAGGATTAACCAAATACGCTGCTCAAACTTGTTGGTATAGGGTTTTATTTCGAATTTTCTTTAATTAATTAATAAATTTAACTTCTATAGATTTTATATGCATAATCCTCTAATCGTCTTTTATGAAATCCACGAACAAGAGAGATGTTGGTGAATTCTATTCTTACTCCATCGCCACATGAAAAAGCCACTCGATAATTAGATATAAAAGAATAGCTCATTATGATTGCTTTACTTGGAATCATCGTATGTATATATATCAGAACATTCACGTCGTCCGCGAAGAACTTGAAGATAGCACAGTTCGACGAAACTTTATGTAAGAGAAAGGTCAAACTTTTTCTCATATTACGTTCAGATGGTTGTGATAAAAAATTATCTTCCTCGTCTTTATTGCGCCTAATAGTGTAATGATCAGATTCCTAATGTAACTATATTCATATATAAAATTTGATCTATTTACTATTGTCATTTGTCCTCTGAAAATAAAGATAATTTTAATATCGCAGCAAGTATTTGAAAAATTGATTTTCCTTATTCACTTTCATCATTGTTTATCATAGTTTTTTTGTATCATACGAGTAAATAGCACATTTGATGGTAAGTGACAATGTCGCTCATAGACCTTTACTAGGCCGCTGTAGCTCTACCGTGAAGAAAGCGAAGGGGGTGTGAATGCTGCAATGAGATTCGATGATACTAAAGATTTCATCAACACTACCACCCACAATCACCCTCATAGAGTCGAACTTATAACTCTCTCGCTTACCGAATGAAGTGCAGTAACAAATTGCTACTATTCAGACGTCGATTTTCTACGAGAGTGTGGTATTACTCGGGACGAATCGACCTACGGCTGTCGATAGAAGACTATCAAGAATATCGCCTGCTAGATACATATAGTGGGGGGCCGACAGAACTAAACGAGCGCGAATATGATTGGCAGTTCTTTCATAAACATAAAAGAGAAAAAACATTGCACAACCTTTTTTTTATGCTCAGCACACACACTGTCCATTCCTTACAGTGTGGGGAAAGGGCAGTGCTCCAGCTCCTTGTCGTCCATGGCCAGCCATACGAAGTACCCTTTCGGGTAGCGTTCCCCCTCAACATCCCCTCCAGGGCGTCGCGCGCACGTAGTCAGCCTCTCTGCGGGTGACAGACTACCCGCCGATGTTATTACCCGCGGTATTGGCTAGGACGGCAGCAAGCGCAGGTACTCATACCTGCGCCACCCAAGTCGCCGACGGTGGATCGTGTCGGCATAGAAGACTTCCTGCTGCATACGGTCCACCACCTCATGAGGCAGTCGTTTCATGGAAATGAGTCGACTGCCTCACAGAAGGCGGCGACCCTGTCTCAGTATCTGACATTGTCGATCGCCCTAGCGATGGTCGTTAGCGTCAGATTGGCTTCGATGATTGTGTCGAGTTTGATACATTGCTCTGTCCACGCGGTACACATCTTGAGCGTATGCTCATCGCAATCGCAGTGGTGGCAAGACGGTGTGCTGTCCCTCCTCACGACTGTGCGCAGTACTTGGTGAAGCTACCGTGCCCTGTCAATAACATTGCGCAACCTTAAATAATTTTCTACTCATGTTCTATGAAACGCCAAATGGACAAATTAAGCTGGCAATAATGCTTAATGCTTTTTTTTTTATTGCCAACGGTGGCAAACGAGCAAACAGTACACTTGATGGTAAGTGTTGCTGCCGCTCATGGACCTTTACAAGGCCGCTGCCTACCGCGAAAAAATGAAGGGAGTGTGAATGCGTGAAGGCTGCGTGCGTGAGGCTTGGAGCTACCCAGGGCACCACCAAAACCCTCTACACGCAAACACCCTCAGAAAGTTGGGCTTCCGGCTCTCTCGCTCACCGAACGAAGCGCAGTAACAAATTGCTACTACTCAGACGTCGATTTTCTGCGAGAGCGTGGTACTGCCCCGGACGGACCGGCCCGCGGCTGTAGACAGATAACTGTCGACAGTGTGGTCCTACCACTCTTAGATCCTATCTAAGAGTGGTAGGCTGCTGATTCTATAATACCTACTATATTTCATGTAGTTGAAATCTTAAAGAGAAGTAGGTACAAATGCATTACTAAATTTCAATATGTTGCTTATCATAAAGAGTGTCTGCTAATGGAGACTTCTTTCCCCTTACATAGATTTACGTTTAGTGCACGTCGTTAGTCAAGTAACGAGACTATTAAGATTAGTATTTTTTTTGCCGCTTTACCTTAAGTTACGTTGTTTGCTGAAGGGAACATGCGGGCGAATATTTACGAGCAAAATTTTTGTAAGTATTATTAATCTCTATAGGGGTAACAAATTTAAGTATTTGACTTACTATAATGGGAAGTAATCAATCTTTACAGATGGGAATTCTTACTCCATATACATGTATATTACGAGAGCAATAGTCCTACGGCTCAAATTATTATCTTAATATCTGTATATATATATACAATTTTGACAAAGATTTATTTTTCTGTTGATGTCTTACGTGTGCTAATCTGACTAAACAGTTCGGTACAGAGTTTTATTTCAAGATTTCCTCCTAACAGTGATGCTATTTGTTTACATCCCTTAGTTTTCTTTATAATATGTTTATCCATTTTATTCTTAAGCGACCCTTTGTTCTTATGTAGCCTAAGTCCACGATAAAATGTGATATTTCATTTATACACGTAAAACTTATTTAAACGCCTACAAATATTTGTTAGCAATTATGCAACAGTTTTATTTACACACCAATAACATTTAGGCGTATAAAAAAATATATACGTTTCATAACTTTATTTATAACTAGTCTATCTTTTGATACAGTTATTGATGCTAAAAAGTGAAATTGTGAAGTTGTAAATAATCTGTTTTCCCACCAAGAGAAATATGGAGATAAATTTACGAAAGAAATATTTGTCATTAACAATATGAATGAGAATTTGTAAATAACATCAATTATAATTTTTTTAGAGACTAGGCTTTGCTAATGTCATACCCCGCGCACAAATTATCTAGGGCGACCGAAAATACGGCGCGCGCCTCCATAAACTGGCTTACGCGTGCTTCTCTTACGCTATATGGGCGATCCCCCGGCAATCGTCCCTGTCATCAGTGATATCTACTACACCCATATTGCAAATAATATTGATAATTTTGAAAATCACATTCAAATCGAACAATATAATTTTTTTTAATTTACTGATTTACTGTTTTCTTTATCTAAGATTCCAATTGGCGACCGCGTAGCCAGTAAATCCTATATAAAGGGAGAGGGAGAGGGGAGGGAGGGAAAGGGTTACACGAAAACAATTTTCAATTAAATTGTCGTCATCATCATTATCTCAGCCCACATACGAGTAGGTTGGTATCAGGTTTTATTATATGCAGATTATATCCCTTAGTCACCTTTTACGATACCTACGGGCAAGGGTAGTAAATTGTATTTTTACTCCGTCACCACAGGGCAATGTTATTGCACATTCAATACTAATTACTATCTTTGAAATGTTCGCTATAAAGCAGGACATTGAAATTTACATAGATTTATTGACGCCATATTATTGACGCCAACAAGCGTCAATAATATTTATTTATTTATTTATTATTTATTTATATATAATATGAATGCATATAACCTTCGTATAGATTCGATCATGCATAATAATGAATAGTATGAATATAGATGGTTTTGAGTAGGTATTTGCCTTAAACCAGTGAATGATAAGTAGGGAATAACGGAAACAGAAACGAATTCATATGATTCATTCTTAAGCCGTTTGACGATACAATCGTCGTGAATGTTGAACTTGGGTTTGAATAACCTAGTGATTTTATTACGTTCTTCAATAGAAAAGGAATATAGTTCTAAGAATTTAGTTCTTCTATAGAGAATTTATTTTTAAATATAGTTTTAGGGTTAACTGGTTCAACAAAAGTAATTATGTATGGTGGCTATGGATATTGCCAATCTTTACATCGCTCGTGGGTGTCGTAAAAGATGACTCAAAATTTTTCTTTGACCTGGGCCAACGTTAACTGATGCTATCAGGCCAATAACTCTATTCCCAAGGAGAGTTGATATCAGACTACTGCCGAAACAACTATTGCCGAAACTTTTGCAAGATAATACTGTGGAAAAAAAATAGAACCGGCTCCAAGTAGGTAATTGGGAGAAGAGTGACGATCATCGTCATCGATGATAGTAGAAAAGGAATATGTATAAAAAAATATCTATAATAGCACATGTAACATATTGCTTAGTAAATTTAATGTAGCCCTAGGACTCAATATTTTTACGTCTCTCTGCTTAAGGAATCTATATATTAATACGTGACGCAAAAACTTTGTACCCCTTTTTACGAAAATTACGTGGATGGACAAGTATGAAATTTGGCACAGTTGAAATTATATAAAGAGGGTGCATAAAACTGAAATTTCATATAATAATGGATTAGAAATAAATTTAATTAATTAAAAAAGGTATTACGCACACTACCATGCAATCGCTACACACACAACCACACAAACGCTTATTCACTTTTGTTTACGGTTAAAATCCCTGGTTGAACTGAATGTCAAACAATCATAATTATGATGACAATGTCTATTAGAGATTTGTACTTGTATATTAGTTTCATGAAGAAAAATTAATTTAAATGAATTGTGGCCGAATCTCGACCACTCGGCGACCACTAGTATTATTAAATTGATTTGCTGTATAATAGGTATGTAACTATTTATAAAAAATAGATTCAAAGGAAAATTGCTTCTTCCGAGTCTTCTAAGCTTAGACTTGAAAGGCTGCTAGGTAAAGAGGTCAGGGTACAAGATATAAACCCTGCGGCGAATAGGTGGATGCTCCACTTTATACACCTTTTATAATAGAAAGAAAAGATTTACTTTACTACTACGATTATGCTCACTGAACTTTTCATACGTTGAAATGAAACGGTTAAAATCCAAAAGATATAAATATTAAATTTATAGTTAGCGAATAGTTTTGTGACGTTTGGTGACAGAGTAAGAATATCATTCACCACCCTCTTTCCTGCCCATGGGTGTCGTAAAAGATGATTAAGAGAAGGAAAACTCGAAATCAAACCATACGTTTGACCAGCATGGTAATAATAGGTCAATTTTCCTCTAATTGTAGAGGAGGCTCGAGCACGACAGTGGGACATATATGAGCTGTAATGATAATGATTATGATGAATAATTTAAATAAAAAGACAATTAAAAAAGTTAAAATTATTTTACAAAAAAATGTCAAAATAAAATATTAGAAAATAAGTCTTGAACTTTTACTAAAGCGACAAACTGATTTAAAACATGTGTCGTAGAGCAGTTTCATTATTCAGTCTATCACCGTCCACTGTTGGACCCCTTCATATTTCGCCATAAAGCCTGGTCCTATGCCGCCTACATCCAATGACGACTAGAAAAATTTCACCAGATCGTCGCGTCGATCCGTCTGGTAGAGATGCATCCTATACTGCGTCGCTCGATACATGGTCGCCTTTAGAGAACTTCTCTCCCCCAGCGGTTGCTCGTTCGTCGAACAATGTGGCCTACCCATTGTTACTTTAGCGTACTAATTCTTCGTACTATGTCAGTTATACCCGTTCTTCTACGGAATTCTGTATTTCGGATTCTATCTTGCAGAGAAATCCCAAGCATAGCCCGCTCCATAGCATGTTGAGCGACTGTGAGCTTGCTTATGAGGCTTACATATAGGGACCACGTTGCCGTGCCGTAAGTCGTCACCGGCAACACACATTAGTCGTAGACCTGTTATTTCACTGAGGAATGTTGAATGAGAAGATCCTCTTAAGATTCATTTCATAGAACAGTTTACAAATGTACTTATGGGGATAGAATGTACAACTGCTATAAAAATACCCACATATATTATACGAAGCTCTGCAATTAAAGTTTGTATTCTATTGCGAATTGAGTTCATAATACTCAAGAGTAAGCGGTTGCGGCGTCGATGTGATTATCGGTTTCTACTAGCGCGTCAATTACCAATAAATATCATCGATTGTCCAATTCACGAGGAACTAGGACGGTATTCCTATCAGTATTACAGTCAACTGTAAGATAACAATAACAATTTCCGTTAATTATTTACCATACTGATATAAGCCTCCAATTACTTTTATCGCATTCAGTAAATTGAAAATTCTGTTATTTAAAAAAAAGTAAGGAAAGGTCACGCCATTTTCTCACTATGAATTAATATACCGCAAACAAGGAAGTACGGGACTCAATGCCTAATTCAATCAATTATCACAAAGTGTCTGATTACTCTTATATGGACAAAAATATAAATATGCACTTATTTTTCTCTGAGCTGCATCAAATTTAGAGCCAACCAAACTATGCTAGAGGAAAGGTATTCTATTCTAATCCATATACATTTCTCTTGCTAAGCTATTTAATTAATAGTGCATATAAAAATAATGATAAATAAAATTTTAGAATTAAATACAAATTCATTTCTTTCCCAGAACATAATCTGATTCCTTACGGGGCATCTTAGACATAGATATTATCTTATTATAATTCTCGCAGCTCATGTATGATTGCACGTGATACGAACGCCAAACGAGATAAAATATCTAAGTGATCTTCCGAGGTAGCGTGCCAGGTGCGCATGTTCGAAATATTGCTACTGAGATAGGGTTTGATATTCCTCACTTAAGGAGTTCAGTAGATATAACCAATTTCAGTACTTGAATATGCTGTGGTTATTAGTTGATTTAGAATTGTTTTTATTAAAATAAAACCTGTAAATATTTTACTTATACCTTTTTCTTGTATTGCTTATAATAAAAATAGCCAGTAATATTTCAAAATATAATTGCTGTCTCTTTGATTTATATTTACCATCATCTTCGCTCGTATCTGTTCCATTGTTCGGCCCGAGCCTTCTACACAATAGCCTGAAAAGTGTTCCAAACAAAAATCAAATACAAACGCGATGAAATCCGTAAAAATATTTTTATTTCAAAAACCATTATGCTTATTATATCCCTTAGTCGCTTTTACGACACCCACAGGTAAAAAACAGGGTGGTAAATTGTCCATCACCATATGCAATGTTATATATTTTGCCGACTATATTAAAGGTTAATTTTAGTTTTAAATTTGTTTCAGTACATTGGGACCATGGACGTCCCACGACCGACAAGTCGCGTGGAAATAGTCGCTGCTATGCGTCGAGTTCGAGTAAGTATATAATAATACTGTACAAAATATGTTCCACAATATTCGTGATGAAATTCAAACACCTGTAGGTATTACCCGTGTATCCTCTTCTGAACAAAGAATAGGTGAAAAAAAAGTATATTGTTAGTGTTTATGTTCGTTGGGTTAATTAACTGTGTACGGGAGGCAAAACTCCAAGATTTACTAAAATTTTATACATATCCAGAGAGTTAAATGTGTTCGTTACAACCCTCTAGCAAATACTGAAATAATGAAATATTATGGGGCCGTGACTGGCCCGACGTTAAATACATAGGTACCACAATAACTCATAACGTAACAATACTAATCATTATATCCATTAATTAACTCGATAATACGATTAAGATATTAATCACAGCCACTACAATTTCAACAGTTTTATTGAAGGAAAGACAAATTACGATATATAAAATGTAGTAACAGCTAAAAAAAATAGGTAGGTTCTAGGTACCAGTCGTCATATCGCTCTTCACATCAATCAAGCAAATTTTTCAGTCTTGAAAATAGTATCGTGGAACGTATAAATTGTCTATCCGCGTCCACACCGGGCGCATGGGCTCGTGCGGCAGCCTCGGAGTAGTGTTTCGCGAGGCCTGGCTCGCGGAGAATTTCGTGATGCACCCGAGAAACACAGAGGCGAGCCTCGCGAAGCAGGCCGATCCGTTAGAAGTCCCCGAGCGTTCAAAATGGACAATTGTGTAATTTCTGCTGCAGCTATTTTTCTAGTAGCTTATTGTTTAAGAAAAAGGAAACAGTCACGTTTTAAGAAACGACGTTTTAATCCATTAACAGGACATTGCAATTCTGCTGAAATTTGCCGCCAACAGTCTTCGCGTTTAGTTTTGTTTAAATGGTTAGGATCCTTGGAATCCCACAACATCTTGTATTCACCATATAATTGTGTTAAACGAATCGATTGCTCCTGAGTGTTCATGACAACAGGATAACTTTAACGAACAACTTGTGAAAATAGTGCTCGCGAGCCAAAACCGCCGTCCACACCGAATGCACAGTGTACACTGAGGCAACCTTTGAGCGCGTCCTGTTTACCGACAGCTAACGGCTCGACCGCGAGGCACGCTCAGCCGAGGCAACGTGCCCCCGGACAACCCCGAAGCACGTCCACACCGACTGAGGCTTTGGCTCGAGAGGCTGCCGCGCGAGCCGTGCTTGGTTGATCTGCACGCGGCTATTGACACTTATATATGCAGTATATATGACTGCCGTTGATAAGTAGATTGTACATCGAAGAATGAGTAGTTAATTTAAATATCTGGTTGACCGAGCTTCGCTCGGTATATTTTTGTTGTATTTTTGTCGAATCTATTTAGATATATATTAATAAAAATTAAATAATGATAAAATATCAAAAATTACAGTAAGCGAACAATAATAACACCGAGATTCGATCCCACGCTGTTTGAATGCCAAAACAAAACAAAAAGAAACCTGGACAACTTCCCAACTGAGCTATTGCCACTCTTGACAACGATGACGAAATTCGAATTCCTATTCCGAGAATGTCAATAACATTTTATGTCATTGTATTGATTGATTAGCTAAAACACCGTCAAAACAAAATTTTCTATAAATAAAACCTAGCTAGATCGATTTTTTGGCCCCGAAACCTCTAGTAGACCAAATTTCATCAAAATCGTTGGAGCCGTTTTCGAGATCCTGAAAAAAACTTTATATTTATATATATATATATATATATATATATATATATATATATATATATATATATATATATATATATATATATGTATATATATATATATATATATATATATATATATATATATATATATACAAGAATTGCTCGTTTAAAGATATAAGATAGTGTAATAATCTAATATAGTAAGATAAATATTTAAAAATCTTGCATTTTCATTTCACATGTAGTGACCGACTAAGAATACAATTTAACACTCCCTATACTGCTCGCAGGTGTGATAATATATATAACATCTATGAAGGATATAGAAAACTTGCAATAAAATCCCATACAAATCCATCTGACCAGCGTGATATATAAATAGGTCAATTATCCGCCTATTATGGAACAGGCAAGAGCCGATGCTGAGCGATGACGATGGTTCTCAAAACAAGTCGTTGCTTTTTTAAAATTAATATCATATTTCTTAGTAATACTATTCATCATTATTCATAATTACAGCTCATATACGTCGAAGGCTGGGCTCCTGCATAATAGGAGGCATATTGACCTACTATACCACGATAGAAAGAGGTGTTGGGTTTCATTTCGAATTTTCCTTCGCTTGCCTAGATTCTATATAAGTATTACAATCTCTTATTCGTCTTTTATGATATCCACGAGCAAAAAAATGGTGGTGATTTTATTCTTGCTCTGTCTCCATATGAAAAATACTATAATATAATTTTTATTATCTTTATAACTTGATAAAGAAGTATATTATTAAAAAAAAACATTAATATTATCCTTCTAGTATACTCAAATAGATTACTGTCGAAAGAAAAGTAGTAGTCACTTACCTACCACTTCAGAACAGTGTACTTTGGATTCAAACACTATACCTACTTACGCATACGCGTTTAAGTTATCAATAAATAATTTTCTCTTTTTATATTCCTAAAATCTAAATATGTACACAGCAATAAGAATATATTGAACCTAGTTAAAGTTTTTAATATATTAGTAAATGCCTACGGCTTTACCCATGTAGATCCCGTTCCCATGGGAACATGGAGATAAAATACAGCCTATGTTACTCCCTATATTTCCATTATTGAAAGAATTTTTAAAATCCGTTTAGTGATTTAGCCATCAAATTATGACAGATAAACAAAATAAACAAACTTATATTCACATTGACATTATTAGTTATGATTAGGTTTTAACTTCTTATGACACTTAAGAAAACAAAATCCAACTAGGTATCTACATCTGTGTGTTGAAACTAATCCAACATAGTCTCCATAGTAATACTATAATATTGTACAAGCAGATAAAGCTTTTACTGGACTATTAAATTACGCCCTAAAGTAAAACAAGTCTTCTGAGACAACTAAAATTCATTTAGTGTCCATTTTCAACAAAATATTTTCTTATTTAGGTTATATACTTTTGATTTTTATTCCTTTTAGCTACTCAAGGATGAGTTATAGTCATATCAACCAAACATACTGCCAACCCAAAAAACGCTGGAAGGCATCCTAAATGTAAACTAAGAATACTCTGTAGATATTTACTTATTGTAGGTATTATTGTTGTCTTCAAGCTCTTAGACTGGACTCGGCATCAATATTAACGGCGTATACATCACTCACCTTCGATTTGCAGACGATATCGTCGTTATGACAGAATCCATGGAGGACCTTGGCACCATACTCAATGATCTCAGCAGGGTATCCCAACTAGTGGGCTTACGAATGAACATGGACAAGACGAAAGTCGTGTCAAATGCCCATGTCATTCCTGTACCGATCCTAGTTGGCAATGCGATTCTCGAAGTTGTCGATCATTATGTTTACCTAGGACAAACAGTCCAGTTAGGTAGATCCAATTTCGAGAAAGAGATCAGCCGACGAATCCAACTAGGTGGACCGACGACCTGGTGAAAGTTGCTGGGCGTCGTTGGATGCAGGCGGCACAGGACCGCACTTCGTGGCGTAACATGAGGGAGGCCTACGTCCAGCAGTGGACGGCGACAGGCTGAAATGATGATGATTCAATTATTATATTTCTAACGAGGATTATTATCAGACAGGTTAGCCAACCTTTTCAATACATATATCATCATAACAGGTAACATATGCCCGACTGCTAAGCTCGAGGTTGACTTACACCACGCTGGTCAAGCGCATTGGTATAGGGTTTTATATTGAATTTTCCTTCTCTTGCACAGGTACTCTACGTATAATATATCACTTAGCTGTCTTTTACGACACCCATGGGTACGATAGGGGTGGTGAATTGTATTCTTACTCCATCACCACATGGAAGAATACATTTTACTTATATGCCATCTGTGCTTATTTAGATCCTATATTGATCGGAGTAAATATGTAAGTATAATAATATTGATAATCGGTAATACATATTTTCATAGTTAATAATTGGATTGAGTCTTAGAATAATAACTCATAGAAGGTAACTCCGCACACAAAAAATTAAGCATTTAAATTGCGCCCTACGTCTGGATGGTTCCGTAGTGTACAAGGTATCTGCGTACGCAAGGCAACTCTATTATATAGTGGTCTGCTTGTGTATGTGTGTAATCGCTTGCACGCATTTAGTATTTTTGGGTCCACGTTTTTGATCGCTGAAGTACCGACCGTTATTATTCTAAGGATTGAGTATTGAATAAGATTTCGTGTCTATCCTTGCATATATAATAAAATATATAATCATCATCTTAGAGACATATATACGTCTCACTGTTACGCTCGAGTCTACACCTGTATGTGAGGGAATTTGACCTACTATACCGCGTTGGTCAGACCTTTTGGCATAGGATAAAATTTTTAATTTTGTTTCTCTTGTTTTTATGTTATCTGTTTACTCTTATTCTCTTACTACTTACTTTGTATTAAACTATGATATTACTCGATTACGGGGCTGGAGGTTCGATGGACTAGTTTAACTGGCAACAATTAATTTTTAATCTGGCGTCTGCCTGCAAACCGTTTTATTATATTGAACGATCGCAGATGTTAACTCGACAACTCACTGAATGGACCCCCCTAAACGGTCGCCTCAGACACGCAAACCATATGGGCAACATGGGGCAACATTGGCGTAAGTGGTTAGGGCTATAGAACAGTGCAGTGTCGGTTTAATCATCACAAGTTCCCGATAAACGGAGACCATTAGTGATTTCTCCATAATATCGGCATAACTGTCTTGAACATGACCCTTCCAAGTTCCACCCCCGGATATAGCTTTGGCGCTCTCTCTTTGACCAGCCTTTTAAGGCAAGTCAAAGTGAACAATCCTGGGGGTACTCTTGGGTTTCCATTCGAGCCAGCCAATAAAGGCGAACTGGATAGAAGAGGAAGGCTGGGTACGAGGTCCTAGTTGGCTTTCTGAAACATTCAAGACGGTAGTGTCGCCACTCACATTCAGCACGTCACAAGCGGCCCTGCGGTTATATTTTGTTATTATTATTATAAAATTAATATAATGTTTGATTTAAAATTATAAATTAACATATAAATAACACTTATGCTCACACCATAATTAGACTACATCCGTAAGACAACTACATTATTCTATTGTACGTCACTTCAGTCCGAAAACTGTTACTTTCGTTCGAAAAAGTTCTAAGTTAGGTACTCTCAGTCCCGGATAAAGAAATTTTACTTCAAAATCTTTTAAAATAAAACGTCTGACTAACAGTCTGACTAACTGACTAACAGTCAGTGATATAGTAGGTCAAAACCCCTTCTACTGAGTAGAAAGCTAATACTCAAAAGTAGAATGTATACTCTCTGAAAAGAAGAAGAACACGGTCTGTGTTTAAAATAACGTTACTTAGTATTTACATTTGTTACAATTTGTTCCCCGCCTTTTGCTCAATTGGTTTGCCGTAAGAACATTATTTATCTTGGAAGTGAATTTAATAAAACCAGAAATCGTTTGTACAAAATTATCATCTTGTTTTGTTTTAACAAAATAGTATTATTTTTTAACTATAATAATATTTGACAACTCTCTCATACTTATAAAATGATTAAAAAAAAATTATTCGTATTCAATATCATCGTCATCTCAGCTGGTATAATTCTCACTGCTAGGATTAAGCCTACTCCACAGTAGGGGAAATTCGCCTACTATATCACGCTGGTAAGAGACTTGGGTATAGGATTTTATTTCGAGTTCTCTTTCTCTTGCACAAATGTTATATGTATAACATATGCTTTATTCATCATTTATAAATAGATAACAATAATTACACTGACACGATTAACAAGAATTACGTCGGGGAACTTGAAATAAAGCTCTATATAAACTGGTCTGACCAGTGTGATACAGTAAATCAATTTTTCGCCCAACATTGTTAAGGCTCGAGTTCGGCAGTGGGAAGCTAATGAGCTGAGATGATTCATTTTATCTATTTTCTGATTTAAAGTAGATTCATCCATCCATCAGCCTACAGACGTCCACTGCTGGACATAGGCCTCCCCACGAGAATGCCACTCGTAACGGTCTTGCGCCACTTGCATCCCACGATTCCCTGCGACTTTGAAAATGTCGTCAGTCCTCCTAGTTATCGTTCCACACTGCGTCATCCGATTCGTTGTCGCCACTCAACAACGTTTCTTCCCCAACGGTTGTGCGTTCAACGAGCGATGTGATTTTATAACGTAGAGAAATACCGAGCTTTTTTATGAAGCCTCTTTAATGTAGAGTAATCCTAATGGGGGTGTTCAAAATGGCTGACTTGAAAGCGTCGACTGCCTCTTTACCAGACTGGAACCTTTGACCACGAAGACTTTTCTTAATTTTAGGAAATGTAAAGAAATCGTTAGGGCTTAAGTCAGGACTGTATGGAGGATGGTCAAGAATTTCTACTTTTTCCTGCTTCAAATACCTACTCAATCGTTTGACGAGCGCTGTGTGAGCTTGCGTTGTCGTGGTACAGGATGATGCGTCGCTTTGAGTTAGATTTTCGAAGTTTGTCGATGACTTGTGGTAAACAAACTGTGGTATACCACTCTGCTTTAACCGTTCTACGATCTTCAAGTGCAATAGTCGCAACATGGCCGGTTTTTCCAATGAACGATTGTAGATTGTTGTTTGGAATCAGGACCGTAGGCATAGATCCAAGAATCGTCACCACTGATGATGTCGTAGACGTGATTTAACTCTCCTCGGTTGAACCTTTGCAGAGTTTTCTTGCACCATCTGATTTCTTACACTTTGTGATCGTCAGAAAGCAGATGCGGTATCCGACGGCAAACTAGCTTTCTTACACCAAGCGCTTCATGCAAGATCTTTTGAATGGTTGTCCCTAAGATGCCTAATAGAGCCTCCATCTCTCGATAAATCACATGACGATCTTCGAGAATTAGTTGTCTCACAGCAATGATGTTATCTTCAGTGAAGGCGGATTTTGGGCGTCCTTCGCGAGATTTGTCACTAACACTAGTATATCCACGCTGGCATTCTAAATACCAGTGTTCGACAGTCTGCAGACATGGGGCTTCATCACTGAACACACATATTAGCTCTTCAAAACACTGAAGCAGTGTCAGGCCTTGTCTAAAGTTGTAGAAAATTATTGCACGAACATTTTCCTTAGAAAGATTCATTTTCGTACGTAACCTGAGAGATTCCAATCCACGCTGTGAGCAAACAATAGCATTAATCCTAATACTTTCAAGTGTTTTGAGATTCAAAATTTAAACATATTCGAATATAGAACAGTTCCAAATTCAAAATTGCCGGGAAATATGGAAACGACAGAACTTAAAAGGCATGTCTTGTATTTGAGTAGAAAATAAATGAGATTAAATAGTTTCTATATATTTACCAAAACCCGCGTATCACGTTTTCTAAACACAAAGTATATGTGCAAAATATTTTTAAGTAATATTCAAATAATATTTTTCTTCTGCAGTTTCCAAAACTTTCATTGTGCATTTATCGAGTTCAACAAACTGATGACGCAATGATGAATAAGTTCCAATATAAATTGTCTTCATATAAATATATTATGTGGTAATGAAAGCAGTAAAGTCAAAAATAGATAAGACGCAGTCAATCGATCAAACCATCATCGTTAAAACTAATTATGAGATAGGAATACCCAGTTGTATTTTATTTCCATGACGTAAGCCGATTCCATAAAAACTGTAGTAAGATCTCGTAAAATTCCGATTGAATTCATTAAAGCGTTGTCTACGTTTTAATTATGCCATTTGTAACTTTCTTCCGACTTACTCTCTCAGTAATTACGTGCGAATTAAAAGGAAAACAAATAGCAACTGCACGTTTCTGTCAAAGAAGTTCAGGTTAATTTCAAATGAAGACTTAATTTGACATTGCTCTTCGCATTAGATTTTGGTTTAAATAAAAATATCTAATTAATGCAGTAAATGTGTATGCGTATGGAAATATATATGTATATGTATATGTATATGTATATGTATATGTATATGTATATGTATATGTATATGTATATGTATATGTATATGTATATGTATATGTATATGTATATGTATATGTATATGTATATGTATATGTATATGTATATGTATATGTATATGTATATGTATATGTATAATGTATATGTATATGTATATGTGGGATCATAACATCAATCCTTAGGAATAAATTTAAAGAGATGATACATAACATTAATTATGTAAAACATTTCCCTTCTCATTCTGCTTCTAGATATGAAACTTTATGGATATTTATTACATTAGGTAATTGTTTATAACTTCTCCATTAGCAAAATTAATGAGATGCTTCAATTAACTTATTATCATGAATCCATCGCACAACGGTAATTCTATTATAATTATATCCCAATTAACATTATTGCCTATGTTCGTTATCTAAAATGTACACAGATATCCATATAACTACTGATATACGTAAATCAGACTGATGCAGATTAAATTGGTAATTCAAAATTATCTGCTACTATTTAATCGATATTGCGATGATGATTTGCAGATTAAGGACTGGGTAATTGCTTATGCATCTGACGACAGATTTTATCCAACACACCTTATGGCCTGTAACATAACAGTTACGTCAACGGATAATTTCTCTATAAATAAAGTTAAAGTTTATAGCAATGCTCTAGGCAGCTCGGTATACTAAACTAATTTCCGTTCTATAGTAAAGGAGATGCGCATAAAAGAGGTGAGGTTTGGTTGGGATATTTTTAAGTGAAATAAAACTGAATAAACTTGAAAATTTTAATAACTTACACAAACTCATCATCATCATCATTTCAGCCTATTGCCGTCCACTGCTGGACCAAGGCCTCCCTCATGTTGCGCCACAATGTGCGGTCCTGTGCCGCCTGCATCCAATGACGCCCAGCAACTTTCACTAGGTCGTCGGTCCACCTAGTGGACGTCCTACACTGCGTCATCCGATGCGTGGTCGCCACTCGAGAACCTTTTTTCCCCAGCGGTTGTCGGTTCGTCGAGCGATGTGGCCTGCCCATTGCCACTTCAGCGTGCTAATTCTTCGTGCTATGTCAGTTACACCCGTTCTTCTGCGGATTTCCGTATTCTGGATTCTATCTCGCAGAGAAATCCCGAGCATAGCCCGTTCCATAGCATGCTGAGCGACTTTGAGTCTTGATATGAGGCCTACATTTAGGGACCACGTTTCCGTGCCGTAAATCATCACTGGTAACACACACTGGTCGTAGACCTGTGTTTTCAGACACTGAGGTATGTTGGACGAGAAGATCCTCTTAAGTTTCCCGAACGCTGCCCAACCAAGTTGGATTCGTCGGCTGATCTCTTTCTCGAAATTGGATCTACCTAACTGGACTGTTTGTCCTAGGTAAACATAGTGATTGACAACTTCGAGAATCGCATTGCCAACTAGGACCGGTATAGGAATGACATGGGTATTTGACATGACTATCGTCTTGTCCATGTTCATTCGTAAACCCACTAGTTGGGATACCCTGCTGAGATCATTGAGCATAGTGCCAAGGTCCTCCATGGATTCTGCCATAACGACGATATCGTTTGCGAATCGAAGGTGAGTGATGTATTCGCCGTTAGTGTTGATGCCGAGTCCAGTCCAGTCTAAGAGCTTGAAGACATCTTCCAGTGCAGTGGTGAACAGTTTCGGAGAGATGACATCTCCCTGTCTCACGCCTTTCTGCAACTGGATCGGTTTCGTACTCTTATCCCGGATACGGATTGACATTGTGGCGTTCCTATACAAACACTTCAGCACTTCGATATAGCGATGGTCGATTTGGCACCGCTGAAGGGACTGCAGCACTGCCCAAATTTCGACTGAATCAAAGGCTTTCTCATAGTCCACAAACGCTAAGCACAGGGGCCGATTATACTCCTCGGTCTTTTGTATAATCTGCCGAAGCGTGAGGATATGGTCTATGGTGCTATAGCCTTTTCGGAAGCCGGCTTGTTCGGGCGGCTGGAAGTCATGGAGCTTGCGCGTGAGTCGATTGGTAATGACCCTCGAAAACAACTTATAAACATGGCTCAGGAGTGAGATGGGTCTGTAGTTCTTTAAAAGAGCTTTGTCACCCTTCTTGAAAAACAGCACCACCACACTCCTGGTCCACGACTCTGGAACGTCGCCCCCGAGGATAACGGAACTAAATAGCTTCTGAAGGGCTATTAAGACCGGCTTGCCGCCCGCCTTCAAAAGCTCTGCCGTAATTCCGTCATCTCCCGGTGCCTTACTGTTACGTAGTTGTTTGAGAGCCATTCTGATCTCGTACAAGCTGATGTCTGGAATTTCTTCGGTATAGTGCCGAGTTAGCTTGGATCTGGGATCTTGGACCAAGCACGCATGAAGCATTTAGTCGAGTAATCATACGCCATTACATCATTTTGAAAAAGATCTGAAACTCCTACACCGTGTACCGATATTAACCAAACATAACTAGCTAGCTAAGAACTACCGCAAGGAAACTGACTTTGAAAGGGAAAAAAAACGCATTGAAATCGATCCTTCCGTTTGAGAGCTACGATGCCACAGACAGACACACACACACAGACAGACAGATATCGACGTTAAACTTATAACAACCCTCTTTTTGCGTCTGGGGTTAAAAAAAAGTACAGAGAACAAAATGTTATATCTATACTTCTATACTTAATATATAAGCTGAAGAATTTGTTTGTTTGAACGCGCTAATCTCAGGAACTGCTGGTCCGATTTGAAAAATTATTTCAGTGTTGGATAGCTCATTTATCGAGGCAGGTTTATAGGCTATAAATTATCACGCTAATCGGGTCTTTTTTTTTCCTTCTGAGAGCTTCCGCTGTGTAAACGTCTAAATTTTCGCATAAATCACGTGTGAGAGAATCGCATTATTAAAAAATATTTCCACTTTCTACGTAAACAAAGTCTTAGGTTAAAGTTAGCGTTAGCCCAAAGTATCTATACCACGCGGACGAAGTCGCAAGCAGAAGCTGGTTGTATTATAATATCTATAGATGGTGCAAGTCTTTTAATTTAAACTAGAACAGCTACAAAACTGTGAAATTCTATTATGTAAATTAAACTATAATAATGATGCATTTCAACTCGTTTTGGGAAGTTAATTCCGTCAAACACTATTTTCTGTGTCATTTCCCAATATAATCTTAAAAGTCCTCTTTATTTTCGGCACAGTTATGCCGTATGTTTGGACCCTCGTCAAACAAATTTAACCCAAAACTCAATGTCAAATACAATGGAATAATAAGAAAAATCTTTGACATTTGAAACTTTTTAATATGTGCGTACAGGTGAAGAATTGCCGATTATCCTTTTGTTATGATGTATGATGCTCTGCAGGACATAGCTAAAGCCGAGTTATAATCACCGCTCATATCTATGACTACATATAGAACGAGGTGATGGGCTATGGCATTTAAATACTATAGATAACGCTTAATTTAATGACATCAATAACAACTTTTAAAAAAGGCCATATCTCGCAACTCAGTTCTTCTACCATAAAAAGTTATGAGATCCAAGTAATACCAAGTCGGTTAATTTAATTAATAACCTACTTTTTTTTTTTTTGGTTGGGCTGCGGTCGGCGCGCTCCTCGCACCACTCCGTCCGGGGCGACAGAGGGGCGTAAACATGCAACACCCGCAACCCACCCGAAAACCACGTCGCCTTCGTCGTTGGGCCGACCACCGGAGCAGGGAAGTCGGTCTTTCCTCATGCGGTCGGCCTCTCGGCGGGTGACGGACTCATCCCCGGTCACGTCACCCGCGGCCTCAGCTAGGACGGCATGAGGCGCAGGTAGTTGCGCCTACGCCGCCCCAGTCGCCGGCGGTGGATCTCCTCATCGAGGCTGCGCTCCTCGCGTAGGCGATCCGCCGCCTCCTTCCGCGAGATCACTGTCTCGCAGAAGGCTGTGACCGCGTCCCAATTCCCGACGCTGTCGACACCGTCAGGTCGGCACCGATGATTGCGACCAGAGTCCTTCTGCCCTTAGTTATTACACAATTAACTAACCTAACAACTTTTTATAGTAACCATATCTAATTATAAGAAAAATTTACCATGTTTATTAGATTGACCATATCTAAGTATTTAAGATCATTTATATTTTAAATAAACCGATTGACTTGGCAATCGAACTAAACAATCTAATTTAATATAATATGTATTACTTATGATTATGAGGTACATTGTATTTTCATGCGTAATTCAGACTACTAGCTTTATTCACAACGAAGTTAAAGTGAGTCGAAAATGGCTTGAATTGTTTCGAGAAAAGTATGTTACGGTGTTGCATTTTTGCTCGGGCGCACTGCCGTGCTTTTAGATCAGTCATGACACTTTATTACAACGTGAATAAGTATACACATATTATATGCATAACATATGCCTTAGTCTTCATTTATAACACACAAAATAAGAGGTGGTGGTGGCTTATTCCGTTAAACACGCCAAATATATATATTTCTCTTGCTCGTGGATGTCGTAAAAGATGACTAAGGGATATACGATGCATAAAATCTATATAAGAGAAGGAAATCTGGAAACAAAGCCGTGTTCCAACACGTCTGACCAGCGTGGTATATTAAGTCAATTTCCTTCCCATAGAGGATGAGGCCCGAGCCCAGCAGTGAGACACATATGGGCTGTGATGATAATGATGTTGAATATTACGTATAAAATGTAGCAAGACATCCTTGCTAACATTATAATTGCGAAAGTAAGTTTGTTTCACGTTTTTATGCCTAAACCTATAAACAGATATTAAAAATTCCTTCACCAATCGAAAACTATTAGCGAGTATTTAGGCTATAATATCTGGTTGACCGAGCTGCGCTCGGAATATTTTTGTCGAATTTATTTAGATATTATATTAAGAAAAAATAAAAAATAAATAATGAAAATTATATAAAAAATTACAAAAAGAGAATAGTAATAACACCGAGATTCGAACTGACGATGTTTGATTGAAAAAATACCAAAATTAAAACCTGCCACCTTCCCATCTGAGCTATCGTAACTTATGACGTTGCCAACGAAATTTGAATTCGTATTCATTTAAAATCTAATGTCATTGTTTATTTTGCTAAAAACACGGACAAAACAACATTTTCTATAAATAAAACCTAGATAGATTTTTTGGACCTGAAACCTCTAGTATGCCAAGTTTCAACAAAATCGTTGGAGCCGTTTCCGAGATCCTGAATCCATACTAATATTATAAATGCGAAAGTAAGGATGTTTGTTTGTTTGTTTGTTTGTAACGCTTTCACGCTTGAACCACCGAACCGATTTCAAAAATTCTTTCACCAATGGAAAGCTATAATACCAGGGAGTAACATAGGTTATATTTTATCCCGGTATTCCCACAGGAACGGGCACTACGCCGCGGGTAAAGCGACTGAAACCGAAGCGAAGCGAGGGCGGGTTGCTAGTATATATATATATATATATATATATATATATATATATATATATATATATATATATATATATATATATATATATATATTAAAGATGTAAGATTTTATTGTGGTTTACCCACGGGAATATAAGACCGTGATAAAAACGTACACCGCGTAAAAAAAGCGGCAGTTCGATCGATTCTAAACATTCTTTCGCCATTGCAAACCTATATTATCAACGAGTAACATAGGTATACCTATGGAAGTGGTAACAACGTGAAAGAAACCACGGAAATTTTCTAATTCTATATAAATAATAATAATAGATTGATGTATGAGTGCAAATAATGATGATAATATGAAAAACATGTATGTATAAAGATATAACTTAATATATATACTAGCAAACCGCCCTCGGTTTCAGTCCCCCGGGTAGTTGCATTCCCGTAGGAATACCGGGATATAATATAGCCTATGATACTCCCTGATATTGTAGCTTTCCACTGGTGAAAGAATTTTTGAAATTGGTTCTGTGGTTTAAGCGTGAAAGCGTAACAAACAAACTTACTTTCGCATTTATAATATTAGTAAGGATTTCTTGTGTACGTGTGTATGTCACTGAACTCCTCCTAAACGGTTGGACCGATGCTGATGATATTTTTGTGTACGTTCAAGGGCATTCGAGAATGGTTTAGATTCATATTCGACCCGGTAGGTGGCGCTGCTGTCCATTTCAAGGAGAATTCCTTTTATTTAATTTGAACAGAACAACGTCTGTTGGGTCAATTAGTTTACTTATAATTATTAAAACTATATTGTATGCGTATTTGTATATTGCATATAGGACAGAAATATAGGATCTTAGCCAGACACTCACTCATATATTACCAATAGCTATCTATAAAATTAAAGTGATTTTCCATTTACAGTATGAATTCAAAGCCAGGGGAGTTAAGAAACGCAAGGTGACCGTAGATGTTTCGACCGATGGTGTCCGCATTACCACGCGAACTACGAAAAGAAAAACTAAGGTAATAATTACATATTCAGCTTGATTGTTTAAAGAAGCAAATGAAACACATTAGCCGACTAACAAGATGATTAGACTTCTGTATTTTGAGATTTGTCTTCCACTAAATATATGATTGCATGTTTAATCCTCTTCAGCCTCTGTACATTTTATCATTAGGTATTTCACCAGGCTGGTTATAAAAGGTGGCACTTTTTTTAATGGGTAGGCTATGGGAAGTACACACGCGGTCCATTCCACCCAGGGTGACGAAAGGACAGCGCGTGGGTCCATAACCTACCCGTACCCACGCCGCCTTCGTCGTTGGGCCGACCACCGGAGCAGGATAACTTGTCGTCAGAATATACTTTCGGGTACCCTCACCTCTCAACGTCCCTGTATACAAGGTGGCATAGGAATTCATTTAGAAGGTTCATTTTCTAGCTCCTGCTAATAATCCTGTCATTGCATCGTATGTTACGTAACTTGAGGGTTAGGGAATTATGACTTCGTCATTTTCATCTTTCGGCCTATCGATGCCATATAGAGTGTTAGACATAAGCGATGTATAGAAGGCTGAAAATATCATAATTGTCGTACTCGACAGGTGGTTTGGCAATCACAGTTGTGTTTTCAATTACCCGTGTCAGTGCTCCTGGGCATTTTGAGTGACAAGTGACCTCAACAGTGCATCTTTAATTTATGACCGATGTGGTTGTGAACGATGTTCATCACATCCAAACATTCTGAATTAAGCACTATAAAGCGTAGAAGATAGACTAAATATAAATATTGTTTCGAATGCTACTAGAAATTAGCAAAACTTAAGTCAAAATTAAAGTGGTTTCTTATTAAACATTCGAAACTTTAGTGCAATGATTTATTTTCTATGGAATTATTTACATCGAAAAGTTAGGATTTGGCTAAAAGAAGTTTCTAATTAAATTAATTAGCCAAGAACTTTGCTTTGATGTCTATGAGAACTCAAATAAGTGATTAAATAAATTTAGGTTATAAATATTTTCTCCGTATTTAAAGGATACGTAATTAGATAACAGCTTTACATTTTCACCAAAATTTAACTTATTTTAAAATTAACTTGCTGCGCACGAAGTAAGGAAATTGGTCTGTTATAATATGCTAGGCATCTGGCCAACTTATTTCAGTTTGGATAAGGTTTTCCTCTAATGAGCTAAAGTTATTTTACACTTAGTAGCTCTTTATGTTAGTCGTAGGATAGTGGGTATGCCGGGTACAGTGAGTCACTGTATTCTTAACTAATCCAATCATCCAATCCATCTAGCTAGTTTCACGTACATATATTTTTACCAATAATATGAAGATGCTTCGTATTTTTATTGTTACAGAAAGGTTCAAAGCTCTTTGGACGCGCAAGCAAGTCAAGTATAACAAGCGATACTGAAATAATGCACCATCCAATTTATCGCATTTTCTACGTGTCTCACGACAGCTCTGATTTGAAGATATTTTCGTACATCGCTAGAGACGGCGCTACGAATGTTTTCAAATGTAATGTCTTCAAGAGCAACCGAAAGGTTTGTATCAACCTTATTAACTTCACTTATTCTCAAATATATCAGCTTATATATGTTCCACTGCTGGACTCGATCCTCTTCTCCCATAGAAGAGAAATTGGTCTACTATATTATGCTGGTTAGACATGTTGGTATAGGGTATTATTTCTAGCAGAGGCTGCCGTTGACCAGACCGGGGACTTAGTCTGGCACCCGCGAAGAGGTTAGCCTCACGACGGCGATTGGCGTCCCGGGAAGGGGACGTCAGTGAGAGAAGGTACTCACTCGGGGTATTCCTTCGAGCCGACCATTGAAGGCAAGGCAACGTGCTATAGAGTGGGTTATGGGGCCGCACGCCGCCCCCTCTGTTGCCTCTGACGGAGTCGGGCACCGGGTGCGCTGACCGTAGCCCACCCCAAAAAGAAAATGGGTATTATTTCAAGATTTCCTTCTCTTCTACCGCCCTCGCTTCGCTTCGGTTTCAGTCGCCTTACACGCATAGTTCCCATTCCCGTGGGAATACCGGGATAAAATATAGCTAAGTTACTCCTTATATAGAGTATTAGTAAAATGTTATCTAAATCAGTCCAGTCGTTTTAAAGATTACCTCAAAGAAATAGATAGACAGACAGACAGACAGACAAAAAGTTTTTAAACTGCATTTTAGGTTTAGTTGTCGTGCAAATAACCGTGTGAGCATGAAAAAAGCCCCGTACATTACAAACAGACACTTTAATTTTATTTATTTATATGTATGTATAGAGTACATATGTATAGATTAACTTCAGCATTGAATACACTACCACCTGGCATACCTACAAATATTTTATTCAATAGCCCTAATGACCGCTAACGACGTCGTCTACATTTTAGTTAACACTTTAAGCAAACATACATCGATTGCCTTATGAAAGAAAGAAAACATCTTTAAAAAGAATGAAAACATCTTTTACAAAATAATCTTATTCAGGAACAATGAAGTCTATTCGCGCAGTCGACATGTGAAGTACTCCCATTTTAGCGTATATATACGCTAAAATGCAAAAAAGTTTTGGTAACAGTTTTACCACCTACCTGATATCTAACCTATATGAGAGCTCAATACGTTCTAAAATAAATTACACTTATTATTTCTATAACATAAATCTTATTTGTCATTAAATTTGAAACAAAAACCTATATGAGTTAAATTTCATGGCCAATATTTTATTTGTTACAGACCTAAGGTTACTCGATTATTACACATTGTAAATAAAACTATTTTACGGGTTTTATTGCGTTTGTACTTTAAAGACTGTAATAACGAAAAAATAAATCAGCAATAACAATGACTTGTTGGACTTGAAACATCTTAGTCCGCCCGTGAAACGTTGGGCTAACAACAATAACGCGATAAATCCGTAAATTAGGTTTTATAGACATTTTAAATTCGATTTCTCCCTGAAGATTTACCGATTTTATAGTTACACCATTGAAGATAGAAAAAAAATGATTATAGATAGTCCATCTGATACACTATGCAAGTGTCAGCAACACATTTGCCGTATCATTAACAATTTTAACTTCACAAAGCTTCAGTCGTATCCTTCATATATTGAACCTTAACTAAACTTGGCTAGACTTTAATTCATGGTGGTCAGCCCAACAACGAGGTGACGTGGGTACGGGTGGGTAATGGGCCCGCGCGCCGTCCTTTCATCGCCCCGGACGGACAGAGCCCACCCAAAAAAAAAATACTTTAATTCATATTATTTAATACATGTCGCATTATAACTTGCGTTGTAATTTTCTAAATATCAGTAATAAGAAATATGTGTTACTAACGTTTTATAGTGAATCAAATAATTAACAAGATTGACATTTAATTGATTACCTAAAACCCGACGAATCCAATTTTCAGGAAAAATAATTTCAAAGCTATTTAAAATATTGACAGTAATATTTGACTCTATGATTTTTCTTCAAAATTATATTGCAAACAAGGTTCATCCATTTATTTTATGGCAATACAACTTTTTAATAGCTAGCGGAAGTAAATAATATAAAACGTAACGATTTTGTGTGTAATTTATCTGAAAAAATCAAGTTTGACGATGAACTTCTAAAACTTTTAATTTCGAGCTCTCCTTTTAATAGAATAATATTTCGATATGTGTTGCGATATTTTATGCGGAGAGCGAACAAAATAATGATCACATTTTATTAGGTGACACCTAAAGCAATTTAATCGATAATTTTATATGTTAAGTGAAAGCAATGTAATAATTTGAACAAGCAAATTAAACTAAAACAAGATAACTTTAATGATTATGTGAAATAGAATCAGCGCTATTATTTCAAATTCTAATAGTTTTAGTTTAATAGTTTATTTAATACTAACTAATAAAACTACATAATAAAAATAAATAAATGGTTTGTGTTTGAATGGCCACTCATAGAAATGTCTAATGCTGCATACTAGGCCTCAACTTTCTAACTTCGTATTTCAACAATCAACTATTGCTGACCACAGTAATCAAAGTTACAGTGACACTGCAGGGCTAGGCAGCAAAAACAGGATATCAGAGAGCACTGATTTGTCTAATTGGCTGTTTAAGATTGCCCTAACAGTCATTCTGACTTTTTAATTTATGAGAAATGGCTTTTATACAACTTTAAAAGTCATCAACAACAATTCAACTCCTATATATCCCACTGCTTGGCTCGAGCCTCCTTCAAAATAAGAGGAAAATTGACCCACTATACCAGGCCGGTCACATTTCTTCTACTTTTTCACCAATATTATATGCCTGTTATATCCCTTAGTTGTCTTTTACGACACCTACGGACAAAAAGGGATGTTGAATTCTATTATTACTTCGTCAATACATGGATATTTATTTCAAATAATAAAAATGTTAAACAATAAAAAAAAGCTTAAAAATAATCGTATAAAACTTTGAGGCATATTTATCTCGATATTCACTTCAATTTCACTATTAAAGCAAGAAATTACTATTACTATACTAATAAGCACGTACATAATTTGTATATATATATATTTTTTTTTTTATTTAATTTTATTTAGGGACTTTTGTACACATGTACATATCAGTCCCATCGTAACTCTCACAATACTTACTTACTAATTAGTACTAAGCAATATACATTTATATACATATTTATACAACAATGCCGCTTTTCTTGACATCGGTGATGTTAAGATCTTATGGTACATGCCAATATCATTTCTATTTAATCTTAAAAGTGTAATAATTATCTCTCTATCCAACTCATACTGAACACACTCCTCCAGAATATGATAAACATCTTGGACCTTACCGCATATCTCACAGTTTGGCGAATTGGTTAACTTCATAAGATGTTTAAATTTATTTAAAGGAATGTGTCCAGCTCTGAGTCGAAACGCAGTAACAATAAGGTTCCTATTCATGTCCGTGTTCTGAAAATATGGTATACGAGGAGGTTCACTCTGCAATGATCTATACCATACACCTTTCTCTAATGAAACTTTGTTGAAATGTTCGCGCCAAATTTCTCTACACCTAATTCTATATTTTTGTAAAATTTCTGAGTAATTTGGTTTAATTATGATCTCTTTACCGCTTGTAATTGCTTCCTTTGCCAGTTTGTCAGCCTCCTCGTTACCTTTCAATCCAATATGTGAAGGAACCCACTGCAATAATATCTGTATACCATTACGACACAAGACATGAATTTTATTTAAAATATCATAACCTATCATAACACCCCTGCCTCCCTAATTTGTATATAAAGTTAAGAATGTGGTTGAAAAATTCAGGACCGCAAAAAGAGTTATATCAGGAATGAGCATAGCACTAACCAACTTTCACCTCTTGAGCTAAGTGCTCACTCTTAATAGCTCTTGCATTATCTTTTGAGACTCACTTATATGCACTTTACAACGATATTAAAGCAGCTGAATAATCAGCGCTTTAATGATAGACTTTTATGCGTTTACTAGAATGGCTCTACACAAGCCCAGGAATAAGTCACATGTGTATCACTCTTGTATTACACGTGAGAATTACTACTTACGGTATATGCTATTTTATCGGCATGTACCGTAGATAACCTCGTGAATATTTTATATTATATTCAACGTGCTACTGACTGTGCCAACATATTTCTGTATGCGTGTATAGTAAATTGTTTAATTCTATAGAGAAAAATAAATGAAAATAAAAAGTCAAGTCTAGATATCTGTGGTTGTGGCTCATTCAATAGGCGAAGAGAGATAATAACCGTACGCTATTAGATCCCACGCTGCCCTTCAGTTTTTTTTTATTGTTGATGGTTGCTCTTACCCGTGCAGCGACACAAGATCATCGTCGCCCCTTATTTGCGGATGGTGTCATAAGAATCTCAAAAGGAGAGTGGGCAGTAGCTATCTTCTGAAACTTATAACTCCTACTGCGATCGCCAACTTGCCTGCCAAGCGTCGCGATTATGGCATTATTAACCCCAAAATTAAATATGAATACTAGGCTTCTGCCTACCGTGAAGAGGGGGCTTTTCAAAAACCTTGTTTATGGACATGTCATACCGCTCGTGGAACAAGATCAGGTGGCTCATACCAGATCCTACACGTACGTGGGAAAAAAGATCGCTGGAAACGTACGGTTGAAGACTGTAACGTTTCCAGATGAAATGTATTGTCTACGTAGTCGATTGGTTTGTTTTTTGATGATTATATTCAATACATAGACTTGCTTCTTATTATATGGGAAATAACACAGCTGAACTACAAACAAAATGTGAGTTTACAATGTCTCTATTCTGATCTTCCTCTAAGAAGTGGCATTTTAAAAAATATTACTATGTTATACGTCGCCAAAGAATTTTGTTTATGGAAAAGTGTCAACATTTCGCTGCTATAACTTTAATTAATAACAGCGTGGGTACATCGTGATCACAAGAAGAGATTAAATTAATTAAGTTTTATGAACGCCCTGCTAGCGGCAAGTTGTCTGAATTACTTTATTTCGCATGCCATTGGTCCTACATCATTGCCATAGCTGAACATAAATCATATGGTTATTGTTATAAATACACACATAAAGGGTAAACGTTTATATTTCATGTCTTCTTTATGGTGGATGTTACGTTGTACAGATGACCTCTATACTCGAGTCTGTTACTTTTATACCGAGAATTTCATCGTACTACGGCATTGTTATTTTCCTTGTAATTACATTCACGATTTACTTGAATACTGCAGTTTCTGCTAAAGTGTTATGACTACAATTTGCAAATGAAATGTCTGTTTAACTCTCTCAGGGGTCGGGTTGTTATTTTATTTATTTAATCAACAAATGCATCGACATACTATACGTTTAGTTATTATGCAGCCTCAGTAACATGTGACATATTATTAAATTGTTGAAATAATACTGGTTACCCATCTATATGGTATTTTTATAAGTAATTTAATTATGATCTATTTAAATCTTTATATATATATATATATAACGGGAGTATGTCACTGAACTCCTCCTAAACGGCTGGACCGATGTTGATGAAATTTTTTGTGTGTGATCAAGGAGATTCGAGAATGGTTAAGATTAATAATGGGCCCCGATAGGTGGCGCTGCTATCGATTACAAGACGAATTCCTTTTATTTTATTTGAACAGAACAACACCTGTTGGGTCAGTAATCCGAATAAGCACCCGATAAGAAAGGATTTTTTTAAACTATACCTCTAAGGGGGTGAAAAAAAGGGCCAAAGTTTGTATGGGACAACAACGTGATTCTTTAGCCCAATCTCTTTTGAAATTTTGCATAAACATTCTGTAACAGAATTGATGAAAGACGTGTTTCGTGTTTTATTTAAATTCATCTTCTGACAGAGTTAATTAGAGCAAAAAATTATGTCTGTTGAATGGGAACCGTTCTTAAATATATTTATTTTTTATTTTAATTATGTATTTATTTCTAAAATGAATGTATATTAACTAAATATTCTGTTTAAAGACCTATCTGTGGCCGTTATCAATATCGAGCAAAAAGGAGCAAAAAAAATCACATTTGTTGTACGAGATCCCCTTTAATTATTATTTTATTGATTTTTAGTATTTGTCGTTATAGCGGCAACAGGAATACATCATCGGTGAAAGTTTCAACTGTTTAACTATCATGGTTCATGAGATAAAGCTCGGTGACACACAGAGGGATGGATAGACGGACAGCGGAGTCTTAGTTATAGGGTCCCGTTTAACCCTTTGAGTATGGAATCATAAAAAAGTTGAACTCATATGAAAGCTTGGTACAATGCAAATCCTAGTCCTAACTAATATTATAAATGCGAAAGTAAGTTTGTTTGTTACGCTTTGATGCTTAAACCACCGAACCGATTTCAAAAATTCTTTCTAATGGAAACCTATATACTATCAGGGAGTAACATAGGCTATATTAGCAGCGAGTGACGTATGTAGATTATTTTTATCCCGATATTCCCATGGGAATGAGAATAACATATCTAAAACCGCGGCGTGTTGACGAATTTTAGAAATGCTACCACCGATGGACAGCCACATTATCAGCGAATAACATATATAGATAAATTATAATACCAGTTTTCCCACAGGAATCGAGTTTTGACGAGTGAAATAGCTGGATGTTAAATGATTTTAAAAATCAGTTTATAATGGAAACCTACGTTTTCGAATGCAATTAACATGTGTAGCTTATTATTACCTCGGTACTTCCTCGTGACGATAAAAATGCAAGTGCCACCGCGTGATAATGGAATTTAAAAAAAAAATCACTAATGGATAGCCACATTATCAGCCAGTGACATATGTAGAGAATTTTTTTCTCGATATTTCCACAGGAACAGAAACTACATACATTAAACATCATGCACAGCTATCTGTGTTAACCTCTATCATACATGACTTTTACGCGAACAAAGTCGCGGGCAAAAGCCAATCATAAATAATTATTGAAAATATATTTATTGATATTTGATAAACTGTTGATTTCATGTATGCAAACATATTTATAAGCATATTTTCTTTCTTTTTGGATTTTTCTTAAGAGCAAATTTTGTATTCGATATCATACATAGCGTGAGGTCATATGTCATCTCCATCCGACGTCCTCGTCACGTCCTCGACGAAGAGGACGACAACATCACACTTGCTCAACGTAGAGCCTACACGTCCCGCGAGGCCTTAACACATAAATATCCACGATTCTGACCTCGCCGTCGAGGTGCGAAACCGCGCCGCGCAAAAGTCACGAATCAAAACGTGGGCACGCCCACTTTGCCTCCAGCGACGCCCCAAGCCGAGGTCCGTTCCCCACAGGGGGCGCCCTTGGACGATGTCGCTTAGCATACTTTTCTGCGGGTTGAGAGCCCTCAGCGCTCACCCATAGTCCGCGTCAAGCTGTCAAGGCCATCTGCGGCCAACAGCTGTACACACAAAAAAAAAAACCATATGTCATTATTAACCCCCGACGCAAAAAGAGGGATGTGTTGTTTGTCTATCTGTGTGTGGGTGTCTATCTGTGGTATCGTAGCTCTTAAAGGGGTGAACCAATTTCGATGCAGCTTTTTTCATTTGAAAGCTAGTTCCCTTGTAATGGTTCTTAGCTATGTTTGGTTAATATCGGTCTAACAATGTAAGAGTATCAGCTCTTTTGAAAAATGAAAATGATATAATGGCGTATGATTACTTTATTAAGTGCTTCACAGGGGCCAGTACAATAGTGAATTGTTAATTCATTAATAATTCCTGTTGAAGAGAATGTGATATTTTTCTTAAATTGGGTCGGGGACTATTCAAAATTTTTAATTTTTCTTATGAAATAGTTGATAAAACAAATATTGTTAAGCGAAATATCAATATATGATTTAAATGAGATATAGCTTTAATTTTTGTTTGATCTTAATAAATACGATCCTTAAGTATGTATCTACGTAGCGCGTGTTTTGCCTGAAGCCAAACCATAAAAAGATACGTCATGTCCATTTAAAAGTAATCCACTTATTATAAGGCTGTAAAGGTTTTTTTATTAAAAGGTTTGTTTTTGAGCAACTGATATAAAATGAAAATATTTTACCTTTTATATCTCATTATTCGAATTTCTTTTGATCATCCATATTTTACCAAAGAAAAAAAAATATTTTGTATTTACATTGCTTTATGAAAAGTGTTTTAAGTTTTTTTATTCGAAAACTAATAAATTGAAAAGTTATTTGAGTGTTGTATTATTATAATGATGAATATATCTTATATTTTAGAATTATTCAACTTTGAAGAGTTCAAAGAATTAGATCTTATTGCGAATTAGTATACATATGATACATTTTAATATAATTATATAACATTAAAACTGAAGAATGTGCAAACGGTAATATCCATTTGACGTGAAATTGCTTTAAAATTGTTACAGAGGATGATAAAAAATTAAATAATCATAATATAATTAATGCCGCGTGGTGACGAAGTAAGAATACAATTCACCACCCCCTCTCGTACCCGCGGGTGTCGTAAGATACGACTAAGAGATATATTATGCATTTGACATCTATGCAAAAGATGGAAAATTCGAAACGAAACCCTATACCAACCTGTATGACCAGCATGGTATAGTAAGGTCAAATTCCCTCCTATTATGGAGGAGGCTCGAGCCCAACAGTGGGACGTATATGAGCCGAAATAATGAATGATGATAATTGAAAAACGTCCCAAGTAATATTATAAATGTTAATGTGAATTTGACCTACAACCGCTGGGGAAGAAAGGATTTCAAATAACGATCACGTATCGGACGACGCAGTGTAGGACGCCCTTACTATGGGAAGCAGCGTTGGATACAATCGGTATAGGCATTTTGTGGCGAAACATGAGGTAGGCACACGTCCTGCAGCGAACGGCGGTAGTTTAAATGATGATGATGATGAAATGTTAGTTTGTTTGTTTGTTAAGCATTCACGCCTAAACCACTCAACCAATTTAAAAATTAATGGAATACTACATTATCAATGAATAACATAGGCCATTTTTATCAGTGTAGTCTCACTGGAACGAGAGATACGCAGTTGAAAGTTATTGCAAGTATTTAATATTTTAACAATTATTGTCTGTCAGTAAGCAATAGTTAAAACTACCATATCAGCTTTTTCGGCTGAGATGTGCCTGCGAAGACTTCTATGTAAAAGTAAGTGTAAAATCAAAAAAGTGAATAGATAAAGAATTCTATCCGTCTATCTCAAGAAATAGAAATATTTTGGTAAATAGACACAAGCATCTCGAGACAGTATGCACTTGGCTCCTGCTATTCTTTTATTGAACGTGACTATCGCTGTGAAGCATTTCCTTTGTAAATCCGTTATTAGTCGCGCCTAAAGAAGTTTTACTTTAAAAATTTGTAATTAAAACTATTTTTACGGATTTTACCGCGCTTGTATTTCATTTTTGATTGTTTCGAACAATTTTTGCTTTCGTATGTCGCGTCAATCATTATTCTAACAATTTAGTTCAAAAATTATAACCTTAACTATGTAAATTTACGCTCTTAATAAGTATGAAACAAGAAATTATTCAGCGTACTCATATTCAGACCATAACTGTGGTCTTACACCACTTTGCCCTAAGGATTGCTCACTACTAATAGAGAGTAGAGAGAGAATACTAAAAGAGAGTACAAATACGGCTAGGTTCAGAACTTCGTATCTTCTATCTTTTTGTTTTTCATACTTTTAAAGCGCAGTTTTTGTTGGCCTGCTTACAATATTTAAACTTATTTTTATTGAATTTCCATCCATCCATCCATCAGCCTACAGACGTCCACTGCTGGACATAGGCCTCCCCACGAGAATGCCACTCGGAACGGTCCTGCGCCACTTGCATCCAAACTGATTATTGAATTTAGTAGAGTTTTATTTTAGCGTCATATTTTTAAAGGATGCTAAAACTTATCGTATAAACTTATTAACCTACGTATTGGACCAATACTATTCTATCTAATTATCTAGCAAATAAAGCAAAGCGAGTAAATCCTCATAACATACTGTATGATGCACCGCGGGAATTGAATGTGAATATACTCAACTCTCACCAGTAGATGATCAAGACGCTACTAGTAATACCTCATTTGTTAAATTGAACAGAACAGATGAGCATACTTTTTTAATTTTTAGTCACACTCAGTAAGCATTTTGGGTTCGCCCTAGTTGCATAAAAATTTATTAGTGATAGTCTTGCTTAAAAGTAATGCAGCTCTAAATTAATCCAATTTTATTATTTTATCTCTCCTTAATCTTCGTATAATGGATAGAGTGATGGTCAGTGTGGTTACGGAGTAAAAATACAATTTAACACCAACTATCATGCCCGTGGCTGTTGTAATGGATCATTAAGGAATTAAATATGCTTTCAACTCGAGAGAAGGAAAGCTCGAAGTGGAACACTAGCGTGTTAGACCGGTAGGTTATAGTGGGTCGATTTCGCTCCTATTGTGAACTAGGCCTGAGCACCGCAATAGGACATATATAAGATTAGATGATGATAATGAAATCTTCATAAGTTTATATGCCACACAACCAAACTATAATATGATTGAGTTGTTATCGTTCATTGCCACAATTTTAAACCTCTAGCCTGCTATTAAGAATTCTTTGAAACAATCCTAACAATTCAAACGGTCTTCTGTGCTATTGCAAATGCGTATATAGGAACTGGCTTGACCACTAAGGTAGCCAAGTTTATATGCAGACACTACAAACCACTCAGAACTTTTTTAAATGATGTAATATTTAATTCAATATTTATAACACGGCATTTCTAGATCATTTTATTTTTATTTTTTTATTAAACTCACATTATCGACTCCTACTAAGAAATAATCTCATTTTGCACGGAGTTTTATAAGCATACCATGATACTTAGACGCTGAATAATTACTTATGCATCTGACAAGTTCTCCGGCACCACACGGACTTATCTTCTCCGGCAATATTCACTGGCGATATTCACTGGTAGTCGATATTCACTCGTAGTCAATATTCACTAGGTACTTTTCTAGAAGAAATGGATTGACTATTGCTGTTAGTATTATGGATTTTCCAGGGGAGTTCTGCTGGCTTTTTCCGTAGTGATCCCTTAGCAGTTTTAACGACTGCCACGGAACACATTACTTTCTTAAACAGTCACAACGTTCAGAACTCCATCTATGTAATCATTTTATTACAATACTAGTGACGTCAAATAAATTCAAAATATTACAATGGGTTCAGGATAAATTTTATTATAAAAATATTTAGTTAAAAGCTTGGACGAAACGTCGCAATTATACACCAGCTGTAGAATCCTAATTGTGTAATATTTAGTATTTGCATTCAAAGAGGTTACAAGGCAATTCTCATGATAATTTTATTTTAACATTATAACTAATACTATTTTTACGGATTACATCACGTTTGTATTTAATTTTTGACTCCTGTGGTTTTAAAGACTTTTCAGCCTTCGTGGTCCGCCAGTATCACGGTCTTCCTGTGGCCATGAACGCTGAAAAGTTTTTGTAGCGCGATAAAATACGTAAAAAATGTTCTATTCATAACAAAATTATTAAAAGAATTCCTTATTTATTTAGCATAGTAGTGGAAGGATCTCACTGTTCTCAATTGTCCATCTACAGCCGCCGGCCGGTGCGGCTGGGGTAGTACCACACTCTCGCAGAAAATCGACGTCTAAGTAGTAGCAATTTGTTAATGCGCTTCGTTCGGTGAGCGAAAGAGTCAAAAGTCCAATTTTCTGAGGGTGTTTCCGTGTGATGGGTTTAGCTGGTCTTTAGTTTCACCGCACCTCATTGCACGCATTCACACCCTCTTTCACTTTCTTCACTGTAAGCAGCGGCCTAGCAAGGGTCCATAAGCGCCAGCAACACTTACCAGCAGGTGTACTGTTTGCACGATTGCCACCGTTTCCAATAAAAAAAATTTCATTGTATTGAACATTCTTTTAAGTATTAACGAGATAAAATATTATATTTAGAGGCCAATAGTTAGTAATATTGACGAAAAGAATGAGGTTTATAAGACAAAATTATACTTGTATTTCGTTTGTCTACATACATATTCGTATATCTTCTAAGGAATTTTACAGTCAATGCAGCGATAAATAAAAATCTACCACCTTGGTTTGGTTATCATAACAGGTTAATAAATTAAACTCTACCAACTCGGATTGGTTTTTATAACAGGCTATAAAGGATATCAATGTAAGCGGTATTAAACTCAAAGACTTATAAACTCGCTGAGAGCCGTTAAGTGCAGTCAAGAGTGCCATATGCCATTCTTCTAGAAAAGTCTACACAAAGTTCAGTAGTGGATAATGAATTGATGGATGTATGGATACATTTGTTTTGAAGCTCGAGGTGATAAAAAATATTGTTTTTATTTATTGTGTTACTTTAATATTAATGAAATGCCTTTCAATTTATTATTCATCATCACCTCAGCTCATACACGTCCCACTGCTGAGCTCGAGCCTCCTCCACAATTGAGGAGGGAGGGAAACTGACCTTACTATACCATGCTGGTCAAACAGATTAGTGTACGGTTTTATTTCGAAGTTTCCTTCTTTTGCACAAGTGTTGTATGCGTATTATATCCATTAGTTATCTTTTATGACATCCACAGACGAAATTAGAGAATGGTGAATTGTATTTTTATTCCGTCACCACACACAAAATTATTATTAGTATGGCAAGATATGGCAAGAGTTTAACTTTGTAATGTAAAATGTATTTTCTGCGTCATCTTCTACCATTATTTGTTGTAATATTGAACATGTTTCTCGAAAATCACAAGTTATTAGCGTATAGTCTACTGCACTGCGCTAATAAGTTGTAAACGGTACAACTTCACAAGATGCGGTGACCATTGAATTCACTCGGGCGTACAGTTTGCTCACATATGCAGGCCCCTGTTTACTTTACTAGCGGAGATTCTATGCCAATAAACTGTGACGTCATAGCTAGATTGAAATTCAAACGAAAAAGAAATCTGTTCAAATGTAAATGCGAATAATCTCTTAAACTGATTCA
This sequence comes from Lymantria dispar, assembly GCA_032191425.1. Classification (NCBI taxonomy): domain Eukaryota; kingdom Metazoa; phylum Arthropoda; class Insecta; order Lepidoptera; family Erebidae; genus Lymantria; species Lymantria dispar. The sequence continues at coordinate 18,093,798 of CM063440.1, forward strand.
ATGCTATAGGTATCATGGTCGCTTTGCTTGCTTATGTAGAATTTTCTGTTTTGACTGTAATAATAAACTTGATGCATATTCAGTGACCGTAAAACCAGCATATTAGTTTGGGGCTCTCAGCCACTAAATACCCTATCCTGGATCCCGCTTACGGATTGAAAGATGAACTAGCGGCACCATTATCTCACTATCTTTGGTGAAATGATAGACATTTCATCACTAATTAGTAATTAGCCAATATGCAAAACTATCGATCCTAACTAATATTACAAATATGATTGTGAGTTTCTTTTTGTTTGTCACACTTACACGCTTAAACAAATATATCATTTTTAAAAATTCTTCCTTCAATAGGAAGCCACATTATCAGCGTGTTATAGACGCTATATTTTATCCACGTATACCGTGATACCACAGACATTTTCTATTAATATATAATATGTAGGTACGTGGAGTAAGTATATATTTTACGATTTGGTTTGTAGTAAGATAAATTACAATTTCTCGTTTCCTTTCACCCGATAAACTGCCATAGTCTTTATTTATTTAAACGATAGAGACGCCTTTTTGACATTATTCTTTTGTATTTTTACAGACCCTCTCTTAACGATCAGACACCCAATGTAAAAACTTACTGTGAACCTTTTTCATTAAACACAATTTTATTTGAAAATCGGATGGCACCGTAATACAACTTGGGAATTACGTGTTCTGAGTATTAGGCAGGTGGGTAAAATTGGATCTTCGCTGCTCAAGTACAGCTGTAAACAAAAAACAGTTTACTTTCGGATTGCACGTGATAAACTTCTACATGATAAAGCAAAGTTCTTTATTGATGTAGGAATTTGTTTTGAAGAGAAGAAAAGTTTGAAGAGAAGGACAGAAGTAAAGTTATTTATCTTTATACATTAACCATTTATGTTGACACTAACCTCTAAACCTTTTCAGTATAGTGACAGAGTAGGAATACAATTCACCATCCATTTTTTGCGGGTGGGTATCGTAAAAGACGACTAAGGCATTGTAATATAGCATACAACATCTATACAAGAGAAGAAAAATCGAAATAAAACCTTTTAGCAACCTGTCTGACCAGCCAGCGTGGTAGTAGGTTAATTTCCCTCCCAATGAGGAGGAGGCTTAAGCCCAGTTGTAATGTTGAGGATGATGATGAACCTCTAAAACCTTTTCATATAGTGAGAGCTTAAGATTTCAATATGCTACCTACTTATTTGCCCGTGCAAGCCACAAAGCTGACTGAGAACCGATGATTGGATAGTAATAATCGTCATATCCCCGCTCATATACGCTACTGGATTACCTCTATATTGGAAGGAAAATTGACACAAGCAATTCCGACGGCCTTTTTTTATTTCGAGTTTTATGCTCATATTTTGTTATAAGTTATCTTATACGATACCCAGCAAGGCAGTAGTGAATAATATTTTTACTTCGATACCACACTCTCTCATCGTACCTATAACACTAGTTGGGCTCTGTATCAAAAAATGGCATTATCACCCTTTGGGTAGAACTGTCTAAGCCATCCATTTATGATGGCTTGATAGAATCTCTGTAACCACTAAATTAATTTTAATAAAATTTCGTATAACCTGCGCCTGTAAGAAAAGGAATCACAATTAACTAATTATTCCCTCTCTCTTACACGTTATGTCTGTCTTCACTCACACACGTCGGTACAGTAGGTACACAAATAAATAATCAAATTAATCAGACTGCATCTGCTAATTCTAAATCCATTGTTAAATTGTTATTTTAATGTTGTTCTTTACTATTTATTAAGCTTTTTATTTCTTATTGATGTACGTTGTTGTTTATTGTTAATATATTTGTTAGCCTTAATAAAGTTATTTTTGTTTTGCTTTATTTTATAAATTTCATTAATGTATGTAGTGGCTTAAAATGTTTAAAATGATATACGTACTAAACACCGATCAATTATCAATGGCAGATGTTACATAATTTATAGAACCAACATTTTTTGTCCATTAGAAGACATGCAAACTTATAATAATAATGTATAAGGTAACACAATTAAATATCTAATTTCTTTTAGGTACCTATTATGCAAGTCCCTAATATATATATAGATGTGTACGTATATGTAGGAGAATGTCTGCATATGTAGGTATTAGGTGTATATCTATGTGTATAATGTGTATATGTATGTATATATATATATATATATATATATATATATATATATATATATATATATAGTATTATCTACTGGTTATTGTTTTATATTGTGTTTATTTTACAGTAGGTTATACAATTTATTATATAGTCGTTATCTATGACTTATAAATATTATTTACATTGATCTCCATTACCACCAGCAGTAAACTACCTACCATCTCTCTGTTCTACCATTTCCATCCCAAGGTTGCCTGGAAGAGATCGCTTATAGCGATAAGGCCGCCCTTTGTACATTCTGTGTTATGTTAGTATTTAAGTTTTTGTATTTTGTTTTGTAATCGGTGTACAAATAAAGAGTTATCTATCTATCTATCTATCTATTAATAGTAATCATCAACTCGAGATTACAAATAGTAACCGCCATTTTAAATTTCTTTCTTTATTAGCGCGGGTTACATATGTGTCTTGCATGGTCCAATTGAAATGATGCGATATTTTTTATTACTTAAATAATAACGCAAGTTAGTTATCGAAATACATTTATTCAACCGAAATATGGACCAAAAATCTTAAGATCAACAGTCTGCTGCTTTTACCAGTAGAATAACGAGATAAACAACAATGTATGGTCGCCTTTAGAAGTTAATCCATCTCATAATTTAAAAAAGAAACTCTATTAAGATGAATGATATTTAAAATGTTAGCGCTGTCATAATTTTCTATTTGATTCACTATCCATGACATTTATTGGATAAATATAAAATTACAAAGACTATTATTTCGGGATTCATTCCATCATCGATTTAAAATATAACGTTATTTCGAAGCAACGTTAAAAATAGGGTGATTCATCGTTTTAACAAATTTTCTATAGCTACGGTAACGACATTTTTATTGTTCTTTTTAGTAACGTTAAAAGCTGGCAGTAAACAACGGTGTAAAGTATTTGACTCTTCTGATAGTATATTATTTCCTGAAATACTCACTGACAAGTTTGGATAATAAAAATTTATCAAAATTAATCATCATTTACACCAATAACTTGAAGTAGGTACTATATATATACCATTCTTCTGCCATCGCATATATTGAAAAAGGTTTATGAACGGCCGCCTGATTAACATCAACCGTTCTTGGGAATGTAATTATTGACCAGACGACATAGGAAGCAGTTTGCCTAAGTCCATATAACGCTCTTAGTCATATTTTACGATACTTACGAGTTAGTAGTATTTGTAGCTGCCACAACACAGCAATAAAATGATAAAAAATATACGAGTGTTTCATTGTATATGCAAATTTGAATACAGCTCATAAATTCTATCAGTGAAAGGTAAATAATTCTTTTCAGTCGTAATCATAATCGCATCGAACATGACGTAAAAATCTGTACATCAAAAGTCTGGCTAACACATGCTAACAAACAATACACATCTTAGCGATCTATCGTGGCTTCAGTTTATTTTCTCTCTTTAAATCAATCAATTAACGGAGCGCCCCTGCACACGCTAATCTTTGTAAGTATACGAAAATAGATTCCTGTAAATATTAACAATTAGGCGTATTAAATAAAACAAAAACGAAGTGTATAGTTATGTTGAATAGAGATCTATATACTATATTTCATGCAATATAAGACATTATACGCGAATGCTTTTTTATAGACAATATAAATCTTTCAGTCCACAAGCTCCTTGACTTTTATAATCAATTACCGTCTCCGATCACTCGCAAGAAAATGCCATAAATATTCAAGGAGTACCTGACTGGGTTGTTTGCTCTGAATCGTTTGCGGCCTCTTTTGATTACCGCTATTAATTAGAGAGTATTTTAATGTAGCTACTATTACGAGTATGCTTCAGTTACGTTTACTAACTGAAGTCATATAAAGTCGCACGTGCATGTTTAATTACTTTTTGTAAGAACGTTCAGAAAAGTTTCGTGAATAAGCATGTTAAGTAAAGTTACACTTTTTACAGCATAATATATTACATTTTCAGGTATATTATTAATGTAGCTAGTTAAACTTTTAGGAGGGTTTATCGCTATATGACCAACAGTAATATTTAAGATTCTTCAACAGCTGCCCGTGTGGTGATGAAGTAAGAATAAAATTTATCACTTCCCCTTTTACCGGTGGGTGTTGTAAAAGACCACCTAGGTATTAATATTCAGATAACATCGATGCAAGAGAAGGCAAACTCGAAGTAAAACCCTATGATAACACATTTAACCAGCGTGGTATAGTAGGTCAAATTCTCTCCCACAGTGGAAGAGCCCAGGGCCCGACGGTGAGACGTATATGAGCTAAAATTAAAATAATATTAAACCGTCAGCCATATATCTAATTGATGAAATTTTAGGATACTCTATACCATCCATAGCCATCGTAGTATAGAATTACAAGTCTACTAATTTAAATGATTAAAAATCAACAGTATCGTATCATCATTATTGTAGATTTGTAAACCCACCGTTTTTAGGTATATTTTTATAAGTAAATTAAATTTTGACCCGCTCTTTGATACGATATTAATTATGAGAGCAAAAAGAAAACAATTCTAAATCTACATGATATTATTTTTTATCAATTATGTTTGTTGTATATGATGTCTGTACACATTAATAACTTTTTTTGAAATACCAAATATACCATTATGATTTTTAAATGGTACATGTGATATTTTTCTACGGACTTCAAAAAGGAGGCAGTTTGCAATTAAACGGCTTTTTTATGTTTTTTACTTCGGCACTTTCGACTGGGTGAACCGATTTTGATGAATATTTTTTTATTTGCAAGCTACTGCCCGTGTTGTCCCATTTCAATTTGGTCCACGTTTGACAATGGTATCCATGAGAAAATGATCTAAATCAGTTTTTTTTTTCAGAATTATTAAGTATCAAATACAGGCGAGGACATATTAGGATTGATACAATCATCATCATTATTGCAGCCCACATACGTCCCGCTGTTGGGCTCGGTCCTCCTCTCTGGTATAGAGTTTATGTGCTAATTATATACTAATATATGTACTAATATAGTGGTGAATTGTATTCTTACTCCGCCACCACACAGATTGTTGATACAATATTGTACATCGACTTTTGGAAAGAGACAAGCGACTAATTTTGTCTTCGCATGTATTATGCGATTTTTTTTTGTGGGTGGGCTGCGGTCGGCGCGGCTCTGCACCACTCCGTCCGGGGCGACAGAGGGGCTTAAGCACGCAACTACCGCAACCCACCCGAAAACCACGTCACCTTTGTCGTTGGGCCGACCACCGGAGCAGAGTTAACTTGTCGTCAGTGGTAGGTATTATGAGATAGAGGCAACGCTCTACAAGGCCAAAATCAACTGCTTTTTTTTCGCAATCGTTGTGCAATATTTAATGACCTATACTATCAAATTGTATTGCCAGGTTTTGTATGCAAAAGAAATGAAAAATTGGCCATAATTCTGCATTCGCAGACAGCAGATTTATTGTTGTTTTCTTTTAAATAAACTATACGCGCGTTCTTTCTATGTGGTGACGGAGTAAGAATACAGTTCACCACCTTCAAGAGAGGGTTCTTGCCTGTGAGTGGGTGAGCCAGTGGGTGTTGTAAAAAACGACTAAGGGTTGCAATGTACATATAACATTTGTGCAAGAGAAGGAAAACTCGAAATAAAACTTTATATCAATCCGTCTGACCAACGTGATAAAATACGTCAATTCCTCTCCTTTGATGGAGGAAGCTCTAGCTAAATAGTGGGATATATATGAGCCGAGATGATGATATATTCTTTTAAAAGTGTTTTCTGAACCCTTTGAATCAATGTTGGAAAACTGCAGTCCAACATTCATAATCCGCTTGTAGATTACGAATCTATAAAATATTTGCTACGCTCGAATTATAGAAAGAATATTATATGCGACTAGCTCATGCCTGTGAAGCCGCATATGTAGTCTCATCTTCCCGTGGGAATGACGTTGCCCGAGATAAAAGGTAGTCTAGAGCACTTAAGGATAATATATATATAGCTTCCTAACATTGAATGAAATTCAGACTCTTGAGAGCAAATATTCAAACCTCTGCTTCGAAACTTACAAATTTATCTCTTTATTTAACCAGCGCAACCACATTATACAGAAAACTTAATGTCCCAAGTATTATAATGTATTCGATATGTTTAATAACTGACTGCATATATGACGTAGTAGTTAAGATACTGACCTACCGTGCCAATGTCGTGGATTTGAAACCCACAAAGACAACACTGTGCGATCCACAAATTGTTATTTTGAGCCTGGAAGTAATTTGTGTCTGTTAATTATATGATTGTAAAGTCCCCCGTAATACAAGAATTATTTCCTCAGTGCAGATGTTGTCTTTAAAAAAAAAATCATCGATTTGCCTACCTACATAACAATGACTGTAATAAAACACCTCCCGTAAATGTGTCAATGCGAGTCACAATTTGGTTAACACATGAACCTTATCCGCATGGACTAATTGGCAAGACGGTTGGAACGAAGTTCCAATAGATATCGGATCAAATCCTTCTTGTGTTAATCATTTTTCGTTTGCAAATAAGTTTTTAAATCTTAGTAATTTCGACTATATTTAATCTAAGGGTGGATTGTTAAGTATTAATTTTATTCCTAAATGCCTACACTTTTTTATGGGTGGGCTATGGTAAGCGCACACGCCGTCTATTCTGTCCGGGGCGACGAAAGGACTGCGCGCGGGCCCATAACCCATCCGTCCTCACATCACCTTCGTCGTTGGGCCGACCACCACTGCCGAGTTCCTTGTTCTCAGTGGTTGACCCGATGTAATACCCGAAAGGGTACCCTCACCTCTAGACGTCCCCTGTTCCGGGACGTCGGTTGCCGTCGCGCAGTCAGCCTCTCCGCGGGTGACGGACTAAAATCCCCAGTCCAACCTACACTAAACGTAAATACCTACAATAAACATATTTTTTATTTTAATAACATTAAACATTAATTAAGAACTACAGTTATCCTCACTAACTAATAAAATAAATAAGAAAATAATTTTGTTTGTTTGACGAATTTGGATTGTATTTATTATTATGTTGTACTTTATTATTATCTTACTGATTAAATTTATAATTTATAATTAAACTATAACATTAAATAAGAATTATATTTAAAAAATATATATATTTTACTCGTTGAATGTAAAATCTTTATCATAATAATTATCCGACGGCTGTACGCGGGGGTCATCCGGTCGATGGCCCTGTACGGCGCACCGGTGTGGGCGGGGTCCATGACCGTCCTACTCAGGGCTCTTCTGTGGCGACCACAGAGAGCCATGGCGGTCAGGGCCATCCGCGGATACCGCACGGTGGCAACGGAGGCAGCGTGCCTGTTGGTCGGGACTCCCCGTGGGATCTGGAGGCGGAAATGCTCGCCGGTTTGTATCGGCGGGTGACGGAGGTGCGAGCGGAGGGCGGTGTGGTCTCTTTGAGGGAGCTCACCGCCTGGCACTTTGACACCCACCAAGACGTCATTGCCCGTTGGGCAGTCCGGCTAGAGGGGCCTCGATTCGGGGTGCGAATCGTGAAGGCCTTCCGGCCGGTGCTGATGCAGTGGTTGGAACGGCGGCACGGGGTGCTCTCCTTCCGACTGGGGCGGGTGTTGACGGGGCATGGATGTTTCGCCAAATACCTGCACAAAGTCGTTAGGAAGGAGAGTACACCGTTCTGCCACCACTGCGATTGCGACGAGGACACGGCGCAGCACACACTCGAGGCCTGTGCCGCTTGGACAGAGCAGCGTCGTGAACTCGTCGCAATCATCGGTGGCGACCTGACTCTGCCGACTATCGCCAGAGTGATGGTCGGCAGCGTCAGGAACTGGGACGCGGTCGCAGCCTTCTGCGAGGCAGTGATCTCGCAGAAGGAGGCGGCGGATCGCCTGCGCGAGGAGCGCAGCCTCGATGAGGCGATCCGCCGCCGGCGACTGGGGCGGCGAATACCTGCGCCTCGTGCCGCCCTAGCCGAAGCCGCGGGTGGCGTCTGTCGATGGGAGGGTACCCCAAATAGGGGGTATTCCGTCAGGCCGACCACTGACGTCAAGTCACCCTGCTCCGGTGGTCGCCCCAACGACGAAGGCGACGTGCATCGTGGGTGGGTTGCGGGTGTGCGTGCTTACGTCCCTCTGTCGCCACGGACGGAGTGGTGCGAGGAGCGTGCCGACCGCAACCCACCCCCCAAAAAGAAAATCATAATAATTATAAAAAAATATTTACCTCACTTAAACTTATTCACTCATAAATCATCTGCCTGTATAAAGCCTCCTGTGTATAAATAAATTTCTTTTTTTATTTGGAATGGAAAGCATACATGTTTTTAAAAGCCATTATTTTCTTCAGATATGGTAAGCAACGCAAACACTGTAAGCTACAACGACATAATCTATTTTCACTTGGTAATTCTCATTTCAAAACATAACATAAATTTTTTGGAACACATAAATAATATGAAAAAATGAAATTGTTCTAGTAATTATATATTAAATGCTATTAAAATATATACATTTTTTTAGATAATGAGACGATCCTAGGTTTTCCATGTGTTTATATAAATTCGTTAAACGTGTAGCTTCAGTAAAAAAGTGAAGATGAAGTGAAAGAGAAAGCTCTTACTGTTTAAACAGATGTTTTTAACAATTTTTCATACTCATTTTGTTAATCTTTATTTCGTACCATGTTTTTAAGACGGATTAAACATCTTCGAAACATATTGAAAAACAAAATAAAAAACAATTATAAAAGCAGTCTTAACGTTAGTCAATCAAAACTGTTGCGTCATTATTTATATTCTAAATAGTCCTTTAATTTGAAAACTTACTAAAATAATATTTTCAATATATGATTAACAAATGATCTAAACTGAAATTGTTAAAATTGTAAAGTGTAATTAATATTATGCGTTTTATGATCATTTTGTACAAAGAACGGTACCGCTTAGAAACACGCGATTATGTTTATTTGTGGTACATGGAGCGACGTGCGACGCACGCGCAGACCATGCCTTTGCCACTTCAGTTGTTTCGTATAAAGCCGTACGGACGCTCGCACTATGATATTAAAAAGTATCTGTGACGTGACTTTAAAATAATACGTGCATCAACATAGTGTTTTTGTGACAATGTCTGATAACAGAGACCACAGCAAACAGAGGAAAAATGAACATTTACTGAAAAACTTACCAACTGAAGTGCTACTTAAGGCACGCAGTACACTCTTCTCGTTAAGTGGTGCCCTTAAACCAAAAAATGAACAACAACAAAAAACGAAGCAATCAAAAAATGAATCGAAAGACAAAAAGAAAGAAGAAAGGCTTAAAAGTAGTCGATCAGAGCCAGAATTTAGTGAAGTTCGTCAAAATAAGCATAGAAGTAGAATTGACGACAGTCGTTCTCGTAGTCAACTAAGCAGTAGAAGACCAAGACCGCTATCAGTAGGAGCCATAAAGAGGTATGACGAAGATGACTTTCATAGTGCGAATTTTCTGAGAGAGCCATCGCCTACGCAAAGGCAATTTGACTCTTCAGAAAATATGTGTGTGCAGTCACGTCTTGTGATACCTGTGACCGAAAGACTGAATCAAGACATTCAAATGCATGATGTTAATGAAAGACCGAGAAAAAAACTTTCCTTTCGAGAGCCAGAAATTGAATCAAGTGGTAGTGCAACAATTGGACGTTCCAATAAATTGATGGGTATTAACAGCCTCACCAGGCGACCTAATAAATCGTTACGTTCTGAGCCACATGCATCGAACTTAGAAGTAATAGAGTCAGAATTAGAGGTATGTTTCTTTTACCGAAAAAGTTATTAAATTATACCATTTTTCGACAGCCAAACATTAATTAATTGATGTCATGCTAGATATAAAATTTCTACCTGAAACATGTGACAATTTCAATATTGTAACAAGTGACTAATAAAGTTGTCGAATCATCTCCTAACATAAAATTGGATTTATTGCTTGTTGTAAAAGTTAAACCATTTAGGTTTTTAATTACATCATCGTCAATTTTTATACGTCCCACTGCTAGGCTGGACCTCCTCCATAGTGGGAGAGAAATTAACCTACTATGCCACTCCGATCAGAGATTTTTTTTAAGATTTAATTTGAGATTTCATTCACCTGCAACGATGTTATCTGCTTGAGTCCCTTTGTTGTCTTTTACAGTCACCCACGGGAAAAGAAAGGGTGCTGACCATGATATTTCTTCTTTGTCTCCACGCGGATCAAATTTATAAAGATAAATTAATAAGATACAGTATATAGAATATGTACGTTAAAATTATTATAAGTGACTGAAATTCTTTAATGCGTAGATGCCATGAAATCTGATCTTTCATTAATTATTTAAAGGGATGTGTTTAATCAAATGAAATTTCGTTTATATGTAGATTTTACGTGTAAAGAAGAGCTAATAATAGGATACATCCCATTATTCTTTCCTCTCCTGCCTTTCACGTGGGTATTGCAAAATATAGCTAAGAGCCCTATGCAGCTATGTACGTAACATGAATATAAGGCGAGGCAAATATTTTATAAAAACCTATGTCAATTCGTTATATGTATTTCGGGGTTATTTTAACAACGGTGACCGTGGCCAAGGACCGTTCGGTAGAATGTCGCGGAAGCGTGATAATTTATAAATCTCTAAAGACTCAAGTGACATTTATCTTCGTATTATTTTGTCGAGGCATGAACTCGCGTCAAGGGCGATACTTCCGTCGTTGACTCCATTTATAATTTTGAAAACTTTAGTAAACTGGTTATGTTTGTACGAAAGATATTTTGGAACTGCCGCCGCTAAGGTGTAAATTACGCACTGGAATAGTTACTAAAAACATAGTCTCGCTGTCATTAATTCTCTCGGTGCGTTTAGTTTACGTTCTAAATCAACATACAACTATTAATGGCGTGAAATGAAGCTTTCAATATACTACATGTCTATGATAAGATTATAATATCTGGCTAACATTGACTAAAGTGTTATATTACACATTCATTTTTAATTTATAGCCTATACCTACTATTCTTTATAATAACGCAAACCGTCAATGTATTACCATCCTTTTCTCACCCGTGGGAAATATTAAAGTCGGCTAAGGAATTACCGGAAGAATGAGTGGCATCAGATGCTCTACTGGCAAGCTTATAAAACTTAATACGTCATTTAACGAAATAATGACTATGAAATTCATCAATCGTGTCTAGGAACCATCTAAATCATATCTATTTTCACATAAAAAAAACTCATTATAATCGGTCCTCTCGTTTAGGAGCTACGACAAACTCAGACAGGCACACAGACACGTCTATAACACTCCCTTTTTGTGTCGTGGGTTAAAAATATGATATATAATGATATGTATCTTATATCTTTAAACGACAACAACATTCCTACATTTTCAGAATCTCGGTAACAGTACCAACGATTTCCATGAAATTTGGTAAATGGGCGGTTTCAGGTGTGATAAATCGATCTAGCTAGGTTTTATTTATAGAAAACTAGCAACCCGCCCTCGCTTCGCTTCGACTTCAGTCGCCTAACCCGCGTAATTCTCGTTCCAGTGGGAATAACGCGAAAAAATATAGCCTATTTTACTCCCTGATATTATAGCTTTTCATTGGTGAAAGAATTTTTGAAATCAGGTCTGTGGTTTAAGCGTGAAAGCGTAACAAACAAACAAACAAATTTAGTTTCGTCTTTATAATATTAGTAAGGATAGTAAGGATGCCGTCTTCTAGGTGTTTTCAGCTAATCAATAAAATGACATAGAGTAAGAGTAATTTTAGCCGTCACCGTTAAGAAAGACAATAGCTCAGTTGGGAAGTTGTCCAGCATTCAAACAGCTTTTTTTTGGGGGGGTGGGCTACGGTCGGTGCACCCGGTGCAGGGTGACTTGTCGTCAGTGGTCGGCCCGACGGAATATCCCTGAGAAGTACCCTCTCCTCCGGTCCCCGCGGAACGTCGGTCTTCGTCACGCGGTCGGCCTCCCGGCGGGTGTCCAGTCACCCGCGGTCTCGGCTAGGGCGACATCAGGCGCAGTTAATCGCACCTGCGTCGCCTCAGCATTCAAACAACCTCAGATCTGATCTCAGTATTATTATTATTGATTTTAATTGGTATATATTTTCTCATTATTTCGTCATTTTTATTTTTTTATTAATATATGTCTAAATATATTCGTCTAAATACAATTTACAAAAAAAAATATAAGTAGCTACCGAGCAAAGCTCGGTCAACCAGGTATTATTTATTTTAAACATTTTACGCCTATACATTACTGAAATTTATAAAATAAAGCCACAACGTACGTGAATCTAAATATGGTGGTCAAAAATACAATTTAGAAAAAAAAATATACCGAGTAAAGCTCGGTCAACCCAATATTATATTTTAAGTAAACATTACAATTGCAAGTTTTTATAATTTCTATAAAACAAATCGGTTGATTTGTGTCCAGATACCACGTCAGTTACTTTTTTGACGTGAAAAGTTATTATAGCCTATAAGAAATCCCTCAAAGCCGTCAAACTGCCAATTTTTCTTAACGGAAGAACCATTGTCCCATAGTTTCATTACAGTATCTTGGGTAATGCGATTCTTCGTTTTCTTAAAGATATTTTTGATTACTTTTTTTGCAATACGCTATTTTAATTATATTTTTAATATAAGAAGCCACCAAAGAACGAGCTACACGATTTCTCTATAATAGTACCTGTACAAACTTTGATAATTCATGGAAGGTTCGTATTTCCATGTAGCCGAGTAATGAGCATCATTCTCTCAGCTCATACACGTCTCGCTGTTGGGCTCGGGCATCCTCTACTATGAGAAAAATTGATATACTTATACCATGCTTGTCAAAGGATTTTGTTTTGAGTTTTCCTTCTCTTGCAGAGGACCGACGTCCTCCCCCTCGGGAGGAGGACGTCGGTCTCTCTTCACGCGGTCGGCCTCTCGGCGGGTGATGGACTAATTCCCCGGTCCATTCACCCGTGGCCTCGGCTAGGGCGGCATCAGGCGCAGGTAATCGCGCCTGCGCCATCCGAATCGCCGGCGGCGGGTTGCGTCGTCGAGGAGATGCTTCTCGCGCACGCACTCCGCCTCCTCTTTCCACGAGACTACTGCCTCGCAGAAGGCTGCAACCGCGTCCCAGTTCCCGACGCTGTCGAGCATCGCCCTGACGATGGTCGGCAGCGTCAGGTCGGCACCGATTATTGCGACGAGTTCACGACGCTGCTCTGTCCAAGCGGCACAAACCTATGAGCGTATGCTGCGCCAAGTCCTCGTCGCAATCGCAGTGGTAGCAGGATGGTGGCGAATGACATCTTGGCGGACGTCGACGCGCCAGACGGTGAGCTCCCTCAAAAAGGCCACACCGGCCCCCGCTCGCACCCCCGACACCCGCCGATACAAACCGGCGAGCATTTTCGCCTTAGCAGAGAGGCTGACCGCACGACGGCCACCAACGTCCCCGGACAGGGACGTCGAGAGGAGAGGGCAAATAAGTACGTACCCTAATTTTCTGACGCAACACTTGCGAAAAGGACAGGAGGTGCACACTAAATTAGTACCTAATCCGTCACTATAAAGAACAAGATAAAAGTAAAAACTAAAAGCCAACTACGATAAAAAACGAGTTATCGGATAAATACGGATTGTGGAGGTAGCTAGAGGCCCGCAGTGGGACGTACATGAGCTGTAACATCATCACTTGCAATAATTTTGAACTTCATCATCATATTCGCAGCCCAAATACGTCCCACTGTTGGACTCGGGCCTCCTCCACAATGGGAGGGAATTTAACCTACTATCAGGTCAGACATGTTGGTATAGGATTACATTTCGAGTTTTTCTTCTCTTGCATAGATCTTATCTGCATATTATATCCCTTTGCCGTCTTTTACGACATCCACAGGCAACATAGTGAGTTATGAATTGTATTCTTGATCCGCCACCACGCGGAAGCTTACCTCGACAATAAAATAAGTAAAATTGTAATTGAAATTAACGTACCGTAATCCTGCCAAAAAGAAGCAATGTTCCTTACAATAAAAATGTAAACCTAAAAGATGCGTAGATAAAGTAGCAATACATGATGGACGTATGTATTATTCAATATTATTGGAACATACAAACAACATTTCTCAACTAAATATTGAGTTAAACTAGAAGGGTATCCTTAAACAAATATGGTAACATTTACAACTAAAGTAATACATATCAAACAATCCTCTACACGGCAATTATTAACAAAGATAAAATTTGAACCTAATTTCGTAATTTATTTTTGTTATAATCACAAATATTTAGACACATTTTTCGTTATTGTTTTTTTATAAAGATAACACCCTGCACTGAGGAAATAAGCCTTATATTGCGACTTCTTCATCTAAACATAACACAAACTTATAAAAAAATCAGAGAAATAAATTTACGTAAAAAAATTAACTTGTTTGCTTTAAAAATGAAACGACAGTAGTTATTGCAATACTTATAAAAAAGTTTTAAAATGGTATAGTATATTCGTTTCATTGCTGTTATAATCCTTACTAATATTATAAATGCGAAAGTAACTCTGTCTGTCTGTTACGCCTTCACGTCTAAACCACTGAACCGATTTTAATGAAATTTAGTGCAGAGATAGACTAAAGCCTGAGAAAGTACATAGGCTACTTTTTATCGCGAAAAACGGGTATAAGGGATTGAAATAGGGGATGACATTTTGTATGGAAATTCATCATTTTCGATGATAGAACCATGAATATTTGTATTAAGGCACTTGATAATAAATAAATAAATATTTGTTCTAGCGTTTTGAAAATTTCACTTACATGGGGATGAAATTCAACCCCTAAAAGACCAAAAAGCATACAACCGAAAACCACTGGGCCTAGAAACGTATTTGTTTTACACTGTCGTTTTTATTGGGGTACATGAGCACTAGCAAAGGATTTTTGGAAAATCACCCTCTTAAGGGGGTGAGAAGGGCATAGACGAACCTATTGGGGCTAGGAACCTAAAACTTTGTATGCGATTCTCTTTCTTTTGTTATAAGTGAGCTCTAAGAAATTATTTTTTGGAATTCAACCTCTAAGGGGGTGAAAAATGTATAGCCGAAATCGTTAGACCTAGAAACGTGAAATTTTCTATGAAGTAGTCTTTCTTGAGGAAAGTGCTCACTAAAAAAGAGTTGTTTGCAATTTTACCCCTAAGGGGGTGAAAAGCATATAAACAAAATCACTGAGCATGGGAACGATCGTTTTAGTACACGGTCGGCTTTCTTAGGTTACCTCAAGGTTTTTTTTAATGCTCGCTTACCAAGCGCCATGAAAGAATTTTTGGCAATCTCACCCCTAAGGGGATGAAAAGTGTATAACCTAAAATAATGGTCCTAGGAACGTGAAAGTTCTCTTTTGGGATAAACGAGCCCTAACAAAAATATTTTGCAAATAAAATCCCTAAGAGGATGGAAAGTGTAGGTATAATAGCCAAAGATACTGGGCCTAGGAATGTGAAATTTTGTGTACCGATCTGATTTTGGGGTAAGCGCCCACTAAGAAACAATTTTGGGCAGCCCCAAAGGGGTGAAACGCATATAATCCAAGACACCCAGCCTATATAACGTAATGACGTTATATAGACGAAGATAATGATCTTCTATCTATATAACATCTATCTTGCTCTTATCCTAATTACTTTGGTGCGACGCAATATGTAGTTACTCTTCTGCCATCGTAGATATATTGCAAAGGTTCTAGCAACATTTTATGACCGGCTGCCTGGCGGACGATAATGTTGGCCAGACGGCATCACCAATTGGTCCAGGTTGATGTAAATCTTTGTCTTAGTAGTATTTTGCGACACCCACGAACAATGAACGCGTGGTAATATTCCTAGCCGCTACCAAACAATAAGTTATAATCAAGATAGTAATCCAATTTTCTATCACTACAAATAAATAAATTTGAAGCGTCTGTTTGTCTGTCAAAATAATAGGTTTTATTTATGCTCACGCAATTGATTGCAGCAACTGTGAGAATTTAGTGATTTTAAAATTATTTCACTAATGGACAGCTATTTTTAAGCGATTAACATATTTAAGCTATTTTATCCCGATATGACTACGGGATCGGGCACAATAAAATCGCGGGAATTTAATAGATTTAAACATTAATTCACTAATGAAAAGCTACATTATCAGTGAATAACATATAAAGGGCATTTTCATTCCGGTATTTGAAAGAGAACTCCGCGAGTGAAACCAGGGGATGTTAACCAATTTTTAAAATTCTTTCACCAATGGAAAGCTACGTTAACAGCGGGTAATATAGGCAATTTCTATCTCGGATATATCTATGGGATTTGATTAATATAATTTAGCAAATTTGAATGAAAATTGACACATAGAGTATTTCTTAAATTAAGAAATAGAATACTCTTTATGTCGATAATATTATTTGAGATAATAGTTCAATATGCAAGTTAGTTAATACGCGGGCGAAGCCGCGAGCAAAAGCTAGTATTTATAATACAAGATAGGTATGGTATACGAATACAGAGTAATGGAATAAGCTGTATGAATTATGTTCCCTTTGCCTATTCTTGTAAATAGAACCTGAAATATTTTAGGATGTCTGTTAATTTTTAAAATTGTTACTATCAATATTCTTTTTTAAAGAATGTCAAGCTGTAGACTCATTATTTGTCTCATTGTTCATAAGAATTGTACTATGAGGCAATTCGCCTCTTTGGAAAAAAATACTTAGTATGACAAATAACTTTATTCTGCAACACTTCTATAATGGACTGAGCACACAGCTCTTACTTTTCCTACAGATATGTTAAACAAAGAAGTATTTGTTGTATACATTTATTTTATAAAAAAAAATATTTATCTATATCTATTCTATACCAATAAATAAAATTGGAGTGTCTGTTTGTAATGTCAAAATAATAGGCTTTTTTCATACTCAGACGGTTATTTGCACGACACCTATGCAATTAATAAATTTTTGTCTGTCTGTCTGTCTGTCTGTCTATCTGTTTGTTCCGGGTAATCTTCAAAACGGCTGGACCGATTTCAAAAATTCTTTCACCAATGGAAAGCTATAATATCAGGGCATAAACTAGGCTATATTTTATCCCGGTATTCCCACGGGAACGGCAACTACGTGGGTAAAATGACTATAACCTATAACCGAAGCGAAGCGAGGGCGGGTTGCTAGTTATTAAATAAAATGAATATATAATATAAGAATCCATTTACTTTGTCACATTTTTTGTATCTTATATGCAATAAATGTGCTAAAATTAAAGGCACAAATAGCAAAGCAAATAAAAAGTGAAAATTTATTTCGTGCAGCTTATATTCAAAATGGATTTCACAAATGTGAATATTTATTGATTCAATATTGAGTTGATATAATGTCTTATATGAATTATATAACATAAAATAACGAAACTGAATGTTATTAATATGAATATCAAATGAATTGGGATTACAGATTTATAATACGTTTTTAAAAATTCATCGTGCGTAAAAAATGTATCTAAATGTGTATAAAATTTACAGCAAAAAGCTTTATCTGCGTATCTATGACGCAAATCAAACTCTAAATTGTAGATGGTAATAAATTTGATTGTGTCACCTGTATTTTTTACTGACTCCAAAATAGCGCAAGGTATTTAACGCGTGTGTTTATTTTTATTTCTTTTTAGATATAGGTATTTTATACCATTTTATCATAACATATCATTTCATCAAATGTTCTTCAAGAACATTTGATGAAATGATAGTCTCCTTACCCGCGTAGTTTCCGTTCTCGTGGGCCTACCGGGACGAAATATAACCTATGTTACTCCCTGATATTATATATTTCCATTGGTGAAAGAATTTTTGAAATCGATTCAGTGGTTTCAGCGTGAAAGCGTAAAAAACAAATAAACAAACTTACGCATTTATAATATTAGTAAGGATAATTAGTAGATATAACTACAGAATTTTATAATTTTAATACAGAGGAGTTGGAATAGGGATTCGTATCGAGTTTTCTTTCTCTTGCATTGTTACCTATGTAAAAGCCCTTTTACTAGACCCAAGAGAGGGGGTGGTTAATTGTATTCTTATTCATATCATAGATATTTTTAAATAATTGCAAATCTATGAACAGTCTACATACCGACTAAGAAGAAAAGGGAATGTTTTGCCATTAGACTATATCTATATGCATATACATTTATACGTATTAATAAAACTAACTGCCCGTAACTCCTTTCGTGGCGATGTTTCTTTATGTTTTATAATTATACTAGCTGACCCGGCGAACTTCGTAACGCCATAATTTTTTTTTTCGCAAATACATTTTCTAAATTTCCGAATATATATTCTCTAATGTAGGAACCATTACGGCTTTGTCGGGAAAGATTCGATCGTCTTGGTCTTGCCATTGTTAATGATGATTCAAAGAGAATACAAATTACTGATGATTGATTTCTGAGAAAATTATAATTATCAAATTTTAAACCATACTTAACTATAAACGAAATTACGTTTAGCTGTCATTTGCATTTTGTTACTACATATCAAATGCGTTTTGGTTATCCTACGTTTCATAGTGACTTGTATTCTCTTTGACATGAGTTTCGGTGTGAATATGGAAATGTCATGTTTAGCTCTTGTATTTTATTCATATTTTTAGTGTTTTATAGTGTTACATTGAATAATTTTGCTGATATTTTATGTAATATAATACAGTTAAGATATGTAAGGAATGTGATATAAGAGTGGTTTACGTGTATTTTCATATTCTACCGTAATTCCCAGAGAAATCAAATAATTAGGTTTACAGCGGCTAATTAATGGTAACGACTTGATTTATTAATGGACATGACTATAAATAAGCTATTCTGTATAAAGAAATGTTAAATAATATGAAGAAAATTGTATCAGACTTGGCTGTATGGTTTTTGATTCCTATGCCCGTCCGAATGGACAAACAGAAATAAAATAAAATCTATTTGGCATTTTATGCCATGTCACACGGGAACCCGATCGAACGGAGTAAAAAGTAGCTCATTGCCAAGAAGAAGAAGAAGAAGCACGGGCTAAAAAGTATCCTATGTCCGTCGCCTGGCTCTAAGCTACCTCCCCACCAATTTTCAGCCAAATCTGTACAGCCGTTCTTGAGTTATAAACATAGTAACTAACACGATTTTCTTTTATATGTATAGACTAGCTGACCCGGCGAACTTCGCACCGCCATAATTTTTTCGTAAATATATTTCCTAAATTACCGAAAATATAGTATCTGATAGAAGAACCATTACAGCTTTGTCAGGAAAGATGACCCGGCGAACTTGGTACCGCTATAATTTTTTCGTAAATATATTTTCTAAATTTCCGATGACCCGGCGAACTTCGTACCATCATAATTTTTTCGTAAATATATTTTCTAAATTTTCGAAAATATAGTATCTAATAGAAGAACCATTACAGCTTTGTCGGGAATGATGACCCGGCGAACTTCGTACCGCTATAATTTTTGCCTAAATATATTTTCTAAATTTCCGAAAATATAGTCTCTAATGGAAGAACCATTACAGCTTTATCGGGAAAGATTCGATCGTCTTGGTCGCGGCATTGTTAATGAGGATTCAAAGAGAATACAAATTACGAATTTTATTGATTTATGTTACGTCAAAGTATAAGCTGTATTTAAACTATACTGGCTGACTCAATAAATTTGGTACCTACTTATTTCATAATTATTTTGTTTTAATATTTATCAGCCTTGTTTTAGTATTATCCGTGCGGTGACGGAGTAAGAATACCATTCATCACCCCCATCTCTTGCCAGTGGGTATCATAAAAGGCGACTGTATTTAAACTATAGTATAATACAAAGTTTAAATGAATTTATTTTTATATTAAATAACATTTTTTTTTTATATTAAATAAATAGACCAAATTGCCAAAAAGCATCAGAATGTATTCTAACATAATCCAGTCATATTTTTATCATATACATTTAATATACGAATTTTATTTCTTTAATTCACTATTAGAGTGAAATTTATAGATTAGAAATTGTAATAGCAACTGCAACTAAAGTAGTATTTTATATAGATCCGACAGACGCTGCTCTGTTCAAATAAAAAAATCTTTTTGAAATCGATTGTAGTGCCATCTACCGGTTCCAATTTTCAATCTAAACCATTTTCAAATATCCTTGACACACATAAAATTTCATCAATATCGGTCCAGCCGTTTAAGAGGAGTTCAGTGACATACACACGTACACAAGAAACATATATATTAAGATATTTACTCACTCGTACAACAATTTAACTGAAGCTGAAGTCCAAGAGAGTTCCGCTACCTTTTGTAATCTAAAGTCAATCTGTCATTCGCCTTGATGGGATTTACTAGCAGCCCTGTTACATAAGCCACTTACTAATGTACACTACCATTAACTGCGACTACTTTAATAACGGTCCCTGTTAAATAACTTGATCTTAAAATAAAAAAGAAAAGGCCAGCCAATTAATTGTATCAAAGATGGAACCATTCCCTCCCCTAATATTGAATGGTTTTCCTTTATAAATTATATTGTTGTAGAGAATTGACTGGGTAGATGGCATATTGCTTTAAGTTTAGACATCTCGAACGGAGCGTACCTGGTTCAATTCTTGGGCATTACAGTTATATTTTAAGACCCTGCATTAAGGAAATAATCTTTGTATTACGGGGAACTTTACAAACATAATTTAATGGACACAAATTACATCCAGATTCAGAACAACAATTCGTGAATCGCACAAAGTGTTGTCTTGCGTGGGATTTGAAGAAAACTAGCACGATAAGTCGGTATCTTAACCATTGAGCCATCTGTGCAGTCGCCTTATTTTTAACCGACTTCTAAAAAAGGAGGAGGTTCTAAATTCGTTTTTGTTTTTTTTTATGTTTCTTCGAGCATAACTCCGTCGTTTGCCAACCGATTTGATTTATGTATTTTGTAAAACACATTTTCTTTTATAAAATTTATTGCAATTCTCAAATGATTGTTAAAAATCTTGATTATAATTTGAGTTTGATAATTTTATGTTAGGAAAATTCTCTAATATGATTAAAAAATGCTTCAAGGGAGTGGCATCTAAGAACAAAGAGAGAAGTATTTTTAACACAGTTGTGAAGATTTTTATTAATGACCTCTTTTGAATGGGGCATTACGTATTTGACCTCTAAGAACTTTGAAATCAAAGGACGCTCAGCAACTTGCTTTATCTGATATACACAACATGAGTGCATGCTCTCCGAACGTCTTTGCAGGAGATATTTTAGCTTATAGGGAGCCATGGTCCATGGAGTATTTTAAAAGAAAAATTATCTACAATGTCTTTTTATATAGAAAACTATAATCTAAAATTTCGTTTTAATTTGAATTGTCTACTTTCAGGTAATACTAATTTAATTTAGTATATTTATCTTAATATATTCTTGCCGTGTATTCTTTCCGTGTGGTGACGAAGTAACAATACAATTCAACTCGTATCTTACCAGTGGGTATCGCAAAATACGAGTAAGGGACGAACTATGCATATAACATCTATGCAAGAGAAGGAAAATAAGACCTTCAAAATAATCTGAATGGTGGGATATAGTAGGTCAGTTAATTCTATAGTGAAGAAGGCTCAAGCCCAGCAGTGGGACGCATATAAGCCAAAAGGAAAATTCAACTTCATAAGATCAGCGTATAACGAAATATATGATAGCGAGAGTCTCTACAAGTGTTAACAAAATCGTAAAATGGATATTTCCAAGATCGAATTCATTGAATGCACTTTCAAATACAATTTTTTTGACGTGACAACGTCTAATAATTCGATGAACGCTGGCTGCATGCACGAAAAAGTGTCCCGTTACGCTCATTGTCCCGTTACGCTCATTGTTTTATTATTAAGTAGAATGCGATTCAGCTGTACTAAAGCGCGCCATCTATCGATGCGAAAGGATTTCAAATATATTCATTTAGTACAATGCGATTCAGCTAAACTAAACAGCGCCATCTATCGAGACTTATGGTAATTGCCGACCCGATTTAATTTCAATAGCTTATAACAATGGATATTGGTATTACTAAAAAAATTAAAACGATTTTTAAGGAAAGGTTTTTTTTGTTATGACGTTGCCACGTTAAACTATCGTCCGTAAACCGACTTTACAGACAACAATTTTTTTATAAAACCTCTATATATACATGACATTAAATGCATGTAAGACTATTGCTAAGTATAGTAAACGTTAAGAGTGGGATGTGGTAATCGTAGTCATAAACACAGGGTTGCGTTTTTATTGCTTAAACAGCGATGCGATACCGACGTGGCACGTACGAAAGCTTTTAACCTAAACCAACCGCATTTCTTTGACCTCACTCCGGTTAGTGTGACGACGACAGCAGAAATAGACGACTGACGTGTATGTAGCAATGAAGTAGCCGAAAATCATGATCGGCATAAAGGTCATTGTCTTGGCCTGACCAATTTGTGTCCCAATTTTTTCTAAAAATACTACGCTATATCGCTCGTGTATAATACAGTGCAATAATTAAGAGGAAAACGGTAAATTATTTGTTTAAAGTATAATGCATATAAAAAAGTATATCGAAACTGTTTTTTAATGGATTTATAACATTTTTTCTTCTAATATTAATTAAACTGAGACATCATCATCATTACCGTGTTTTTATCCTAATTACTTGTGATTAATGCAATATGTACTCTTTTTTCATAGTACATATTAATTACTTGGGGCTAACGCAATATCTTCTTTCATAATTCATATTGTAAATTCATATTGTATTATTGGCAATAGTTCTATGACTGGCCTCCTTGAGAATCTAGCCCAGGTCGATGTGACCGGACCGGTGATGTAGTCCGGCACCCGTGGGGAGGCTAGCCTCGCGACGGCGATCGGCGTCCCGGGAAGGGGACGTCAACAGGAGAAGGCACTCCCTCGGGGTATTTCGTCGGACCGACCATTGAAGCCAAGGAACTCTGCACCGGTGGTCGGCCCAACGACGAAGGCGACGTGCTATTGGGTTACGGGGCCGCGCGCCACCCCTCTGTCGCCCCGGACGAAGCCAGGCGGAGGGTGCGCTGACCTTGGCCCACCACAAAAAAAAGCCCAGGTCAATATAAAGCTCTAGCCGTCTTTTACCAAACCTGTGAGCATTGTATGGGTTGATAGTATTCGTAGTTTTCAACATACAGCTCTAATTAAAGTGATACATCATCATCATCATTCACCCCTTTGCCGTCCACTGCTAGACGTAAGCCTCTCTCGTGTTTCATTATTAAGTGCGGTCCTAAGCCGCCTCCATTCAACGACGCCCACCGCACCTGCTACTCCACCGCTACTGGGCCCACCAACAAAATGCGCTGGTAGGATAGCGGAGCTATCGGGACTGAGAGCCATCTCTTCTTTGTCTGTCAGGTGAGGGGATAATGCCGTAATCACCACGCTTGGCGACTGCAGTACTTCTTAGTGCGCCAGCCTTATATATTTTCCAGGAGAGAGCTACTGTCCGCTCTCTTGGTGAACACTTAGCCGATTCTTACAACTTCCATGGGCAAGCAAACTAATACAGTGAAATATATTTACACATTTCATTTACTGCTTTAAAGATACTTCAAAATATTTTACACATTATCTGCACTTGTAGTGACACTGTTAAACAATGTCTCTCAGCGATATCACATCACACCAACACAATATAAACAGATTAGACAGTGTTACCGCACATATTATGTATATCTTGCTTGCATTTTAGTACAACATTTATAAAGTTACAATTTGTTGCTTTATGTTATTGGCAGACTTGAAGAGCAACGTGTATAGCAACAAATGGCCACCGTTTTTATATTTAGTGTGATCATTTGCTATTCATGATTCCAAAAAATAATTTGATTCAAATGCCTGAATAGCATTTAATTAGATACAGTATCATTTAATAACTTAACATTTTGAAAGAAATCTGTTAACCAATTATTACATATGTTACTAGAGAAAAGAAATTCTCATTGAAATTAATCACAACGTCATCTACCGCGTTTAGTTAGTAATTTAAATTATTTTGGAATGTACTGTAACACACAAACACAAACTACAAAATCGGTCCAGGCGTTTAGGATGAGTTCAGTCACATACACTCTGACAGAAAAATTATATATAAAAAGATATGGTGAAAAGCATATATGCGTGTTACAGTTCTACCACTGCGTAGAATAAAGTACCTATTAATTTTTTGTTATTGCTGTTAGCGGCAAGCCAGCAAACAGCACACCTCATGTTGAGTTATACTGCTGCTCATGAACTTTAGATAGGCCACTACCTATCGGGAAGAAAGTAAAAGGAGTGTAAATGCGTGCAATGAGGTTCGGTGGCATCACATAAACCCACTACTCTCAAACACCCTCAGAAACCTGGGCTGCCGGCTCTCTTATTCACCGAACGAAGTACAGTAAGAAATTGCCACTACTCAGACGTCCATTTTCTGCGAGTGTGCGATAGTTTTCCGGGTGGTGACGGAGTAAGAATACAATTCACCACTCCCTATTTTGCCCGTGGATGTCGTAAAAGATAACTATAGGATATAATATGTATTTAATAATCTATGTAAGAGAAGGAAAACTCGAAATGAAACCTAACATGTCTGACCAGCATCGTATAGTAGGTCAAATTCCCTCCCATTGTGGAGGAGGCCCGAGCTCAACTGTGGGACGTATGTGGGCTGCGATGAGGATGATGTGGGATATTACCCCGGGCGGACCGACCCGCGTCTATAGACAAGAGCCCGTGGATAGAGTGGTTCTACCACATATAGTTGGCAGAGGCTTATTATTCATATTCTAGCCATCGACAGAGTGTTATGTCTGAATCTTCTCTCTAGGAGAAAAATTTAGTTCTAGTAGTATGTATGCCAAAGGAAATGCCTTAGGTCCTTATATTGGATTTTCCATATCTTGGCATCTTGCCACATCTGCCTAAAATGATGACATGTTGACATATTCTTGTAAATAAAACATATATATTTATATATATATATAAATATACATATATATTTTAATAAATTTTATCGCGTTCATATTTAATTTTTAATTATCCCACGTTTCGAACACTATAGCGTTCAGCGGTTCAGCGGTCAGTCCGCCTATTACCATCCGTATAAAATTTTATTTCCAATATACTTGCATAAACATCAGAAATAATTATATTATATTCTTAAACAATTAAAATAGAAAGTTACTATTGCTTAGTATTTGTTAATTACATCTTTTTATTAAAGAAACAATTTTATTATACATATCTTGTTGTTCCAAATCAGTCATCATATTTCTAGAACAAATGTTTCTGTTATATTGATAGTCACAACGAATTTAGGTGATTGTACGACCGCTTTATGTCACATTTCGCGAATCTCAAGATAAAGTAAAATGAAAATAGATGATAGTTTAGTGCTACACATAAAATATATTCGTAATCGTTAATGTTAAACGGACTAGTCTCATAAATAAGCAAATGTATTTCATTTTTAGGGTTCCCTACCCAAAGGATAAAAACGTACTAAGACTTCGCTGTCTGTCTGTCACCAGGCTGTACCTCAAGAACCGCGATAGCTAGAGAGTTGAAATTTTTAAAAATTATGTAATTCTGTTGCCGCTATAACAACAAATACTAAAAACAAAATAAAATAAATATTTAATTCCCATACAACAAACGCGATCTTTTGCCCCTTTTTTGCTCAATAGTACGGAACCCATCGTGCGCGGGTCCGACTCGCACTTGGCCGATTTTTATATAATCCGTGCGATGACAGAGTAAATATAGAATTCACCATGCCCTATCTTACCCGTGGCTGTCGTAAAACGGCTCTAATTATGCATATATTAGAGAAAGAAAACTCAAAGTAAAACGACATACCAACCAACTGCTCAGCGTGGTAGTAGGTCAATTTCCCTCCCATTGTGGAGGGGATATGAGTCCAACAGTGGGACGTATATGAGCTGTGATGATATAATCGCTCAACAAATACTTTTCTTTTAAAAATCTTTATTTAAATGTGCTCTCTACGTCATATGTGCTTCTACTTCTTCTAACAAAGTTAGAAGATCGTCTATCAAGAAAAATGTTTGCCTACCAAAAGTCAACAAGTAATATAATCGTTCATTAAGCGACACGAGATGAAATAGTCGTAGGTTATTGAAGAATTCCAGGCTGGCCACGGATCCCTGGGCTGGCTACGGATCCCTGGGCTTTTTTTTTTTTGGGTGGACTATGGTAAGCGCACGCGCGGTCCTCTCCGTCCGGGGCGATGAAAGGACATCGCGCGAGCCCATAACCCACCAGTACCCACGTCACCTCGTTGTTTGTTGGGCCGACCACCGGAGTAGATGTGACTTGTCATCAGTGGTCGGCCCGACGGAATACCCTTTCGGGTAACCTCTCACCTCTCGACGTACTGGGACGTCGGTTGCCATCGCGCGGTCAGCCTCTCTGCGGGTGACGGACAATTCCCCGGTCCGATCACCCGCGGCCTCGGCTAGGGCGACATTAGGCGCAGATACTCGCGCCTGCGCTGCTCCAGTCGCCGGCGGTGGAACGTGTCGCCGAATAGGAGCTCTACTCGCACACGATCCGCCGCCTCCTTCCGTGAGATTACGGCCTCACAGAAGGCGGCGACCGCGTCCCAGTTCCTGACGCTGTCGAGCATCTCCCTGGCGATGGTCGGCAGCGCCAAGTCGGCACCGATAATCGCGACGAGTTCACGGCGCTCCCCCTCCCACGCAGCACACTCCTCGAGCGTGTGCTGCGCTGTGTCCTCGTCGCAACTGCAGTGGTGGCAGGACGGTGTGCTCTCCCTCCTGAGAATCTTGTGCAGGTACTTCCCAAAACACCCGTGCCCCGTCAGCACCTGCACCAGTCGGAAGGAAAGCACCCCATGCGTCCGCTCCAACCACTCCATCAGCACCGGCCGGAAGGCCTCGACGGTCCTGACACCGTACCCAGGACTCTCCAGCCGGACTGCCCAACGGGCAATGACTCCTCGGCGGGCGTCGACCCGCCAGGTGGTGATCTCCTGCAAGGAGACCATAATGCCGCGGGCGCGCGTCTCCGACACCCGCCAATAAATGTCGCCGAGCATCTCCGCCTCCAGGTGCCACGGGGGAGTTCCGGCCAGGAGGCATGCTGCCTCCGTCGCCACCGTGCGGTAACCCCGTATGGCCCTGATCGCCATGACCCTCTGTGGTCGCCACAGGAGGGCCCTAAGACGGATGGTCAGGGACCCCGCCCACACCGGTGCGCCATACAGGGCCATCAACCGGATCACCCCCGTGTACAGCTGTCGGCACGTAGCACTGGGTCCACCCACATTCGGCATCAGCCGCGAAAGGGCGGACGCCGCGCCGACAAGCCGGGGAACAAGTCGATGGAGATGCTCCCGGAACCAAAAATGCCCGTCGAGCACCAGGCCCAAGTACTTCATGTGGGCCTGGATGCTGATGGTGACCGACTTCACGGAGATCGAAGCGCCGGCGGGAGGCCCGGCGGTACGGAGGCCATGGAACAAGAGAGCCTCCGTCTTTTCCAGGGCTACCCTCAACCCCAGCGCTTCGATCCGCCTGACAATATCCTCGGTGCCGAGAGTTGCCAGGCGTGCCGCCTCCTCTAGCGTCCCACCCCGGGCTGTGAGGAGTGTATCGTCAGCGTAGCAAATTACGCCCAGCCCGGGTGGGAGAATTCCTCTCAACGCCCAGTCGTAGCCGATGTTCCACAGGGTCGGACCCAGAACCGACCCCTGTGGGACACCGCACGTCATGGGCGTTCGCCGCCTGAGGTACACGGGCACCCCGTGATACCTCAGCTCCTCCCTGATGCAGCTGAATGGCAGACTGTTGAAGGCGTTGGCGATGTCCAGGGACACCGCCAACAGGACTCCTCCGCCGGTGACGGCCTCCGCTACCACGGCCTTCAGGCGCAGCAGGGCCGCGATCGTCGAACGCCCTCTCCGAAAACCAAACTGGGCGTCCGACAGATCGGGCCCGACCCCGACGAGGTGCCGCTCGATTCGGGCAGCCAACACCTTTCTAGCAACTTGCCCGCATCATCGAGCAGCACGATGGGCCTGTAGGCCGAGGCCGACTCGGGAGACCGTCCCGGCTTCGGCAGGAGAACCAGCCTCCCCTCTTTCCAGCACCCAGGGAACTGCCCGGACACGTCACGGATCCCTGGGCTGGCCACAGATCTCTGGGCTGGCCATGGATGACGAGGAACTTGGTACCGGTGGTCGGCCCAATACCAAAGGATAGGGAATACGGTGGGTTATGGAAAGGAAGGTATGAAAAGGTCACTAAAGAATTCGTAGAAATCTAATCAACACACGAACTGTGTTTGACTGTTCAGATGGCGTGGTGGTCAAGATGCCGAGTATCAGGGTTTGATTCCGATTTAGATATAGTTTGTGTAGTTATCCGTGTGTTGACGGAGTAGAAATACCATTCACCAGCCCTTTCTTACCCGTGGGTGTCGCAAAGAACAACTAAAGGATATATATGCATATAACACCGATGCAAGAGAAGGAAATCTCGAAATAAAACCCTATGCCAATACGTCTAACCAACGTGGTACAGTAGTTCTATTTCCCTACTATATTGAAGGAGGACCGAGCCCAACAGTGGGATGTATATGGGTCGAGATGATGATAGAAGGCGCCATAATGCCTACCACGAAGTTGTCTAAGCCCATGTTTTTAGCGTAACATAACATTAAATAATACGGTATCCGTCGTCATAATATTAATGATTTCTGATATTTACTCAAGATTTATGCATCATCATTTATCATTGCAGCTCATATATGTCCCTTGCCAAAGTCGCATGCCCAAAAGGCGACCCTTTGGCATCCCAAAATAGACGAGGAAGTGGGCCGCTGCTGGTTTTTAGTAGGTATTCCGACGAGCCATCCCACGTCGGCGAGTCCTACATACCCCCCTGCGACTCATACGGGGGGGATGCATAAATGCATTTTCCACAGCGTAAAAAAAAAAAAAGAAAGCTCATGTACATATGTCCCACTGTTGAGCTCGAGCCTCCTCCGCAGTAAAAGAGTAACCGACCTTACCATACGATGCTGGTCAGACGAAAGAGAAGGAAAACTCGAAATAAAACCCTACCTGGGTTTTATTTCGAGTTTTCCTTCTCTTTCATAGAGGTTATATGCGTATTATAACCCTCAGTCGTCTTTTACGACATCCACGGATAAAATAGGGAGTGGTGAATTGTATTCTTACTCCGTCACCACACGGCAAGCATTATCATTATCGTGCTCTTATCCTAATGATGTATACCTACTAGCCTAAACTTCTGATAGGCGAGTATTTGAAATAAAACTATATATACGGCTCTTAGGTATCGTATTTGTATTTGACACTTTTCAGTACCTATTCATGGTTATAGGAGGACATTAGTCCGTAACAATAGTTTTATTTCTTATAATATTAGAGAAGCCCGTGGTACTAAATGCGAATTTACTTTTTTATGTATAAAATAAATAGAAAATCTCTGTTTTATCGATGAAAAGAATCTCGCCAGATATATATACCAAT
The DNA here is from genome assembly GCA_032191425.1 of Lymantria dispar. Lineage (NCBI taxonomy): Eukaryota > Metazoa > Arthropoda > Insecta > Lepidoptera > Erebidae > Lymantria > Lymantria dispar. The sequence continues at coordinate 18,123,667 of CM063440.1, forward strand.
AAATAAAATTGGAGTGTCTGTTTGTAATGTCAAAATAATAGGCTTTTTTCATGCTCACGCGGTTATTTGCACGACACCTATACCTAAAATACAGATTAAAAAATTTTTGTCTGTCTGTCTGTCTGTTTGTTACGGGTAATCTTCAAAACGGCTGGACCGATTTCAAAAATTCTTTCACCAATGGAAAGCTATAATATCAGGGCGTAAACTAAGCTATATTTCATTCCGGTATTCCCACGGCAACGGGAACTACGCGGGTAAAACGACTAAAACCGAAGCAAAGCGAGGGCGGGTTGCTAGTTAAAAAATATAAATATACCTATTAAAATTGTCATAATATAAATATACCATACGTATGGTGAAGGAGTAAGAATATAATTCACCACTCCCTATCTTGCCCGTAGATGTCGTAAAAGATTACTAGGCTAAGGTATATTGTATCCCTGCATATAACATTCATGCAAGATAAGGAAAATAAAACTCTCCAAATAAAACCCTATATCAACCAATCTGACCAGATTGGTATAACATGTCAATATCCCTCCTATTATAGAGATAGCTCGAACTCAGCAATTGAACGTATATAAGTCGAGATGAAATATACTTACTATCAGGCGATAAAAATGACTTTACCGTGTCAAATATAGATCCTTACTAATATTATAAATGCGAAAGTAAGTTTGTTTGTTACGCTTTCGCGCTTAAACCACCGAACCGAGTTCAAAAATTCTTTCATCAATGGAAAGCTATAATATCAGAATGTAACATAGGCTATATTTTATCTCGGTATTCCCACGAGATTTATGATTCTTACGAGGTTTATGATTCTTAGAACTCTGAACGTGTCATAAAAAATTAACGTGAACTAGATTTGTTCGCATATTCTCCACGGAGTAAATATTTTTTTACCATCAACACAAATGTATGTGATTTTACATAAAAGGGCTATAACTAAGAGGAAACCAGATACTCCTCAAAGCTTTGGGGATCTTCCATTTATATGAATTACGCTTAATGTATACAGAACATGTTTTTATTCCTTTGTACGTACTGCCATATTAGTGTCAATTTATGTGAGGTGACGAGCCATGATAAATAGTGTTTTATCTTCAAATGCTCGAGTACCTATCTGTTCGATCTCTGGCTCGACTCCAAGGACTACTATATTATCACTGAACTCTGTCTAGCATCCACTCTATTACACTTATTATATAAAATATCTGGTTGACCGAGCTTCGCTCGGAATATTTTTGTTGTATTTTTGTCGAATTTATTTAGATATATATTAATAAAAAATAAAAATTAAATAATGAAAAAAATATAAAAAAATACAAAAAGAGAATAATAATAACAACGAGATTCGATCCGATACCGTTTGAATGCCAAAACAATACTAAAAGGAAACTGCACTACTTCCCAACTGAGCTATCGTAACTCATGACGTTGACGACAAAATTTATATATAGATATCAGTAGATATAAGATATCAGTTCGGGAACAGAAACCAAAGCAAAGCCGGGTTGCTAGTGTTTATATATTAGAGTACATAAACAAACATTTCTGTTAAGGATATGTTTATTCAAACACACTACAAATTATTGCATTTTTTTATTGCGAACGGTGGCAAACGAGCAAACAGTACACCTGATGGTAAGCGTTGCTGTTGCTCATGGACTTTTGTAAGGCTGCTACCTTGAAGAAAGTGTGAATGCACACGCAAATACACTCAGAAAGTTGGGCTTCTTCCGGCTCTCTCGCTTATTGAACGAAGCGCAGTAACAAATTGCTACTACGCAGACGTCGATTTTCTGCAAGTGTGTAGTACTACCCCGGATGGACCGGCCCGTGGCTGTAGACAGACAAATGTCAACAGTGTGGTCCTACCACTATTATGTGCATATAATAACACGAACATGCAATTTGGTGATTGGCCAACAGCTGTACACACAAAAAAAAAAAAAAAAATTGGTGATCATTAGTGATATAATCATGCCGACGGCAAGCAATGTAAGTGGAGCCCTCTAGTCAGATATCAGAAAACAGTGAAAAAGAAATTATAAGTCTGAAGTGGGGAATCTATGTCTTACTATAGCTTGTTATTCTTTCAAAATAAATAAATATTCGACCGCGCTTTTTTAGCTAGCCATCTTCTTAAAATTTAACATTTTGAACATAATATAAATGTTCAAAATGTCAAATTTTCTTAATCTGTCGATAATATAATTTACCAGTAGTCGATTTTTTACATTAAGCACCCTGAACGTACAGTAATAAAATCCTTGAATATAGTGGAGGTATTATATATAATTTCAACTAAAACTTGTTCTAAAAATGCAACGCAATCTTAAGTTACTTTTATTGCCAGGTAAAGGACTTTTCAGAGACTAAAAGGGTTTCTGTGTTTCTTAAACATGAGGGTTGAGAGAAGAGTTTATTAAGTACTGGAAAATTCTTTTACGATTACAGAGCAACAGAATTACTTATATAAACACGTAATATTTGAATTGTGTAACTAACTTTACAATACTAAACGATTGTTTGTTAAATAAAAAAAATCAATGACAATGCTTTCTTCTGTTATCTATCTATCTATACCAATAAATAAAATTGGAGTGTCTGTTTGTAATGTCAAAATAATAGGCTTTTTTCATGCTCACATGGTTATTTGCACTATACATATGCCTAAAATACACTTCTTATTTTTTTGTCCGTCTGTCTGTCTGTTTGTTCCGGGTAATCTTCAAAACGGCTGAACCGATTTCAAAAATTCTTTCACCAATGGAAAGGCAATATCAGGGAGTAACCTAGGCTATATTTTATCCCGGTATGCCCACGGGAACGGGAACTACGCAGGAAAGACCACTGAATCCAAAGCAAGGCGAGAGCAGGTTGCTAGTCCTCTATATAACATAAAAACCAAAAACAATAATTATTATTGGAATTATTCAATAAATTTTACAATTATTTGATATTTCATTTGACAATCAGTATTAAACGGCCATTTATAACTACAAAGTCTGTTCGCAGCTATTTATGGATACTACTTGGGTACTTAAATTATTAAATGCCGACGGTTACGAGGTTTATGATTCTTAGAACTAACTCTGAACGTGTCATAAAAAATTAACGTGAACTGGATCTGTTAGCATATTCTCCACGGACTAAATATTTTTTTACCATCAACCCAAATGTACGTGATTTTATATAAAAGGGCTATAACTAAGAGGAAACCAGATTCTCTACAAAGCTTTGGGGATATTCCATTTATATGAATTACGCTTAATGTATACAGAACATGTTTTTATTCCTTTGTATTTACTGTCATATTAGTGTCAATTTATGTGAGGTGACGAGCCATGATAAATAGTGTTTTATCTTCAAATGCTCGAGTACCTATCTGGTCGATCTCTGGCTCGACTCCAAGGACTACTATATTATCACTGAACTCTGTCTAGCATCCACTCTATTACACTTATTATATAAATATCAGTTCATTAACTTGTTGAGATATCTCAACACATACATATCACAGACGCACGCAGTCACGAATATATACACGCACGCATACCTAAATAACATACGATATAGAAAATAGAAATTATTTTATAGAATATACATATTGATTATAGAAATCCTTACTAATATTATAAATGTGAAAGTAAGTTTGTTTGTTTGTTACGCTTTCACGCGTAAACCACAGAAACGATATAAAAAATTCTTTCACCAATGAAAAGTTGTAATATCAGGGAATAACATAGGCTATATTTTATCCCAGTATTTCCACAGGAACGGGCACTACGCAGGTAAGGCGACTGAAACCGAAGCGAAGCGAGGGCGGGTTACTAGTCTTGTAATAAAATAGAATAATAATAATGATAAGATTAAATCCAAGCGTCTGTTTAGTGTAGGTAATTATTTTCTCTTATCGGTCAAGATATCTAGGTAGACTTAGGTCTATTTGAGCTTGAGCGGATCCTACTAGTGGAATGAATGGATCGAAATCTCTCACAAATTGTGGGATACGCGGCAATAGTGACTATTGAAAACAAATCATCATCATCACAGCTCATATATGTCCCACTGCTAGGCTCGAGCCTCCTCCACAATAGGTGGTAAAATTACCCACTATAACCACGCTGAACAGACATGTTGATATAAGGTTATATTTCAAGTTGCCTTCTTTTGCATAGCTGTTATCTGCGTATTAAATATAAGACGACCAAGGGAATATCCCTTGGTCGTCTTTTACGACACGCACGGGCAAGATAGTGGGTGGGGAATTATATTCTTACTCCGTTACCACACGGAATAATGCAATTAAATCAATAATTATTTTCGTCTTAACATCCATAATTTAACTGCATCGAATTTGAGAGGGTAACAAGTATTCACTGATTTGACATTTCGTTAACTAAATATTACAATTTTTTAAAACAATATACAGCGGATATATATTTCAAAATCACCCCATCAAAATATAGTTAATTCATTAATAACTTCGTAACTGTAATGTACATTATATTTGATTTGATTGATATCTATACCTACTGATTTCTTCACATTACATAAATCATCCGTATCGCATCCGTAATACAGGAAAAATAATATAAATAAAATTCATAACAAAATATAATAACAAACATGTTATTATCCATACTAATATTATAAATGCGAAAATAAGGATGTTTGTTTGTTTGTTTGTTAGTTTGTTTGTAACGCTTTCACGCTTAAATCACACAACCGATTTCAATTCACCAATGGAAAGCTATAATATCAGGGAGTAAAATAGGCTATATTTTATCCCGGTATTCCCACAGGAACGGGAACTACGCCGCGGGTAAAGCGACTGAAACCGAAGCGTAGCGAGGGCGGGTTGCTAGTATCATAATAAACGTATGTCTAATTAATACAATTATCCCACACAAATTATATCCAAACACAGAACAATCTAGAGTATATTTGCTATAACATAATTAAGGTATAATGCCGTAGCAAACTGACAACCGCGGTAGACTACAAACTGAGCTCGGGAAAAATTTCAAATTATATTATTAATTTATTATATTCACTAGTTATATTTGTGGCTTTACACGCTTTGCTATTTACTAAATATACTAGTCTATTAATTATTCAAAGCTTTGATGAATAACTTGATATATCAGTTGAATCACTTCGAATACTATATATTCGCACATAATTGCCATTGTTATTCTATATTTTATCTTTTTGTTGATATTCATTGTTACTAATCATGCCAGTACTTTCCTTATGCATAATGTTTTTTATGTGACTATAGTTATTAGCTACAGGTGGTTATGACAACTTTATTCGAACTGTTGTGTGAGCGCTGAGGGCTCTTAACGCGATTAAGCTAATCGACAGATTCCGAGGGCACCTGTGGGTTACGGATCTCGGTTCTGGAGACAAAGTATGCACTCTCTTGCTTATGATCTTACCGCGACACGTTTTACGTCCCTCACGCCGAGGGTAAAATCGTGGATATTTACTTGTCAGGGCCATGCAGGCTGTATATGCTATGTGTTATGTGCATTTGCTATAGGTTTATCAAAAATTAAACGTGGTTGTATAATCGCGGATAATTTATAAGGAGTATAACTAGAAGCCTCGACCACTAGCGGGCTGGGGTGAGTGGCGGCAGGGTCAAAGTTGCGGCGGGATCACTGCTGCCTAGTGGTCGGCTGAGCTAGATCTATGTGAAAATCTACATTGCGTATGAACCACAGGTCCATTATCAATATCGGACTAGTATCAATATCACATCGGACGATTAGTAACACAGCCAAGGCTGCCCAAGGCAACTTCTACCAGCCCAATCTCCCACCACTATAGAAACACGATGGTAGTCTGGCCTACAGTGCAAAGGAGAAGGCCGATCTTCTAGGTCAATTCTTTGCCTGTAACTCGACTTTGGATGCCAGAGCTGCCACACCATCTACCATCCCACGGTGTGAAAGCTCACTGCCAGAAATCCGCATCACGCAGCGAGCGGTTAGGCGGGAGCTGCGGCTTTTAGACGTCCATAAGTCGAATGGGCCGGATGGCATCCCTGCAGTGGTACTAAAGACGTGCGCCCCTGAATTGACTCCCATCATCACGCGCCTATACCGACTTTCCTACGCTATTAATAGGGTTCCGTCTTCGTGGAAGGTAGCCCATGTCCACCCGATCCCTAAAAGGGGAGACCGGTCTGACCCATCGAATTACAGGCCAATTGCGATAACATCCTTGCTCTCCAAGATAATGGAGAAGGTTATAAACCGCCAGCTTCTGCAGTACCTTGAGGATCGCCAGCTTATCAGTGATCGCCAATACGACTTTCGTCATGGTCGGTCAGCTGGTGATCTTCTTGTGTACTTCACACACCGTTGGGCAGAGGCCTTGGAGGGCAAGGGTGAGGCGCTGGCGTTCAGCCTAGATATCGCAAAGGCATTCGATAGGGTCTGGCACAGGGCACTTCAATCGAAGCTACCCTCTTACTGGCTTTTGCTCCAATACCATGACCATTAATGCTGGTGTACCACAAGGCTCGGTGCTCTCCCCGACGTTGTTTATCCTGCATATCAATGACATGCTCTCTATCGAGAGAGAAGGGTTCAACTTGTGTCTGAAGTCGAGCGCTCTCTGGTGCGGGCCTCGGAATGGGGTGAACGAAACCTAGTCCAGTTCAACCCCACAAAGACACAATTTTGCGCGTTCACTGCAAAAAAGGACCCGTTTGTCATGGCGCCACAGTTCCAAGGAGTAACTCTCCCAATTTCTGAGAGTATTGGGATTCTCGGCATCGAAATATCGAGTAAAGTCCAGTTTGGGAGTCATTTGGAGGACAAAGCCAAATTGGCAAACAAAAAGTTGGGCATCCTGAACAGAGCCAGGCGGTACTTCACACCGAGACAGCGTCTTGTGCTGTACAAAGCACAAGTTCGTCCACATGTGGAGTACTGCTCACATCTCTGGGCAGGTGCGCCCAAACGTCAGCTAGACCCACTTGACTCCCTGCAAAGACGGGCTGTTCGAATTGTCGGGGATCCCAATCTTACACACAGATTGGAGTCACTGGAGCAGCGGAGAGACTTTGGGTCACTCTGTGTACTCTACCGACTCTTTCACGGGGAGTGCTCCGAGGAACTGTTTGACTTGGTACCACCGTCACCATTCTACCAACGTACCACTCGACATCGTAGCAGGGTTCATCCATTTCACCTGAAAACGTTATGGTCTTCAACTGTACGTTTCCAGCGTTCATTTCTCCCACGTACGTGCAGGCTCTGGAATGAACTACCTGCTGCTGTGTTTCCCGAACGCTATGACATGTCCTTCTTTAAATGAGGTTTAAGAAGAGTATATCTTTCACGGTAGGCAACGGCCTGGCTGTGCCCCTGGTATTCCAAAGTTCCATGTGCAGCAGTTTCACTTACCATCAGGTGTGCTGCTTGCTCGTTTGCCACCGTTGGCAATAAAAAAAAAGTACCATAGTAACCATAGCTTAATTACCGCAATCAGAGATGTTTCTAAACGATAATTAAAATTGCTCTAATAGTTAACCTCGTGATCGAGTGCTATTTGAAGGATTTTAAAGACTTGCTGAATGCTACTTAATTTGCATTAAAAAAACTTAGAGGCAGTGTTCATTTTGAACATCTCGGTCTGGGGCGACAGAAGGGCGTAAGCGCGCGGCCCCGTAACCCACCCGTGACACGTCGCCAACGTCAACGTCACCTACCGGGTCCAATTTTAGTCCTAAACCATTCTCGAATCCCCTTGAAACACACAAAAAATTTCATCACCATCAGTCCAGCCGTTTAGGTGGCGTTCAGTAACTTACACACGTACACTATAAATATATATATATATATATATATATAAACATAAAGATATTCAGATAGCCACCAATTATTTAAACAACAAAAATAATAACCAACAAATTCACGTTGCGGTCAATAGCATGTGTCGCGCGTGTATTTTACAAATATTTAAATTTTGTTGCTTAAACGGTCACAAACGTCCGCAGTGAGGTTTAAAAATTGGTACGCCTATCTCAGCTTTATAATTCTCAATATTCTTTCTAAATATCAATGTATAATTATCTCTCTAGACTAAGCCCGTGCCTCTACCATAATGGGAGAGAAATTAACCTACTATACCACGCAAGTCGAACGTGTTCCTATAAGCTTTCATTTCAAATTTGACTTCTCTTTCATAGATGTTATCTGAATATTGTAATCCCTTAGTCGTCTTTTACGACACCCACAGGCAAAAAATGGTGAATGGTATTCTTACTCCGTCGCCACATGGAATGTATAATATATTTAAATAACTAGCAACCCGCCCTCGCTTCGCTTCGGTTTCAGTCGCTTTACCCGCGGCGTAGTTCCCGTTCCTGTGGGAATACCGGGATAAAATATAACCTATGTTTCTCGGTGGTTCGGTGGTTTAAGCGTGAAAGCGTTACAAACAAACAAACAAACAAACATCCTTACTTTCGCATTTATAATATTAGTATGGATGGTACCGTTCCACAGATTAAAACAATTAGATAAATCATTTAGCGGTTCGTTTCTAAACTTATTCTACACAACTTACTTGGTAAGTTTTCCTTGTGGTACGGAGTAAGAATACAGTTCTCCATCCCTTCTCTTACCCGTGGGGGTCGTAAAAAACGACTAAGGGATGTAATATACAGATAACGTAACGCAAGAAAAGGAAATCTTGAAATTAAACCCTATACCAACAGGTCTCACCAGCGTGGTATAGTAGATCAATTTTCCTCCCACTGTAGAGGAGGCACGAGCCCAACAGTGAGATGTATATGAACTGAGATGATGCTGACATAGTCTAACCTTAGTATTATTATATTAGTTAAGTTGTATACAATTTCATAAATAGAAATATTTAAACCCCCATAGATTTTTTCCATTGCAGCGGTATGCCAACCCGATGTTAGATTATTGGATTAATTTCTAACAAAATGGGAACTTGAAAGTAATTATACAAATGATCCGCAGGATTTATACTTAATAGCCCATTGATTGAAGCGGTACCCGACCGCTCACATGACGCTAGTAAGGTTGTATGCGTGCGTGTGTTATGGGGTACAACCCCATAACAGAGGGGATTTTGTGGCTTCTGACGGATCGGAAAGGGTGTGAGCAAAAAAGATATATACATAGTTTAAGGATAGGTAAGATAAAGATAAGTAAGTAAAGATAAGCTCTTTTAATGCTAAAAAAATCCATTTCTATGAAGCAGTTTGGTCTTCATAAACAGGGTGTGAGCAAAAAAGATATATTCACAAGCAATTCTTCTTCTTCTTCTTAGTCGTGGCACTCTTGGCAGAGCGGTCGTGGTCGTTATTAATGGGGTTGTGAATTGACCCGTTTTATTACGCGTCTCCACACAAACAATATAACTTCGAAAAACATATTGAATCTGAAATAGATTATTTCGTATAAAGATCTTTTTTTTAATAATGTATTTTATCTTAAAGAATCTCACTTACTTTCTTTGCAAAAATAACTGTAGATCTTAGTGTGTTGAAATGCATGCGACTGACACTAGCTAGTTGCAGAAGCAGCCAATAAAATAGGTAATTTGTTAACCAACGCAAGCACTTTTAAATATATGTATATGTATATACAGTTTACAGCAGATATTTGCGTGAAATAATTGCCGCAGCTGCAATCTCTAAGATCGAGTCGAAACTTAAAATCATACAAAGCACACAAACAGAGTAGTGGTCCAAGTGCCGACTTTACATGCATAGGAGGGGGATCGATTCCAGTACATTCTTTGTATGACATTACAAGTACGATAGTCCGAGTCAAGCTGTCAAGGCCATCTGCGGCCAACAGCTGAACACTCACACAAAAAAAAAAATTACAAGTACAGTACAAACTCGATTAACCGGACTAATTAGATAGTTGTCAGTAGGCATTGGGATAATCGAAAATCTGGATAATCGAATGTATGAAAAACCTCCTTCCGTTTTGTGCATATGCAGTTTGTACATAATTTTATGCATTTATTAAAAGACGAATACATATCCTGTGGGGCACCTTAGAGTGGTGTAACAATTACTTACTAAAACAATAATGAAACGCGTGGGGCAGCGATCCCGTTCAATTTGTAGGTACAATAAGGACGCGGTTGGTGTCCGGATAATCGTGAATCCGTATAAGTATCCCGCTTGCACCTTTGCCACCATCGGCAATAGAAAGAATACCTTACGTGATATATTCAATATCTTTCTTTCATTTCTTACATTTTAATACTACCATTAAAATATATTTTTCATCCTCAATCATTGTGTCAGATCACAAAATCTGTTTGCACGTCAAAATGAATTGATCTGGTTTTTGGTTTATCTATGCTTTCCTTTGCCTCACGTAATTGAGTTGCGATACAGAAAATTGTTTAATATTTTAACTGTAAATCGATCATTCAACACTGATTTTATTTCGCTTACCTACATACGACCTTTCTGATTAAAACATAGGCGTACAACCTATATAATATATACCATCCGTTACGGATAGAATGAGAGGAACATTAATTAAACACGTGTCATCTCCCACGCTTCTCGCGTCTGCCCTTTTATCTCCCTTTGTAAAATATCATTCGTCGTTATACCCTTTTATTTCCATTGTCCTCTGTTATTCCAACATTATTGAATTTAAGGTCTAATTGCACGGTTTTCGTTTTAAAAGCTCTGTCGTTAAAGTAAAATACGTTATAATGTATAATAATGCTTTCCTAAAAGTGATGTTTCACATTACACGAAAAGTAACACATAGTTTAAGGATAGGTAAGGTAAAGATAAGCGCTTTTAATGCTAATAAAATTTATTTCTATGAAGCAGTTTGGTCTTCATAAACTGTCAGTCTTCACAATATATTGCACCAGGATTTTTTGACATTGGCAATTCATATTTTTCTAGTGATGACGGAGTATGAATACAATTCGCTACAACTTATCTTGATCAAGGGTGTTATAAAAGACGCCTAAGGGATTAGATACGCATGTAACATTGGTGCAACATTGGTGCATTAACGCAAATAAATTATCTATAACGATTATCTGTCAACCTCGAATATGACATGTAAGTACATCATTTCAGCCTATTTGGCCCATCCTATTGTTAGGCTGATGCCCTTTTGGTTTGGGATATTAACCTCCTATACCACGTTGGTCAGGTGTACTGGCTTGTACAGGATTGTGTATTGGATTCTCCTTCTCTTCCATAAATTTTATAGGCATATTATATCCCTTAGTCATTTTTTATAACATCCATGGGCAAGAGTGAGGATGGTGAATTATATTCTCATCCCGTCATGACATAGATAGTGTGCGAGTACATATGTAGGTAAATACACGAATGATATTTTTTTACCACTAACTTACAACCTTGTTGAAGTAACTTAGTGACAAGTGATCGGGATACTGGCTTTTATTTGATACAAGGAATTCTCTCTCTAATATGCGTCCAATATTTTCGCCGTATTTTCCACTGTCAACGAATTGTGTGGTTGAACTTACGTAAAATCTCTGTGTACGGTATCGGCTCTTTCATGGGGAGTGTTCTGAGGAACTGTTTAACTTGGTACCACCATCACCGTTTCACCAACGTACCACTCGACACCGCCGCAAGGTTCACCCATTTCACCTGGAAACGTTATGGTCTTCAACTGTACGTTTCCAGCGATTATTTCTCCCACTTACGTGCAGGCTCTGGAATGAACTACCTGCTGCTGTATTTGCCGAGCGTTATGACATATCCTTCTTTAAACGAGGTTTAAGAAGAGTATTTTCTTCACGGTAGACAACGGCCTGGCTGTGCCCCTGGTATTGCAAAGGTCCATGTGCGACAGTATCACTTACCATCAGGTGTACTGCCTCCTCGTTTGCCACCATCGCCAAAAAAAAAAAATTTCGTTCGTTCTGATTCGTTCATTCTGTTTTTTGTATCGGTGTAAAGACCGGCTAGGAATATAATTAGTCACCATCCTTTATTATTCCAATGTGGTCGTAAAATCTGTCTCTATGATCACCAGAAGATAGAGCTGCAGCATGCTCACAGGGAACTAACACCAACTGCGATTGTCAACGTTTTTGCCAAACGTAGCTTATATGGACTGCCTCACTTTGGTGGCCCTTGTCTAACATGATCTGATGATGAATCTCCATGGAACGACATATATATGAAATTATATTTATAAATAAATACAATTTCATATAATACTATTTTATACTCATATATATTAGATAACAAATTAGGCTATGTATAATAGTGTTATTAAACCTACTTATGTACTCGTAATAATTTATTAAAACTACTTAAAAATTAACTATCGTGCCTGCTTACTTTTACTGTTTAAATAATAGATATATTTTTTTAAACTATTACAGTTGTTTAATGTAAGTCTCGAAGTCCTTCATGAATACATCTTCAAGTACATTAAAAGGCAAGAAATAAATTATTAAAGACATTTTATTTATCTACAGTGTAGATTCTATACTTTTAATAAAACTCTAAATTCAAAACATGTCTATTAATTTGCTACTTTATCATAAAAATGCTTTGGATTTACATTAACGTAGCGTTATTATTACGTTTTAATCACCATATACTGGACAAATCCAAAGATTTGTTGCCGTCTTTTATTCTCTTGTTTTTTTTTTTCTCTTATTATATATATATATATATATATATATATATACAGGCTGTGATACACCCTGTATATTTCCTTTTGACCAGTTGCCCCATAACTATCAGGTTATGGGGCAACTGGTCAAAACGAAGCTGGGCAATGGTGGTAGGAACCCATGAAAAAAATTTGAAGGAAAAATATCGATTCGTTAAGAAATTAGAGACGTGTAAAGTTTTCAATTTTGTCATCGCTTTTTCGTGTAAATCTGATTGAAATGTATAAAGTCAATGATACTTAAAACGCAACATATTCATACTTTGTTAAATATTCATTAGAAACTGAATAAATCAATGATTACGTTCACATAAGCAAGACAAACTTCGCTTTAAAACAGCTGATCGGCCTATGGCCGTTGACCGCTTGCCGTTGTACCTACATGCCATTGAAGCATTTGCGCAATTCTAGGTATAAATGAATGAAATTATACTGTCGAAGCTTTACATGCCTACATGTATTCTGTCCGTACATGCCTACATAACACGTAACATTTAAGGCATAGACTCATAGACACATTCTTTTGAAATCACTATAATTTTTATGTTATATTGTTTTTTGTGTAATGTACATTTTAATTACGATCTATGACCGTTAAACTACAACATACTCGAACAGTTGTCCCATAACCTGATACACCCTGTGTATATATATATATATATATACATATACACATATACGTATATATACATATACGTATACATATATTAAGCATTCATATACTTACACATGCTATCTAGCTAGCTAGCTCTTGCTATCTGTAATAATGATATAAAATAATATAACATTGGTCAGGCTTTTTACCTATTAAAAAGTAAATTTTATTATAATCCTGCAATATTAAAATGAAAATTATAAGACTATGATATTATTATGGTTCATTCTTCTTACAACTTAGGTACTATTTCATTATCCTTAGCTTTCTAGGCAAAGAAGTTTGAGCAACGTATTATTAAACCATTTTTTTTTTGGGTGGGTTGCGGTCGGCGCGCTCCTCGCAACACTCCGTCCGAGTCGACAGAGGGGCGCACGCACGCACACCCGCAACCCACCCACGTGCACGTCGCCTTCGTCGTTGGGCCGACCACCGGAGCAGGATTACTTGTCATCAGTGGTCTACATTTTATTAAACCATGGCATATCTGTGATCTGACCTCCGCGATATATTGTATTAAACAATTTCTAGATTAGACATTGAGTTACTCTTCATTAATATATAAGAAAATAATCAAAATATTTAATTTTTCCAAATAAAGAACAGAATCGATCCTTATTCCGTTATTAGATAGTATGTACGTACAGGTGCAAATAGAAATTTAAAATGCTACTAGAAATGTGTGCAATAAATATTCTGTTATTTCATTTTATTTTTATATAAAATAAACTCAATTTTAAATTATTTTGATACAGAGTCAAGCAATGAGAATCGTGCGCACCGTGGGTCAGGCATTCGAGGTGTGCCACAAAATGCAAATCAACACTTCTGAGCAACCAGCACCATCTACATCTTCAGCTCCAGACGAACAGCTACCCAGTACCAGCGATGCCGCTACCTCTAAAGGTTTGCTATAAAACAAATCAGATTATACATTCTATTAATTTAATATTATATATATATATATATACATTTTTAACAATATAACCCCTTTTATGGAATACAATTCATTCTGAGATCGCTATTCTATTCTTGAAATGGACAATTTAATTATAGCGCTCTTAAGTGCTCTTGTTCTGTCTATTAATCACTGATCTTTGAAACGCCTTTACGCCTGAGCGTCTCTTCTATACATTCATACTATGCCAGTATTGCGTTGCGAAATTATCTGCAATATTTATTGCCACGTCAATTTTACTAAGCCTGTTGGCGACTTTATATGTGTGTCCGTATTTCTAGCAAAGCGAATAAAAATAATGTGATCTAGAAAATAAAATACACGTCTAGGATTGTATGTGAATATGCTTTATAAGTATTACAAAGACGTCAGACAGACTATATTGTCATATTCGGCCATTTATTTTGTTCTGAAACCAGATTACTAGGCTACAGAATCTTTGATGTGAACTATCACAACAAAATTCTTTCGTCCATTTATTTCACTCTTAAATCGAAAGATACCAATTATTCATTAAAGGTAGTTAGGTAGGTAAAGGTAGGTAGGTAGTTATTCCTTAATGCGGTGTATTATCTTAAAAAAAACGATTAAGTAATGCTCAAAGGAACTGTTAAATATTGTACTATAAATTATTCTTTATTTGATCTTTTATCGTCTATGACCATTGCAAATATTTGTCAGGAAGTTTTGTGTATATTGTAGTATGTATATACAGAATGTTACATAATATGTATTTTCTTTATTCACTGTTTCTGCGGGTGACTTATAATTAGCCTTTATGTGTCGTTTTATGACATCCGACGTAACGTGTAGGTAACAGCTGTTTGAACGAGCAACGTCATAATTTTATAACCTTTATTTCATTTCATAATTTTGTTCTTTATTACAAATCCTAAACTGACTACGCACACTCATTGAACTTGAGATCTTATTTGTCTATTCTCCATCTTAAGAATCTCTGTAACTCTATCATTAATTAATCGAACATATTTAATACTCATAAGTATTATCTCAGTCAGGCATGAAATTGTTTTTTTTTTTATTACTCTTTTCTTCCACTGCTGATAGTGAGATTTCTTAGAGAATATAATTTAAAATTATGTATCTAAATGTATTCACAGCCGACTGAGTATAATGGCGATGATAACTATTATAATCATCGAAATTTCATCCATCTAAATATTCGGCCGACCACTGATGACAAGTAACCCTGCTCCGGTGGTCGGCCCAACGACGAAGGCGACGTGCACGTGGGCGGGTTGCGGGTGTACGTGCTTACGCCCCTCTATCGCCCCGGACGGAGTGGTGCGAGGAGCGCACCGACCGCAACCCACCCCCAAAAAAAAAATCCATCTAAATATGTCATCAATTAAAACAGACCATAGTCGCAGTTTAGTTTAAAAACCCATCCTTTACAGAGATGTGGCACTTTATTGTAGTAAGAATAAACTAAACTATTTTTTGGAGAATTTTATCAGTGATTATTTTCATATAATCTGCAAAAACGCTTTCCTCCGTAAAATACATGAAGAATTGATTTATAGTAAACGTTGGTTCATTGTCAGCTAAAACCGCCCAAGTACAAATCGGACTCATTTCCGAAATGTTAAATAACTATACAATACATATATAATTTTAATATATAATTTTTATAATAAATAGTATATAACTTTTTTATAATTTTCGTAAAAGAAATAGAAGTACATATAAGTATATCTACGCATGTATTGAAATAATTAAATTCCAACAAAAATGGCAAATACATATTATCTGTATATTGAGTAGCGAGCTGTCAAAAACAATATATTGTGAGAATCTAGCTTCCATTAAATAAATATTTGCACGTGTATATCATAACAGTTAGTTGCAAGAGTGAAATAAACTGGCATCAATCTATTGTATTGCAATAGTTCAGTATAATCTGTCTTGAGATCACATAGGTCTCGATGCTGACATAGAGTCACTTCTAGAATTAATGTCTGATCTACAGAAGCAAATTCGGATTGTGGTGCTTCTGACACTGGAGCTGTATCTACAACAAAGGTTCAAATAGAAGTATCTCCTGCCAGTAAAGAAGACAGGCCCAAGCAATTAGAACTTTTGCCACCACCACCGAAAAAGGAGGGAAAACGCATGCAACAGGTGATTTTTTGTGTACCTTCTTCACATATATACGTAGTTCTAACACTGGCTTTCTCTGATATATCATATAAGTTCTTTTAAGGTTAAAAAATTCTATTGCTTTTATTCTCAAAAGAACATCTAAGTCACGCTAGTCAGGCATATGTTTTTGTTGCTAGTATTCTTTCTCTAGTAATAATGTTATCCACTTACATCACTTTGTCGTCTGTAACCATGACCACGAAAATAATTGAGCTCAGATAATGATGATGAATTTGGCGATTAAATAATTACTTTTTACGTATTTACGGTTTTGTCATATTTATTTGATATCTCACTGTTTACTATGTATGACACAAAAATGAAAAAAAGTGTAAGTTATAATTTTCATTTCTTTCTAAGTAAAAATTACTGCTTAAAATTATGTTTTCAATTGTACTGCAAATCGAATTTGGAATTATAGTGATAGCAGCGCCATCTACCAAGACCAATTGTATTATCAAACCATCCAGGCAGCGTTCAAATTTTCATATAAAGTTTCATTGAAATTAGTCCGTCCGTTTAGAAGGATTTAATTGACAAATACACGAACATAAGAATTATATATGTACAATTACATTTACCTAATAAAGATAACCGCTCAAAACCTTTAAGTATGTTTATCGACGTTTCTGCGGCACGATTTTATCCATATTTTGTATTGCAATCGTGTATCACACTAAAACCACTTGAGCTGTTTTCGCTAATATTCGCTAAGTTTATCGTTAATATTGCGATCTAATAACATTATAAACATGAAATACTAGTTGTACCCGAGATATCACTCGCAAAAAGGCAAATTATGTCAATGGATTTTTTATCCCTCAGGAATAGATACTAGCTATTTTGTTCTGGATAAAAAGTACCATCTTAAATCTCTCTAACAACGATGACTTGTTTAACGTCAAACATCTTAGTCCGCTCGTAACTCCGAACGCTGTAAAGTGCTCGAAACGTCGGGCAATCAAAAATCACTCGCGTAAACATTAGAAACCGTTAAACGGCACAATTTTTTGTGGCAGGTAATGGTCTATTAATAACTTTAATTCAAAAAGCATTATTTTTTGAGGCATCAACTCTCTAGCCGTATCCTCGTGTTTAAATGGCCTGACGAAACGATTAATTATAGGGGTGAATTCTGAAAGTCAAGACCCTTTTTAGAAAATTTTCTCTAAGTATCTTTTTGATAATTTGCATTATCACTTACCGTTTTGAAGTTATAAATAGAAGTCCGAAGCTTTCTCTTCATTCAGTTACCATTTGTTTACAAAAATCTTATTTTTAATTGCATCAAAAAAGACGTCTTTGTCAAACTGCATCTCATGAGATATTCCTCATAAATTTTCGACTTTTTCAACTGTATATAAATTACTTCTTGACTTATCAAGTCTTGTCGGGCATTTAATATTTTAATTTTGTGTTTGTTGGTCATTTTTAATTATATATCATCATCATCGTCATTTCAGCTCATATATGTCCCACTGTTGGGCTCCAGCCTCCTCTAATATAGGAGCGAAATTGTCCTTACTATACCATGCTAGTCAGACAAATTGGTATAGGGTTTTACATCGAGGTTTTCTTCTCTTACATAGACCTTATATTCGTATTAAACGCCTATAATCGTATTTTACGATATCCATGGGTAAAATAGGGCATGGTGAATTATATTCTTACAGCATCACCACACGAAAAATTATATATCTGGACTATATAAACGTTAATTGGTAAAAATAGATCGATTATATGAAAATGATGAAAATAATTCAATACATATGTATTTACAAGACGTAAACAACTATAGAAAAATTATCCCATTTAACTATATATAGAAAGACAGCATTACGTCCCCCGTAGTTAAGTAAGCTTTATAAAAAGTTTGTGTCGAAATTTAAATTTAATCAAGTTCATCTAAAAAGAAATAAATAAGGCCAGCATAAAATTAATTCAGTATCCTGTTGACTACTATTACTTTCAAGAAAATAAGAAATAAAGACAAGGATAATCGAAAGTCGATACTTTAATCTCACAAAAACTTTTAAGAATTACGAATTTTCATGTAATGGACGAATGCCTTTTATTACTACAACAGCCTCTCGAAGATAACAAAAAAGTTACTGGTCCATCCAATTAGAACAAATTTTCATTCATATAAGATTTTTAGAAGAAAATACAAAATATCTAATTAATATTTGAACTTGTTCCACCATCCCCAAGGTGCAAGTCTTAGACAAAACAAAGCTTAAAGTAAATTATTAGGAAATTATGATTTATTTAATCAATATGATAGATGTAAACTACGTTATACGACACGTCTTAGCTTTTTTTTGAGGCAGGCCATGTTATACTCACATCCTTCCCGATCCGCTCAGGGCGATGTAGGGGATGGCATAAAACCCTACACCCTTCCTTCTACGTACATCTTTAACGCCCCGTGAGCGGGCCATCGATCCATTTCTTATTGTCGTTGGTCGGTTAGCCAGTTACTCTTTCGAGTACCACCTTGACTCGATGCCGCGGCAAGTTTTACTGCCGGATCATCGCTCTCACACGGTGAGCACTACGGGTGATAGACTAATCCTCGTTCAACCGCACACGATTAAGTTGCCCTTGACAACCGTTACATCAAACAGAACATAAGATTTATAATTGATTTTTAGAGACTAAATGTATTCCTATATACTAAAGTAACTCGATATACATAAACACGTACCATTACTTATACATTTATTTACTTCTAAATCCATTGTTACGACAATGGACGTTGTCACAAGCATGCTTCTCAAACGATAGGGCTTCAATTAACTCAGTGACGCAATGACATAATTGACATGTAGTAAAAAGCAATACTTAGCTGACTTAGCTGGGAATAAATTTTGAAAGACATTGTCATTTTATTTATAAACTAGCTGACTCGGCAAACTTCGTACCGCCATAATTTTTTTCGTAAGTATATTTTCAAAATTGCCGAAAATATAGTCTCTAATGGAAGTACCATTGCGCCTGTGTCGGGAAGGATTCGATCGCCTTGGTCGCGGCGGTTAATGATGATTCAAAGAGAATACAAATGACTGATTATTTATTTCTGACAAAATTATAATTATCAAATTTTCAACCATACTTAACCATACACAAAATTACATTTAGCTGTCATTTACGTTTTGTTATTACATATCAAATACGTTTTCGTTATACTACGTTTCATAGTGACTTGTATTCTCTTTGACATTTTATGTCACGTCACACGGGAACGAGATAAAAAGTATCCTATGTCCGTCTCCTGGCTACAAGCTACCTCTCCACCAATTTTCAGCCAAATCAGTATAGGCGTTATTGAGTTATAAATAGATAGATATCTGGTTGACTGAGCTTTGGCTGGTATATTTTTTTTTTTTCGTAAATTGTATTTTTGACGATCTTATCTAGATATATTATACATATTAATAAAAAGTCAAAAGGATGAAATAGTGAAAAAAATATCAAAAATTACAATAATAATAACACCAAGATTCGATCTCACGCTGTTTGAATGCGACTGGATAATTTCCCAACTGAGCTATTGTCACTCTTGACGGCGACGGCTAAATTTAAATTCCGTTTCTATTGACATTTTATGTATTTGTATTGATTAGCTAAAAACACAGACAATCGCGGTATTCCGACGGGAATGGGCACTACGCAGGTAAGGCGACTGCTAGTTAGCTGCGAGGGCGGGTTGCTAGTTATTTATATAATCCTTACTTATTCCTTACTATATTCCTTACTTTCCTTACTAATAATTATAAATGCGAAAGTAACTCTGTCTGTCTGTTACGCTTTCACGTTTAAACCACTAAACCAATTTTGATGAAATTTGGTACAGTATTGGACTAAAGCTTGAGAAAGGGCATAGGCTACTTTTTATCGCGAAAAATGGGTATAAGGGGTTGAAATAGGGGATGACATTTTGTATGGAAATTCATCATTTTCGATGATACAACCATGAATCTTTGTATTAAGGCACTTTATAATAAATAAATAATTATTCGTTCTAGCGTTTTGGAAATTTCATTTATATGAGGATGAAACTCAACCCCTTAAGGACAAAAAAGCAAACAGCCGAAACCACTGGGCCTAGAAACGTAATTTTTTCTTACACCGTAGTATTTCTTGGAGTACACGAGCACTGGCAAAGGATTTTTGGAAAATCACCCTCCTTAAGGGGGTGAAAAGCGTATAGCCGAAACTATTGGGGCTAGGAACGTGAAATTGTGTATTTCTGTGTATTGTGCTATTCTCTTTCTTTTGTTGTAAATGAGCTCTAAGAAATTAGTTTTTGAAATTCAATCTAAGGGGGTGAAAAATGTAGGTGTAGCCGAAATCATTAGGCCTAGAAACGTGAAATGTTGTACAAAGTTGTCTTTCTTGGGCAAAGTGCTCACTAAAAAAGAGTTTTTTTGCAATTTTACCCTTAAGGAGGGGAAAAGCGTATAACCAATATCACTGAGCCTAGGAACGATCATTTTAGTACACGGTCGGCTTTCTTGGGTTACCCCATTATTTTTTTTCCCATTTTATTCCTAATGCTCGCTTATCAAGATTACTTTGGATCGACGCAATATGTAGGCACACCTCTACCATTGTATATATTATTGCAAAGGTTCTTCTAGCAACATTTTATGACCAGCTGCCTGCCAGACGACATTGCTGGCTAGATGGCATCACCAATTGGTCCAGGTCGATGTAAATCTTTGTCTTAGTAGTATTTTGCGACACCCACAAACAATGAAAGCGTTATAATATTTCTAGCCGCTACCAGACAGTAAGTTAAAATCAAGAGATTAATCCAATTTTCTATCTCTAGAAATAAACAAATTTGAAGCGTCTATTTTTCTGTCATAATAACAGGTTTTATTTATGCTCACACAATTATTTGCACGATACCTATGTCTAAAAAACCCGCCAAGTGCGAGTCGAGGTCGAGCGCGAAGGGTTCCGTACCATTATCTATAAAAAGGGGTAAAAATTGCGTTTGTTATATAGGAGCCCCCTTAAATATTTATTTTATTTTGTTTTTAATATTTATTGTTATAGCGGCAACAGAAATGCATAATTTGTAAAAAATTCAACTGTCTAGCTATCGCGGTTCTTGAGATACAGCTTGGTGACAGACAGCCAGACGGACAGACAGCGAAGTTTTAGTAATAAGGTCCCGTTTTACTCTTTGGGGCGAAACCCTAAAAACAGCTCAATTTTTTTTGTCTGACTATTCGTTACGGGTAATCTTCAAAACGGCTGGACCGATACTGATAATACTTTACTACCAGGTCTACCAAGCCTTCATCATTTCAGCCTATTGCCGTCCACTGATGGACGTAGGCCTCCCTCATGTTGCGCCACAATGTGCGGTCCTGTGCCGCCTGCATCCAACGACGCCCAGCTACTTTCACTAGGTCATCGGTCCACCTAGTGGGGGGGCGTCCTACACTGCGTCGTCCGATACGTGGTTGCCACTCGAGAACCTTTCTTCCCCAGCGGTTGTCGGTTCGTCGAGCGATGTGGCCTGCCCATTGCCACTTCAGCGTGCTAATTCTTCGTGCTATGTCGGTGACACCCGTTCTTCGGCGGATTTCCGGATTCTATCTCGCAGAGAAATCCCGAGCATAGCCCGCTCCATAGCACGCTGAGCGACTTTGAGCCTTGATATAAGGCCTACATTTAGGGACCACGTTTCCGTGCCGTAAGTCATCACTGGTAACACACACTGGTCGTAGACCTGTATTTTTAGACACTGAGGTATGTTGGACGAGAAGATCCTCTTAAGTTTGCCGAACGCTGCCCAACCGAGTTGGATTCGTCGGCTGATCTCTTTCTCCCAAGCCAAAAAGGAATAACTTAGGCTATATTTTATCCCAGGCTATATTTTATCCCGGTATAGCTGGAACAACTGTGAGAATTTTTAAGCGAGTAACATATTTGGGCTATTTTTTTTAGCCCAATATTCCTACGGGACCGGGGAGAATGCCGGTGAAAGCGCGAGAATTTAATGGATATAAAAATTAATTTACGAATGAAAATCTACATTATCAGTGAATAACAAATAAAGGCTATTTTCATCCTGGTGTTTGCCCGGGAACGAGAACTCCGCGAGTGAAACCGGTGGATGTTGACTAATTTTTAAAATTCTATCACCAATAGGAAGCTACGTTATCAGCGAGTAACATAGGCAATTTTTATCTCTGATATTTGTATGGGATTTGATTAGTATATTTTTTTTTCACCCATGTAAACTTATAATTTCAGCGAGTAACATAGGCAATTTTTATCTCGACATTCGCATGGGAATGGGGTCTACGTGGGTGAAACTACGGGACTTTGATCGATATTATTTTTTTTTCACTAATGGAATCCTATCATGGATAATGTATTATCAGCGACTAAGGATTGCCATATCTATCATTGTCTTTCCACGTGAATTTGAACTACAAGGGTGGAAGTAATATTCAAATAAAAAAATTTGTGAAGATATTTGGACATTTGTTACTCAATTACGCGTAAACTGTTGACCAGATTTGGATGAAAATTGTCACATAGATAGAGTATTTCTTAAATCAAGAAATATGCAAGCCAACTTTTACGCGGGGGAAGCCGCGGGCAAAAGCTAATGAAGATATAATGCAGAGAGCCTTGCATATACCTTATAGGCATATGCAGCAGATAATATTTTCAATAACATAATCCTTACTAATATTATAAATGCGAAAGTAAATTCGATTGTGATTGATTTCAAAGATTCTTTGACCTATGGAAACCTATAATATCAGGGAGTAATATAGGCTATCGTTTATCCCGGTGTTCCCACGGGATCGGGAACTACGCGGGTAAGGCGACTGAAACCGAAGCTAAGCGAGGGTGGGTTGCTAGTTGTTAATTAAATACTGTGAGGTAGCGGGTATGAATACCACCAATCATTACATTGCTCGTGGGTTTAATTAAAGACCAAGAGCTAATAGACCTAGGTCAATTACGTTTGATTCTATCTGGTAAACAATTGCGTTCTGCCTTGGAAATGCAATTGTTTAACAGATGCTAATCAAATACCCTTAAAGTTCACGTCAGGTTGTTTTATAAACATCCTGTTCATAAAACAATTGCCAGTAACTTTTTTAGTATGTATTATGAAAGAAGAGTATCGAATCAATCCCAATAAATTATGATAAGAACCGAGTGATGATAAATCGCCAATAAATAAGAATATAAAGTAATTATTTATTCAAACAATATAAAATTATACAATCTCTTACCAACTTTTTCTTATATATTTCCCCAATATTGTAATCGACTTTAGAAATTGTGGAGAAGGAGCACTTGTACTTTGTCTTTTGCAACTTATAACCAGTAAAGCTTGTAGATTACTCTCGAGGGGAATCTCTTAATCTCGGAATTAGTCTTTTATTTAAATTGATTAGTTTGTATAATATATTTTAGGTAAAATATGTAACTTTTGTACCTGCGATCACGGATTTTTTGTTCAGCTTCAGCTGTATTAGGATGGCTTTTTTATTATCATATCAATAATTTTTAACAGTTTGAAACCGGGTGCTGAGCCTTATAAATACCTATTGTCTCGAAACTAATGTATATGAAGAAAAAAACATTTAATAGCGAAATGTACATGTGTTATAAATTTAGCTTCTTTCTTCATTGAAATATAAATAAAATAAAAAATAATTTTTTCACGTAAATTTACTCATTTAAATTTAAATATGGTAAATATGCGTACGTATTCGCAAGTAGTATTATTTTAATTTAAATTAGTAGATTTTAACATTATTAAATGTTACTAAATAACATTATTAAATCTTCATCTTTATATATATTTTTTTTTGTGTACGTGTGTATGTCACTGAACTCCTCCTAAACGGCTAGACCGATATTGATGAAATTTTTTGTGTGTGTTCAAGGGGATTCGAAAATGGTTTAGATTCATATTTGGACGCGGTAGGTGGCGCTGCTGTTGATGTCAAGAAGAATACCTATTATTTTATTTGAACCACAAAAAAAAAAAATATTTTATTTGAACAGAATAACGTCTGTTGGGTCAGCTGGTGATCATCTTTATATATAAACTAGCAACCCACCCTCGCTTCGCTTCGGTTATAGATTATAGTCGTTTTACCGGCGTAGTTCCCGTTCCCGTGGGAATACCGGGATAAAATATAGCCTAGTTTACGCCCTGATATTATAGCTTTCCATTGGTGAAAGAATTTTTGAAATCGATCCAGCCGTTTTGAAGATTACCCGGAACAAACAGACAGACAGACAGACAGACGGACAAAAGATTTTTAATTGTTATTTTAGGCATAGGTGTCGTGCAAATAACCGTGTGAGTATGAAAAAAGCCTATTATTTTGACATTACAAACAGACACTCCAATTTTATTTATTGGTATAGATTTCTTGTGTACGTGTGTATGTCACTGAACTCCTCCTAAACGACTGGACCGATGTTGATGAAATGTCTTGTGTTCAAAGAGATTCGAGAGTAGTTTAAATTCACAATTGAGGTTGCGCTGCGATCGATTTAAAAGAGAATTCCTTTTTTTTAGTAATAACATTTTTTTAACGGTTTGATGTATTCATCGAAGCATTTTGTTATAAAATATGATATCTTTTTATAAAATTTATCATTATTTGATAATCGGTGACGAAATAAACAATTAAAACGATATTTTACTTAATATTATATGGAAATACTTCATAACAACAAATATTAAAAAACCATAGATGTATGATGATGAGGTATGAAACGTATTAGATACGCTGCAGCTTCGTTAGCGTAGATTACTCACATACGTTAGCTACGTCTCCGCTTTTTTTTGGGAGGGTGGGTTGCGGTCGGGGCACTCCTCGCACCACTCCGTCCGGGGCGATAGAGAGGCGTTAGCACGCACACCTGCCACCCACCCGAACACCACGTCGCCTACGTCGCTGGACCGACCACCGGAGCAGGGTTACTTGTCATCAGTGGTCGGCCCGACGGAATACCCCCTAGTGGGGTACCCTCCCATTGACCGAGCTATGTCGCTGCTCACATACGTTTACACTGATGGACTCGCGTCTCTTTCACTATATAAGGAAAATTGACCTAATTATGATGCACGCTGATTAGATAGGTTGATTTGATTATAGAATTTGATTTCTTTTTCATAGGTATAATGGTTGATTTTATTTCGAGGATTCCCTTTCTTGCATAGATATTGTATGCATATTATATCGCATATTCCTCTTCGTCACCCACTAGCAATACAACAATTCACCACCAAGGGGTTGGTTCTTTTCATCACAATACAGATAGAGTAGTAGTAGAGTTAATGTATTAATAAAATTTGCAACACGAAATTGCTCCCAAAGTAAAAGATTAATATTCTTTTACAAAGTCGCGACTAATATCACAATTTTTACCTCAGGGAATTATCGTCTACAAATATTTACAAAGTGAACGCAAATTGAGACCGTTCTTCGTTTTTTTTCTCGTCGCCAATAAGTAGTAAAACGAAAATAGTTAATTTAGCTTAGAAAGATATATTTATTAGAGTACCAGCTGACCCGGCGAACTCCGTAACGTCATATTTTTTTCGTAAATATATTTTCTAAATTCCCGAAAATATAGTCTCTAATGGAAGAACCATTACAGCTTTGTCGGGAAAGATTAGATCGTTTTGGTCGCGGCATTGTTAATGATGATTCAAAGAGAATACAAATTACTCATTATTGATTTCTGACAAAATTGTAACTATCAAATTTTCAACCATACTTAACTATAGACAAAATTACGTTTAGCTGTAATTTGCGTTTTGTTATTACATATCAAATGCGTTTTTTATACTACGTTTCATAGTGACTTGTTTTCTCTTTGACATTTTATGTCACGTCACACGGGAAGGCAATCGTACAGGATAAAAGAGTTATTGGCGAAATCTTGTAAACACCGTTAAAAAAAAATGGGATATAATATATCCTATGTCCGTCTCCTGGTTCTAAGCTAACTCCCTACCAATTTTCAGCTAAATTGGTACAACTGTTCTTGGGTTATAAACAGTGTAACTAACATGACTTTCTTTTATATATATATAGTTAGTTATATAACTGTCACCTTTGCCATCCCAATGAAAAGACCCATTTATTGTTATAATAAATGGATCTCTTCATCAATCATAATGAAATAAGTATATTAACTTTTGATCTCACTATTAATTTATAATAACAAAAATTATTATGATAATTTATTAATTCAATTTTATTATGTAATTAACTTATTAATAAAATGCCACTTAAAATTACATCACTCGGTGTTTAATTTGAATATCTCCGTGTATCTATATCTAATTACTTCACCCCCTCTCTTTCACGTGGGTAGCAAAAGACGACAAAGGTATATAATATGCATATAACATCTTTTCAAGAAAAGGAAGATTTGACATAAAACTCTATGCCAAGATTGGCAAGCTATATGAACATCATGGTTTAGTAAGGTCAATTTCCCTTCTGTTGTGGAGCAGGTTCGAGCCCAACAATGGGACGTATATGAGCTGAAATGATGAATGATGATGTATGAACAGTAACGTCCTTTTAGGAAACTTATAATAGTACCTGCCATCTCTAACTTGGACCGGCTATGAGTGGTGATTATTACATTACCTGTAGAAGGCCTATATCTAATAGTGGACGTGGATAGGCTAATAAATGGATGGATTCAATTTGAATATCATGTATTGATTCTGTAGGAAATTTATATCATCATCATCATCTTGCTCTTATCCCAATTACTTGGGGTCGACGCAATATGTCATCTGTGTTTTGACATATTGCAAAAAGTTTCGGCAATGACTTTTATGACCGGCCGCCTGCCTGACGTCTACCCTCCTTGGGAATGTACCCAAATGGTACCAGATGGAGTTGGTCCGGATCAATCTAGGGCTCTTAGTCGTCTTTTACGACACCCACGAGCAAAGCAAGGGTTGGTAGTATTCGAAGCCGCTACCACACAGCATTTCTGTAGGAAATTTATATAATTTTTTTCAATTCTATTTTAGCCGTTTTTAATCAGTTACCATTTTTATTATTAACATGACTCTCAAAGTGTTATACATTGATGTAATTGAAAAATCTTAAGCGTTGAAATAGCGTTCAGTGCAGACATTGTTATTCTTCATTTCATCGCAAGAAAAGCTTCCGCAAAGTTCTGTTACGCAGCTGTTGTCTACAGCCAGACCGCCTCAGTTATGAATGAAATATTTGAACTTTATCTATTATGTTGATCAGTATTACTCTAACAAACCTTGTTAAAAATAGATATATTATTATCCATTCTGAAAATAGTAGCTACTCTCGATAATCGCTCTCCCACATTGAATCCAAGAAGCGTTACAATAAATCAAATCTATAATAATATCATCGGAACGCGAATATCATGGATCTAACTTCAACTAATGGTGCTTTCAGCTTACCTACTTTAGATCTAGTGACGTGAGGAAGCAATGACTAGTGAACAGCTAGCTATGTACTAAAATAAAGAGGATTCTTTACCAGCCGCTCCAATAATAAAATCTATAGGAAAAAGTTGGTTAACTGACTGAGCAATGCCGAGTCGAATACTGCTGGACCTAGTAAAATGAAATTTTGGCGATCATTATGTCTTAAACTCACTTATCGATTTCACAAAATTCAACCTCAAATGGCGCGAAACACGAACTTTGTATTGAAAGAAGAAAGATTGTTATCCATTGTCTATAAAATAAGCATAAATACGAAGAGTAAAAAAATATGTATGTATTAAATTACCAATTACAGCTATTGTAGTCCGGACAAATTAGACCAAAAAAATGGGTGAGGATACAAAAATTCGGAACCAGCTGAAAATTGGTAGAATTTTTAAAACACCGTTATTAATGAAATGTTAAAAGTCCTCATCGATCCGACACCTGGCAAAATTACTCTGGGTCAAAGGTCACAAATGTATTTTTCGCGTTTTTCAGCTAGACGTTTTTCATTATATCTCAAAAACAATTGCTCTTAGAAATAACAGCATTTATACATTTTTTATCTCATATAAAATTATATCTTGGCTAATTTTATGATAAAACTTACCGTTTTGCTGCAATTCGCGAAAAAATCGTTTTTGTGACCTTTGACCCCATGTAAATTTTTCTAGGTGTTGGATCGTTGAGGACTTTTCACATTTCAATCTCACAATTCAATGTTAGTATCGTACACGGCAAAGGTGCGATACTCAAAAGATTGGTTTTAGTCTTGGTACTTTGAATATCTGCGACCGACGACGCCACGCTTTATATCATCTTATAATATACTAGAGCTAAATCCCTTCTTGTTCCAACCACGCCCAATGCAGTTAAAGGGTAGAGATGATAAACACCTAATATAAAATACATGTACCTTATGAATTTGTTTTGTATGCGCTCCAACATTTGACTGTACTTGGCTTCATGTGCACGTGGTGGCGTTGCATTCGGGCTGACTTCGTACAAGAGTGTCACACAATACTGGTATGGCCTTTAAAATAATGAATTCACCAGCTTGTCGCAGTACAAATCCTAAATTACTGTAAGCGTTGATCGTAACCACGAGCATCAGAATTTCAGCATCGAACTTATAGGTAAAATATAGTGTAGTTTTTACCTTCTAAATACTACCTACTGTCATCGATATATAGACGGCGACACGGCAGATATACACAACCACCGCGAGCCTTGGGTGATTTAAGACCACTGGGTTTGGCGCAAAAAAAAGAAATGATCACGTGTTTTAGCAATTCTTAAAATTTGTTCTTTTAGGGTTTAAAATAGGATATCCGGCAGCACGGGCTCCTCTCCCCGACAGCACGGAGTCCAATTATTAATCCAAACCATTCATGAGTTCACCTGAACACACGCATAGAATTATGACCCAGACGTTTAGGAGAAGTTCAATCATAACACACGTACAGAATAATTATATATATAATACCTCATATTAGAACTAATAAACCGTTAAGAACTGATGTTTCTTTCATTACCACGATTTCGGCTGCTTCCGATGCTCGTTATCGGACGGAAACGCAGCAAATGTATTATCGTTAAACAATATTTATACTCATGTATACTAGCATTTTCCTTTTTTTAAGGGAGAGGCCATGGTCAGAGCACCTCTCCGCCGCCCGGCTCCGTCCGGGTGACGGAGCAAGGCGACGCACGCGGCTCCATGACCCACCCGTGGTATGTCGCCTTCACCGGTGCAGGATAACTTGTCTTAAGTGTTCGGCCCGACGGAATACCCCGATCGCAGGGTACCCTGTCCTCTCAACGTTCTCCCTCGGGGACATCTGTCGTCGCCGCGCGGTCAACTTCTCTGTGGCTGACGGACTACATAAATCATATATAGCCTAACTAAAACTATTCTTGAATATTAAATTTTCTAGTTAATATTTTTTTTTTAAGTGACGTTCACACGATTTCGCCAATAAATCAATTTTGATTAACAGTTATAGCAGTCGGGAACCTGAGTTCTAGGAAATTTAACGAGGTTAATTTTATTGTTGGCTTTCGATTTTTCATTCATATTGCTTAGGTGGATAGTTCTTAAAAACTACTATATACAATGATTTATTTTTTAAAACTACTACAACATTTGGCTACAATCATTTGGATGACAATTTACAGCAACTGAGAAAAAAATAGAAAAATGCTAGGCTAAAATTTTCCAGTTATTGTTTGGTAACCTAATATTGTTAAAATGTTCTCAGTCGGTCTTCGGTCTCCATATTTTAGTCATACTCGTTATTCACTATTTTATCGTATTCACTACATTTCAGTATTTTATTTGCATTGTATCACATGAAAATCAGCAAAATTATGCAATGTAATACTGTAAAACACTAAAATGATGAATAAAATAGAAAAGCACTACATGACATTTTGACATTCTCGTCAAAAATCCCTGTAAAGCACTTTTTTTTTAAATGGTCTTCACAAGATTTCTCCAATAACTCCCTGTAAAACACTCGATAAATAATTTCATTGCCCTTACTAATTTTATAAATGCGAAGTAAGTTTATTTGGTTGTTTGTTACGCTTTCCCGCTTAAACCACCGAACCGATTTCAAAAATTCTTTCACCAATGGAACGCCACCAATATCAGGGAACAACATAGGCTATATTTTATCCGGGTATTCCTACGGGAACGGGAACTGCGTGACAAAGGCGACTGAAACCGAAGCGAAGCGAAAGCGGGTTTCTAGTTATAAATAATTATTGATAGTCCTCGATTCACCGAATGTCAAATTGACCAATAAACATAACCAATAGAATTAAAAATGACAATCGAAATTTAGTTACAATAAAAATTAAATAGGTTCTAAATCAAAAAAATAGGTGGCAGGTAAGTAATCACCAACATAACATAAACTAAAACTTTCTCCGAAATATGCTCCATCTAATAGAATAAGTCCGACGGCTGTACGCGGGGGTCATCCGGTCGATGGCCCTGTACGGCGCACCGGTGTGGGTCGGTGACCTTCCGACTCAGGACTCTTCTGTGGCGACCACAGAGGGCCATGGCGGTCAGGGCCATCCGCGGATACCGCACGGTGGCGACGAAGGCAGCGTGCCTATTGGCCGGGACTCCCCCGTGGGACCTGGAAGCGGAAATGCTCGCCGGATTGTATCGGCGGGCGACGAGGGTGCGAGCGGAGGGCGGTGTGGTCTCGTTAAGGGAGCTCACCGCCTGGCGCGTCGACGCCCGCCGGGACGTCATTGCCCGTTGGGCAGTCCGGCTGGAGAGGCCTCCGTTCGGGGTGCGAATCGTGGAGGCCTTCCGGCCGGTGCTGATGCAGTGGTTAGAAAGGCGGCACGGGGTGCTCTCCTTCCGACTAGTGCAGGTGTTGACGGATCATGGGTGCTTCGCCAAATACCTGCACAAGGTCGTTAGGAGGGAGAGTTCACCGTCCTACCGCCACTGCGATTGCGACGAGGACACGGCGCAGCATACGCTCGAGGCCGGCGCAGCATACGCTCGAGGCCTGCGCCGCTTGGGCAGCGCAGCGCCGCGAACTTGTCGCAATCATCGGTGCCGACCTGACGCTGCCGACTATCGCCAGGGCGATGGCCGGCAGCGTCGGGAAGTGGGATACGGTCGCAGCCTTCTGCAAGGCAGAAGGAGGCGGCGGATGCGCGAGGAGCGCAGCCTCGATGAGGCGATCGACCGCCGGCGACTGGGTCGGCGTAGGCGCGAATACCTGCGCCTCATGCCGCCCTAGGCGAGGCCGCGGGTGACGTAACCGGGTAATTAATCCGTCACCCGCTGAGAGGCCGACCGCGTGAGGAAAGACCGACGTCCTCCCCGAGGCGGCGACGTCGGTCGATGGGAGGATACCCCTCAAGGGGGTATTCCGTCGGGCCGACCACTGATGACAAGTAACCCTACTCCGGTGGTCGGCCCAACGACGAAGGCGACGTGCACGTGGGGTTGTGCGTGCTTACGCCCCTCTATCGCCCCGGACGGAGTGGTGAGAGGAGCACGCCGACCGCAACCCACACCCAAAAAAAAAAAAAATCTAATGGAATAAGTATTATTCCAATCGGCTCAGTAATTTCCACAGTATAACGGCATAAAAAATTGTTTGTTCGTTTATTAGTCATCATCATCATCTTGCTCTTATCCCAATTACTTGGGGTCGACGCAATATGTCATCTGTTTTGACATATTGCAAAAAGTTTCGGCAATGACTTTTATGACCGGACTTACACTGGACCGAACCTTGTTCGTTTATTAGTATAGATATAAATAGATAATTACTAAAGACCTCACGTATTACTCATTACTAAGTGATCTCGTTAATATCACAATGACGTGGCAATTTGGCAGAGAAATATATCTGCTCATCTATATTAATTAATTTATTCAAGCCTGAGCAGTGAACTCTAAAGAAAAGTAACATCTTTTTAATAGTTAAATTAGTCCGCGTGATATAGTATGGTCAATTTCCCTCCCATTGTGGAGGAGACTGGAGCCCATCAGTGGGACGTATATGAGCTGAAATGATGATGAAGAATGAATATATCCTACAACTTATTATAAAAATAGAAAATTCAAATACAAATTTGGAATAAATAAATACATTTTAAAACGTATTTTGTGATTTTTTATAATCGTCATCATTCAAATTTTTGCTATACATATGTTATGCGTAAACTTTCCCATAAAACCCCACATAGCGCAATCCTCTGCAACGTGCATACAGCGATTCCCTGCATTTTTTACTAAGCCGTCCACCTTGCTAACTTGGAAAGGGCTAGTGTAAAACACACACTGCATTATCCATCACGTAGTCGTTACTCAAAAATCACTCTTGTCCAGCATGTTTCAATTTTTTCAATAGGGATATGGTTTAAAAATGGGTATCCATTGCCACACTCAAATTCGTGGACGTATTTCTATATCCCAAATCTCGCAGAAAGATCTCGGGCATAGTAATTGAATTGAACTCAAAGTCGATCAGAGGATCGGCTTTGAATTCAATTCAACAGAGATATTTAGACAGAGGTCTCTACATTCAACTACAACAGCTAGGGCAAAATGAGTTTAATAATCGCCGTAGTCGTGTAAATTTCCGTCGATTATACCTATTATTAGTAGTAGACTTTACTAATTGTATTACGAATGAAAGAGATATTTTTTTCATCTTATCATTTGCCTTTCATTCAACGTGAATAACCCAAATATTTGAATGGATAAATAAAAATTTCTTTTGCTACGATATCTTAAGCTCTGAAACTCATTTCCTATATTTTCGTATGATGGTTTTTTTGCTAATGTAATGTAGGCATTATGCGGTTATTTGTGAAATTGGAAATTTGCCAATTAGATTTGTACAATTCTTGTACATTTTCAAACGAATGATATATTTTATTTATAAGATATATAAGCTCATTATACGTAATTATGTCAAAGCCCAATCAAAATTAACTAGAACATTTATAATATTATTGTCATTTTTGTAAAGCTATAATATAAACATCACTATTTATTTGTGATATTTTAATTATAAGTTTTATTTGAAAGAACCAATTTGCTAAACAACTAGTGCAATTTAAAACAAAATATCTACTAATTAGACGTTCAAAGTTTAAACATAAACTTGCATTGCTTGAGATCAAAGCAGTAATCTTAAATGTAAACAAATGCTAACTTAACTTTCTGATGATAGAATAACCTCTGGACTTCCCTTTGAGATATTCAATGGAAATTTAATGCCTGTGGGCAGATCAATTAATAGGTAAAAGTAATCGTACCTCAAAGATGACATCATATCTTTTTTGTAGAGTATTCAATTTTCTACAAAAAATATTTAATGGACATTTCAATGTATTTTATCGGTTCATCATCATTGATGAATGATGAATCACTATTGGGCTCGGAACTCCTCTAATATGGGCGGGCATTGGACTTACCTACCATACCATATCATACTGGTCAGACATGTTGGTATAGGGTTTCATTTCAAGTTTTCTTTCTCTTGCACAGATGTTATATCCATATTATATCCCATAGTCGTCTTTTACGTCATCCACAGGCAAGAGTGGTGAATTGTATTCTTACTCCGTCACCACACGGAATTTATCGTTTATTAGTTATAAATACCAGAAGAATATTTCAATCGAAAAGTGCGACCTTAACAACCTTAATATTAATAATAATGGCTCATATTTTCAGAGGCAGAGGAGAACCTATAATTCTCGCCTATTTTATAAATCCAACACATCAAGGACAACTATAACATATTAGTTTCAATGATATTAACTATTTCGACAAATGTCACATCGACGTCACTTAGATAATTAATTAGACATTGTATCAACGAAATAGCAATTTGTGGCGGCTATGTATTTACGATTAGATATGTTCGACTAGTATGTTAGCTTACTATTTTGAATATAAATTAAACATCTTTCTTAATCCTTCATTGTTATTGAAAATGATGTATTCTGAAATAATTTGAATTTCACAGCGCACTACTCCAACACCGACTATCAATTTACCTGATCTACCGGAATGTATTACTAAAGTGGAAATAGTGAATAGCGAGGCATCTGGAGAAGTAGTAACACCACTCAGCGCGCAACACCAGCTGCAATTGTTACGAGAACGTCTTGAGCAACAGGCACAGCAAACACGAGCTGCTGTCGCTCAGCTGTTGCTACTGCGCGACCAATTAGCCGCAGAACAAGCTGCACGTTGTGAAGCCCAGGTTCGTAATATATTTAATTTACCCATATTATTCTCGTGAAGTCGTGATAACTAACTAACACTTAGGGATGCAAACGATACAATACGTCGATTTCGATTGTAAATCGTCGATGTGTCGATGTTATTTTATACGATGTTTTGACATCGATGTTTTGCCTGCATGAGATTTAATATGTATGGTACTTTTAACAGATCCTGCATAACAGTTTAGGTACTCTGTTTCTAAATAACTAAAAAAAAATCATCACATCACGCAAATGTTGGTGCCTCATATAAAAAACATGCTTGCATGAAATTGATTATAAGTTATTACTCTTAGAATTTAACTAAAAAAAGCTTAAATCTCAATCCCACAAGGATAGTATCTGATACTTTATAGATCTCTAAATAAACATCGATGTTTCGATGTATCGATGTTTTAGGGCGATGTTTTTTGTACATCGATGGTTGTTCTAAAACATTAATGTATCGATTCATCGATATTCTTGGTTTTGATATTTGCATTCCTACTAACACTAGGTAATAATCGACTACTAATTATTAGTCGACTATCTTAAAATCTTTCTGTATATATGTAATTGAACAGAATTCAATTCAACATATTTTGCTATTTAATCAAATAATTGTTTATGTGTAAAATTTACTAACTATTTCTTCCCTTTTTATCATTTTAATCTATTGAAAAATTTAACACAAAGCAAACTGTCATCTATACTCTATACAAATAAATAAAATTGAAGTGTCTGTTTGTAATGTCAAAATAATGGGCTTTTTTCACGCTAATACGGTGATTTGCATTACAACTATGCCTAAAAATCGGTTTAACAAAATTTTGTTTGTCTGTCTCGGGTAATCTTTAAAACAGCTGAACGGATTTTGATAATATTTTCCTATCAGGTTTTACTGTTTATATAAGGAGTAACAAAGGCTATATTTTATCCCGATATTCCCACAAGAACGGGAACTATGCGGGTAAGGCGACTGAAATCGAAGCGAAGCGAGACCGGGTTGCTAGTTTTAAATAAACTTTAAATACATAGTCCTCCATATGATGATGGAGGTGGGAATACAATTAACTACCAGGAGCCCGTGGGTGTCATCAAAACATTGGAGGGTTTTAATATACATTAACCATTATGCTAAAGAGCTAAAGCCTATAGCAACCCATTTGACCAGCTTGGTATAGTAGGTCAATTTCTCTACTAATATAGAGGAAGCTCGAGTTCAACAGTGGAGCCTGTATGATACATCAATACATGGTAGATATCACACTCAAACATATTATATTTGTGTTTTTTTCTCTCATAATGCTATCTAATAATCATCATCGCAGCCTGCATACGTCCCACTGTTGGGCTCGGGCCTCCTCCACAATGGAAGGCAATTTGACCTACTATACTATGCTGGTCAGACATGTTGGTATGGGGTTTAATTATCGGTGCCGACTTGGCGCTGCAGACCCTCACCAGGGAGATGCTCGTCAGCGTCAGAAACTGGGACGCGGTCGCCGCCTTCTGTGAGGCCGTAATCTCACGGAAGGAGGCGGCGGATCGTGTGCGAGTAGAGCTCCTATTCGGCGACACGTTCCGCCGCCGGCGACTCGGGCGGCGCAGGCGCGAGTATCTGCGCCTAATGCCGCCCTAGCCGAGGCCGCGGGCGATCGGACCGGGGAATTGTCCGTCACCCGCAGAGAGGCTGACCGCACGACGGCGACTGAGGTCCCAGGACGTCAAGAGGTGAGGTTACCCGAAAGGGTATTCCGTTGGGCCGACCACTGACGACAAGTCACATCTGCTCCGGTGGTCGGCCCAACAACGAGGTGACGTGGGTACGGGTGGGTTATGGGCCCGCGCGCCCTCCGTTCATCGCCCCGAACGCACTGGACCGCGCGTGCGCTTACCATAGCCCACCCATAAAAAAAAATAAAAAAAATTAAAATAAAAAAAAATGGGTTTAATTTCGAGTTTTCCTTCTCTTGCACAGTGGTTATGTGCATATTATATCCCACAGTCGTTTAGTAAACGCAGTACTCGTCGAGCTTGGTACTACCAAAGGTACGAACAAATTATGAAAAAAGGAACATCACTTTTGAAGGATCACAATTTTCATCTAATGTGTTCAAATATAAATTATTACATTATATACAAGAAAAATTCCAAATATGATTAAAACACATCAAATGAATGCTCAAGAAAGCTTTGTAACCTGATTGATTTTACTACATAGTTATTACTTTTTATAATCATTGTTCTCATGTAAGTGACCTGTGTCTTTTTGAGAATAAATTCTTTAAACCTAAACATAGTCGTCTTTTACGACATCCACGGGCAAGATAGGGAGTGGTAAATTGTATTCTTACTCCGTCACCATACGGCAAATAATGCTGAAATGTTATTATCTCTTATAATTTGTGTAATATAAAATTAGTTAAATTATAACATCTGAAATTACAGCCAGTGTGTTTGTTAAATAAAATTTTGTTAAAATATATGATCACCGAAACACGATAAAAACTTCAACTTTACATATAAATCGTTCTTTCGTATTGCCTGTTAATATGAAAGTTTTTAATTACATATTTTAGCTTCATTAGAAAATTAATATAGTATCAATAGGAATACCTTTTAATCAAAGAATCAACACAAGCAAGTTTTATTAACCACTTAGCTATTATATGGTAAACATTTCATCTATACAGATTGATTTTTATTGACTTCGTTATCATATACTTCAACACTTTTACAAATGGAACAGCTGATTTGTCTGTTGGAATTTTTCAAGCTTTATCGAGCTGAAAATAGTATTTCAACATTGTAATATTTAAAAATAAATACATTTTTTTATTTATCTGTAGTTACTAGATAAGGATAAATATTTACTTTCTCCATCCATCCATCCATCTGCATATAGACATCCACTTTTGGACATAGGCCTCCCCACAAGAATGTCACTTGGAACGGTCCCGTGTCACTCCAACGGTTCCCTGCAACTTTCAAGTTATTGACAGTCCACCTAGTAGGGGCCTCTACTTACGCATGGCCTGCCCAATATTATTTCAACGTTCTAATTCCGCGGGCTATGTCAGTTAATCCCATGGTTCTATGAATTTTTGCATTCCAGATTCTATCACATAGAGAAATACGGAGCATAGCCCTCTCCACGACATGTTGAGCGACTTAGAGCCTTTTATGAATGCGACATTTTGAGACCACGTTTCAGTGCCGTATTTACTGACTGGTTATGAGTTAAAAATATAGTCGCAACCCCTTACCGGTCGGGATCGTAAAACTCATTTTTTGGAGAACACTCAATCTCTTATATATGGACTAACAAAATAAGAGGATAAGAATGTTACGGTAACGGCATACCTCTTTATTCACTTTGTGAAAACTGCATTTATCTTACATAACGCTCCTTAGCCCATTCAAATAATCAGGATCGATTGACAAAAATCACGCAAAATATGATGCAAATAACGAAAAGGTGCTCACCTATCCCAAAACAGTGCAGAGTTTATCGTCTCGCTGTGATGACAAAGTATAAAATCACTAATCTCCATCCTTCCCGTATCGGCAAAATTCGAAAATCGAATAAGATTCGTCATTGTAAAAATTTAATTACATAGTTTGAAAGATTAATGAAGGCTAAGTCTGAAGAATTAATTTTAAAAAGGCTAATTGCCGACAATCGGATTCCATATGAACAAGTTTCTTATAAAATACATGTTGTGGGTACATAGGACATTGATAAGAGTAGCGCACTTTATACCCAGAATCACGAAATGACACATTGAAAGTCATACAAGCTTAAGTGCCTTAGCTTACTCCGATGATGAGGTGGAGAAATTTTACGATGACATCGTAAAAGCTACACGTTTAAAACTCACCTCGCGGTGGCTATAGAGCTTTTAACGCGAAACTTAAAAAGAAAGCGATGAGCTGAAAAAAGGACTATATGAATATACTTAAATAGAGAAATGAAACCATGAAGAAGGTGAAGGAAGTTTTTTTTTTTTTTTTTTATTGCCAACGGTGGCAAACGAGCAAGCAGCACACCTGATGGTAAGTGAAACTGCTGCACGTGGACCATTGCAATACCAGGGGCAGAGCCAGGCCGCTGCCTACCGTGAAGGAAATACTCTTCTTAAACCTCGTTTAAAGAAGGACATGTCATAGCGCTCGGGAAACACAGCAGCAGGTAGTTCATTCCAGAGCTTGCACGTACGTGGGAGAAATGATCGCTGGAAACGTACAGTTGAAGACCATAACGTTTCCAAGTGAATACAATACAGTGTGAATACAATGGCCGTGAGTGAATGTGAATGCAATGGCCGTGAGGTTCGGTCATACTTTTAGTATCACCGAACCTCACGGCCACACACCAAAACCCACCACGCCCAGACACCCTCAGAATATTGGGTTGTCGGCTCTCTTGCTCACCGAATGACGAGTAGTAACAAATTGCTACTACTCAGACGTCGATTTTCTGTGTTAGTGTGGTACTACAATTCCTTACATACCTACTCGTACAGACCGACCGACCGTAGACAAACAACTGTCGACAGTATGGTCCTACCTCATAAGTACTTTCAGAATCCGATACCTTCGTATTTATAAAGTTAGTGACTAGAATTTTGAAATAAGGTTAGCATCCCTAAAAAGCATTTTTCTTAGTAATAATTACTTTAACAAAGATAAAAAATATTATGACGAGTCTTATGAAAATTTCAATAAAAATGTTCTAAATAAATGTAGCATGAAATATGTGTTTCAGAGAACACGTTAAAGCAAAGCTATCCTGACGTGACATCTGACCTAACCTCAAAATTTCGTTTACCCTTTGAGTTACGGAAGTCAGATGACGGTCGCACCGTAGAAAATTATCTTCTAGCAATTATCGTTGGACTAGTAAAATAATTTTAACTCAATTGAGAAAGTGAAATATTAAAGAGATGATAAAGAGATTATATTTTCATTAAGTTTCTTTTCATTTAGATTTATGTAACACATATTGTATATTTATCTATTTTGTTTTATTATATTCCAGGCCCGTACCCACCAGTTACTTGTTCACAACAGAGAATTATTAGAACATATAGCTGCTCTCGTCGCACACCTTCAAGAACGGGAAAAAGGTTCCTCCCGACCAATCAGCGCCCAACAATTGACGCTATTACCCCAGGTCTGAGTATTTCTATTTTTTATTTCTAATAGTATATTTCATAACATACCATATCTTAATATTTAACATGGAGAAGAGAATTTTGTGTTCACCGTAAAAATTTAAATTTGGACAAGCAATGTCATGAAATGAGGACAATTTTAGCAGCTCTCTACGTATAGATTACATATATTAAGAAAAATATACCCTTCTCTGTGTTGGATTCAAAATGAAATTTCCTTACTGTATAAAATATAATCTAGTATTGCATTGCGCCTCGTAAATTATGTGAATCAACCTGTTTATTATTTTTTTGTTTGCGTTCTATGTTGTTTTATAATACGTAATAATTTGAAAGTGTTTTTTTGGCTTAAGCATGTGTGTGTCATAATTTCTCATCTGCCAAAACCTGCATTTTGTGATTATTCGCATCAAATAGCTATTGGCAGTCAAAAAAGTTCTTTGCGTTCTGGAAATGAAAAAATTCGTTATTGTTCGGATTTTGTTCTTGTTTGCCATGTTAATATTTGATTTTTATATCATTGCATTAATGCATATATCTAAAATGCCTTTCGTCACGTACGTTAGCACCATCTTACTTATTTAATACTTTTTAAGGTGTCACAAATGTTTCTACGTCATTCCAAGAAGACCGATTTATTTCTCCATAGCTACAAAAAAAACAGTATTAAGTAAACTTTTAATACCACTTTCCTAATTATGTAGTAACATAATTATTTAAATTCAAACCTAAATACGCAATAGAAATTCATTCTCAGATAAATTCTAATTCAAATTTGTCATAAATGTGTGCTGTAATTTTAATTGAAAGCAATGTCAAAGCGCCCTTGGCAAAACGACTAGACAAACGTGGGATTCCCTGTCACATTTGCTTCATAGATTGACACGCCATTTGTCGCTGTCGCAATCCTACCCCTATCTGACATGACATTCCCGGTTTTACTGCGGTAACAGCTACCGTGAATTTGGCAATTTGTTTTATTTTAACACCTTATACTCGTAATTCTTTGCACATTTGCAAAGGAGCTTAATTTTAAATTTTAGCATTAGCGTTTGACTTCTTTACCAATATCCGTCGCATGGTCTATGAGTGCTGTGAGTACAGTGTATAACCTTAGTATTTGTATTCTGTTTTATTTTTTTATTTTACTTATATTGTATTACTGCAATAAGTTGTAGGAGTAAGTAAGCAATAAGTTGTAGGAGTGGTAGGACCACACTGTCGACAGTTATCTGTCTACAGCCGCGGGCCGGTCCGTCCGGGGCAGTACCATGCTCTCGCAGAAAATCGACGTCTGAGTAGTAGCAATTTGTTACTGCGCTTCGTTCGGTGAGCGAGAGAGCCGGAAGCCCAACTTTCTTAGGGTGATTGCTTGTGCAGGGTTTTGGTGGTGCCCTTGGTATCACCGAGTCTCAATGCACGCATTCACACTTCCTTCGCTTCCTTCGCGGTAGGCAACGGCCTTGTAAAGGTCCATGAGCGGTAGCAACACTTACCACCAGGTGTACTGTTTGCTCGTTTGCCACCGTTTGCAATAAAAAAAAAAAAAAAAAAAAAAAAGTTTTTGTGATAGTTTGCTTGTGATGTATGTTTGCTTGCAATTAGATACTTTCGCTTATTGCTGTAAATTAATTTCTATTTTTTTACTTATTATTGATTTATAATACTTTCTTATCCAGGAAAAAGCAGAAAACACTGCAAAGGAATGCACTAAATCAAATAATTTTCAAGTTTTAAATGGTAATCGAACGCCTACGAATACAGATGTTTTGATCAACTTAATCTCAGAGAATACTAAAGTTAATGAGAGCAAGGAGAATAATAATTTGCGCATGTCTCCCTTTTCCGTCTCACCAGCGCCAGGATGTATTAATGGAGCAAGCTCAGCTCCGTGTTTCGACGGCATGACCAACGAACAAATACAGAATTATCTAATCACAAAATTTGAAAACCTATCCCTACCAAACGATAATGTGGATGCAAAACCAACAATAAACTACAATCAACAGTTCTTTCAAAACAGCAGGGCTTTCCCTAATATCCCACCGCTTACGAATCACTACAGCAATTCCGATCTAGCGAGCTTAATGAACCATAAAGTATACAAGGATATGGGTAGCTCTACTGACGAGCTCCTTGATATTGCACAAGCAATGAGTGTGGGTCATTCCGAAAACTCACTATACAGCACCAGCCAACCGAGTACATCTAAAGATTCATCCGCTGATGGTTTCAGTTCGGACGATGAAATACCATTTATAATGCCATTATCTCATAACTGCACATTGACCGCTACCAGTGAAGATGGTCGCGTGAGGTTGATTGTGCCTGTCAGTCCATCTGAGAGTACTTCAGATGTTATAGAATCTCAGACGAAATCTGTCAGTAATTCTGGTAATACATTGAAGGTGCCAGTACCGTCACGTTCTACATCAATGCTAGCTCCTACCGCTCCGATCACGCGTACTACAAGCGAAAAGGTACCGAATCGCAGTGAGATGATGGCAGCACTTCGATCCCAATGGACTCGACATACTACTAAATAATTTTGAAGCAACTATAAGACAATCATCAACAAAATATACTGAGTCACGTTACCTAAACATTATTTACATATTTCTTCTTAAAATATCTATCTTTTCGGATGTCTGTGTAAATATTTAAAAATATATATTAGATTCTTTTTGTTTTAGAGTAGTTAGCACGTTCATAAAATGGGAGACTAATTATGGTGCCAAAGTTTGCCACATCAAGTTGATCGGCGTTAAATTGAAAAACTTAAAATTAAATGTTATTTTTTTCTATTACATATCATATTCACTTACATTTAAACTTGAAGTTATTTTTGTACCAAACTTGTATCATGTTATAACATATCCTTTATCATATCGATATGAAACTACGTTTCAGTTTTATGATCCATATTGTTATAGTTATGAAGTGCAAAACCTGGAGCGATATTTACGATTTAGATGAGTAATAAAAATGTAATAGCCCATTATCGGTGGAGTTTTAGCTTTTGAATTATTCAGTCATCATTGTGATAATTGTGTTAAAGAATATTACTTATTTTATAATAATATCTAATGTAGCAGATTATTTAATAGTTGCATATTATGCAGTATTAGATTCTTAATTATCTAGATGTCAAATTTAAGTAAATTATAGTTGTAATATTTATTTACAATCGGTATCAATAGCTATGATTGTTATATGTAGCTCTTCTTAATATATGTATACAAAATGTATTTTACACAAATATCCCGTTATATTAAACTAATACAATGTAATACACGAATTACATCAGTAATATAGTTAAATTGTTAAATATTAATCTGAATACAAGTAACCACATATTTATTGAATTTAGTGAATAATCAGGTCATTCTACATTATCACAATAATATTTTATGGATATTGTCTATTTAACATAGTCCATACTTAAAATTAAATTTTACATTTTTTAATATAGTATTACAGCTGAAATTATATATAAACTTACGCTAAAGAGTATATCATCATCGTTAAAATTCTTCTATTAGGCACAGGTGTCGTCTCAAAGTAAAAGTGGTTCAGATATAGACTATTCCTAATATAGCAACAGTAAAACTCCGAAAGTTTTAAGATTCGAACTCTCACTTACCTTGCAGATTGAACTGGATATTTATCTTGGCGCTCTTCAGTTTTATATTAATCCTAGTGCTAAAAATAGGAAATGAATCTTTCTCTTCTCTCAATTTTTAGGATTATTTTAATAATTAAAATATACTCTATTTTAATTTACTTAAATGACCAATAAACACTTTATGCGTCATACTTAAATTACATATCACCTCTTTATTATTAAAATTGTCCTTAAAATTTATTCATTATTAAGGAATTCCTTATGTAATACGTAATTAAGTATCACAGATTTAATTAACAAAAATAAGCACTTTCTGATTGGGAAATTACATTTCGTAAATTAATTAGGTTAATCATTATAAAATAATGTCAAAATTATTTATTTTAGATAAACATTTCGTTAATTTAGATATTGAACGATTTTAACCTCTGTCAGATGTTTACGCGAGTACTAAACTTTTGAAATTAAACTATTTTTACGGATTTATATTTCTTTTTTAATTACACGAATCTTAATCATGGTCACGGGAGTACTCATGCGAAGTAAAAATAGTTTTATTTCAGATATTAGTCGATTTTCTAGTCAATGAGCCAAACATTTATGTTATGATTAATCTAGTAAATTCTTAAGTCTTAAAACAGTATAACTGTGGAATAGATCTTAAATTTAGGAGGTACATTAACATTAGGAGCAAGCATTATAAAGAAAAAGTATAACAAAAATTTGTTACTTAGGTTTGAACCTAAACCATGATAAATTTCCATGGATCTACTTATCTCAAGATCGAGTGTTCAATAAATTATATGCAAATATAGTTGTATAAATTTTATAGTTTAAAGAGCTCTATTCATTTAATTCATATATTTTATCGAAAAGATTTTTGATTGCGACTTTATCATTCAATAAACTCAATTTTTATTACTTTGAAAACAATAATAGAGGGGAAACTTTTTCAAATATCTAATTCTTCTAAGTCTCTATCTAGAGAATCAACTTCAAAAAAAGGATATGAGTTTACTTTCTGTTTGCTGATTATTTGTATGTAATCTAATATATAAAAGAAATAAAACTCGATATAAACCCATATTCCAACACGTCTGACCAACGTGGAATAGTAGGTCAATTCCCCTCCCATTATGGAGGAGGGCTGAACCCAACAATGGGACTTATATAGGCTGAGAAGATGATGAAATCTAATATACAAATTAATATTGAACTAGGGATGATCGATATTAGAAAAACATCGATGTTGACATCAATGTCATAATCCGAAACCCAAAATCGATGTTCGATATTTATCGAAAACCAAACATCGGTGTTGGATAA
This sequence comes from Lymantria dispar, assembly GCA_032191425.1. Lineage (NCBI taxonomy): Eukaryota > Metazoa > Arthropoda > Insecta > Lepidoptera > Erebidae > Lymantria > Lymantria dispar. The sequence continues at coordinate 18,168,570 of CM063440.1, forward strand.
CATCGATGATTATTGCATTAATAATTGACAAAGAAATGAGATACGGTGAAATCGTTACGTTTTACCTCGTTTCATTGAATAATGAACAGGTGGAGATAGCTATCCCCCTGAGGACGTAACAGCGTTCATAGAAGACATAATTTGTTTCGTTGCATTGGTCGTACGTGCGACCGTGAGTTAACATCGATGATCAATTCCGTTAACATCGATGTTTTTGCTTTCAACATCGATGATCATCGAGCATCCCTATTTTGAACCTATAAATCCATGTTAATAGTTGTTACAAATATCATATAGTTCGTAAGCATGTATCGTTTTCACAAACTACGCCGCTATTCTTTGTATGTGTGATATTTATATACTCAATTAGTAGTCGTTAGAAACGATGTCAATATTTCAAGCATAAATGTTCAATGTTAACATAATATGTTGTAGAAAATAGCAAAATGTTTACATATCTTTATGAAGTATCATTTAAAATTATAATCACCGTTATAATAAAACTATTGTCAACAAAAATAATAGTAATTAATGTTATACAAATAAAAACACTCTCAATAACGTTGTATCATTCCAGACCATTTATGCAATTATTTTATTCTACTCAGTTACTTCTATCGTTATAGCCGTTGAATTATTAAAACATCTAAATGCATCAGCAATGTTGTTTTAATCTACACTAATATTATAAAGAGGAAAATTTGTATTTTTGTGTGTGTGTGTGTGTGTATGTTTGTAATGAATAAACTCAAATACTACTGTGCCGATTTCCATAATTCTTTCACCATTGCAAAGCTTCATTATCCCTAAGTAACATAGGTTATATTTTATCCTGGTATTCCCACCGGAACGGGACCTACGCGGGTAAGGTCACTGTAACCAAAGCGAAGACAGGGCGGGTTGCTAGTGCATTATAAATTGTCCTAGCATCGTCGTTTTCGTCTTACCTCATACACGTCCCACTGTTGGGCTCAGGCCTCCTTCACTATGACAGAGAAATTGACCTACTGTACCATGATTGACCTACTATACTATACCACGCTGGTCAGGTGTGTTAATACAGGGTTATGTTTCAAGTTTTCCTTCTCTTACATAGATACTATATACATATTATATCCTTTAGTCGTCTTTTACAACACCCACGGGCAAGAGAATGGGTGGTGAATTGTATTCTTACTCCGTCACCACAAGAAAACTCTCTTCTATTTTCTACATCTTATTATATTTATTTCTTCTATATTTAACTAAACTAGTGGTCGGCGTGTGGTCGAAATTCGGCCATAATTCATTTTAATTAATTTTTCTGCTACACAATTTTCTTTAATTTTATTTATGTATAATTGTAAATTGAGCAAGCTGTATTTTACTAACAACTAATATATAAGCACACATCTCTATTCACAAACTAAGTAGTACTATCTCTATTAGACATTGTGATCATAATTATGATTGTTTAACATTCAGTTCGACCAGAGATTTTAACCGTAAACAAAAGTGTATAAGCGTTGCTACGCAACACACTCACATAAACGTGTGTGTGTGTGTGTGTGTGTGTGTAGTGTGCGTAATGCCTTTTTTAATGAATTTAATGTATTTTTAATCCATTATTATATTAAATTTTAGTTTTCTGCACTTCTCCTCGATATATTCTTCAACTGTGCCAAATTACATATTTGTCCGTGCGCGAAATTTTCGTAAAAAGGGGTACAAAGTTTTTGCTTCACGTATTTATATATAGATTCACTTTGGGGACGCAGTAAGAATAAAGTTCACCACCCTCTCTCTTGCCTGTGGGTGTCGTAAAAAACGACTAAGGAATGTGGTATGCAGATAACATGCAAAAAAAGAAAAATTTCTTCTAAAACTCCATATCAACACGTTTCACCAGCATGATGTTGATTTGCCTCCCATTGTAACAAAGACCCGTGGGCCTACTCTTGAAATCAATTCTAATTTCGAATCCGCTTCGATTCCAATCTCACCAAACTTATATTTGGTACTCTTGAACAAAATTGAGAATGAATTTTTCGCGTTCGTCGTTGTTATTTTCACCAAATGTGCCATGTTTTCTTACTTTAAATTAATAACGTTATCGAATTCGATCACCACAAAGACGCTTTCGTGAAATTGTGCAACATTAACGATTTTAAACTATATCAAAATCACGTCGGGAGCAGCAAATATTTGACTTAATCGACGAGAGTGGAATTCATTTAGTTTAGAAACGTTCCACCTAATTTGATTCCAATCGGGCGCTAGTTTCGTTTTCAAGAGTACCAAATTTGCTCAAATTCGAGCTGCGATTGGATTTAGGATTGGAATTGAGATTCAAGAGTAGGCACACTGAGCTCAACAACGGGACTTATGTGGGTGAGATGATGATGTTGATATTAGTGCTGGGCATTAGGCTTCCTTATAATATGAGAGTTTGGTTACTATATTTTTTCTTTGGTCATCGCACCCGTCGCTCGGCTCCGTCCGGGGCGACAGAGGGGCGGCACGCGGCCCCATAAGCCACCGTAACACGTCGCCTTCATCTTTGGGCCGACCACCGGTACCTAGTTCCTTGTCCTCCGTGGTCGCTTTCACGCTTAAACCACTGAACCGATTTCAAAAATTCTTTCACTATAGGAAAGCTAAAATATCAAGGAGTAACATATCCTATATGTTATCTCGATATTCCCACGGGAATAAGAACTACGCGAGTAAGGCGGCTGGAACCGAAGCGAAACGAGGGCGGGTTGCTAGTGAAAGTATAAATATACTTCAAATACAACATATATTTTGTTTAGGTATATATTAATTAATTATCGTGCTGTGTGGTAGCGGCTTCGAATACTACCAACCCTTGCTTTGCTCGTGGGTGTCGTAAAAGACGACTAAGAGCCCTAGATTGACCCGGACCAACTCTATCTGGTACCATTTGGGTCAACGATTACATTCCCAAGGAGGGTTGACGTCAGGCAGGCGGCCGGTCATAAAAGTCATTGCCGAAACTTTTTTCAATATGACAAAACAGATGACATATTGCGTCGACCCCAAGTAATTGGGATAAGAGCAAGATGATGATGATATTAATTAATTATCATATGTAGATATTCAGTTATAAAACGATAAAAAAGGGTGACTTTTCTAATCAAATATATATAAATTTTGGATCAATTTCCCGTTTCGTGACGGAGTCAGAATGCAATTCGCTACTCCCTCTCTTGCCCGTGGGTGTCGTAAGAGACGACTAAGGAATTAAATATACATATAATAACTAAGCAGGAGACGGAAAATTCGAAACAAAATCCTATACCAACACGTCTGACCAGCGTGGTATAGTAGGTCAATTGCCCTCCTATGGAGTGGAGGAATGGAGAGAGAGAGTGGAGGCTCAAGCCTAACAGTGGGACGTATATGAGCTGAAATGGTGATGATGAATTTTTTGATCAAGACAAAGTATTAAAGACCTTATAATATGAATTAAGGAGTCTGGAACTTTACAGCAAGGAATATAATGCTTTCTGATGTTTGCGCAAGTATTATACACTAGCTTTTGCCCGCGGCTTCGCCCGCGTAAAAGTTGGCTTGCATATTTCTTTTTATTGTGTTATTGTGGTGACGGAGTAAGAATACAATTCACCACTCCCTATCTTGCCCGTGGATGTCGTATAAGACGACTATGGGATATATACACATAACATCTATGCAAGAGAAGGAAAACTCGAAAAATGAAACCCTATACCAACATATCTGACCAGCATGGTATAGTAGGTCAAATTCCCTCCCATTATGGAGGAGGCCCGAGTCCAAGAGTGGGAAGTATGTGGGCTGCGATGATGATGATGATGATATTTCTTAATTTAAGAAATACTCTGTGTGTCAATTTTCATCCAAATCTGGTCAACAGTTTACGCGTGATCGAGTAAGAAAGATTCAAATAACTACACAAATTTTTATATTTGAATATTACTTCCACCCTTGTAGTTTAAATTCACGTGGAAAGACGATGATAAATATGGCCATCCATCCATGATAGGTTTCCATTGGTGAAAAAGAATAATATTGATCAAACTCCTGTAGTTTCACCCACGTAGACCCCATTGCCATGCGAATGCCGAGATAAAAATTGCCTATGTTACTCGCTGATATTATAAGTCTGCATAGGTGAAAAAAAAATTGTACTTATAAATCCCATACAAATATCCAAGATAAAAATTGCCGTAAACGTAGCTTCCTATTGTTGAAAGAATTTTAAAGATTAAGACTAAGGTGTCTCACGTCCAACAAATAATCCGTAAAAGTTGTTTTATTTACAATGTGTAGTGTTCGCGTAAACATCAGATATCATTATCCATCTGGTACCATTTGAGTCAACGATTACATTCCCAAGGAGGGCTGACGTCAGGCAGGCGGCCGGTCATAAAAGTTATTGCCGAAACTTTTTGCAATATGTCAAGGCAGATGACATGTTGCGTCGACCCCAAGTAATTGGGATAAGAGCAAGATGATGATGATGATCCATTAAATGTCCGCGATTTCACCCGCATTGTGCCCGGGCCCGTAGGAATATTGGGATAAAAAAATAGCCTAAATATGTTCATCATCATTTCGTCTCATATACGTCCCACTGCTGGGCTCGTGCCTCCTCCATAGTAGGAGGGAAATTAACCTTACTATACCATGCTGGTCAGGCAGGTTGGTATAGGGTTTTGTTTCGAGTTTTCCATCTCTTGCATAGATGTCATATGCGTAATATATCCCTGAGTCGTCTCTTACGACATCCACGGGTAAGAGAGGGGGTGGTGAATTGTATTCTTACTCCGTCACCACACGGAATAAAACCTAAATATGTTACTCGCTTAAAATTAGCTTTCCGTTAGTGAAATAATTTTAAAATCGATTAAATTCTCACAGTTCCTCCAGCCACACCGGGATAAAATATAACCTTGGATAAAATATAGCCTAAGTTATTCCTTATGTAAGGCTTGGTAGACCTGGTGGTAAAGTATTATCAGTATTGGTGCAGCCGTTTTGAAGATTACCCGTATCGAATAGACAGACAAAAAAAATTGAGCCGTTTTGAGGGCTTCGTACCCAAAGGGTAAAAACGGGACCCTATTACTAAAACTTCGCTGTCTGCCTTTCCGCCTGTCTGTCACCAAGTTGTATCTCAAGGACCGCAATAGCTAGACAGTTGAATTTTTTACAAATTATGCATTTCTGTTGCCGCTATAACAATAAATATTAAAAACAAAATAAAATAAATATTTAAGGGGGCTCCTATACAACAAACGCAATTTTCCCCTTTTTTATAGATAATGGTACGGAACCCTTCGTGCGTGACCCCGACTCGCACTTGGCCGGTTTTTTAGACATATGTAGGTATCGTGCAAATAATTGTGTGAGCATAAATAAAACCTATTATTTTGACAACAAATAGACGCTTCAAATTTGTTTATTTCTAGAGATAGAAAATTGGATTAATATCTTGATTTTAACTTACTGTCTGGTAGCGGCTAAGAATATTATAACACTTTCATTGTTTGTGGGTGTCGCAAAATTCTACTAAGACAAAGATTTACATTGACCTGGACCAATTGGTGATGCCATCTAGCCAGCTATGTCGTCTGGCAGGCAGCTGGTCATAAAATGTTGCTAAAAGAACCTTTGCAATATATCTACGATGGCAGAGGACCGAATACATATTGCGTCGATCCAAAGTAATCTTGATAAGCGAGCATTAAGAAAAAATAATGGGGTAACCCAAGAAAGCCGATCGTGTACTAAAATGATCGTTCCTAGGCTCAGTGATATCGGTTTTACGCTTTTCACCTCTTTAGGGGTAAAATTGCAAAAACTCTTTTTTAGTGAGCACTTTCCCCAAGAAAGAGAACTTTGTACAAAATTTCACGTTTCTAGTAGGGATGTGACTTGGAGGGAAAATAATCGATTTTTTAAATAATCGATTTTTTGTTCTTCAAAATAAATCGATTATAAAATAATCGATTAATTAAAAATAAATAATCGATTATAAAATAATCGATTTTTCCCAACAGGATTATGATGACTTTTTTTTAGGAAATGTGAGCTTCATCTTCTAATATAGTATGAAATACTGCGCGCAGTATTGTGATGACCTTATTTTTTTAGGAAAATCGATTTTATTATAAAAATAATCGATTTTCTATTATTTTGAAAATCGATTGTAAAAATCGATTATTACAAAAAAAAATCGATTAATAATCGATTATTATAAAAATCGACCTAATGATTTCGGATATACATTTTTCACCCCCTTAGAGATTGAATTTTAAAAACTAATTTCTTAGAGCTCATTTACAACAAAAGAAAGAGAATCGCACAATACAGAGAAATACATAGTTTTACGTTCCTAGCCCCAATAGTTTCGGCTATACGATTTTCACCCCCTTAAGGGGTGATTTTCCAAAAATCCTTCGCTAGATCTCGTGTACCCCAAGAAATACAACGGTGTAAAAAAAAATTACGTTTCTAGGCCCAGTGGTTTCGGCTTTATGCTTTTTTGTCTTTTAGGGGTTAAATTTTATCCCCATATAAATGAAATTTCCGAAATGCTAGAATAAATATTTATTTATATATTATCAAGTGCCTTAATACAAAGATTCATGGTTATATCATCGAAAATGATAAATTTGCATACTAAATGTCATCCCCTATTTCAACCCCTTATACCCATTTCTTCGCGATTTCTTTGCTAGAGCTCGTGTACCCTAAGAAATTCTACGGTGTAAAAAAAAAATTACGTTTCTAGGCCCAGTGGTTTAGGCTTTATGCTTTTTTGTCTTTTAGGGGTTGAATTTCATCCCCATATAAATGAAATTTCCAAAACGCTAGAATAAATATTTATTTATATATTATCAAGTGCCTTAATACAAAGGTTCATGGTTCTATCATCGAAAATGATAAATTTGCATACTAAATGTCATCCCCTATTTCAACCCCTTATACACATTTTTTCGCGATTTCTTTGCTAGAGTTCGTGTACCCTAAGAAATTCTACGCTGTAATAAAAAATTACGTTTCTAGGCCCAGTGGTTTAGGCTTTATGCTTTTTTGTCTTTTAGGGGTTGAATTTCATCCCCATATAAATGAAATTTTCAAAACGCTCGAACAAATATTTATGTATATATTATCAAGTGCCTTAATACAAAGATTCATGATTCTATCATCGAAAATGACGAATTTCCATACAAAATGTCATCCCCTATTTAAACCCCTTATACACATTTTTTCGCGATTTCTTTGCTAGAGTTCGTGTACCCTAAGAAATTCTACGGTGTAATAAAAAATTACGTTTCTAGGCCCAGTGGTTTAGGCTTTATGCTATTTTGTCTTTTAGGGGTTGAATTTCATCCCCATATAAATGAAATTTCCAAAACGCTAGAATAAATATTTATTTATATATTATCAAGTGCCTTAATACAAAGGTTCATGGTTCTATCATCGAAAATGATAAATTTGCATACTAAATGTCATCCCCTATTTCAACCCCTTATACACATTTTTTCGCGATTTCTTTGCTAGAGTTCGTGTACCCTAAGAAATTCTACGGTGTAATAAAAAATTACGTTTCTAGGCCCAGTGGTTTAGGCTTTATGCTTTTTTGTCTTTTAGGGGTTGAATTTCATCCCCATATAAATTAAATTTTCAAAACGCTCGAACAAATATTTATGTATATATTATCAAGTGCCTTAATACAAAGATTCATGATTCTATCATCGAAAATGACGAATTTCCATACAAAATGTCATCCCCTATTTCAACCCCTTATACCCATTTTTTCGCGATAAAAAGTAGCCTATGTCCTTTCTCAAGCTTTAGTCCATCTCTGTACCAAATTTCATCAAAATCGGTTCAGTGGTTTAGACGTGAAAGCGTAACAGACAGACAGACAGACAGACAGAGTTACTTTCGCATTTATAATATTAGTAAGGATAAGGATTGTAAATAGACCGATGACCATGTACGCTGTAAAGTACGTCAGGCAATTAATAATCAAATACGAAATCCGTAAAAGTATTTTTATTTACAATGAAAGCAATAGTTTTAATATTATCTTAAAAAATCCTGAAGGGATATACACATGTGTCATAAAAGAGCCAAGAGATAGCATCACTGCAAAAGAAAACTTGATAATAAATCCCTATACTAAACTGCCTTCATCGCATCATCATCATTGTAGCCCAAATACGTCCCACTGTTGGGCTCGGGCTCCTCCACAATGGGAATTCGACCTACTATACCATGCTGGTCAAACATGTTAGCATAGGGTTTCATTTCTAGTTCTCCTTCTCTTACTCAGATCCCATGTGCATATTATATCCTTTAGTCGTCTTTTACGACTAGTGTTACTTGGGTAACACTAATCGTAAAAGACGAGATGACAGATGACGATGATGCAAGACCAAGACGAGACTTGGACTAGTCTTGGTCTTGGTCTTGCAACATCACACCTGGTCTCGTCTTGGTCTTGGTATTGCGCACTCGAGTCTTGGTCTTGCAGCAAGAGTCTCGCAAAGTCTTGCAAGTCTTGTAGTTGGAATAACGTAACAGTCATTTATCACGGTAAGAAAAATCCAACTTAATTAATCAAATATCAACCTATCCTATCTATCCATCTTTTTTTTTTTTTGTACACGTTGTGAAAATGCATTTACGCACAGTCCCCCGCCAGTGGCGGGGATTGTGTGGAACTCACCGGCCACGTCCGCAACCGGAATACCCACTAAAACCACAGCAGCCCCTTCCGCGCTTTTACGGGGTGCCGGAGGGATCGTCTGATGACATTCAATCCCCGGCACCCCAACGCATGGCCGTCTGGCCACGTCCTATCGTCATTATTCAGGGCGGTGGGAGAAGGTGCGCATATTATCGCCTCCTCCTCCCGGGTCGCCGGCGACGGAGCGAGTCAGCAGAGGCGCTTGCCTCGCGTTCCCGCTCCGCCGCTTCCTTCCTGGATATGACGGCCTCGCAAAATGAGGCCATAGACGACCAGCACCTGTCGCTGCCGAGCATCTTTGTGATAACGGTCGGCAGCGACAGGTCCGCTCCGAGAACCGCCGACAGGTCGTGGCGCTGAGGCCCCCAGGCGGGGCATACTTCCAATGTGTGGCGCGCATCATCAGTTGGCGCGCCACACTCATGACATCCGGGGGCTTCTTTTCTTCTAATCATATGCAGGTACTTACCGAAGACCCCGTGTCCGGTAAGCACCTGCGCCATCCTTAATGTTAGGTTGCAATGCTTCCTTGTGAGCCAGCGGTGGAGATGCGGCGCAACCACCTCCACAGTCCCCCGCCCTGCTACGAGGGACTCCAGGTCTTCCCTCCATCGCCGGATAACCTCCCTCCGGGCCACTTCTTGCGCTCTGCCCAGTCTCCTTGCAGAGACTTGCCCGCCGTTGGCCCGCGCTGTGGCACGGAGCTGGTAAACTTCCGCCAACGCCTCAGCCATAAGCGGCCAAGGCGGGCACCTATCTATCCATCTGCTAGCCTATAGTCCACTATTGAATATAACCCTTACCACTGAGAAAATGACTCTCCTATTCCCTTGTGTTACATTGAACAGCGTTCCTACTCCTATAGCAAAAGAAGGCATTTCGACCCTGTTTTCTTAAGACGTCACCACACGGGGCAGTTAATACAATAAATTTTATGTCATTTTAAATATTTTTATAGTAACTGGGAGTGTTTATATTCCCCTTCAAGTTAACAATATCCGCCATACCTAATAGCTGCGCTATAAAAAGGAATGTGTTAATGACGATTTTTATACCTATAATTCTACCTACCTACCTCTAGATATGTTTAATACTAGCTGTTCCAACAGCTTCGCTTGCTTGACTTACGTATCCAAATAATGCTATTATTTCGTTTAAATAACTATATCGCCCCCTGGCATTAAAAACAATATCACCACTTATAATATCCTACACATACCTACTTTAATCACAATTTTTTTTATCTAAATAGGTAGTTGCTGTAACACAGGTACTTACCAGACACGGGGTCTTCGGTCAGGTACTTACCGGACACGGGGTCTTCGGTAAGTACCTGCACAGAATAGGACGACAAGAGTCCCCTGGATGCCATGAGTGTGGCGTGCCAAATGATGACGCGCGTCACACATTGGAAGTATGTCCCGCCTGGGGGCCGACAGGTCGTGGCGCTGAGGCGACCTGTCGCTGTCATCCATCATATTACTGATGCTCGACAGCGACAGGTGCTGGACGTCGATGGCCTCTTTCTGCGAGGAGGTCATCACAAGGAAGGAGGCCGTGGAGCGGGAACGCGAATCACTTGCATCCGCTGACTCGCTCCGCCGGCGGCGAATAGGGAGGAGGAGGCGCTGATATGCCCATCTCCTCCCACCGCCTTGATTGACGACAGAATGTGACCTGAAAGCCTTGTGTAGGGATGTCGGGGATCGAATGTCAAAAGACGACCTTTCCGGCACACGGTAAAAGCGCGGAAGGGACCGCTGTGGTTTTAGTGGGTATTCCGAAAGCATAGGCGGCCGGCGAGTCCCACACTCCCCCTCGTTTGTCACCAGTGGGGGATAGCGCGTAAACAGCATTGCCACAACGACAAAAAAAAAAGGTAGTTGCTGTAACAACGGCTACTACGGAGAACGCTTAACAGCTTTAAAATTTTGTCCGATTTGTTAGCCTTTATAGACACTGCTCCGGACCAATTTACTAATATGTATGTCCCAGTGTTATGTATTAGAGCCTAAAACTTTTCTGGATAAACAGACTATCTGACAAAATAACATTCTTTTGGAAAAATGATTTCTGATGTTTACGCGAATATTATACATTTTAAATAAAACCACTTTACGGATTTTATCGCGTTTGTATTTGATTTTTGATTACCCGACGTTTCGAACAGCATTCATGGTCACGGGTGGACTTAGATGTCTCACGTCCAACAAGTCATCGTTACTGCAGAAAATTTATAATTATCTACCCGATACAGAAATTAGTTATTAAATATTGACCCACATTTTGATACAAAATTTATTGCCAGTGTAAGAAGAAAATGATTCTATATGAAAAAATTATATTGTTTATGGTTAGTAATAATTAAACATTAAAATTAATTGTAATTATATTTAAAAATTAACTAATAATCTAGTATACTACCACCGGATCGGAACATGGTCACACTGAGAAAGATCCGGCAAGAAAACTCAGGTAACATGATGCTAAATTAAAGTTAATTTTGAAGGCGGCTTACTTTATGTTACTAAAAGGTTTTAATTTATAAAATTATCTTTAGTTATTATCATTGTGGGTCAAATCTATACAATATGAGCTCACGGTGTCTTGCAGTCTTGTGGTGGTCTTTTTGGATTTGTTTTTAATAATGTTTATAACAGGATCCCAGCTTGATGGTAACACCCAGCAATCCTCTCTATTGAAATTTTTGTGTTTTTTAATCTCAATAGCCTCGCGTACCATTCTAGGCAGGTATCGGTGTTCTTTTGCGAGGATTTGTGGTTTATCAAACCTGATGTTATGGTGGGCGCGGTCCTGACTATGTTCACAGACTGCAGACCTAGTGTCACGGCGGTGCTTCACATCGGCTATGTGTTCTTTGATCCGAGTTCTTATGGATCTCTTTATTTGTCCAATGTAAGAGAGACCACTGTCACAGTCAAGTTTATATACTCCTGCATCTTGTAAAGGGATCTGGCACTTGACAGGTGGTAAGAATTGGCTAATCCTCTTCAGTGGCTTAAAATAAGTTTTAATGGAAGAGCGTTTCAGGATGTAGCCAATCTTGTCAGTGACTCCTTTGACATAAGGTAGTTATGCAGGAAGGCGCTCAACTGTGGGTGGTTTCACTTGGTCTCTGCGACGGGGGCGAGGAACTGGCAGCTTGTTTGCACGTAGCACCTGCTTGACATGCTGCAGCTCCCCAGCCAGGTGTTCATCGTCACAGATTCCTCGTGCTCTCTGCAACAAAGATTTACACACGGTAGCTAACTGTGAACGGGGATGATGAGAATCACCGTTCAAGTATCTGTCTGTATGTGTTGCCTTACGATACACTGTATGACTCAAGGTGTTATTAGGGTTACGTATAACCAAAATGTCTAAGAAGGCTAAAAAGTTATTTGACTCCAGTTCCATAGTGAATTGAATTTTTGGATTAATGAAGTTAAGATGGTTTAGGAATATGGTTATTTTGTCTGTGGGTAATATTGTGAAAGTGTCATCTACGTACCGCTTGTAGAACCTGGGTGTGACAGGTGAGCTTGATAAGGCCGTCTCCTCGAAGTCCTCCATGAATATATCGGCAACGACAGGGGAGACCGGTGAGCTCATAGCCATCTACTGGAGTGGCACCCGTGACCATGAACGCTGTAAAGTGTTCGAAACGTCGGGTAATCAAAAATCAAACACAAACGCGATAAAAGCCGTAAAGTAATTCTTTTGGAATATTTTCTAAAATTAGGGCGTTCAAATAAACAATTTCTCCCGATTTATGATAAGTAATAGTATAGATAATAATAGTTTTTAGTAATATACCTATGAAGAGGGTCACCAAATGTATGATATTCGTCGTCATCGTCTCAGTTCATAAAAGTGCCACTGCTGGGCTTAATCTTCCTCCCAGTAGGAGGAAGATTGATCTACTATACCACGTTGGTCAGACATGTTGGTATAGGATTTTATTTCTAGTAATTTTACTTCTCTTTCACATCAACATTGCGATCTTTATGTATGCATACCGATCTACGCATAATAATTATTTTTGCGAGTCTGAGTGTTATTTGTGTAGATTAATTGTAGGCATACTTCTATGTCCAACAGTGGACGTCGTTGGGCTAATGAATAAACGGATATATAAATATAATGGGCAAGAGCATTCTCGTGTGAAACTTATCAAGACTAACTAACAGGGTGATGATTATGGTATTTTTGCCCTTCAGCCTTTCCAAAGAGTAATTCTGAAAGACAATGATCACCGTGGTATAGTAGGTCAATTTCTCTCCTATTAGCCATTCGGAACATCCAAACCATTCTGTTTAGATTAATAATTGGAACCGGTAGATGGCGCTGCGATCGATTTCAAGAAGAATTAAATTTTTTACTTTTTACAAATTTGAACAGAACAACGTCTGTCGGGTCAGCTAGTATATATATATATGTCACCGGATTATTGTACGAACCGTTAGTTTATAAACTATCTAGTCAGATTATAAACTATCGATAGATTGTGAACGGACACAAAAATCTACAATCTAACGCTTATATTTTCGTAAGATTATAAACTGACTATGTTCAACCGTCAAATTGTGATTTTAATACTTTTAACCATCAGTTAAAAGAAATGACCCAATCACAGCACTGTCTTACAATTTCTCGCCTGCGAATTTGTGAACGGTCCTCTGATTGGTTGGCGTTATAGATAGCATGTGTTCGTGTGTATAGAGTTACAAACATAATTATCAGCAATTAAAAAGTTCATTGTCAGCAAATATTATCGTACATTATTAAATACCACCAAAAAACTGTTTTCAATATCTTTAATTTGATGTAATGTAGTAATGTCGCTAAAATAATAATGGCGGCGGGACAGATGGTGAAAACAATGATTCGTTGAACAAATCGGCGTGCACTTTGCGTTTTGTTCACAATTTGACGGTTGAACATAGTCAGTTTATAAACTTACGAAAATATAAGCGTTAGATTGTAATTTTTTGTGTCCGTTCACAATCTGTCAATAGTTTATAATCTCACTAGATAGTTTATAAACTAACGGTTCGTACAATTTTACGGTGACATATATACAATAATTGCTCGTTTAAAGATATAAGATTTAACTAACGTTGTAGCTATATTTATCAACTACATCAAAGAGCCGTCCGTACTTTACTTATCATTAATCATGATTAGATTATTGCTCTAAATAAATCTTAAAATATTTAAGTCTATTTAAGTTTAATATTTAAGTTATATCTATGCATTTTTAAAGTGGCTAATAATAATCTTTTTACATAAATTTGATATTAGAGTTAGTCGTTATGCGATATATATGTGAGTGCATGTGTATCAAGATAGTATTAGTGGGTAATTAGCTTTCCCTAAATAAAATTTATATCTATATATACAAAACATAAAAATCGTTACCTACATTTGTCCGACTATGAAACCATCCAATAAGTGTCGCAAACTTGATTCATTGAAAAGGTAATAATGCAAAAATGGTTTTGAACCACTATGACGATAGATTAGGTACATTTTACCATTTTTTTTATTTTTTATGAGTGGGCTATGGTAAGCGCACGCGCGGTCCAATCCATCCGGGGCGATGAAAGGACGGCGCGCGGGCCCATAACCCACCCGTACCCACGTCACCTCGTTGTTGGGCCGACCACCGGAGCAGATGTGTCTTGTCGTCAGTCGTCGGCCCGACGGAATACCCTTTCGGGTAACGTCACCTCTCGACGTCCTGGGACGCCGGTCGCCGTCGCGCGGTCAGCCTCTCTGCGGGTGACGGACAATTCCCCGGTCCGATCACCCGCGGCCTCGACTAGGGCGACATTAGGCGCAGATACTCGCGCCTGCGCCGCCCGAGAGGTTCATTTACTTTACACTTTCACTTATTTACATTTTCACCATACCATTTTAGTCAAAAGCAAGCAGGCAATAACATCGAATGTTGCCGACAGTTTTCATATTTAAAGAAATGTATTTTTTGATGTTTCGGCATTATGGGAAAATGTTCCGTCGGGTCGAACTTTCTCTCAGGTCGACCACTGAAGTCAAGGAACTCAACGACAAAGGCGACGTGCTATATGCGTGGGTTACGCGGCCGCGCGCCGCCCCTCTATCGCCCCGGGCGGCGGATGCGGTGACCGTAGTCCACCACCAAAAAAAAAAAAAATGGAAAAATGCAATAAATATGGTTTAAATAATACAGTTTACAGTTTGATAATATCGAAACGAACTACTGCAACTACTTTAACACCTCAGAAATGCACCTCAGTATTAAACTAGTATCAAGGAATGAGGATATATATTTACGCATATCTCGTCAATGATTCTGATAATTCGGATCCTATTCTATCAATTTTGGATAGAGACAGAAATCTCGCCAGAAAAAATGTCACATGAAATCTTTCGTTTTTAAGTTCACGTTCAGTTTATACAGTTCGTACAGTTCATACATTTCAATATTAACCTCGAGTATAACACTGAAATTAATAAATCCAATAAAAACCTTAAATAAAAGCAGTCATCTATATATACCAATAAATAAAATTGGAGTGTCTGTTTGTAATGTGTATGCTCACACGGTTATTTGCACTAGCCGAGGCCGCGGGTGACGTGACCGGGGATTAGTCCGTCACCCGCCGAGAGGCCGACCGCGTGAGGAAAGACCGACGTCCTCCCCGAGGGGGGGACGTCGGTCGATGGGAGGGTACCCCGCGTAGGGGGTATTCCGTCGGGCCGACCACTGACGACAAGTAAACCTGCTCCGGTGGTCGGCCCAATGACGAAGGCGAGGTGGTTTTCGGGTGGGTTGCGGGAGTTGCGTGCTTAAGCCCCTTTGTCGCCCCGCACGGAGTGGTGCGGAGGCGCGCCGACCGCGACTCACCCAAAAAAAAAAAAAAAAAAAAAAAAAAACACGGTTATTTGCACGACGCCTATGCATAAAATACAGATTAAAAAATTTTTGTCTGTCTGTCTGTCAGTTTGTTCCGGGTAATCTTCAAAACGGCTGGATCGATATCAAAAATTTTTCACCAATGGAAAGCTATAATATCAGGACGTAAACTAGGCTATAATTTATCCCGGTATTCCCACGGGAATGGAAACTACGCGGGTAAAACGACTAAAACCGAAGCGCAGCGAGGGCGGGTTGCTAGTAATAAAATATAATGACAATAATAAATAATAATCCTAAATTTATTAAGTACATATAATTTTCCTTGTGGTGACGGAGTAAAAATACAACTCATTACGCCCTATCATATCCGTGGGTGTCGTAAAAGACGACTAAAGAATACAATACATATAACAAATATGCAAGATGAAGGAAAACTCGAACGAAACCCTATACCATCCCATCTGACCTACGTGATATAACAAGTCAATTACCCTTTCATTGAGGCAGATGCTCGAGATCAATAGTGGGGCATATATGAGCTGAAATAATGATGATAATGGAATGATTCCGAGTTTGCCTTTTCTTGGAGAGACTATAATTATTATCTTATCTCCTATAGTTGCCTCTTGCGATACCCGCTGTTATAAATTTTGGTATTCCAATTCCACATCGCCATACGCATAAATTTACATCGGTACAAAAAAAAATCCGTTATATTCTGATAAAGATAATCCAAGTTATTTTTCTAATAAGGGATGCGACTGTATTGAATTGCTTTTCATACTTTATTTTAACATATATTCAAAATGCTCGCCCGTCAACTTTAGCAATAAAAAAAAAATATATAAAATGTTTAGAATAAGGCCAGACTTTTTATTTAGTACCAATCATTTTGCAATTCATTCTCAGTCATTTTGCAATCTATCCGTGTGGTGACGGAGTAAGAATACAATTCACCACCCTCTATCTTACCCGTGGGTGATCGTACGAGACGACTAAGGGATATAAAACGCATATAACATCTATGCGAGAGAAGGAAAACTCGCAATAAAACCCTATACCAACACGTCTGACCAGCGTGGTATAGTAGGTCAATTACCCTTCCATTATAGAGGAGGCCCGAGCCCAACAGTGGGACGTATATGGGCTGAGATGATGATGATGAGATGATTTTGCAATTATAAATCTTTTTCTTGTTGCTATTTAAATAATTATCTAGTGTCTTCAATACTCTATTAAAATTCATTAACCTATTTCAAGGAACACCCATAAGTCGGTAAATTATAATGCAGTAGCGGCAGACTATTCACGTGCCAATTAGCTTAGTCACTCATAGATAGTAGCTCGCGTCACTTTCAATTTAGCCTAAGTTTGCAAAATATGAGAGTGCAATATAATCTAACAAAAATCTAGAGAGATACATTTTATTAATATTATAAAAATATATTACTTTTAGTTTTATTTTTATTAATTTCAAACATATTCTTACTAATATTATCACATTATCGCTAGCATGTCTTAACTTCTCAATTCATCGTCGTGAAATTTCCTTTTCAGGTATACACAAATTTTAAAGGTTTTCCATCCAATCCATTCATTCAGAAAAAAAATACGCATAATAAAAAATAACTTGAGAAAATTTACACTAAGGCGGCCGAAAATTTACACTAAAACTATTTTTACGGATTTTATTGCGTTTTAATTTATTTTCACTGTACCCACGTTTCGAAGTGAGAAAGATTCAATACGAAAAATAATAATATCTTTCGGATGGATTAGAATAGTCTAATCCATCTGTAAGATTCATAGACGTACAGCACATCTTTGCAAGTAGTAAATCAGGGTAAGCAGTAATCTAAATATGGATCAACTACTGCTATCTACAAGACAAATTCTTGTCTTGGCGTGAAATACCTCTATTTATGATGCCCAGCTTTTTGCTAGCCAATTTAGTTTTATATTCCAAATGAGTCCCAAAAAAAAACTTTGCTGGATATTTCGCCATCGAGTATCCCAACACTCTTGCAGATTTGGAGGGTTACTTACAGGAACTGCGGCGCTATGATAAACGGGTCTTTCTTTGCAGTGAACATGCAAACTTGTGTCTTTATGGGATTGAACTTTGCGAAGTTCCCTTCATACAGTTTGGAGGCCCGCCCAAGAGCGCGCTCGTATACAAACAAGATGCTTATAATATACGTTAAAGTGATGTTATGTTGCTTAGAATAGTTGCCTAAATAAGGGTAAGTTACCCTACTTTAGGTTATTCTATAATCATTATCATCATCATCTTGCTCTTATCCCAATTACTTGGGGTCGACGCAATATGTCATCTGTTTTGACATATTGCAAAAAGTTTCGGCAATGACTTTTATGACTGGCCGCCTGCCTGACGTCAACCCTCCTTGGGAATGTAATCGTTGACCCAAATGGTACCAGATGGAGTTGGTCCGGGTCAATCTAGGGCTCTTAGTCGTCTTTTACGACACCCACGAGCAAAGCAAGGGTTGGTAGTATTCGAAGCCGCTACCACACAGCACTATAATCATTATAATCATTATATAGATTTTATATTGTAGAATATTATATTGTAGAAATTTTATATTCTATAATCATTAGATTATCATTAGATGATCATTAGATTTTATATTGTAGATTATAACAAAACGTATATACCTACTACATATAATTGTTGGACGCCCACTGTTGGGCTCAGGCCTCCTCCATAAATTAGCAATTCAAATTCAAATTCAAATTATTTTATTATGCATAAACCCTGAGAGGGCACTTACATATTGTCAGGTTTACAATTTCCAAAAAAAATATACTACCACCGGATCGGAACGCGACCGCTACTGAGAAGATCCGGCAAGAAACTCAGCGGGCTTGTCATTATTTTTAATTTTTTTTTTTCCTCTTACTAGTTATACAATTGTGTACATGTTTTGTAAGAACAAGCTCCAGTGTGATGCCCTTCGAACCGCAAGACACTTAATATAATTTAAACGATTATGGCTGGACCAGATCCCAGAAACGGCACCCGATCACGAGTTAACTACTAGAGCAGCCATCACTCCCCTCAACCATTGTGGAGGGAAGGGAGAGACCCGCTCCACGCAGCTACCGCAAGTAGATCCTTATGTGAGCATGACCAACACCACAATATGTTACAAACGCTGAAAATACAAAAATTCGTTAGGCAAAACACGCTACACTTTACAATAAAAGTTAAAAGTACATTTACAAACAGTATATTTAAAATAACAAGGAAATTGCTGAATGAGGAGCTGCTCACAACCAATCTGTATTATCATCTACATAATCCGAGATTTTATAATAAGCTTTTTTACAAAGTCTATTCTTGATGGCTTTATTAAACTTTTTCATAGGCAGGTCTCGGATATCTTTAGGTAATCTATTGTAAAAGCGTATACATTGCCCCATGAATGATTTGTTAACTTTTTGGAGACGAGTAGTGTGTACAACTTATCTGTCCTTATTACGAGTATTCATTTCATGAATGTCACAATATCTCTTAAAGTTAGCGATATTTTTTTTGACATATAATATATTTTCGTATATATATTGTGATACAGTAGGTAGAATATTTATTTCTTTGAATTTCTCCCGAAGTGAGATTCTTGGGCCTAGATTATAAATTGCACGGACAGCCCTTTTTTGGAGAACAAATATTCTATTAAAGTCCGCGGAGCATCCCCACAGTAATATACCGTAAGACATAAGACTATGGAAATAAGCGAAATAAACCATTCTAGCTGTTTCAGTATCTGTTAACATTCTTATTTTTTTTACTGCATAAGCCGCTGAGCTAAGCCTACTCGACACCTTTTCAATATGAGGTCCCCACTGAAGTTTAGCATCTATGGTGATACCTAAAAAGACTGTTGACTCCACAAGGTCTAGAGCCACACCATTCATTTGGACATTGGTTTCCACTTGCCTCACATTAGGAGTAGTAAATTTGATACATTTAGTTTTTTTCTCATTGAGAACCAAATTATTAGTGTTAAATCATCGCCCTAGCGATGGCCGGCAGCGTCAGGTCGGCACCGATGATTGCGACGAGTTCACGGCGCTGCGTGGCCCAAGCGGCGCAGGCCTCGAGCGTATGCTGCGCCGTGTCCTCGTCGCAATCGCAGTGATGGCAGGACGGTGTACTCTCCCTCCTTACGACCTTGTGCAGGTATTTGGCGAAGCTCCCATACCCCGTCAATACCTGCAATAGTCGGAAGGAGAGCACCCCGTGCCGCCTTTCCAACCACTGCATCAGCACCGGCCGGAAGGCCTCCACGATTTGCACCCCGAACCGAGGCCTCTCCAGCTGGACTGCCCAACGGGCAATGACGTCTCGGCGGGCGTCGACGCGCCAGGCGGTGAGCTCCCTCAAGGAAACAACACCTAGCGACCCGCCCTCGCTTCGCTTCGGTTTCAGGCACGGCAATTGACGATGCACGCCACACACTGGATGTATGCCCCGCCTCGGGGCCTCAGCGCCACGTCCTGTCCACAGAAATGGGAACAGCGACAGTTGTTGGTCATCTATGGCTTCCTTTTGTGAGGCTGTCATGACAAGGAAAGAGGCCGCGGAGCGATTACGCGAGGCACTTGCGTCCGCTGACTCGCTCTGCCGGCGGCGGCCAGGGAGGAGGAGACGCCGCTATGCGCTTCTCCTCCCACCGCCCTAAATGATGGCAGGACGTGGCCAGACGGCCAAACGTTAGGGTGTTGAGGATAGAATGTCATCAGATGATCTCTCCGGCACCCCATAAAAGCGGGAAAGGAACCGCTGTGGTATTAGTGGGTATTTCGGTCGCTTATGTGGCCAGCGAGTCCCACACTCATTCCCCCGTCTATCACCGGCGGGGGGATAGTGCGTAAATGCATTTCCACAGTGAGAAATAAAAATAGAAATAACGACAACAAATAAAGATAGTCAACACAATAAACTAACACAAAATATTACTGCAAAGATATTTATTTACATAATAAATGGTATTACATTCCGCTTTATAGGTTACTAGCAAGCCGCCCTCGCTTCGCTTCGGTTTCAGTCGCTTAAACCCGCGTAGTTCCCGTTCCTGTGGGAATACCATGATAAAATATGGCCTATGTTACTCCCTGATATTATAGCTTTCCATTGGTGAAAGAATTTTTGAAATCGTTTCAGTGGTTTAAGCGTGAAAGCGTTACAAACAATCAAACAAACATACTTACTTTCGCTTTTATAGTATAGCCTATGTTACTCCCTGATATTATAGCTTTCCATTGGTGAAAGAATTTTTGAAATCAGTTCGGTGGTTTAAGAGTGAAAGCGTAACAAACAATCAAATAAACAAACAAACTTACTTTCGCTTTTATAATATTAAGTAAGGATATTATGGAGTTACATGTATTAATACTATGGAGTTACATGTATTTATAGTAAAACTATCTGACCCAACAGACGTTGTTCTGTTCAAATAAAATGAATTCTCCTTGAAATCGACAGTAACGCCATCTAACGAGTCCAATTGTGAATCTAAACCATTCTCGAATCGATTAGGAGGTGTTCAGTGACATACACACACACACATGTACACAAGAAATCCTTATCCTTACTAATATTATAAACGCGAAAGTTTGTGAAAATGTGAGTATGTGAGAATGTGAAGATGTTTGTTGCTCTTTCATTGTATCGTGGGTTTTGATGCAACTTCACAATAATGTAGCTCACATATCTGAATAACACATAGGCTATAATTTATCCCAATATTCCCACAGGAAGAGGCACTGCAGGTGAAACCGCAGGGCACTGCTAGTATATATATATAAAGATAAACCGTGGTGGTATATGGCGTGCGTGCTTTGCGGATTAATTTGATTGTGGTAAACAGCAAACATTTTATATATTAGCTACAATAATAACTTTATTATTAATTATTAGTTATAACATTTTATTATAACATTGTAAATAAAACTATTTCTACGGATTTAATCGTGTTTGTATTTTATTGCCAATGTATCGACCACCTTAGAACGTGATTGGTCACGGGTCGATTTATTATAATGAAAAACTATTGTTGATTAATGTTCTAATGATTTTTTATTATTTGTTTCCCACAACAGTTGTCATCGAGTGCAAAAATAGACCGGTGGTTTTCACTTCTGCCTGCTACAGCGCCGGCCCTTTCTCGTCCAGAGAGCGGGTTTATATCCGGAATGGATGATGCGAATGACGCAGTAACTCTCGCCGAAGCTAAGAATTTACTCCTGCAGTTAGGTGCTAAGAAGAAGCGACGACTTTTACCCATGCGCTTTATGAGAAGAAAGATTCTAGTTAATAAACATACGTTGCTATAATAATTAAAGTTAACGTACGCTGTTCAAAAAAGAATCTCACTCTTCTTAGAGTAATTTTATCGATTGTAACAATATGAGGGTGCATACATTGTTCTATGTGTTTTTTTAAACAAATAGCTATAAATGGTGATATTAAAACCTTTTAATATGACATTAAACATTGTTGTTGTATTTGAAATCTTCATCGTAGTATTAATAAAAACTAAATAATATTAAAAGGGAGTTATAGCCATGTTAAATTCAAAATGTGTCAAATTCGACCAGAGAAAGTATTTAATTCATTATATTTTTTATTTTATTAATAAATTAATAGGTTTTATGTTAAACAAGTGAATAAAATGCATAGATTGAAAGTTATATTAGCCATTTTTGAACAGTGTACGCCTGCTAAATAATAGATCAATTTATTCTATAATCTTCTCACGTAGAAGACTATTCAATCACAATAAAATTTAGTATATGTTTTAAAATACACATTTAAGTGAATAGGTAAAGTCGACGGTCCTACGATCGTTTATTGATCACAATTATGTTAATTCTAATTTAGTTTCAGTGATCTCAAATCGAATGCATTGTATTACGTTAATATAGCCATCATTTAAAAATAGAAACTAAAATAATGTCGTATTTTTATCTTAGTTGAATTATAATCGCCTGAGACAAGTGTTATATCTATATCTACTGAACACAACAAATTTATAATTCCATATTACATTACTGCCAGTATAAGTAAAATTGATACTACTTTTATGTAAAATTAAAACCTGAATTTGAGTAATTCTCGGTAAGAATAAAAAAAATAACGTGAGTACTAAGTACGCATGTCAGAAGTGAAACTTCTTTGGTTCCATGTGTTCTTTTGCAGAAAGAAAAAAGATCTCTCGATCTTTCTCGCTCGCTTGCTTCCTACTCTCGCCCCATGGCTGTGCTTCGTGATATGTTCGCCCTTTCTCACTCTCTCTCAATCGGTCTCAATCACTCTCTCCTTTTTCTTCGACAAATACGCTGCCCATCTTCGTGACGGCAAATTGCGTTTCATCCGTAAAAAAATTACCCTCATGTGCGCAAAGAAGTTTCACTTCAAAAAAAGCCAATAAGTTAGCATCATATTCTCGTCACCAGGAGGGTGACGAATCCAATGTGTCTAATCTTGATGGGTTTACTAACAGGTTATCCAGCATTGTATCTCATTATTACCAATAATTTTCCGTGTGGTGATGGAGAAAGAATACAGTTCACCACCCCTCTTTCATGGTGTGGGTACCCTAAAGAACGATTATGGGATTATAATATGCATACAACATCAATATAATAGAACGAAAACTCGAAATTAAACTCTATACCAACCCGTCTGACCAGCATCGTATTGTAGGTCAATTGCCCTCCCATTGTGTAGGAGGCTAGAGACCAGCAGTGGGACGTATATGAGTGGTATTTATGATGATGATTCATCATTAATCATCAGAGTCGTTCCATGATATAATCGCGTGTGTTTCATTTGTTAGATCACATGGGTTTGAAAATGAAATAAATAACCATCATGCGTCTAATTAACCTCCCTACGGAAGGTAACAAAGAGCTGATGAGTTCAAAAAACTTGAGCAAATATTTAAATTCTATCGCATCAACTTTCAAACAAAAACTGCATCATAATTGGTCCACTCAGTTAGGTAGCGGGTTTTTAAGTCGCGTGTCGGGGATTATAAAACACGGGCTTGTATATTAAAAATCGTCGGTACTACAAACACCGATTAGTGATTCAATTGTGCAACTATGTGAATCTTCTAAGTAATTTTCTAACTCTTCTAATTTCATTTAAATTATCACAAACAATACTGGTAAAAATAATGTTAATTTTAGAAATTTAAATTTAAAATTATATATTCCCATTGCAAATTATATCGTAGTGTCTCGATCATAGTTTTATTTTAGTCATTCGTATATGATTATATTCATTATTGATGTCTTATTCAACCTTTGGCTGTCTATAACTGATCGTAAGCCTTCCTCATATTACGCCACTTATCGCGATCCTCTGCTAAGCGCATTCAATGACTCAAGTCGACGGTCCACTAGATGTCAGGATGTTATAGATGTCTCATTATTTAAGCCTATCGCCGTCCACTGCTGGACGTAGGCCTCTTTCATGTTACGCCACAAAGCGCGGCTTGTGCAGCCTGCATCCAACGATGCCCAGCAAGTTTCACCAGATTGTCGGTCCACCTAGCGGGGGGGCGTCCTACACTGCGTTATGTCGGATTCTATCTCGCAGAGATATCCCGAGCATATTGTTGCTGTCTAAATATTTGATATTGTAAAGCAGTATTAACTAACTAGTTATGTTATACTAACATATAAACTCAAGTAAACTAACGAACAAATATTTGTGTGTTATTTTTTGATGTCTATGATATTTTTGTTAATCGATAGGATAATTGAGATGCATTTCCTAGTTCAATATATTAAAATGTTATTTAGATTAAGTTATATTATAAATTTAGGAATTTTAGTGTTAAGTTTTGCTCACTACATACAGCGACCAAATAAACTATGGAACCGTGAGGTGAAGCACCTTTTGGCAAGTAATTTTCTCTGAGTGGAGGCAAATTGTTTGCCTTTAGGGTACTGTAGATTACCGTAAACTCTGTTTAGTAATTGAAGCTGGCAAAAGCAAAATGAAATACAGTGCCATAACGTCGCAATTACGTAATAATTGTTGGTAACTATCCATTTTAGTTTGATATTTCTAATAATCTACTATTATTATTTTTTTTTTTGTATTATTGTGATGATATTCTTTCTTGTTTATTCATTTAACAATTAGTACTATTGAAAATGTGTTCGTAATTAATTAACTTTATGCATTCCAGTGCTATTTTATTGGATTATTTAAAATATTAATTAACGTAATATAAGTAGGTACTATTTGGAGTGATTATATGACTGATTATAATTGATAATACGTTATTTAGTAGCATTAATTTTATAATTATTTTATTTAAGTTTAATTTTGATGGGAATATACATCATTTATTTGTAAGAAAATAAGGTATGGTTTCATTACAAATACTCGAAAATGATTCATCTAATTTTATGTATTAAATTACATGGCAATGATAATTAGAATTACATTTTTCAGAAGTAAAAATGCGACAGGTGATTTGATTTCATTGATAATATAGATCAAATTATTATTAACTCGACAGAAAATGTTTTAAAATCGATTTCAATGCCATGTAATTTAAATTAAAATAATTAAAAAAAAACTTGTGTCAAAATAAAGTACGATTTATTTTAATACTAGCTTTTACCCGCGGCTTCGCCCACGTGAAAATGAACTTGATGAAATATTATTCTAAGGGAACATATTACCGAAGGGAAAAGTATTCTATGTCTTGTCCTAGGAAATACTCAATCTATATGCCAATTTTCATCGATATCTGGTGAACAGTTTACGTACGATGAAATAACATACATCCAAACATCTTCACAAACTTACACATTTATAATTTTACTTCCACCCACCTAGTTCAACTTGGAAATACCGTGATAAATATAACTTGCCTTAGACTTTCTTATTCCCTGATAATTTAGTTCTATTGGCGAGGAGCTGCGTAATTATATTTGTGAAAGAATTTTTAAAATTGCAAAATGTTTTACTCGCGTAGGTCCTGGATCCTTAGAAATACAGGGATAAAGTACAGTCCTATGTTACTCGCTGATAATACAGGTTTCGTTGGTGAGTTTTTTTTTAATTGGCTCAACTTCTGAGGCCAATCGCGTAATTTTCGTTTCTGGGATAATACCGAGATAATGAACTGCCAAGAGAAGAAAATGTCGAAAAATAAAACCCTTTACCAACCTGTATGACCAGCATGTTATATTAAGGTCAATTTTCTATTGTGGAGGAGGCTCGAGCAGTGGGACGTATATAAGCCGAGATGATCATGATGAATAAACTACCTACGTATTACTCAATGATAATAAAGCTATCCATTGGTGCTAATCTGAAAATAGATAAGCAGAAGAGAGATTTTCGTGGTTTCACCCGTGCAGTGTCTGTTTCTGTAGAAATACTGGGAAGGAAAATGCTTATGTTACTCGCTCATAATTGTAACTTTCCATTGGTGAAAGAATTTTAAAATTGGTCAAAATCCTGCGGTTTCACTCACATTATTCTCGCCACTCGGTACTCCCATGGGACAAAAATAATCTACGGAATCATGTTACTTGCTGATAAAGTAGTTTCCATTGTTAATGAATTTTTAAAGTTGGTATAGTGCCGTGCCAGTGGAAATAACAGTATAAAAAATTTACTACATATGTAACTCGATGATAATAATGCTTCCCATAGGTGAAAGAATTTTTAAATGCTTGTTAACATCCAGCTGTTTCACCCGCTGAAACCCCAATCCCTTGCGAATACCGGGATAAAAAGTGCACACATATGTAAGTCGATGATAATGTAGCTTCCTATTGGTAGAATAATTTTAAAATCGTTCAACATCCGGCTCTTTCAGTCACCAAAACTCTATTCCCGTAGCAATACCGGGATAAAAATTTGCCTCGATATATTATTCAGAGATAATGTAATTCCTCATCTTTAATTATTTTTTAAATTTGTCATTATACAGCTGTTTCACCCGCCTAAACCCCGTTCCCGTAGAAATATCGGGATAAAAATACTTATGTTAGTCATATACATAATACTTATATTATTTATCATCATCATCACAGCTCATATACATCCCACTGTTAGGCTCGAGCCTCCTCCACAATAGCAGGAAAATTGGCCCAACTATACCCTGCTAGTTAGACAGGTTGGTATAGGATTTTATTTTGAGTTTTCCTTCTCTTGCATAGATGCTATCACTGTTGACATATGTCTGTCTACAGCCGCGGGCCGGTCCGTCCGGGGTACTACCACACTCTCGCAGAAAATCGACGTCTGAGTAGTAGCAATTAGTTAGTGCGCTTCGTTTGGTGAGCAAGAGAGCCAGAAGCGCAACTTTCTGAGGATGTTTGCGTGTGTTGGGTTCTTTTTTTTTTATTGCACGCAGTGGCAAACGAGCAGACAGTACACCTGGTGGTAAGTGTTGCTACCGCTCATGGACCTTTACAAGGCCGCTGCCTACCGCAAAGAAAGTGAAGGGAGTGTGAATGCGTGCATTTAGGCTCGGTGATACCAAAGGCACCACCAAAACCCTCCACACGAAAACACCCTCAGAAAGTTGGGCTTCCGGCTCTCTCGCTCACCAAACGAAGCGCAGTAGCAAATTGCTACTGCTCAGACGTCGATTTTCTGCGAGAGCGTGGACGGACCGGCCCGCGGCTGTAGACAGATAACTGTCGACAGTGTGGTCCTACCACTATTTAGGTGATGCCTTTAGTTTTACCGAACCTCATGGCGACGTGTTATTGGGTGGGTTACGGGGCAGCGGGTGAGCTGACCGTGGTCCACCCCGAATAATAAAGGGAGATATGTTTTGCTATCTTAAAACATTGAAAATCTATAAAAGTGAAACGGTAACTTAAGTGCATGACTAATTTAGTTACAGGGATTTAAAACTGGTATTATTGTAAAATACCTTGGTACTTATTTTAGCGAGGTATAATATCTCGATATTTTACAGTACTTAAGTATGAAAAGTAAATACTAATAAAATGAAATAGCTATAGATTAAAGCTCAGATTACACCTTGCCTGCAGCGATGAGCATTTCATAAGCAATTACTGTTAGATTTGAATAAAATATACTGTAAAGATTTCTTTTCTATATATAAATAAATCTAAAGTCTTTCTTCAGAATAAAGAGGGATCACAGGTATGACGTCTGAAAGAAATGTGTGGAACAAAAATGTACTGAGGCTATTCCAAGTAAAAAGGGAGGATTATTATAAATAAATAATCTACGTTGTGTCAACTTCACTACGACATTCTTTGTTCGTTGAAATACGGCTTTTATATTGCTAGTTGTTAATATAAAAAAAAGTTATACATGATAACGAACATATACTCAATAATAAATAAAACCGGCTAAGTGCGAGTCGGAATCGCACACGTAGGGTTCCGTACCATTATCTATAAAAATCGCGTACGTTGTATGGGAGCTCCCCTTAAATATTTATTTTATTTTGCTTTTAGTATTTGTTGTTATAGCGGCAACAGAAATACCTACATAATTTGTAAAAATAGTAATTATCTAGCTATCGCCGCTTGAGGTACAGCCTGGTGACAGACAGACGGACGGACAGACAGCGAAGTCTTAGTAATAGGGTCCCGTTTTTACCCTTTGAATACGGAACCCCAAAAAAGATTCGACTTCAACTGAACCACACACGAGAAGCACGAGCTTTGAAGCACTAAGCCCAAACACTTGGTAGTTCCTACATACTGATGTGAAGTTCCTTTTACTCTCTGTCATCTCCATCATCAGGTCTGACCTAAACCTTCATTGTTTTGTAGTATCACCCGATATACACACGAATATCCAGTTTATACCCGAAGGGTGCCTACAATTTTGAGTGTCTCCCTCGATTTCTCAGGGTTTTCATCATCAGATCCTGACGTGGTGGAATAGGACCACCCCGGCAGCATACCCTTTCATATAAAAAAAATCATCGAAATCGGTTCATAAACGACGAAGTTAGCCGCGAATTAGCCTCCATACTATAGCTTACCATTGGTGAAAGAATTTTTTAAATCGGTTCGGTGGTTTAAGAGTGAAAGCGTAACTAACCAACGAACTTTCGCATTTATAATATTGGTAAGGATATACGCGCTCCAATTTACAATCTCCTCCTTTTTTGAAGTCGGTTAAAAACGATGCCTAATTTTGAACTATAGACGTGGTGGCGTCTTTGATTACTACCAACAATTTTATTGCTCGTGGACGTCGTAAGTGACAACCAATAGTTTTCATAGACCTGGACGGACTCCATATAATGACGTGTGATCGTGAATTACATTCTCAAAGATGGTTAAGGTCAGACAGACGGCCTATCATAAAAATTATTGTTAATAACTTTCGCAATGTGTACTGTAAAAGAGTACATATTGTGGATACCGCAATTAAGATAAGAACATGATGTTAATTATAATCAATAGGCTAGTTAAAAGTTAGATATTTAACCTCTACCTATTTAATGTTATCATAATGAACTATACTATATCTATGACTTTATATAATTAATACAAGGGAAATTGATCCACTCTACCACGCTGCTCAGACGTGTTGGTATACGATTTCGTTTCAAGTTCTCCTTCTCTTATATTATATACTAGCACCGAACTGATTCAGTCGCCTTACGCGCGTAGTTCCCGTTCTCGTGGGAATACCGGGATAAAATATAGCCTATGTTACTCCCTGATATTATAGCTTTCCAATGGTGAAAGAATTTTTAAAATCGGTCCAGTACTTTTTGAGTTTATTCGTTACATACAAAAATACAAATCTTTCCTCTTTATAATATTATTATAATTATAATATTATATAGTGTAGATATAGTGTAGACTAGCAACCCGCCCTCGCTTCGCTTCGGTTATAGGTTATAGTCGTTTTACCCGCGTAGTTCCCGTTCCCGTGGAAATACCGGGATAAAATATAGCCTAGTTTACGCCCTGATATTATAGCTTTTCATTGGTGAAAGAATTTTTGAAATCGATCCAGCCGTTTTGAAGATTACCCGGAACAAACAGACAGACAGACAGACAGACAAAAATTTTTTAATTGCTATTTTAGGCATAGGTGTCGTGCAAATAATCGTGTGAGCATGAAAAACGTCTATTATTTTGACATTACAAACAGACACTCCAATTTTATTTATTGGTATAGATATGACCTTTTATGACAACCACGGGTGAGATAGGGGGTGGTGAATTGTATTCTTACTCCGTTACCAGACGATAATACACGGATAATATTTAACAAGTGTTAAAAAAGTTGAAATCTCTATCGGACTGAATAATTTAATAAAAAGTCTCCTTTAGGGTGTGGAAGGAAGCGGCGGAGCGTGCGCGAGAGAAAGTCCTCTACGGCGACACGGTCCGCCGCCAGATGCGCCTGATGCCGCACTAGCCAAGGCCGCGGGTAACTGGACCGGAGATTTTAGTCCGTCACCCGCAGAGAGGCTGACCGCGCGAAGGTGTCCGACGTCCTGAACATCGAGTGGAGAGAGTACCTAGCAAGGTATTCCGTCGGGCCGGCCACTGAAGACAAGGAACTCGGCACCGGTGGTCAACCCGGCGATGTGCTTCGGGTGGGTTATAGGGCCACGCGCCGGCCCTCTTTGGCCCCGGACGGAGTTCCGTCCGCACCCGCTGCCCAGTTGGGCTGCGGGTGCGCTGACCGTGGTATACGCCAGACAGACCAATGAAGATGAGGACTTGACACCAGTATTACACCCAAATGGCGATACAGAGATAGTGTATAACAGGCCAGAGAATTGCACACTGTCTCTTATATTGCCTAGGTTTGCCCAAAGGTGCTATTTTTTTTTAAGGCAACACCCCGCACTAATCAAATAATCCCTGCATTGCGGGAGACTTTACAAAGATATAATTAACAGAGACAAATAACATCCAGACTCGGAACAATAATTTGTGGATCAGACAAATTGTTATCCTACGCGGGATTCGATCCCACGACATTGGCACGGTAGGGCGGTATCTTAACCAAAGCAATATAAACGCTATAAAATCTGTAAAGTAGTTTTATTTAAAATGTGTAATACTCGCGTAAACATCAGAAATCATCGGTATCTTAACCATTACGCCACCTGTGCAGTCCTTGGACCACATCCTGACCTTTAAGAAAAAAGAAATATATGTACACAAAACATGGACATGAGAATATTGCCAAAGGCTCTGTTTCCACTTCACAAAGTGGTCTTTGTTAGGTGAGTTTTAAAACCTGTTACTCTATTTATTATATCTAATTTAATATACAATTGTATCTCTTAATTCTTTATGTTTAATTATAAAATTGTTTTACGTTTATGATAAAAGAAGTACTTGTGATCATATTTTGTTGTATATATACAGTTAAAATTGTAATAGGTACCTTACTAATATTATATACGCGAAAGTAAATTTGTTTGTTACGCTTTCACGCTTATACCACCGATATATATGATAGCTCTCTATATAAGGAGTAACTAAGGCTATATTTTGTTCAGGTATGCCCACGGGAACGGAAACTACGTGGGTAAGGCGACTAAAACCGTAGCGAAGCGAGGGCGGGTTGCTAGTAAAGAATAAATAATAATGATAACTATAATATTATACTAGTTATAATTAGTAATACGAGCCATCTATCCATCCATCCATCCATCAGCCCGTACACGTCCACTGTTAAACATAGACCTCCTAACGAGAATGCCACTTTGAACGATCCTGTGCCACTTGCATCCAACGCTACCCTGCGATATTTCGTGGAAAGGCGGCACCGCCGTGACTGGGGGCCTTTTCTTTTTCTGTATCCATACTTTTTTAATAATACCATAATCACCACGCTTAGCGGCGGCTGGGCGATCTCAATAGGTGTTATAAATTTGCCCAGGCAATAGCTGATGCCCACTCTACTGGCGAGACCTTTAAGCGACCTTACGACTGCCGCGAATAAGTAAGGGGTGACGACAATTATATTCTACCCCTTCGCCACACGTGACATGATGCATTACTGAAATGGTAGTGAAGTGGATAAGATGTTAACACAGCTAATGGCCGATAATAACGCCGAGTCAGCACAACGCCTTATGTAGGCGTGGAGCCTCGGTAACGCTACATGGGTGACCGCTGTTTAGACAGCTATACTATCACTATCACTCTATATGAGAGAAAATTGTTAATTTAAGTGAAGACTCGCAAAAAACTATGTAAGTCGCCGAACTTTTAAAATAATTTATTATTTCACTAATAGGTCATATTTATTTCCAGTAAAAGATTAAAATATTCTATAATAATAAAAATGATTAAAGACCACAAATTAGTCCGTCACTCTCAAAATGCCCTGTCGCTTGAGAACAAAATTCCTCCTCTTTAACGGAGTTTGTACCCATAAGAGTAACCCACCAGGCGGACCACCGAATCAAAGAATTAAGAGAGGTACCGAATCAAAGAATTAAGGTAAAGAGAAAAATACGGCTGTTGGTTCATGCGCCACTTTTCATTACAGATGGATGTATGGAGGGGTAGCCAAAGACAATTTATTTCTGTATTACCCTTTCTAACCGAAAAAACATAGAAAAATTTTAATAATAGTTATTTTAGAAATTGTTAAAACAAGTCTCATGACATGCAGAAATTCAGTTGTTGTCTGTTTATTTTAGTGTTGCCCAAAAAAGTCTTGGTCTGACGGTCTTGGTCTTGCGGTCTTGATCTTGGTCTTGCGAGAAATGCGAGACCGAGACCAAGACCGCTTAATTTTTGCAAGACCAAGACGAAGACTGGCCCTGCAAGACTTGAGCAAGACCAAGACTGAGCCTGCAAGAGTCTCGCGTCTTGCATTCAAGTCAAATCACCATTTCAGCTTATATACGTCCAACTATTGAGCTCGTGTCTTCTACATAATAGGAGGGAAAGTGAGCTACTATACCACGGTGATCGACCGTGTTGGTACCGGATTTCATGTCAAGTTTTCCTTCTCTTGTACCGATGTTACGATACCTATATATTATAGCCCATAGTCGTCTTTTACGATACTCACGGATAAAATAAGGGGTGATGAAATGTATTCTTACTTCGTCCCTATACGGCAAGTTAAATCAGTCTTGAGATATCCATCTATTGGCCAATCGATTCCCAATGTTGGTGTTGGCTTTTCAGAATTACTCTTTGGAAAGGCTTAAAGATAAAAATATCATAATCGTCACCCTGTTAGTTAGTCTTGATAAGTTTCACAAGAGAGTGCTCTTGCCCATTATATTTATATATCCGTTTATTCATTAGCCCAACGACGTCCACTGTTGGACATAGAAATATGCCTACAGTTAATCTACATAAATAACACCCAGAGTCGCAAAAAGAATTATTATGCGTAGATTGGTATGCGTACATAAAGATCGTAATATAATAATGTGAAAGAGAAGTAAAACTACTAGAAATAAAAATCCTATACCAACATATCGGACCAGCGTGGTATAGTAGGTCAATCTTCCTTCTACTGGGTGGAAGATTAAGCCCAGCAGTGGCACTTTTATGAACTGAGACGATGACGACGAATGTCATACATTTGGTAACCCTCTTCATATGTATTTTATTAAAAACTATTATTATCTATACTACTACTTATCATAAATCGGGCGAAATTGTTTATTTGAACGCCCTAATTTTAGAAAATATGCAAAAAGAATGTTATTTTGTCAGATAGTCCATTTATCTAGAAGAATTTTAGGCTCTAATACATAACACTGCGACATACATATTGGTAAATTGGTCCGGAGCATTATCTATAAAAGCTAACAAATCGGAAAAAATTTTAAAGCTGTTAATCGTTCTCCGTAGTAGCCGTTGTTACGGCAACTACCTACTTAGATAACAAAAGTTGTGATTAAAGCAGGTATGTTATGGATATTATAAATGGTGATATTGTTTTAATGCCAGGGGAGCGATATGGTTATTTAAACGAAATAATAGCATTATATGGATAGGTAAGTCAAGCAAGCGAAGCTGTTGGAACAACTAGTATTAAATATATCTAGAGGTAGGTAAGTAGAATTATAGGTATTAAAATTGTCATTAACACATTCCTTTTTATAGCTCAACTATTACGTATGGCGGATATTGTTAACTTGAAGGGAATATAAACACTCCCATTTATTATAAAAATATTTAAAATGACATAAAATATATTGTATCAACTGCCCCTTGTGGTGACGTTTTAAGAAAACAGGGTCGAAATTCCTTCCTTTGCCATAGGAGTAGTAATGCTGTCTAATGTAACACCAGGGGAATAGGAGAGTAATTTACCCAGTGGTAAGAGTTATATTCAATAGTGGACATAGGCTAGCAGATGGATAGATAGGATAGGATGATATTTGATTAATTTAGTTGGATTTTTCCTTGCCATGATAAATGACTGTTACGTTATTCCAACTGCAAGACTTGCAAGACTTTGCGAGACTCTTGCTGCAATACCAAGACCAAGACTCGAGTGCGCAATACCAAGACCAAGACGAGACCAGGTGTGATCTTGCAAGACCAAGACCAAGACTAGTCCAAGTCTCATCTTGGTCTTGCATTTGGGCTACACTTGTTTATTTAATTAAAGTTAATTGTTTAAATAGTAATCGGGCTGTCGATGTTACGACATCCCTTCACATATAATCAAAATGATCTTAACTTATAATTTCAATTGATATATTTAACCTATTTAATCGCGCTATCAGCTGGGTTATGTATATTTTTTTATTTCTTGAAACAACAACCTGTACTAAGGAAATAATTCTTCACAAATATAAGTATAATCAAATCTGAGAAACACAAATTACACCCAAACTCAGAGCAACAATTTGTGAATCGCACGAAATATTGTCCTTTTTTTGGGGTTTGTTGCGGTGCGAAATATTGTCCTGCGTTGGAATCGAAACTGTAGCAGTGGCCTTATAGGTATCTTACCTACTACGTCATCTTGCAGTCAATATGAATAAATGGTTCAATAATATTGTCCTATTGATAGCTATCATTCTTCACAATACGCCTATCCTTAACTTGGAGATGAGTCACGTTCCCAATTGATCATTCAATTACATTAGTTGATAAAATTGACCTATAATAACATTCTGGCTCGTTTAGGATTTTGTTTGGAGTTTCCTTTTAGTTGCAATGAGATTACCTACTAATATCCATTCATTATAATGCTGTGAGATAGCGGTTACGAATATCACCAACCCTTATATTGTTCGTAAGTGTCGTAAATAACTTCACGGGATGCCGTCTCGTCTCGCCTACACTTCCAAAGAGGGGTGACGTAAATAATTGGGTTAAGAGCAGTGTGATGATAATGATCCATTAAATTGTTCTCTCTTTGCTCAAGAGGGCAAAGGAGAAAATAAAATCAGCAGATGAATATTTTTTCACAAACCATCTGATACATCTACTATCTGACCGCTGCAACCCAAAAAAGTAACTAGAATTACACCCAGAATTACTAATGTTCCTTTTACGTATGGTGATGGAGTAAGAATACCATTCACCAGCCCCCATCTTCCCCGTGGGTGCTGTAAAAGAAGACTGAGGGATATAACACACATATAATATCCTTACAAGGGTAGAAAGACTAACAATAAAACCCTATACTAACTCATCTGGCCAGTGTAGTAGGTCAAGTCTTTTGGGCACATCCCCTTTGACGCCTCGGCTACAACGTAATGCTGCGCCCGGATGTTGATGGGGACCGAATAGACGGTGATCGAAGCGCCGGCGAGTAGACCGTTGCGGGATCCATGAAACAATAGGGCCTTATTTAGGGCCACCCTAAGCCCCAGCGCCTCGATCCGCCTGACAATCTCCTCGGGGCCGAGAATTGCCAGGTATGCCGTCTCTTCTAGCGTCCCACTCCGAGTGGTAACGAGCGTATCAGCGGCGTAGCAGATTATGCCCAGCCCGGAAGGAAGGCTACCTCATAACGTCCAGTCGTAGCCGATATTCCGCAGAGTCGGTCCCAAGACCAACTCCTGTGGAACACCGCACGCCGTGGGCGTGATATTATACACCCTGATAGATTAGTAATGAATGAATTAATATGAGTTCTAGAACGACTAAAATGCAAAATAATATTTACGCTATGTGTATATCAATTTTTAACAGGGTTTCAAGTATTATTAAAGATTTAGTTGAATATCTCATCTTCGAACATGATTGCAACAAAATACTTTTACTCTCTGAAAGAATTTAT
This sequence comes from Lymantria dispar, assembly GCA_032191425.1. NCBI lineage: Eukaryota > Metazoa > Arthropoda > Insecta > Lepidoptera > Erebidae > Lymantria > Lymantria dispar. The sequence goes on from CM063440.1 coordinate 18,204,474, forward strand.
GGATTACAATGAATGCTTGTAAATCCAAACTATTATTTCTTCATTATTTTATTGTTTTATATATAATACTTTGCATGCTATGATTATGGTTAAATAGGCTTGGACTAATGTATTTTAACACCTGTATGTATCCTGTTTATGGCAAATGAAGAATTTGAATCTGAATATAATCACATGACACAAGGTTATAAACATTGCTTCATTTATGTCACAGGTCTAAATTACGAATGTGGCGTCAATTAAGACATACCTAACTCGTGAGTCGTGATCATATAATAAACGACAATTGCCGTATAATAGTAGGTAGATATGGAGCTGGACGTGATTCTATCCAACTATTTTACATGTATATAAGTATTCATCTGTTCAAGGCTATTCGAATAATTTTTAATGTTGTTATTTTCTATGTTTATTTTATATATAGGTATTTAATATATTTGTTAAACTAAATGTATTTATTACGCGGATATGACATTGACTTTACATCGTTGCATTATTATAATCCACTGTTCGGCTCGGGCCTCCTTCACAATGGGAGGGCAATTAACCTACTACACTGGTCAAACGTCTTAGCATAGAGTTCTAAGTAAAGATTACCTTTCTCTTAAATAGATTTCGTATGCATATCGTACCCTTTAACCGTCTTTTAGTTATTTTTTTAAAGAGTTTAATGAATTATATCCTTTTGCCGTCACCACAAAGAAAATAATTTAGTTACTAGTTACAAATAGAAAAACAAAAATAAAACTACAAATTGCGTTAAATTGAGCTTGCCGAGGTTACTAAAGTGGATAATATTATTAGATTGGCCAATAAGTATAGTGTGACCAGTATACCTACTGCAACATGTACATAGGTTTCTCTGTCCATTCGTAGTTTCACTTATTTAGTTATTTGAGTTATTACTCAACAGATGTTGTTCTGTTCAAATAAAATAAACGGAATTCTCCTTGAAAATGACAGCAGCGCCACCTACCGAGTCCAATTGTGAATCTAAACCATTCCCGAATCCCCTTGAACACACACAAAAAATTTCATCGACATCGGTCCAGCCGTTTAGGAGGAGTTCAGTAACATACACACGTACACAAGAAATATACAGGGTGTATCAGGTTATGGGCCAACTAGTCAAAAGGGGGCTAGGCAATGGTGGTAGGAACCCATAAAAAAAATTTGAACGAAAAATATTGATTCGTTAAGAAATTAGAGACATGTAAATTATTTAATTTTGTCATCGCTTTTTCGTGTAAATCTGATTGAAATGTATAAAGTCAATGATACTTAATACGCAATATATTCATACTTTGTTAAATATTCATTAGAAATTGAAGAAATCAATGATTACGTTCACATAAGCAAAACAAACTTCGCTTTAAAACAGCTGATCGGCCTATGAGCGTTGACCGCTTGCCGTTATACCTACATGTCATTGAAGCGTTTGCGCAATTCTAGGTAGGTATAAATGAATGAAATTATACTGTCGAAGCTTTACATACCTACATGTATTCTGTCTGTACATGTCTACATAATACGTAGCATTTAAGGCCTATGCCTATGCCTATAAAAAATGTGTCTAAGAGTCTATACTCTTAGACACATTTTTTTGAAATCACTATAAGTTTTATGTTATATTGTTTTTTGTGTAATGTACATTCTAATTACGATCTATGACCGTTAAACTACAACATACTCGAACAGTTGTCCCATAACCTGATACATTCTGTATATATTAAAGAAAAGATGTGTAAGTAATTTATTTTAATATCTAATTCCCACGTGCAATCCAATTTCATTTCGACGACGCTACGACCATCAACTTGTAGTAATATAAATCAAATCAAATATTTTATTGTTCGATAACATTTTTATTGGCTAGAATCATTTATCGTTTACCGCCTTATTTGAGAGAATTCTTTCTACAAATTTTTTTTTGAGATTGCTGGCGGCATCAAATTTATCTCTCTCTTCTATTGCTTAAATTTAACAAACCGAAGTCCTCAGGCCTACTTTCTTTCTTCTATCCGTGCAGTGATGGAGTCAAAATACAATTTATTAGCCCCCCCTTTCTTTACCATGGATGTCATAAAAGCTGATTTAGTCTTAAGTATTATATGCATATGACATCTGTGAAATATAAGCAAACGCTATACCAACACGTCTGACCAGCGTGGTATAATAGGTCAATTTCCCTCGTATTGGGCAGTAGGCTCGAGCCCGATAGTGCGATGTACATGAACTGGGACTTCTAAGATCAAGAGAGCTACTAACATCAGATTAGTTACCACCCCATGGAAACTCAATAAGAATAGCTATAGCTTATTAACGAATATATTATACACAAGCAACCTGCCCACGCTTCGCTTCGATTTTAGTCGTCCTACCCGCGTAGTTCCTGTTCCCGTGGGAATACCGGGATAAAATATAGCCTATGTATTTTAGTAGTGGTAGGACCATACTGTCGACAGTTATCTGTCTACAGCAGCGGGCTGGTCCGTCCGGGGTGGTACCACGCTCTCGCAGAAAATCGACGTCTGGTGAGCATTCGTTCGGTGAGCGAAAGAGCCGGAAGCCCAACTTTCTGAAGATGTTCGCGTGTGAAGGTGTTGGTGGTGCCTTTGGTATCACCGAGCCTCAATGCACGCATTCACACTCCCTTCATTCCCTTCACGGTAGGCAGCGGCCTTGTAAAGGTCCATGAGCGGCAGCAACACTTACCATCAGGTGTACTGTTTGCTCGTTTGCCACTGCTTGCAATAATTGAAAAAAATATTACTCTCTGATATTATAGCTTTCCATTGGTGAAGGAATTTTTGAAATCGGTTCGATGGTTTAAGCGTGAAAGTGTAAAAAATAAATAAACAAACAAACAAACATACCTACTTTCGCATTTATGATATTAGTAAGGATGTCTGGAATGATTACGAAACTGCATAATATCTTAGCACGAATAGAATTAGCACGTTGAAATGGCAATGGGCAGGCCACATCGCTCGTCGAACCAACAACCGTTGGGGAAGAAAGGTTCTTGAGTCGCGACCACGAATCGGGCGGCGCAGCGAAGAACGACCACCCACTAGGTGGACTGACGACATTCTCAAAGTCGCAGGGAACCGTTGGATGCAGGTGGCGCATGACCGTTCCGAGGGACATTCTTGTGAGGAGGCCTATGTCCAGCAGTGGACGTCTGTAGGCTGATGGATGGATAATATCTTATCGCAACTGTTCTCCATTGGAATCTGTAGTAGAAATAAAACAGTACCAATTCTGCGTAATCTGATCTTGTGCAGTAGCAAACAGATATTGAAATATTTTTATTGCCAAGTAAGCTCACTTTCGGTACTTTTCTTTTTATAGCATTATAATATTTCAATCCTAGAATAAAATGTTCGTTCTGAGCTTAATATGTTAATATTAAGCTTTGTTTATCAATGAGAACCTAATCGAGAACTGCTTTTTGAGTCCCAGCATTTCTTGTAAATAGACAATGAAATGTAACATTTGCAATTGTATATAAAATGTTCTTTATACGATCTCAAGTCTACTCCACGTGTGAAATTAAATCATTGTCCCTCTGAATATAGTGAATGTAAGTCTATTCCCATTGCAATATCCACAATTGTAAGATATGTGTTGACTGAAGGAGAAAAAGAGTAATAATAAAAAAGTTGAGAGGTGTCAAGGGACACCCGGATGGAACGAAGTTCCTTTCGATTAATTAGTGAAGGAATTGTAATAAAATTTTATTTTTTTTAAGTTATAATAATATTAAAATAACATATTATTATCTGTATATAATCTCTACTTACCTAACTCCATCAGCAATATCCGGAACTTGTGCAGAAATACTGTCAGGATTCATTATTATTATTATTTTTTATTATTTATTATTTACAAAAAACCTGTATACACTCAACAAAAATAATCGTCGCGACACCACACTGTTCAATGCGAAATAGAAATGAAAATATCTGGCTTGCTTTCTATAAGAGAGAGAGAGAGACAGACAGAGAAACATGCAACGCCGCACAGCTTACAATAGCTTACTATAGCAAAAAGTGTCGTGACAACTTTTCGTAAGAATTTTTTCCGTCTAGCCCCCTTTCACAACGCGCGATAAGGAACTTCGTTCCAATAATTTATCATATTCTTTTGGTTACTTAGTAAAAATACTTCTCATTATCTGTTCCATCCTGGGGCAAAAGACAAAACCATATAGCCATAATAAGCGGAAGAAACGATAGAGAAGGAAAACTAGTAATATAACCCTATAATACAAGAGGCTGTGGACCCCAGACCTTCGTTATTTTATTAAAGCTGAAAGTTGATCAGCGCATGGTCCCAACACAGGTTAGAACGGTGGCCCATTATGAAGCTTGGGTTACAGTGGCTTTGGCAGATAAAAGGTACTAAAGGTGTGTAAAATACCGATATATTTTCGCCTAATTTGGCGAAAGCGTGATTTATTGATATTACTTTCAGAACGTTATTAAAAATCACGTTATTCATTGCCAGACACTTAACATTGTGGCAACCCCTTGCCAGACACTCTTAACGTTCATGGAATTATAATTCTACTTACGTTATAGTATAAAAGCTGATTTTTAAAAATAATACCCATGGAATATTCTTTTCGTCGAATAGAGGTCCACTAAGAACAGATTTTACGAAATGCCACCTACAAGGGGTGTTGCGGGGGCGTTAAGAATAATATACATATAAAGGAAAAGGGTGAGCCGAAGCTACTGAAGCTATAAAAATGAAATTTAGACCGTAGTTTCATTTCATGACGTAGGCGCCCACTACGAAAGGATTTTTTGAAATTCCACCCTCAAGGGGCTGAAATGCAACGTCAAAGTCTGTATGGAAAGAAAAAAATCTTTAGCTACTGTCTTCAAATTAAGCACAAATACTCTTCAATGAAAATAAATAAACACGTGTTTCAGCGTTTCTCCATTTTCATCCTCTAAGAGTGTAGAATAGGTAGAAAGATGTTAGTTTACTGACTCATCATGGAGCTGAAACTATTGAAGTCAGAAACATGAAATTTTGACAGTAGTTTTTTTTCGTGGCGTAGAAACCCACTAGGAAAGGATTTTTTGAAATTCAGCCTCTAAAGAGGTAAACCGCAGTAGCAATGTTTGTAAAACAAGAAAAAAATCTTCATCGATTTTCATTAAATTGTAAACAAATACTCTGTAATAAAAATATAATAAATAATCACGTGTTTCAGCATTTTTTAATTTTCACCCTCTAAGGGTGTAATCTACACTAATATTATAAAGAGAAAACGTTGTATGTTTGTTACGAATAAACTCAAAAACTACTGGACTGATTTCGACAATTCTTTCATCATTAGAATGTTACAGTATCCTTGAGTAACATAGGCTATATAAAATCAGCTTTTATACTATAACATAAGTAGAATTATAATTTTATGAACGTTAAGGGTGTCTGGCAAGGAGTTGCCACTATGTTAAGTGACTGGCAATGAATAACGTGATTTTTAATAACGTTCTTAAGGTAATATCAAAAATCACGCTTAATAATTTGACGAAAATAGATCGGTATTTATACACACCTTTGATACCTTTTATCTGCCAAAGCCACTGTAACCCAAACTTCATAATGGGCCACCGTTCTAACCTGTATTGGGAGCGTGCGCTGACAAATTTTCAGCTTTAATAAAATCACGAAGGTCTGAGGTCCACAGGCTCTTAGTCTACTATAACACACAGTGACTAACGTAGGGCATTCTGCTTCTATTATGAAAACAAATACTACCGGCATTAAAAATATAAAAAAAACGGCCAAGTGCGAATCGGACTCGCGCACGAAAGGTTTCGTACCATTGACTAGCTAAACAAGTGCCTACCTGCTGCCATTATCGATATCGAGCAAAAAGGGGCAAAAAGCGCGTTTGTTGTATGGGAGCAGCCCCTAAATATTTATTTTAGTTTTGTTTTTAGTTTTTGTTGTTATAGCGGCAACAGAAATACATAATTTGTAAAAATTGCAACTGTCTAGCTAACGCGGTTCTTGAGATACAGCTTGGTGACAGACGGACGGATGGACAGACGGACGGACAGACAGCGAAGTCTTAGTAATAGGGTCCCGTTTTTACCCTTTGGGTACGGAACACTAACTAGCAACCCGCCCACACTTCGCTGCGGTTTCAGTCGCCATATAGTTCCCGTAGTTCCCGTTCCTGTGGGACTACCGGGATTAAAATAGCCTAAGTTACTCCATATATAGACAGCTAAAATATTCATCCAGCTGTTTTGAAGATTAACTAAAACAAACAAACAGATAGACAAAAAATTTATGAACCGATTTCAGACATCGTGCAAATAACCGTATCATAATGAAAAGAGTCCATTATTTTGACATTACATACAGACACTTTAATTTTATATATTTCTATAGATATACAAAAAGAAATTTGTAGGCCTTGAAATCATAATAATATACTTTACGTTATGTACAATGAAAATATTAGTAAGCACAAACAGCCCGAAGCACATTTTTTGTTCTTGTTTGTTAATTAATTCCAGCATGTTTGCTTTTACGTAGTTTTGTATTATAAAATAAAGAAAAGAAAGTACTTTATATTTGAATATAAAAAAATATTGGATTTTAGTAGTGGGATAAAATATTTTGATAACATAATTACCACGACCACAGTCTCTTTTGTCTGAGAATAGCCCGTTGTTATTCAAAGATTACAACAAAAGATAATTTACTTAAGTATGCAAAGAGTATAAAAATTATAACGATGCTTGTAGAATTAAATAGGTAGTAAGAAAATAAATTTTGTCAGACTTTATACAGGACGTTGGTAAATGGAGACCAAGAGAAAGCTAAATGAATCTTGTAAATTGTGACATGAATATAGAGGGAGGGTACAGAGTTATTTTTTAATCCAATGTAGAGTTGCACTTGAGTGAAATGTATATACATAACTACCCACAATATAAAGAACCTCTATACAAATAAATTAAAGAATAAAAACTTTTTAAAACACGATTTTATTATTTGTTAATAAAATGAACTTAAAAGTTAAAAATCCTGGTTCACCATCAGATCCTGGTTACCATATAGTATGAAAATACTTGTCAAGACGAATCAAATGAGTCCAAACTCGATGGGGTAGCGTCATTTAATTACAGAGTTCCTATAGACAGTTTCCAGGTCCATCATCAGATCAGCTCTATGTCACAATAATATTGCATTGTTATCCGATTTATACACGAATACAAAATTTCAGCTCAATCAAAAACCGGGAAGTGGATCAAATTTAACTTGCAAGGTTTGATTACAGACAACGGGACAGGTGAAACTAAATAAAAGTTTGTTAAAAAGAAGACGAAGTGATATTTGATTAGAATATATGAAAGTCAATTGAGGTTAAAAAGCTAGGTGACGATAATGATGTAGAGAAAAGTATAAAGCATATAAAATGTCAGACAGTTTTACATGATCGTGGCTATAATGACCAAATATGCAAAGTACAATGCTAATAGTAGCTCGTCGGCAGCAACAGGTCGGCACTAACGATTGGTTCACGGCGCTGCTCTGCTCATTGTGACAAGGACTCTTCTATCCTTATTATGAATAATATGAAAACGAAAAGATTAGTTTCAAACAGTTTTCTTAATTCGTTACCACACTAGGTACTAAATATTTAGGCTATAGATGACAACGACGATTATCTGTGGCCCGCCCACATGGCGTCAGAGAGATACATATACGGCAGATTATGCCTCGCACGGCGTTCGTTCCGTTGCCCCGGGCGGATCGACTAGGTGTCAGCATACCATGATCAAATATTAATTTCTTATAAAATCTTCTTTTCTTTTCCATTAACTTTTGCTTTACTAGAAGATTGTAGTCTCACCGCACACTGTTCGGCCAAATAGACGGCATTAGGTCCAACAACCTAGTTTTATAACATGTATAAAGTAGGCAATGAGAACTTATTCGGACCGCGTTAGCATCAGTTCAATACCGAATAAAGGTTATTAGTTTTATTTAGAAAGTATTGAAATTTTTAATAAGTATTCTGATTCTATTTTTCGGTATAAACTGAAAACAGCCTTATTGCTTGAAATATAAAATAAAAATAACGATGCCCCAATAAGCAAAATCAGCATTAGAATATAAAATAAACAAAATCGGGATTAGAATACTAAATTTACATAATTGAATTTGAATAAAATAGGTGTAATCAAAATAGATTCTAAACAACACAATCTAATTAAAATTAACAACTTTCATCATTAAAAAGCTTCCTATAAAATTAATTTTAGAATGAATGATAGTTTAAACATTTTTTGGCATCACGCTAATAGCATTTATCCATTCATGGGCGTATCCACCTCCACTGTTGGATTAAGACTTCCTTGTGAGAGGTTAATAAAGTAAAGAGGTCATTAAAACCATGCTTAAAGCGGGGTAACGATTTCAATTAGTGTTATAATTTTCTGCGGAAACCACTGCTGCCTGTCCTGTTGATCACTCAGCCGGTTTTTATCTTCCCTGGGGAAGTAAGGGATAAACACCAGATAGTACGGTATCAACGCTATTTTTATTCCTACGTATGTATTTAATACGCAAAACATCATAACTTAGGGTTGTATCCCCAAATTGTCAGTTGACAAACTTCTGAAGCCTTACAAAAACGTCAGTTGTCAGAGAGCTTGGCTAACGTATACTCAAACACTGCATACGTGTTCAAAGTAAGCCTATATATTGTATACTATATATATCATCATCATCTTGCTCTTATCCCAATTACTTGGGGTCGACGCAATATGTCATCTGATTTGACATATTGCAAAAAGTTTCGGCAATGACTTTTATGACCGGCCGCCTGCCTGACGTCAACCCTCCTTGGGAATGTAATCGTTGACCCAAATGGTACCAGATGGAGTTGGTCCGGGTCAATCTAGGGCTCTTAGTCGTCTTTTACGACACCCACGAGCAAAGCAAGGGTTGGTAGTATTCGAAGCCGCTACCACACAGCATACTATACTATATTGTACATTAGCACATTGTATACTATATATATACATATATGAATTTCCTGTCAACGAAAACAAAGTAATAATAAGATGTAGATATCAGATTATATTAGTAGGCGAATGTGATCAAAAGTGTTGGAAGGTGAAGACCAAGGCGGACGTTCCACGTCCAAATTAGGGACGTCTTCAAAAAAGGCGAGGTTATAAGTACCCTAAACCTTAGAAGATGCATGAGGAGATTAATGAATATGGAGGAGGCGAAAGTGGACTGTCAAGATCGTTGCAAGACTTGCAAGAAGAGGGAAGTGGTCTCTGCGGGTATAGGAAAGAGGGTTACCTACAGGAAAGAGACGTAAGTAAGTATTTGTGTATTAGTGTAATCTTAATTATGATACTTTAATCAATTCCAGCGTGTACTTATGTATAAATAACTGACTTCTGCTCGCGACTTCGTCCGCGTGGTATAGATACTTTGGGCTAACGCTAACTTTAACCTAAGACTTTATTTACGTAGAAGGTGAAAATATTTTTAGTAATACGATTCTAACACACATGATTTTTGCTGAAATTTAGCCGTTTACGCAGTGAAAGCTCTCAAAAAGAAAAAAAACCCGATTTTGAAACATTCTTCATTGGTGCTCCGCTCCTGCTGGTCTTATCGTGATGTTATATAGCCTCTAGCCTTTCTCGATAAATGGGCTATCTAACACTGAAATAATTTTTCAAATCGGACCAGTAGTTCCCGAGATTAACGCGTTCAAACAAACACACTCTTCAGCTTTATATATTAGTATAGATTCACTCTTTTGTGATATTGTAATTGTACAGCTTAATTTTTTAATCAATTTACATAATTTATTGTAGTCATTTATGAGGAACTAGCAACCCGCCCTCGCTTCGCTTCGGTTTTAGTCGTTTTACCCGCGTAGTGCCCGTTCCCGTGGGTATACCGGGATAAAATATAGTCTAGTTTACGCCCTGATATTATAGCTTTCCATTGGTGAAAGAATTTTTGAAATCGGTCCAGCCGTTTTGAAGATTACCCGGAACTAACAGACAGACAGACAAAATTTTTTTAATGTGTATTTTAGGCATAGGTGTCGTGCAAATAACCGTGTGAGCATGAAAATAGCCTATTATTTTGACATTACAAACAGACACTCCAATTTTATTTATTGGTATAGATAAAGAGAAATAGTCTAACAACTATTTTTATAATGAACTCAGTCTGGCCATAACAACCTGAGCAATTACTGTATTTTGACATAATCATTATTACTACATTCAGTAACAAAATAATAACAAGGAAGTGAATCATCAATTTGAATAAGTCAGCAAATCACGATTTACTTTTAAAATGTTTAAGATGTGCGCATAGGAAATCGCTTCTTCGAAATTTTTTCATAAATTAGGAAGTAACTTAAAGTAGAGCCGTTGATACGTAAACAGTAAGTTCATCTGTTCGAGAACTTGTTGAAAAGATTTTATCTAAAGCGCTCTTCTAAGAACGCAGCATTACTATTTCAAAGTGGTCCTTTTAATAAATAGATATCAGTTTTATGAACTTTATGTGCAGTATGGCATATAGGAATTTCTATATGATCGGCGATCCTGTAAATAATGTTGATTTAGAATAGCAAAATTTTACCATCGGGAAAACAACACATATAACAAGTCCAATACGGGAATTTAGTCACCTGCGGAGAGGCTAGCCTCGCGACGGCGATTGGCGTCCCGCAAAGAGGAGACGTCGATGGGAGAGGGTACTCCCGCGGGGTATTCCGTCAGGCTGACCAATGAAGTCAAGGAACTCTGCACTGACGGTCGGCCCAACGACGAAGGCGACGTGCTATCGGGTGGGTTACGGGGCCGCGCGCCGGCCGGCGGGTGCGCTGCCCACCTTAAAAAAAAGAAATAACAGGACAATAAATATCAAAAAATCTATTGAAAATGTAAATTGATAGTTCAAGACATTAGAATGGTCTAATATTTACGTAAGTCATATAAATTAGGAGTTTATTATTATATTGTGCTTTAGTTCTGTTTTGGCTAAGTGTACCGACGGAAAAGTAAATTTAAAACATCCATTGAACGGACACTCAACATATTATGGTTATTACAGATATTTTTATATATCCATTACAGTTTAATAAATAAAAAAGGAAAATGTTATTAGCCCTACGTTATCATTCTTACAATATTAATTGGCAGCAAAAAAGTAAATTGATGATTGAACTATGAACAGGATATTGTTTTTGTTCATTTATAGACGACGAAATTTAAAACACATTATTAATTTTGAAACACAAAATATAATGGCCGGCATTCAAAACACGTTTATGCTGAAAAAGATTCAGTAACTCGATTGGTGAAATAGGGCAAACTAAATTATAGTGCTATGAGATTCACAAAAACAGTTCATACTTTTTTTATTATCATTAAAGACCCTTTAATAGTTTATAGCTTAGAAAGTTCTTTGAAATATGTAGATATAAGACGTAATCGATAATAGACATGCATACTATAAGTAAGTACCTAGTATAGAGATAACTGTCGTCGCAGCTCGTACGCGTCACTGCTGGGTTCGAGCCGCCGCGATGTAGGGTTCTCTTTCGGGTTTTCCTTCTCTTGCAAACATACTATATACAAATTATACACCTTAGTCGTCTTTTAAGACATCCACGGGCAAGACAGGGATGTTTAATCATTCTTAGTCCGTCATCACACGGAATACTTTATTATTTAGATTCTAGCAACCAGCCCTCGCTTCGCTTCGGTTTCCGTCGCCCTACCCACGTAGTGTCCGTTCCCTTGGAAATACCGTGATCATATATAGGCTATGTTACTCCCTGATATTATAGCTTTCCATTGGTGAAAGAATTATTAAAATCGATTTGGTGGTTTAAGCGTGAAAGCGTAACAAACAAACAAATTTACTTTCGCATTTATAATATCAGTAAGGATTAAGCCTGATAGCGGAGTTAGAATACAATTACCCGTAGATGTCGCAAAATATGATGAAGGTGTTATATGTTCATTGTACATAACATCAAGAGGAGAAGAACTAGAAATAAAACCCTACACTAACATAGTCTGATCAGCATGGAGTATGTCAATTTCGATCCTATTACGGAATAGGCTCGGCTCACCAGTGAAACGTGTATGAGCTAAGTGTATGATAATAATTACTTGTGATTACGGTATAAGAATATATTTAATCCCAAAATCTATGGAAACGCGTGGGCGTTGTTAAAAAAGCCTACAGCATACAATATTCATACGACAACTATGGACGAGAAACGAAACCCTACACAAATCCATCTGACCAATGTATTATATTAGATCAACTTTCCTCCTATTATGGAGGGCTGCACAATTCCTCGTAAGAAATTAAATTCAAAAAAAGTGCAGCCCTGTGCCACCTGCATCTAAAAACGCCCAGCAACTTTCACCGGGTCGTCCGATACGTGGTCACCATTCGAGAAGCTTTCTTCCCCAGCGGTAGTTGATCGTCGAGTGTTTGAGATGCGGTCCCTATATACACTCATTTGCAAAAAAAACGGGCACCTAAGCAATGAACCATTTCAAATGTTAATATTTCTTTGTTTGATAATTATTGGTAGTTTTATCCACACAATTTGCTAAATTAATAAGAAAATAATCGTTTTCATCAGTATTTCATAAAATTTAGATACAATTTATGGGAAATAATGCTAAACCTCGCTAGTAGTGTATATTCGCTAGTAGTGCATATGCTCATGAAGTAAAAATAAAAAAGTTTTTTTGTTTGTTTTTCTTTAATAAAGTAAAAGCAGATAAATGTTTAGTATCGAGTGTGACCCCCTCTAGCTAAAATCACAGCTTGAATTCGTCTGGGCATGCTAGCGAGTATATCCCGGATACTTGCTTGCGGAATACGTTCCCACTCCGCAGTAATCACATTCTTCAGCTCTCTGATGGTCTGCGGAGCCGGGTGTACTGATCTCACACGCCGTTTCAGAACGTCCCAGACATGCTCTATGGGATTGAGGTCGGGACTTCGAGCTGGCCAATCCAAACGACGAATGCCGACCTCTTGCACATACGCATTAACATCGCGGGATCGGTGGGCGCGAGCATTGTCGTCCATAAAAATCGAGTCTTCACCTAGAGCGGCCAATGCGGGTTGTGCATGAGAAATTAGAACTTCCGTTATGTATCGATGCCCAGTCAGTGAGCCGTTTTCAATGAAGACTAACTCTGTACGATCCATTGAATTTATTCCTGCCCAAAACATAACAGAGCCCCCACCATAAGGTGTGATTTCTTCGAAACATGCCTCTGCAAAGCGTTCTCCTTGTCTTCTTAGCACTCGCCGACGTCGATCTTCACCGAACAGAGATATCCTGGCTTCATCAGAGAACAAAACCCTATTCCAATCGTCTTGAGTCCATGATTCACAATTTCTAGCGAACCTAAGCCTGTGAACTTTGTGCTCACGGAGTAATTTGGGGCCGCGGGCCGGGCGGTGACTGCGTATATTGGCAGCGAGAAGCCTCCTCCTGACCGTCCATAGACTAATATGCACATTTCTTACTTCTTGGAGGTTGTTCTTAAGATCCACATACGAAGATTTGCGATTTCTCAATGCGCGACTCACAAGAAAACGATCATCCCGTGGTTGGGTACATGGTTTTCTTCCAGAACCAGGCCTTCTCTCGACGGAACCAGTCTCCTGATATCGCTGCCAGGTCCTTTGGACTGTCGAGCGACTAACATTTAGCCTCCTAGCCACGAAACATTGGCTGCAACCCTCTTCAAGCAGCGCGATAATTTTGGTAGCTTTTACCACTTTATCTACCATTTTTGATACAGCCAAACAGCATTAAATAAAGCTTTGACAGTCAAGGATATGAAATTAATCGATAAAAATTGAATAAAAGTTATGAAAGTCGATGTTAACTTCTGGAACTTCGCGCCAAAAATGTAGGATAAAAAGGGGTTTTCTGTAAAAATGAACATCAAATGAAAAATTGAATTTAGAACGTACTTTTTTAAATACCACAGCATTTTTAAAACCGGCCAGTAACGTGTACAAACGATTGAAACCTTTTTGGTATTGTATCTTTTTAAATATGAATGAAAATCAAAACCGCCCGTTTTTTTTGCAAATGAGTTTATATATATATATATATATACATATGTATATATATTGTATCCAGTCATGGAAAATGCTCGTATCCAGTAAAATATAATAAGAACTTTTAGGGTTCCGTTCCCAAAGGGTAAAACCAGGACCCTATTACTGAGACTTCGCTGTCCGTCCGTCCGTTCGTCCGTCTGTCACCAGGCTGTATCTTAAGAACGGTGATAGTTAGACAGTTGAAATTATTTTCACAGATGTATTTCTATTGGCGCTATAACAACAAATACTAAAAATAAGATAAAATAAATATTTAAGGGAGCCCCCCTTAAATATTTATTTTATACATACAACAAACTTGTTTTTTTTACCGTTTCTTGCTCGCCACTAATAACGGTGACAGGTATACACTTTAACTATTCACAGAATATTTAGTTTTATGTTCTATTTAATTATAATTAATTAAAATAAAATAAAATAAATAATTAAGGGGACTCCCATACAGTACAAGAAGTTTTTTTTTATAGATAATGGTACGGAACCCTTCGTGCGACTCGACTCGCACTTAGCCGGTTTTTTAATTCTATGAGATATAACTAATGTTAAAATCTTTTGAAAGAATGTAGCTAGCGAAGTGTCCTTTAGGCGAGTACCTACCTACACAATAATACTATATATCTATCTATCTAGTAAGGGAAAGGAAACATGAGTCAGGTAGATACTGAATCCTGACCAGCCGTGTTCAACGTAATGACACCGATGACGTAAGCAAAATACCTACTGCAATCTGATTTATTACCACGTTTTATCATGGTTGAAGACAGAAGTTTATTATACGTATAAGGTCATATATTAAACATATATGTACTTAATCAATTTTATATTTATTGTGCTTTAGTGATACCAGAGCTAATGTTCTTATTTGAAATATTTGATAAACTCAAATATTTAGGCATATATCTAGGATTATACAATCATTGTCGTCGTATTATTATATGTCCTACAGCTGGGCTCCGCAAGGGAGACAAATTGGTATACTATCCATGGGAGACAAATTGACCACGCTGGTCAGACGGGTTAGTTCAGAGTATTTTTTTTTTTTTGGTGGTTGGTTTGCTCTTCTTACACAGATGTTACTTACATCCCTTAGTTGACTTTAACGACGCCCACGGACAAGAACGGGAATGATGAATTGTAGCAAGTACCTTCTTTAAAAAATAAAGGGTTTATTAAATATGTTAGTAACATAAAAAGAATAGCCGAATTCGGATAGATAATAAAAATAAGAAACAGAACAATTTACGGGCATATCAGAAACAATAGCTGTAATTAATTTAAATTGATCGGAATATAAAAATATATGATGAATTAAATTTTATTCTCCCACAGAAATGGAGAACATCATCTTGAAATTACATCTTACGAATGATCATTTAGATGATCAGCGCTACTAGAATGCAGAAATAAAATTACCAATATATATTTACATGAGCGATTTCAATACCGGAATAGACTCATTGTAATGGTGAGAATAAAGGAACCCCGCAATTATTATTCGAAGATAAGGTTTCCGTCAAATGGTCTAATTTTTTGATATGTTACTTTATACATACTTCTAATCAAAAGTCCCTATGGGCATAAAATCTCAAGAACTCGAAATTCTGATTTACTGACCTTGAAAGTTCAACGTCTTGCCTATTTAATAATTCACAATTTTCAAACGAGTAGTGGAATTAATACTAGGTTAACATGTTGAATATTTCTCACCCTGTCAAGGATGGTAGTTGAAAGAATAACTACGAGACATATTCATCCTCCCTTACGCTAGGGATTGCAAGGTATTCAGAAAAGTACTGCTTCCGATGCTCATGATTATTTCTCAATCAGTTTTTAAGATTCCTATGTTTACATAGGAATCTTAAAAACTTCCCTGGAGTCCCGGTAATGAAGATACGAAGGTCTCTCTATGGATCTCTATCTCCATACTTTACAGATTGCATTTATAGCCCGTCATAATCGGTTCAACCATTGAAAACTGAGTCAAAACATATAGGTATGTATAATAATTATTTTATTAAAAGAAAGGGAAAAGCTTGAAAACTTGGCAAAAGAAAATAAAATCTGCAAAACTACGCCAAGCATTAATGATTACAAATCATATGCATCTTTACTAATATCTAAATAATTAATATACGCTAACTTTAAGAGTGAATTAAAACTTCACGAGCCTGCATACCTAGCATGTAACTTTAAAAAAATATGGTCCTAAAGAAGGGTGAAACTAGTGATTTTTATGGAGAACACGTTTCCAATCAGTCAACCTTGGCTGTAAATTACCTGGAAGGTTAGTTGGCGTGTCTCTATATGAAGACAGTGCCCTTAAAGATTCATACATCTGTTTTATATTCTGGTCTAAAATCTGATTAGACTTAGATGCTAATATTAGGTTATTACCTATGAAATTGCCGTTATGTATGAAAAAAATTAAACGATTTTTATTCATGTATATTTTATTTGTATTAATCGAAATAATCACCCATGCAATCAATGCATCTTTGCCAACGCAGCGGCAGTTTATTGATGCCCTTCTTAAAGAAATCAGCTGGACGGGAGGCAACAAATTCTTCAAAGGCATTTTGTACTGCCTCACGGGTATTGAATTTCATTCCCGCCAAAAAGTTATCCAAATTCTGAAAAAAGAAGTAGTCTGTAGGCGCAAACTCTGGTGAGTATGGCGGATGACGGAGAGCTTCCAACCCCAGTTCTTGCAACTTGGAGACCGTCTGCTGTGCAGTATGAGGTCGCGCATTGTCGTGCAGGAGCAGCGGAGACGAGCGATTGACCAATGCTGGTTGGAGATTTGCCAGCTTCTCCATCATTGTGTTCAGTTCTTCACAGTACACATCTGTAGTAATGCTCACCCTGTTTGGTAAGAAGCAGTGATGAATCACACCGGCGCTAGACCACCAAACAGTGACCATCACTTTTCTAGGGGTAAGTTTTCGTTTAGGGCATTATTTAGGTGCTGAATCAGGATCCAACCAACTTGCTGAGCGCTTGCGGTTATTAAACAGAATCCATTTTTCATCGCAAGTAACAATGTGTTTTAAAATTCCTTCATTTGTGTGTCTGTTGAGCAATGCAAGGCATGTCTCGACGCGTACTTCGCGCTGGCGATCATTGAGTTCGTGGGGCACCCATTTGTCAAGCTTTCTTACCTTGCCAATTTGACGCAAAGGGACCAATATTATTTTAACGCTAACGTCGAAAGCTGCTGCTAATTCAGGCGTAGATTGTGTATCATCGGCTTCCACAATCGCCTTTAATTCGGCATTGTCGACCAAAGTCTTCGAACGACCGCGAGGTTCATTTTTCAGGTCGAAATTTCCAGAACGGAAGCGAGCAAACCAATAACAGGCGGTGCGTTGGTTTGTAGTATTAGCTCCGTAAACGTCGTAGATGTTGCGTGACGCTTGTGCCACGTTGCTGCCACTACGATACTCATATTCCATAATTACTCGAATTTTTTACGTATCCATGATGACGAAAAAGATTGAAATGCGATGAAAACGTAACACTAATCAATAAACAAATGACTACTTTTGGAAAATGAATTCCATGTTTTAAAATAAAATTAATTTGAAATTAGAATTCTTAGCCCAACAAAAATTATTTTGATTTGAAATGGCCAGTACTGCAGAACGGCAATTACATAGGTAAAGACCTATTATCAGTAGAAATTCTATTTATTATTATAAATTCGAATGGGATGTGTAATTTGTTTGTTTGTTGCGATTTCATAAGTTAATTACTTAATCGATCGTTTTGAACTTTCGCACTAGAGATACAACAAGGCAAGGCTACCTTTCATCCAAGCAAAAAGTACTCTTAGCCTTCTTGTAAGGCTGTGCAAATTTCGTCAACAACTAAAAAACCTATTTTAAAATTATTGGTAAATATCTTTCTTTCTTATTTTGCCATGTTAATTTTTTATTTCTTATCATAGAAAATGGATTTCTTTCTTTGAAATGATATAATTTACGAATGATGACAATTCTGTTCTTACATAATCATGATTATATAAAAATTATATCCCAATTATAAATATAGGTGAAGTTAGTCTAATAAGTTATTTAGTAGATATCTTTGGAATCAATTACAAAATGTAAAAAATTCTTCAATAGTAAAAATCTATATTAAGAACGATAAATAATTAACGTTTTAACGCTACATTTTTATTCCAAAAAACAATATAAATTGTTCACAGAACGAAATCACACGTGCCGAGTTGAGATAAAGGCTAGTCTCATATAAAATTGGTAGTAATATCAATAGTGGTTATCGTAGTTATAAAATACTTTCTTCTAATACAGATTGATCTGCTATATTGTAGCGGTAAAGTGTGTTACCAACCATAACATTACCCATGTGTGACATACATACAAGCAGCTTATAACGGTGAATTCCATTTATTAGTGTGTTGTAAACAATAGTATTCCTAAGATGAGGTACTATACAGGAAGCCGTTAGTAAACCTTAACACTTTATAGCATGTTTTGCTCTATTAAATGAAGAACTTAGGCTAAGCCGACCAAACAAGTGAAATATGGGCAGTAAAATGAAATCCGTTCGTACAGAAATGTTTAAAATCCAGTAACACAACGTCATTCATAAAGATTTGGCAACGCTAAGTACTAAGATGGGATTAAAAATTCATCCGCTTAGAAACCGTGAAGTGTCCCGTTAATAATGAATTTAATTATTTGTGTTGTAGGCTGCAAACCAAATTTCACCTCCTATTTTGTAAAATATGTTTCTAATTGAGGGATGAATATATACTCTGCGGGGCAGATTTTTAGAATATTCCTTTTTATTGAGACGCTAAATTACAATAGCAAGGCACTATCTGTAAGATATTTGTGCTAATATTTGATTCAACAAAATATATAGTAAAAGTACCACTGTAAAATTTAATCCCATGTTTTCCACACTTTGCGAATAAAAATTGACAGTTATTGAAAGACGTGTTAATTTTTTCGCATACCAACTTTACTATTGCATTTCAACCTCTTTGGGACTGGATTTTATAAAATCCTATCTTTATGAGGCTCTACGTCATATAAAGAAACCGCTCTCAAAATTCCATATTTCTAGCTACGATAGTTTCTGCTCGTGGTGCATGAGACATGACTATTTGTAGCCAGCTTCTTATTACAGTTTATGTAGATTAACTACCTCTACTATATTGGCGTCGATCGATTTGTAAATTTCAACATAAATGTGCATTGGGTTCGCGTGTGGCAACACCTTATATGATACCAGTCGTGAGCAAAGCGGTTGCGCGATGACATGTAGTATCGCCCCTATGGTTTACCGTTATATATGTGTTGTGATTGTAAATTTGCTAAAAGAAATTAACAGTAAGTACTTATTTCGTTTACTGTTTAGTAGAATTTGAAGTTTTAAATCCTCAGCGAATTGATAATACATACCTTTCTAATAAAAATATGTATGTCAAATATTAAATTACCATATATCGACGCATATAACTTAACAGATCTTCGCAATTTGAGGTGTGTCATTATTATGTAGAGAAATTGCATTTCTTTATTTAACCTAGAGGGGAAACATTGTGTGTACGAAGCAAATATTTAAAAACTAATTCTACAAATGTTTAAGAACTAATTTATGCAAATACGATTGATTTCTAAAAACATAACAACATATTTGTATTTAGACAGAACGAATTCATTCGATACAATATTTCGCAGAGTTTAATACCTTATAAATATTTGTTAAATTTTAGCTTAATATTTCAATACTATTTTATGATGCCTAGAAATGATGGTTTAGTGATAAACTCTTGCATATATCGAACATGAAGCCCGGATTCGATTTGGCTTTGAGTTGTCAGTCCGATAATTAATCGATATTAGTATGATATCGGTAACCTACATAATTGCACTTCCCTTTGGAAGTGCAATTATTCTCGTTCTCAGAAAACAAGCGGGGTCTGGAAATAGCTGACCTCTTATGAACGGTCATGTTCGCTACCTACACTGATGCGTCATGCGGAGCCATCGATCGGACCTCCGCGTGCAGTTGAGGGCATGTAACATTAGATTCGTCCAGATTTGGTTTGAGCTGTGACAAAACGAACTCAAAATAAGTTGGTGAATAACTATCGCCAGTCCAAAATCAGATCAAGTTATTAATTTAGGGCATCTATGGTGCTGGGTTACGAATTTATAGTGATTGAAAAATCAAACACTGAATAAATATACATAGTACAATTCTGGTGGTCAGAGGGCCGGCTCGCCCATACGGCGAATAGAGCAGTCGCTCCAAGCGCCAAATCCTAGGGGGCGCCTAAATGGTTCCATACTTACTTTACACTCACAATTGGTATAGGTATATATTATTAGGAGCAAACGGGAAAGGCGCCATAATTGGATCTCGCTCCATTCTAAAATTTACTTCGGGCCGGCGCTGCTGGTGGTATTCCTATTTCGGCTCTTAGATCCATAGGTCATTTATATCAGTACCATTAAATTTACAGTATTTTCGAGCACTTACGCAAAGCATTCCGTATGGTGACGGAGTACCGACTCACCACCCTCTCCTCTGTCATAAAAGACAACTAAAGGATTAATATGCAGATAACATCAATTCAAGGGAAGAGAAACGCTTAATAAAACCCTATGGCAATACGCTTGACCAGCGTAATATAGCAGGTCAAATGCTCTCTCATAAATCCCCAGCTCAATAATAGGATATACGTGGGCTGAGACGATGACGACCTAAAACAACACGTATCGTGTGGTAAAACGCATAATTGATTTACGATATATTTTTTTGGACTAATCCTACCACACATTCCCGTCATTGTAACTCCTGTAAGCCAGAATCCACCATGGTATCCATAGATCACACCGAGGTTTGACCCTCAGACAGTCCCGAGATATGATTTTAATAGTCTTGGGACCCGCAACTAATTTAATTAGAAAAGTTAAACAGTAGGAGTTGGAAGACATTGATTCCATATCCCTCCTACGCAATGCAAAAGACATGAAGCAAAATTTACTAGTTAGTCAATAAATAAGAGGATGTACAGCTACGATAAGCGTAGCGGCACAGCACCATAGATATGGGGAGCTTGACGGGGCCTATATGTGAGCCTTAAGATTGACTGCCATAATAGGTATGGCAGAAATGCCTGAACACACGAAAATTTTCTCGAGTTGCAAAGTGTTTAACGTATACGGTCAAGCTTGTTACGCTAGAGATTGCACTCCCAGGGAATGTAGTGTGCTGATTGTTCATACCGGTGGTCAAATGTAGCACATTAATGTACATAATGGTGAAGATACTAAATTAAAAGAGAATAATTTACATTTGTAATTTCCATGACCAGTTAGTAATTGAACTACACAATGGTCAACCTCAAGCCACACTTTCTCCACGTACTTGCATATGCATACATTGAAAAAATAGATAGGGATGACGGCATTTTGATGATGAATCCCATCTCTTCTGCTATTTGGTTAGATATTCGTAAACAATGGATTGAGGCGCAAACAATGTAGCGATTTTGTTACGGTCGCGCGGTAGAAAGAAAAAGATTCTCCTTGAAATCGACAGCAGCGCCACCTACTGGGTAGGATATATATACGTGTAGTACCATAGTAAGAACACACAATACACGTACAGTAATAATACCGCCTATCTTGCCTCAGTCGTATTTTACCCTATCCTCTTGGGTATCGTTAAATACGACTGAGAGATTAAATATGCGTATAGCATCTGTGCAAGAGAAGGAAAACTTCAAATAAAACCCTATACCAACACGTCTGAGCAGCGCGGTATAGTAGGTCAATTTCCCTCCCATTGTGGAGGAGGCTCGCGCCCAACAACGGGACGTGTTTGAGCTGAAATGATAATAGATATCTGAAATACCTAAATATAAATATCTAAAAATTCAAATAGGTATTCATTAAAATAGTCTGTTCTAGAAAATATTAATAAAGTTTTCGCTATATATAGATCGTTATTTTGTACTGCAAATGGAATAAGAATAAATATATAAAAGTAGCATATGAAAGTTGCATCAGTGACGGATAAATTAAAAAGTGAGCGTCTGTTGTGATGCGACCATACGTTATCATTGCATTAGATGTGATATGGTATGCCGTTATAGAGCTAAAGGTTTGACAAAACGAGATAATAAAATACTACTACTGTTAGACCAAGTTTTAGTACTTAAGAATATTAAAGATTTTAGAGATAATAGTACCTAAACGAAACGGAATTGTATAGATTTTATGAGACATATAAAAGACGACTAAGTGATATAGTATGCATATAATATCTATGCAAGAGAAGGAAAACTCGGAACAAAACCCTATACTAGCACGTCTGACCAGCGTGATACAGTAGGTCGTTTTCCCTCCCATAGTGGAGGAGGCCCGAGGCCAACAGTGGGACGTGTATGGGTTGAGACTATGATGATAATTGATCAGCCTCCTACAAATGGTGTAAAGTTGCGGATTAAGGAAATATAACACTTTCTGTAAATTCAATCCAGTTAGATTATTATCAATGATACCATTATATCGGCATGTTTGTGGCCGAGGCCGGAAACCGTCTCACCTTCGGCAGGCCGCAGGAGCACCAGCCTGTCCTCCTTCCAACATCAAACGCTATTTAAGCGTTGTACAGACCCATTAGGGTTAACCGTTTGGCCAGAGAGTGACAGATTTAACACGTAGGTATATGCGCCACTGCCGCCCCATCTTCGTCTACGTGGCGGGGCGGTTGCCGGTTACTGTCCAGCAAAGCAATGATTGGGGGAGGCTTCCCACGGTGGGAAAAGGTCCTCGACAACCCTAATGGGGAGGTTGGAGTGGAAAATTTCGGTGAGGGAAGGATGGCGTAGCTTACTCAGTGCTGCGCGATTGTGACGACCCCAGGGGGTCACATTCAAGACTGTCCAGAATTTCCTACTGATTGATCTGAAGAAGAAGTGAAATATCTACTTAGTGCTGCACAATAAGGATGACTCCAGGGGTCACGTTCAACACTCTCCAGCATCTCTTGATGGGTGCTGGCACTGGTCTTTGAGCACCTGGTACCTTGACTGTACAACGCTTGAATAGCGTTTGGCCAGTTCCCTGGATGTTGAAAAAAGGGGAGACTGGAGCTCCTGTTGAAACTGGGGCGGTCTCCGGACTCGGCTTCAGACGTATCAATATAATCGAATTATTGATAATCCAAGTGACTTGAATTTATGGCGTTATATTTCCTTAGTCCGCAACTTTACACTAATTGTGGGAGGCTGATAAATCATCATCATCATCTCAGCCCATACACGTCCAACTGTTGGGCTCGCACCTCCTTCACTATGGGAGGGAAATCGACCTACCATACCACGCTGGTCAGACGTGTCAATATAGGGTTTTGTTTCGAGTTTTCCTTCTCTTGCATAGATATTATATGGATATTATATCCCTTAGTCGTCTTTTACGACATTCACGGGTAGTGAATTGTATTCTAGCTATTTAATATACCACCTTTTCTTATCGATTCCAAAATCTTTTTTAATCTAGATCTACATGTACTTATAGTCCATAAAATATAGCTTGATCTCTGTGACAGTTGTCCCTAGTGCTGTCACGCTTACGATGAAGTCCATATTTTTATATCGATAAAACTCTTTATTTTTATAATTGTGATTTTCTATTGTAATTGAAAAACAATCAATGAAAATCTTTTTGAATTTATCTCAAACAAAAAGTGTTTTTGACTGTTTTAATTATTCGAAAGTAGTACAATCAAGGTCTACGTCATTATTATCATCATCACTGGAGCGTTGCTGCTGGAGAATTTATCATTTTTGCCAAAATCGAGACAGTCGTTAGATTAATCGATCAATTGCGACTGTTTTATGAATAAATATGATTAGTTTATTGATAATAATACGTACATAATATTATAATTTACTCTGAGACAAAAAGTAGTTTTTTAATATTTAATTACTTCAATTTACATATTTTATAATGCAACTGTCTTTTATAATTGTAAAAACTATGTTGAAAGTTTTATATAGGTATCGTATTGGGTATATTTCTTTTATGAATAATTGAATAAAGATCGGTTATCGATTATCGACTGCCCCATCTCTTTATTGTTTGTAGTCCAGCATAAACTTGTGCGTGCGTAAGCATCATTTTTCTATAAAATGTTTACTAGGTATTTCACTACTTACAAGGTACATTTTGGACATTAATATTAATATTTTTATATTTATAATATATTTCACTTCAGTTGCAATAAAACTGGCACGAAAAGAATGAATATATATGTGATACAAAATAAAATTGTAAACATGTTGCTAGTTCAAACTTACTTCGTCGGTTTCATTGACATCTGTCACAGAGGTCAAGCTATATTTTATGGACTATAATTATGCCAACAATGCCGAACCGACGGGACGAACATCAAATGTTTGACAGATAAGAACAGTTTTTATGGGTAAATAAAATTGTTGTTTTTAGTGTTTTACTCGGAATTTCGCCATATTTTCTCACCGTTTAAACCTTTCCTGGACTTCCACAAATAATTCAAGACCAAAATTGGCCAAATCGGTCCAGCCGTTCTCGAGTTTTAGCGAGACTAACGAACAGCAATTCATTTTTATATATTTAGATAATATCAACTCGAAATATGTTTCGTTTTGGTTATTAATTACTTGACTACTAGATTGTTTCATCACTTTTATTTGCGCTTATATAGGTACATCCCACTGCTGGGCTCGAACCTCCTCCCTTAATAGAAAGATTTTTGTGTTACCATACCACGCTGGTCAAATGGATTGGTATATGGTTTTATTACAACTTTTCCTTCACCTCCATATACGTTATATGCATATTATATCCCTCAGTCGTCTTTTACGACATCCACAGGCAAGTGATGAATTGTATTGTTACTTCGTCACCACATGAACAAACTATTGAATGTACGATATTTAGACAACTTCGCATCGTAATTATAGCTTGTTAACCAATGAAGATAAAATGGCCTTAACCTATTACTGGCATATGTATATCTAGGTATACCAATTGAGTAAACATATAAATCTATCAAATAGATACAAGGTCTATAATAGTTAAAAAATCATTAGACTAAATGTAATTTCTATTAGAATCCTTTGCACTTATAAATCAGTGCAATACTTATAAAATAAATGAAATTTAAGTCGGTCATTACATCTCGGCTTATACGTCTGCCTATAGAATTCAAGCCTCTTCCACAATAGTAGGAATATTGACCAACTGAACCACGCTGGTCAGACAGATTGGTATAGGATTTTCTTTCCTTAGTCGTCTTTTGCAACACCTTAATTTGGGAAAGTTTTATATTTTTTTATATACCACTATAGAGTATGCAAATCCTCCCACCCGGGCTGGGCGTAATTTGCTACGCTGACGATACGCTCTTCACAGCCCGGGGTGGGACGTTAGAGGAGGCGGCACGCCTGGCACCTCTCGGCACCGAGGAGATAGTCAGGCGGATCAAAGCGCTGAGGTTGAAAGTAGCCCCGGACAAGACGGAGGCCCTCTGGTTCCATGGGCTCCGTACCACCGGACCTTCTGCCGGCACTTCGATCACCGTGAATTCGGTTACCATCAGCATTCAGGCCCACATGAAATACTTGGGCTTGGTGCTCGACGGACATTGGTGGTTCCGGGAGCATTTCCGTCGACTTGTTCTCCGGCTTGTCGGCGCGGCGTCCGCCCTTTCTTGGTTGATGCCGAATATGGGCGGACCCAGCGGATCACCCCCGCTCGATGGCCCTGTACGGCGCACCGGTGTGGGCGAGGTCTCTGACCGTCCGTCTGAGGGCCCTCTTGTGGCGCCCACAGAGGGTCATGGCAATCAGGGCCATACGCGGTTACCGTACAGTGGTGACGGAGGCAGCGTGTCTCCTAGCCGGAACTCCCCCGTGGGACCTGGAGGCGGAGATGCTCGCCGAACTTTACTGGCGGGTGTCGGAGACGCGAGCCGGAGGCGGCATAGTCTCCATCATAGAGATTGCCGCCTGGCGGGTCGATGCCCGCCGAGACGTCATTGCCCGTTGGGCAGTCCGGCTAGAGGCCTCGGTACGGTGTCAGAACCGTCGAGGCCTTCTCGCCGGTGCTGATGGAGTGGTTGGAGCGGACGCACGGGGTGTTTTCTTTCCGACTGGTGCAGGTGCTGACGGGATACGGTTGCTTTGCCAAGTACCTGCACAAGATTGTCAGGAGGGAGAGCACACCGTCCTGCCACCACTGCGATTGCGACGAGGACACGGTGCAGCCAGCACACGCTCGAGGTGTGTGCCGCGTGGGCGGGGGAACGCCGTGAACTTGTCGCGATTAGTGGTGCCGACCTGACGCTGCAGACCATGACCAGGGAGATGCTCGACAGCGTCAGGAACTGGGATATGGCGCGAGAGGAGCTCCTCTTCGGGGACACGTGCCGCCGCCGGCGATTCGGGCAGCGCAGGCGTGTGTACCTGCGTCTGATGCCGCCCTAGCCGAAGCCGCGGGTGACCGGACCGGGGAGTTTAGTACGTCACCCGCAGAGAGTCTGACCGCACGACGGCAACCGACGTCCCAGGACAAGGACGTCGAGAGGTGAAGGTACCCGAAAGGGTATTCCGTTGGGCCGACCACTGACGACAAGTCACCCTGCTCCGGTGGTCGGCCCAACGACGAAGGCGACGTGGGTACGGGTAGGCTATGGGCCCGCACGCCGTTCCTTCCGTCGCCCTGGACGGAATAGACTGCGTGTGCGCTTACTCGAGCCCACCTATAAAAAAAGTATGCAAATAAGTCGAAATAAAACTGTGCCAGTATTATCTACTCGGCATAGTGAGTGACATAATACATTAAAATTTAATATGAGGAAGTGTAAACTTGTAGGTGTTAGAAATAGTGTTTAAATACTACGCTGACAAACCTATGGTGTTCAATCGTAAATTGTCTTTAGGCTAGTTAACAAAGGCTACCCAAATGTTGGCAAGGAATTCAGTACCTGTGGTCGGCCCAATGGTGAAGGAGAGGAGATACGGGTTATTGTTCCGCGCACCGCCCTTTCGTCACCCCGGATGGAGAGGACGGCGTGTGCGCTGACTAGTATTGCCCAAAAAAGTCTTGGTCTTGCTGTCTTGGTCTTGGTCTTGCGAGAAATGCAAGACCAAGACTGCTTAATTTTTGCAAGACCAAGACTGGCCTTGTAAGACTTGAGCAAGACCAAGACTGAGCCTGCAAGAGTCTCGCGTCTTGCATCTAAGTCAAATCACCATTTCAGGATCGTGCGTCCAACTGTTGAGGTCGTGTCTTCTACATAATAGGAGAGATATTGACCTACGATACCGCGGTGATCAGCCGTGTTGGTACAGGATTTCATATCAAGATTTCCTTCTCTTGTACCGATGTTATATACCTATATATTATAGCCCTTAGTCGTCTTTTACGACAAACCACAAGGACAAAAATACCATAATCGTCACCCTGTTAATTAGTCTTGATAACTTTCACACGAGAGTGCTCTTGCCCATTATATTAATATATCCTTCTTCGAATACTACCAACCCTTGCTTTGCTCGTGGGTGTCGTAAAAGACGACTAAGAGCCCTAGATTGACCCGGACCAACTCCATCTGGTACCATTTGTGTCAACGATTACATTCCCAAGGAGGGTTGACGTCAGGCAGGCGGCCGGTCATAAAAGTCATTGCCGAAACTTTTTGCAATATGTCAAAACAGATGACATATTGCGTCGACCCCAAGTAATTGGGATAAGAGCAAGATGATGATGATCCTTTTATTCATTAGCCCAACGACGTCCACTGTTGGATATAGAAATATGCCTACAATTAATCAACATAAGTAATACCCAGACTCGCAAAAAGAATTATTATGCGTAGATCGTTATGCGTACATAAATGTGAAAGAGAAGTAAAACTACTAGAAATAAAATCCTATACTAACATGTCTGACCAGCGTGGTATAATGGGTCAATTTTCCTCCTACTGGGAGGAAAAGTAAGCCCAACAGTGACACTTTTATGAACTGAGATGATGACGACGAATATCATACATTTGGTGACCCTCTTCATAGATATATTATTAAAAACTATTACTATCATAAATCGGGAGAAATTGTTTATTTGAACGCCCTTATCTCAGAAAATATTCCAAAAGAATGTTATTTTATCAGATAGTCTGTTTATCCAGAAAAGTTTTAGGCTCTAATGCATAACACTGCGACATACATATTGGTAAATTGGTCCGGAGCAGTATCTATAAAGGCTAACAAATCGGATAAAATTTTAAAGCTGATAAGCGTTATCCGTAGTAGCCGTTGTTACGGCAACTACCTACTTGGATAACAAAAATTGTGATTAAAGTAGGTATATTATGGATATTATAAATGGTGATATTGTTTTTAATGCCAGGGGGTGATATGGTTATTTAAACGAAATAGTAGCATTATATGGATAGGTAAGTCAAGCAAATGAAGCTGTTGGAACAGCTAGTTTTAAATATATCTAGAGGTAGGTAGGTAGAATTATAGGTATTAAAATCGTCATTAACACATTCCTTTTTATAGCGCAACTATTGGTATGGCGGATATTGTTAACTTGAAGGGGAATATAAACACTCCCATTTATTATAAAATATTTAAAATGACATAAAATTTATTGTATCAACTGCCCCGTGTGGTGTGACGTCTTAAGAAAACAGGGTCGAATTCCTTCCTTTGCCATAGGAGTAGTAACGCTGTCTAATGTGTTACACTAGAGGAATAGGAGAGTAATTTTCCCCAGTGGTAAGGGTTATATTCAATAGTGGACTATAGGCTAGCAGATGGATAGATAGGATAAGATGATATTTGATTAATTTAGTTGGATTTTTCCTTGCCATGATAAATGAATGTTACGTTATTTCAACTGCAAGACTTGCGAGACTCTTGCGGCAATACCAAGGCCAAGACCAAGACTCGGTGTGCGCAATACCAAGACCAAGACGAGACCAGGTGTAATGTGGCATGACCAAGACCAAGACTAGTCCAAGTCTCGTCTAGGTCTTGCATTTGGGCAACACTAGCGCTGACCATAGCCCATCTCAAAAAATAAATTGTCTCGATTCTACTCCTCATGGAGGAAGACGATATGGTAACTCATTTTCAATGTGGTGATGATATAAGTATACAATTCACCATCACCACTTTAAGTCGTAAGAGATGAAAAAGGGCTAAAATATACATATAAGATCTGTACAAGACAAGGAAAACTCGAAAGAAAATCCTATACTAACCAGTTTGATCAGCGTGATGTACTAGGTCTCCTATCAGGCAGAAAACTCGAGCCCAGCAGTGGGACATATATCAGTTGTGACAACGATTTCCACGGCTTTTTCCTTGAATACATCATTGTAAGTTACTCATTGATAACAACCGTGAAATCAACGCTGCTTACATGCGAATATACACACTGAATGAGATAGGAATCTTGTTACTTGAAGGAGAAGAACAAAAATTTAACGTTTCTGTTTTAATAATGATATACACAAACGTCAAATTTTCTTGTGGTTCTAACTAGCAAGTACAAATATTTTTAACCCTCGACGGAAAAAGAGGGGTGACATAACACCAATATATTAGTTTTGATAAGTAAATTTCTTGCAGGGTATAAGTCTGGCTGTGTCTGCGTACGTGTCTATCTGTGAAATCGTAGCTCTCAAACGGATGAACCGATTTCGATGCGATTCCTTTCGGTGGTTCTTAATTTAACATGTTTGGTTAATATCGGCCCAGTATTATAAGAGTATCAGCTCTTTTTCAAAGTGATGTAATGGCGTATGATTACTCGTTTAGGTGCTTCACGCGTGCCTTTACAGACAATTCATCATCATCATCTTGCTCTTATCCCAATTACTTGGGGTCGACGCAAAATGTCATCTGTTTTGACATATTGCAAAAAGTTTCGGCAATGACTTTTATGACCGGCCGCCTGCCTGACGTCAACCCTCCTTGGGAATGTAATCGTTGACCTAAATGGTACCAGATGGAGTTGGTCCGGGTCAATCTAGGGCTCTTAGTCGTCTTTTACGACACCCACGAGCAAAGCAAGGGTTGGTAGTATTCGAAGCCGCTACCACACAGCACTTATATGCCTTTACAGACAATTATAGTCCATAAAATGTAGGATGATCTCTGTGACAGTTGTCCCTAGCGCTGTCACGCTTACGATAAAGTCCGTAGGTTTTTATCGATAAAACTCTTTATTTTTATAATTGTGATTTTCTATTATAATTAAAATACGATGAATGAAAATCATTTTGAATTTATTTCAAACAAAAATAGTTTTTTGACTATTTTAATAATTCAAAAGGAGTACAATCAAGGTCTAGATTACTATTATCGTCATCACTGGAGCGTTCTTGCTAGAACATTTATAATTTTTTGTCACCATAGAGACAGTCGTTAGATCAATCGATCAATTACGACTGTTTTATAAATAAATATGTCTAGTTTATTGACTATAATGAGTACATAATATTATCATTTACTTTGCGACGAAAAATAGTTTTTTAATGTTTAATTAATTCAATTTATATATTTTATAATGTAAATGTCCATTTTAATTGTATAAAATATATTTTGAATATTTTATATAGGTTCTGTATTGGGTTTATTTCTTTTATTAATAATTTAATAAAGATCGGTTATCGATTTACGTATGTCAACTATCCCATTTCTTTTTTATTTTCAGTCCAGTATAACCTTGTACGTGCGTAAGCGTCATTTATGTATAAAATGTTTACTAGGTATTTCAGTACTTACGAGGTACATTTTAGGCATGAATATTAATATTTTTATATTTATAATATATTGTAATTCAGTTGCAATAAAACTGGCACGAAAAGAATGAAAATATATTTTGACACAAAATGAAATTGTAAACATGTCGCTCGTTCAAACTTACTTTGTTGGTTGGTTGTTGGTTGACATCTGTCACAGAGATCAAGCTATATTTTATAGACCATAACTAACAATTCCTGTTGAAGAGAACTTGATACTTTTTTTGTATTATTCTAGTTTGTGTCAGGGGTTATTCAAAATTTTAAATATAACTTATTGTATACAATATATCTAAAAATTCGAATATAAGTTCCGTGACATAAGATAAGTTCTTCAACAACCTTCAAAGTATAGAAGCAAAATGTATTTACATTGAATTGAATTCGTGACGCTTATTTTGCAATACTGAAATGCTTACGTTGAAGTTTTGTTTTAATATATACGCACGTAGGAGAGCAAAGCAATTATGAAAATTCGACCAAACTATTGATTGCTGACTTTTATACAGTACTAGCAAATTACCGAGGTTTCACTGGCGTGTTTCAGTTTCCGTGGAAATACGGGGATAACATATAGCCTATGTTAATCGCTGATATTGTAACTTGCCATTGGTGGAAGAATTTTTAAATGAGTGAAATTCTTGCGGAATCGTGGACATAGTCCCCGTTGCCGCGAGAAGACCTGGCGCGAGGGCGGGAAGGGTGTTCAGTGGTACTACGCCTCCACCGCACTTGCTAATACTCCCCGATCAATCCCCGAAGAGAATAGCCATACCACATTGTGTTTATTTGCCTATTTTGAATACATTATTCCATTGCTGTGTGGTAGCGGCTTCGAATACTACCAACCCTTGCTTTGCTCGTGGGTGTCGTAAAAGACGACTAAGAGCCCTAGATTGACCCGGACCAACTCCATCTGGTACCATTTGGGTCAACGATTACATTCCCAAGGAGGGTTGACGTCAGGAAGGTGGCCGGTCATAAAAGTCATTGCCGAAACTTTTTGCAATATGTCAAAACAGATGACATATTGCATCGACCCCAAGTAATTGGGATAAGAGCAAGATGATGATGATGAATACATTATTCCATAACGAGTCACTATTATTTCTATGTTCCATTACCAAACATAATATTTGAAATGAAAAATCTATGTTACTCGCTATACCGTATGATGACGGAGTAACAATAGAGTTCATTACCCCATTTCTTGTTCATGAATGTTCTAAAAGTCGGGATATAATATGCAGATAACATCTATGCAATAAAAGGCAAACGCAAAATATAACTATATACCAACACGTCTATCCAGCGCGGTTTGCCCATACCACGCTAGTCCATTTCCTTGCTATTTTGAAGTAGGCGCGAGCCCAGGAAAGGCTATTGTGGAGGAGGTTCGCGGCCAGTAGAGGGTCATATATGCGCTGAGATGATGCTAATGTTACTCGCTTGTAATATAACTTTCCATTGATGAAAGAATTTTTAAAATCAGATTAGTGGTTTAAGCAATCGCAACAAACTTAAACTTTATCGTCATCATCATCTCAGCCTAATAGGTCCCACTGTTGAGCTCAAGCCTCCTCTATAATGGAAGGGTTATTGATCTACTATTCCACGCTGGTCAGACGTGTTGGAATAGGGTTTTCTTTCGAGTTTTCCTTCTTTTGCACAGATGTTCTATGCTTAATATATCCCTTAATCGTCTTTTACGACATCCACGTGCATATATTGCACGTGGATGTCGGGAGTGGTGAATTGTATTCTTAATCCGTCATCACACAGAAGTTTAAGTTAAAGTGTAAAAATGAGTCGCTTTTACACTTTAACTTAAACTTACTTTTATAATATTAATTAGGGTTGGTTTATAGTTATTTGTACAAACTAAAAAAATAACTGCCTGACTAGTGGACTGACCAACGTTGGACTGATACATTTCGAGTTTAGTACGTTTTTTTATAGTTTTGAACACACTCGTGCTTAAATTAGCCATCCTACCTTTACTCACGAGAGAGAAAAAGGGTATTGCATTCTATACCTCACTAGAAATATGGGAAGTGTACCTACATATAATCCGCAATACTAAGTATTGTAAAAGTAGTAATATAATAGTTCTTATTGGCATGAAATACTTACCAGTGATATGTAATTATTCTCTGGGACGGCTAAGTTCCGACCTCATCCCGACCGATGGAATAGCCGCGTGAAAATTTTATGGCTTGGTGATTTACAGGACATGCCCTAAATCAATGTCTCCAGTTAAAGCGAGTGGCTCGATAAAAAAAGGCTTCCTATACCAGGTGAAATAAAAATAGCCGTTTCATTCATCATCATCGCAGCCCACATATGTCCCACTGTTGGGCTCGGGCCTCCTCCACAATGGGAGGGAATTTGATCTTCTATACAATGCCGGTCAGGCATATTGATTTTTTTTTGGGTGGATGGTGGTGGTGGATGGGTGGGCTATGATAAGCGCACACGCCGTCTATTCCATCCGGGGTGACGAAAGGACGGCGCGCGAGCCCATAACCCACCGTAATCCCTCTCCTTCGCCATTGGGCTACACTACATCATGTTGGTCAGACTTGTTGGTATAAGGTTACATGTCGAGTTTTCCTTCTCTTGCACGGATGTTATGTGCTTATTATATCTCTGAGTCATCTTTGACGACATTCACGGGCAAGATAAAGTGGTGAATTGTATTCTTACTCCGTCACCACACGAAAGCCGTTTCATTGATGAACATAATTTCAAAATTGAAGAGCACCGAAACAAACAAAATGACAGTATTCGCTTATAGCTCTAGAGAAGGTTCGCAAGTGATAGAGAAAGTGTAACATAATCATGATCGTGCATTAGTCATGGTTTGGTGGCAGGTGTCTTAAGAAGGAGTAACAAAGCATGGTTTTTGAAAAAAAAACAATAAAACATAACTAGCTATTATTGAAACATAACTAGCATTTATAATGAATTCCTTCTTCAGAAAGCAGCCACAAAGGAAATGGACCTGGATTAGCCCCGATGGTTCAACAAAAAACGAGATAGACTTCATCTTGTCAGACAAATGACAGATATTTAGTGATGTCTCAGTGATCAGCAGGATTAAAACTGGGAGCGATCACCGGATAGTACGAGGCACATTGAATATCCATACAAAAGTCGAGTGGTCACGCTTGATGAAGTCTACACTCCGACCTACATCTGTCCAATACCAGAACCTTGAAAGCTTTCAACTCGAACTACACAATCGCTTCCAATGTCTGGACGAGTGCGAATCTCCGAACGATATGAACAACAGGTTCGTGGAAACTGTCCACGCGGTTGGGTCGAAATTTTTCAAGGCTCACCACGTTAATAGATCTAAAAAACTTTTTAACCAGACTCTCGAGCTCATGGAGCGGAGAAAAGAAATGACGGACTCCAAACATAGGCAGCTAAATAGGCAGATCTCCAGGTCTGTGCGTCGCGATATTCGCCGATTTAATATGCTCCGTACTAAAGAAGCGATAGAGCGGAATCGTGGCTCGAAAGTGTTCGCACAAGATCTCTCTATTGGGCAAAGCCAAATGACTAAGCTCAAGACCGATGACGGCACTGTCATTTCATCCCAAAGTGAGATCTTGGGAGAGGTCGAAAGGTTCTATGGACAGTTATATAAATCATCCCGAAATCCTGTTGTCGGCTTGGTCCAAGATCCCAGATCCAAGCTAACTCGGCACTATACCGAAGAAATCCCGGACATTAGCTTGTACAAGATCAGAATGGCTCTCAAACAACTACGTAACGGTAAGGCACCGGGAGATGACGGCATTACGGCAGAGCGTCTGAAGGCGGGCGGCAAGCCGGTCTTAATAGCCCTTCATAAGCTATTTAATTCCGTTATCCTCGGAGGCGACGTGCCAGAGTCGTGGACCAGGAGTGTGGTGTCTTCAAGAAGAGCGACAAAGCTCTTTTAAAGAACTACAGACCCATCTCACTCCTGAGCCACGTTTATAAGTTGTTTTCGAGGGTCATTACCAATCGACTCACGCGCAAGCTCAATGACTTCCAGCCGCCCGATCAAGCCGCCTTCCGAAAAGGCTATAGCACCATAGACCATATCCTCACGCTTCGGCAGAGTATACAAAAGACCGAGGAGTATAATCGGCCCCTGTGCTTAGCGTTTGTGGACTATGAGAAAGCCTTTGATTCAGTCGAAACTTGGGCGGTGCTGCAGTCCTTCGTCCCTTCAGCGGTGCCAAATCGACCATCGCTATATCGAAGTGCTGAAGTGTTTGCATAGGAACGCCACAATATCAGTCCGTATCCGGGATAAGAGTACGAAACCGATCCAGTTGCAGAAAGGCGTGAGGCAGGGAGATGTCATCTCTCCGAAACTGTTCACCACTGCACTGGAAGATGTCTTCAAGCTCTTAGACTGGACTGGACTCGGCATCAACATTAACGGCGATTACATCACTCACCTTCGATTTGCAGACGATATCGTCGTTATGGCAGAATCCATGGAGGACCTTGGCACAATGCTCAATGACCTCAGCAGGGTATCCCAACTAGTGGGTTTACGAATGAACATGGACAAGACGAAAGTCATGTCAAATGCCATGTCATTCCTGTACCGGTCCGAGTTGGCAATGCGATTCTCGAAGTTGTCGATCACTATGTTTACCTAGGACAAACAGTCCAGAAAGGTAGATCCAATTTCAAGAAAGAGATCAGCCGACGAATCCAACTCGGCTGGACAGCGTTCGGGAAACTTAAGAGGATCTTCTCGTCCAACATACCTCAGTGTCTGAAAACACAGGTCTACGACCAGTGTGTGTTACCAGTGATGACTTACGGAACGGAAACGCGGTCCCTAAATGTCTCTACGACTATCCCTATGTTTATTTATTTTTCTGTAACATAATCTTTGTCTCATCACCATTCATCATTTCAACCTATCGCCGTAGACTTCCCTCGAGTTTCACGATAAAGTGCGGTCCTATGCCGTCTGCATCCAACGACGCCCAGCAACTTTCAACAGGTCGTCGGTGCACCTAGTGGGTGGGAGGGCGTCTCACACTGCGTCGTCCGATACGTGGTCGGTACTCGAGAAGCTTTCTTCCCCAGCGGTTGTCGGTTCGTCGAGCGATGTAGCCTGCCCATTGCCACTTCAGCGTACTAATTCTTCGTGTTATGTTGGTTACACCCGTTATTCTGCGGATTTCCGTATTCCGGATTCTATCTCGCAGAGAAATCCTAAGCATAGGCCGCTCCATGGCACGCTGAGCGACTTTGAGCCTTGTTATGAGGCCTACATTTAGGGACCACGTTCTTTGTTTTTATGTCCTTATCGAAAACTTTGCACTTTTATCAAGGACCTACGACAATGCAATCATTTAAATAATTCGTCGCATTATCCTTACCGGGACCTTTAGAATAGTGTTTTAGCCACGCTAGCGGCGTGCGAGTTAACAAAAGCAGTACAGTGTTTTAGATTGCTCAAGCTAAGGGTGCTGCGTACTCTCCTAATGAGAACCTTAGAAGATTTCACGACTTTTGTTTGTTTATAAGTCAAATTTTAAACGATTTCAGTTGGCGCATTATTTTGCGTTAATCGCGGAGTTGATAAAATACTCAAATTTCTAACCTTGTCTCAGAGCTAACAAAGCATCCAATTAAGGACTCAAATAGTTCTATTCTTTCTTTTTTAGTTTCTTAATAATATTTAGGAATTTTAGTGGCATTGCATTCAAGCAAAAGTACGAAGTTTTACATTTCTGTAGGGAAGGCCACTCGCTTTCCAACTTTAATAGTGATGGCTACAATCAACCCATATTACTATATGAGTAAAGGTGTCGTAAAAGACGACTAAGAGCTTCACATAAAACTGGGCTAACTCCATCTGTTGGTGTCTGATCGACAATTACATTCCCAATGACAGCTGACGTCGGCTAGGCAGCCGGCTATAAAACTACTACCAATCGTCGACCTTAAGTTTGCATAGATAGCGTTATAGTCAAGTTACCGACCAACTGCACAGATGGCGTAGTGGTTATGTAAGATGCCCGACTTACAGTGCCAGCGTTACGGGTTCGAATTCCACTCAGGGTAACACTGTGCAATCCTCAAATTGTTGTCTTGAATCTGGGCGTAATTTGTGTCCCTTAAATTATATATTCATGAAGTCCCCCGCAATACAAGGATTATTTCCTTAGTGCAGAAGCTTTAATAAAAAAAATGGCTTAAGATCAGGATGATGATGAACTATTTATTTTTTCAAAGATCCTTTTTAGATCTATCGAAGCGCATTGCATTTAATATATGGGTAATTTTATAAAAACTGGGCCAACATTGCAGCTCTATATTTTAAGTAAATAATTACTACTCTAATTAAGTAAATAAACTCGAGATAGATAAGCACTAGGCTAAAGCGGCCATGAATTATACGTGGCCATACCTATGTATTGCGGCGTAAGATAACCTAGGTATTAACTATATTGTGCTCACGTAATCGTAAACATATGTACTTATTGCTGGCTAAGGGCTGCCACTTGCTTTTTTGCTGCCACTGCATTTACTGGCACTCGTAAATAGCTATATAACTAACCATGCGATGATGGGTTAAGATTATAAGTACCATTACCGCCTCACTTAATAAGTCCTAAAAGGTGAGTGGCGGATTACTAGGCAAACGGACAGGAGCATTTTCCTGACTAACTTATTACTTACTAGCAATCCGCCCTCGCTTCGCTTCGGTTATAGGTTATAGTCGTTTTACCCGCGTAGTTCCCGTTCCCGTGGGAATACCGGGATAAAATGTAGCCTAGTTTACGCCCTGATATTATAGCTTTCCATTGGTAAAAGAATTTTTGAAATCGTTCCAGCCGTTTTGAAGATTACCCGGAACAAACAGACAGACAGACAAACAAAAAATTTTTAATTGCTATTTTAGGCATAGGTGTCGTGCAAATAACCGTGTGAGCATGAAAAAGCCTATTATTTTGACATTACAAACAGACACTCCAATTTTATTTATTGGTATAGATTTAATTAACTAGCAGCGCCCTGTGGTTTTACCCGCATCCCAGTTTCCCTTCGCGTGAGAATATCGAGATAAATTATAGCCTGTTATTCTAATATATAAGCTATATTGTTGTGAAGTTACGTCAAAATCCATTTAGTAGTTTTTGCGTGCAAGAGCAACAAACATCCTCACATACAAACTTTCGCGTTTATAATATTAAGTAGGATTGTGATTACCAACCCGGCTGTAAAGAGAATTACATTACAGTATATATGAACTAGTGGATGGGTTTAGAATTTCCGTGTGGTGGCGGAGTAAGAATACAATTCACCATCTCTTGTCCATGGACGTCGTAAAAGACTACTAGGTGATTATAATATCCGTCAGGCCAACCACTGCCGTCAAGTCACCCTGCTCCGGTGGTCGGCCCAACGACGAAGGCGACAAGTCACAGGTGGGTTACGGGTGTGCGTGCTTACGCCCCTCTGTCGCCCCGAACGGAGTGGTGCGAGGAGTACGCCGACCGAAACCAACCCAAAAAAAAAAAAGTTGATTATAATATGTTGATAACATCTATCCAGGAAGAGGTATAAGGTAAAGACTATACTAACCAGTGGGCAGTGGGACATATATATGAGTTGAGATTGTGAATGAAAAAATAATGGACAGATGATTACAATTTCAAGAACAAATACATTAATTTGTTTTACATAAATTGTCTACTTGAAAGGATTCAACAGTTAGTAGCCTCTTATTTCATAAATCGATACAGCTTTTGATCGAAATGTCATGTAGTAAATCAGATTAACAGATCGTCTTCTCAGTCTATATAGATTTCACTTCTGAGTAGATGTTACATCCATATTTTATTATTAGGAGAAATTATCACACTATACCACGCTGTGCAGCTGTATTGGAATAGGTTTTGTATTTAGTCCCATTCTCATGCGTTAATATTATTTGGTCTCTTAATCGCTTTTTTAGTACCCTCCACGCCTAGATACGATAGAGAAAAAAAGTTTACAATTATTTTTGTATGCTTTATCATTGATCGGTTGATTGTACAGTGTAGGCGTGATATATATAGCCATATTTAAGAGAAGGGAAACTCAAAACCCCAATACCAACCTGTCTGACCAGCGTGGCTATACCACGCTGGTCAGACAGGTAGGACAATTTTGTCGCCTATTATGGAGGAAGCCTAAGACCTAGGTATCTATTACATGCAAGAAAATAATACAAATTATTGTATTTATATTTTATATAAGTTTTATAATAGTTTTTATTACTTAGTAGTTATTGATCTTTTTTTTTTCAGATTATCATCCTGGCGCCAATCAGTAAAAGTACTACAGCCGGTTCTGCTGGTAAAAGCAGGACCGGTTTGGTTACTAAAAATACTAGCACTAAAGTATCTAGTGGGAAAAGTGGCGGCGGTTTTTCGGGTTCAATGTTAAGTGGCAAATCTTCAAGCAGCAAGAGTTCAACGCCTAAATCCTCTTTTGGTCTCGGCGAATTAGGATCAAGTTCAAGTGGAAAGTCATCAGCACCGTTTGTTGCCAGCTCATATAAAAGTTACTCAGTACAAACTACACCAAAATCTAAAAAATCATCTGGTTTTGGTATAATATGGATACCGACTAAAAAGCACAAAAAAAAGAAAGATATGATTTATACTGGTCATAACGACTCGTATCCAAAAGCAAAATATGAGCGAACACCATCAATGTATAATTTGTAAGTATAGTATAGGTGTATGTACCTATTCCAAGAATTGTACTTTTAATTTTTTGTAATTATTTACTAATACCTAAGTTCAAATGAGACGCATGAGACGGCTATCATCATAACAAGATAATTTTACATTAGTTATGACTTGATGAGCAATAATATTATGAAGATGAATTTATGGATATTGGCAGATACGTTAATATTACCAAATATGAATACGTACGGTTTAGTCGCTTTTAAGCTCGGCTTGTTTGGCTCTAAGGAGCGTGAGTTAATAACCACAGTAGCTACGCATAACAGTGCTATAGTCCATAAAATATAGGATGATCTCTGTGACAGTTGTCCCTAGTACTGTCACGCTTACGATAAAGTCCGTAGTTTTTTATCGATAAAAACTCTTTATTTTTATAATTGTGATTTTCTATTATAATTAAAATACAATCATTGAAAATCTTTTTGAATTTATTTCAAACAAAAACTATTTTTTGATTGTTTTAATTATTCAAAAGGAGTACAATCAAGGTCTAGGTTACTATTATCGTCATCACTGGAGCGTTTCTGCTAGAACATTTATCATTTTTTGCCAAAATAGGAACCGTGAGATTTATCGATCAATTGCGACTGTTTTATAAATAAATATGTCTAGTTTATTGACAATAATGCGTTCACAATACAATCTTTTACTCTGAGACAAAAAGGAGTTTTTAAATTTTTAATTAATTCAATTTATGTATTTTGTAAGGTATGTTGTAATTGTAAAAAATATGTTGACCGTTTTATATAGGTACTGTATTGAGTTTATTTCTTTTATGAATAATTTAATAAAGATCAGTTATCGATTTACGTAAATCGACTGTCCCATCTCTTTTTTATTTTCAGTCTAGTATGACCTTGTACGTGCGTAAGCGTCATTTATGTATAAAATGTTTACTAGGTATTACAGTTCTTACGAGGCACATTTTAGGCATGAATATTAATATTTTTATATTTATAATATATTGCAATTTAGTTGCAATAAAACTAGCACGAAAATAACGTAAATATATTTGATACAAAATGAAATTGTAAACATGTCGGTCGTTCAAACTTACTTCGTTGGTTTCGTTGACATCTGTCACAGAGATCAAGCTATATTTTATGGACTATAGTAATGACAATCAGCGCATTAGTCGTCACCAGTGTTGGGCATTAATCAATTAATATTTTAATCATCATAATTGACTAAAAAATTAATTGCAATTAATTTAATCACAATTAATTTAATTGCAATTAATCTCTTAGTTGCATGTTGCAATTAATTTATTTAAATTTAGTCATGTTAATTTATATCTTTTGCACAAACAAAGGTACAAGGCGGGCTTAATGCCTTGGGCATTCTCTACCAGTCGACCTAGGGTGGAGTAGAAATAATGAAAGGCAGGTGCAATACAGAGAGGTTAATCATATCGTGTAATATAACAATTATACAATACTAGCTGACCCGGCGAACTTCGTAATGCCATAATTTTTTTTCGTAAATACATTTTCTAAATTTCCGAATATATATTCTCTAATGGAGGAACCATTACGGCTTTGTCGGGAAAAATTCGATCGTCTTAGTCTCGCTATTGTTAATGATTATTCAAAGAGAATACAAATTACTGTTGATTGATTTCTGAGAAAATTATAATTACCTATCAAATTTTAAACCATACTTAACTTTAAATAAAATTACGTTTAGCTGTCATTTGCATTTTGTTATTACATATCAAATGTGTTTTTGTTATCCTATGTTTCATAGTGACTTGTATTCTCTTTGACATGAAGTTCGGTGCGAATATGGGAATGTTATGTTTAGCTCTTGTATCATATAAATTTTTTTAGTGTTTTATAGTGTTACATTGAATCATTCTGCTAATATTTTATGTAATATAATACAGTTAAGGTATGTAAGGAATGTGATATAAGAGTGGTTTACGTGTATTTTCATATTCTACCGTAATTCCCAGAGAAATCAAATAATTAGGTTTACAGCGGCTAATTAATGGTAACGACTTGACTTACTGATGGACATGACTATAAATAAGCTATTCTATATAAAGAAATTTTAAATAATATGAAGAAAATTGTATCAGACTTGGCTGTATGGTTTTTGATTCCTTTGCCCGTCTGAATGGACAAACAGAAGAAAAATAAAATCTATTTGACATTTTATGCCATGTCACACGGGAACGCAATCGAACGGAATAAAAAGTAGCTCGTTGCCATTAAGAAGAAGAAGAACTGGATAAAAAGTATCCTATGTCCGTCTCCTGGTTCTAAGCTACCTCCCCACCAATTTTCAGCAAAACCTGTACAGCCGTTCTTGAGTTATAAACATAGTAACTAACACGACTTTCTTTTCTATATATATATATATATATATATATATATAGATGTAGAGAGTTAAACAAGAATATATAATTTTTAACATACAATACATATATACTATAAAATATACATATACATACATAAAATAATAATAATTAAGTAGATGTGAGCCATCACAGATGTGTTGACTCCGCCAGAAAATCCAAGTATAATCGCTTGACCCTGGCCTTGAAACTGTCGCGACTAGCAGCCATCCTGATGTCAAGTGGTAAAGCATTCCAGAGAAGAATGGCCTGGATACTAAAGGAGGAGTGCACGAGATTAGAAGAGTAAGAGGGACAGTGAAGAAGCAGATTATTGGAGGAACGAAGAGCACGGTTATGGGTGGAGCAAAGAAATTGAAAGTGCTGTTTTAAGTAGGAAGGGGGGGGGGGGGTGAGTTAAGAATTGAGTAGAGCATAGAAGGAGTCCGCAGGCTTCGTCTTTGTCTGATCGGTAGCCAATTGAGCCGAGAGCGAAATGTTGTTATATGGTCGAATTTACGAAGGTTCAAAACGAATTGAATGCAATTATTGAGGAGTTGGTCCAGCTTATTGAGCAGATCTGCATTCAGATTGAGGTAGCACTCGTCAGCATAATCGATGATAGGAAGAACTAAGGTTTTCACCAGCGATGTCTTGGTTGAGACTGGGAGAAAGTTTTTCAGTCGGTATAGTGAACGGAGTGTTCCTGTAACTTTCTTGGATATGTTAGTGACCTGCGTTTGCCACTCCATCGCTGAGTCAAATAAAAGGCCAAGATTCTTTACATAATTGCCGTTATAGACAATTGCAGGTAAATTACATGCATCAACTCTG
Organism: Lymantria dispar; assembly: GCA_032191425.1. Lineage (NCBI taxonomy): Eukaryota > Metazoa > Arthropoda > Insecta > Lepidoptera > Erebidae > Lymantria > Lymantria dispar. The sequence continues at coordinate 18,247,461 of CM063440.1, forward strand.
CTGATAATGTGGGGACTGCCGATTATAATACATTGACACTTATTTACATTGACTGCCATGCCAAACCTCGCAGCCCAGGCGCTTTTAGCTGCTAGATCGCAATAAATGGAAGCAATGGCTGAGTGGAGATCATGTAACTTGGCGTGAGAATACAGTTGTAGGTCATCGGCGTACAAATGATACGCACACATTGCAAGATACAAATAAAATAATGCAACTAATATTTTTAATTGTAGTAACAATTAAAACTAACAATTAATAATCATGTTTCTCTGCACTGCGCCTGTAGGAGCACATAATATAAATGATATTTGTTATTATCTTACTTTTTTCGTCGCGAAACTTTGCGGCCGTTTCTGTGTATTTTCAATGCAATCTATTGTTACCTGTGATTTTGCAGGTACAAACACTTTTACGTTCGCGCGGGCGCAGGTAAACGAAAAGTTAACATCAAAGTCAATGTTGTAAGCTCTGGCTCAGACTTAAGGCCATTTCATAACTTCTGTCTCTGTCTCTTTGTAAAACGGAAGCAAACCATATTTTACGAATTGTGTGTGTGTGTGTGTGTGTGACCTGTGTCAAGTGTAAAGCATAATGATAGATGATATTGAGGACAACAGTAATATATCTGTAAGTGTTTCGGACAATAATGAGACGCATGATCCTTTATCCCCCTTGCCATCAACCAGCACTGCCGATGACGCCGCCGCCTCTAAGTCATTGCGGCTTATTTTACTTGACGGTACATATTTTAAGCACTTGCCTGAAGAATCATCGGGCAATAAAATCACAGCTCTGTGCATGAAATGCCCTGAAGATATGATGACAAAAGTTAAAGGGTATAACAATTGTACCTACATCTAATTTTTTAAGCCACTTGAAAAGAAAGCATGGACAACAATGCATCGAGGAGTACAAAACATACGTCAAGAAAAAGAGGTAAAACGAAGAAGAAAAAACCAAAAATATTGCCAAAACCAAAGTAAGCAAAATAAAGAAATTTGATAGAAATAAGCCAACCCAAGATCAGTTCGACGAAAATATTTTGAAATATTTTATCCATTCTATGATTCCATTACGCGCAATAGAAGACCCATAGGTACTTTTGTAATTGAAACGTCACAATAGGCGTGACGAAAGATTTTGAAATCCTTTTCCGTAATGTGGGCACACACTTACTATTTACGAAAAAACCTATATTTCGGTAATAAATTTATGTTTAAAGAAGTTTAAAACAATGTTTCCAATATTTTTTAAATATAGCGCGAAAACAGCTCGCCGGTGTCATGGCGTCGGCTGTTACGTCACGTTAAGGTAACCACGTCCTTATGTCTATGTGTAGCGAAGAAAGTAAGCAAAACATTAAATTAATTCTTGTAATAAAAATGAATTCCAAAGTTTATAAGTGGTGTGCAGTATCTCAGTGCAAAAATACATCAATAAAAACCCCCAACAAAGTATTTGTACATGTTCCTAACAAGAAAATAATAAGAGTTAAGTGGTTAAAGCTCGCAAAGCTGTGAGGGAGCTAACCTCAAGAATAAACAATGACAAGTTTAATATAAAAATAAACTATGAAAATAAAATAAACTCACATCAGTTTAAAACGAGTTAGATTATTTCTAAGTGGGTACTAGAGATTAGGTTACTAGAAACATGGTAGTAAAGATAAACAAAAATTTACTTACAAAGAAGTTTTTACGTTTCTAAACTCAGGCGAGCAAAATTCTTTATTTGTAGCGAGGAAATCACCCAACATCAATACATCAATCCTTTTTTTTTTGGGGTGGGCTGCGGTCGGTGCGCCTCCGCACCACTCCGTCCGGGGCGACAGAGGGGCTTAAGCACGCAACTCCCGCAACTCACCCGAACACCACGTCGCCTTCGTCATTGGGCCGACCACTGGAGCAGGGTTACTTGTCATCAGTAGTCGGCCCGACGGAATACCCCCTACCCGGGGCACCCTCCCATCGACCGACGTCCCCCCCCTCGGGGAGGACGTCGGTCTTTCCTCACGCGGTCGGCCTCTCGGCGGGTGACGGACTAATCCCCGGTCACGTCACCCGCGGTCTCGGCTAGGGCGGCATTGCACGCAGGTAATCCCATCTGCGTCGCCCCAGTCGCCGGCAGCGGGTCGCATCATCGAGGCTGTGCTCCTCGCGCTTGCAACCCGCCGCCTCCTTCTGCGAAATAACTGCCTCGCAGAAGGCTGCGACCGCGTCCCAATTCCTGATGCTGCCGAGCATCTCCCTAGCGATGGTCGGCAGCGTCAGGTCGGCACCGATGATTGCGACGAGTTCACGACGCGGCTCTGCCCAAGCGGCACAGACCTCGAGCGTATGCTGCGCCGTGTCCTCGTCGCAATCGCAGTGGTGGCAGGACGGAGTTCTCTCCCTCCTAGCGACCCTGTACAGGTACTTGCCGAAGCATCCATGCCCCGTCAAGACCTGTACGAGTCGGAAGGAGAGCACCCCGTGCCGCCTTTCCAACCACTGCATCAGCACCGGCCGGAAGGCGTCCACGGAACAAACACCGTATCGAGGCCTCTCCAGCCGGTCTGTCCAACGGGCGATGACGTCTCGGCGGGCGTCGACGCGCCAGGTGGTGAGCTCCCTCAGGGAAACAACAATCGCCGCCAGGCTTACCGTCGCCAGGCTTACCGCCTCTTGTAGCGTCCCACCGCGGGCTGTGACGAGCATGTCGTCGGCGTAACAAATCACGCCCAGCCCGGGTGGGAGGCTCCCCCGCAACGCCCAGTCGTAGCCGATGTTCCACAGGGTGGGTCCGAGGACCGACCCCTGTGGAACACCGCACGTCATGGGCGTTCGCACAACGTCCCCTACTCGGTTGGCGTAGAGGACGCTGCGCCCCTCCAAATAGTCTGCCACCAGCCGACAGAACATCAATCCTGGGCAAATTTGAGCTGTTTGCTTTAACAAAGCTTGGTTCCATTGTAATAATTGAGTGGAGTCGATAAATCACACGTAAACAAATAAAAAATCAATCCAAATGCGTAATCAGTAGTACTGAGAACAACAAACAGAGTAGTTTACCTTAACGTGACGTAATACACTGTGATTGGTGTTTCAGCCAAAATGGCCGAATGCAGTATTTTAATGATTTAATTTATTGAAAATCTTAACAATCTCAATTATTTAGATAAATCTAAAGTAGCGTATTAAATTTTTTTGTTATGTATTTTCCCTTAAAATCATTAATGCATCGATTCTTTTATACTGTCGTCACGCCTATTAACAATTAATCAATTGTTAATAGATATTTTACAATTAACAATTAATCAATTGTTATTTTTGATTGTACAATTGTGCAATTAAATTTTGCCCAACACTGGTGTCACCTTGCATTCCTTTAGCGCGAATACTTCAGTGCTACCATAAGGTACCGTAATCATCTGTTAGTTGTAGCAGCAGTTCCTCCCTTCGCAGAATGTCTAAGAACAATTATACAAGAGCCACTAAGTACTATTAAACTTGACGAGGTCATAATTGCTCAAAACTGAGTTGGGAATATATATATACCTACCTATAGGTTTTATATAGCTCCAAAAATACATAAGTAACCATCTACGATTCCGTCTACGTCACCGAGGCCTTAAGCTATAATATTGCAAAAACAATAAGTAAATAAAAAGAATAAAAGGCGAGATTCGGCGAAAAGAATAAAAGGCGACACACAAAAGTTGGCCTCAAAACAAAGTTTATATTTATTATATTTACTAGTAACCCGCCCTCGCTTCGCTTCGGTTTCAGTCGCCTTACCCGCGGCGTAGTACCCGTTCCCGTGGAAATACCGGGATAAAATATAGCCTATGCTACTCCCTGATATTATAGCTTTCCATTGGTGAAAGAATTTTTGAAATCGGTTCGGTAGTTTAAGCGTGAAAGCGTTACAAACAAACAAACATCCTTACTTTCGCATTTATAATATTAGTATGGATTACAAATTATATTAAATTTATATTTTAACAAATTTTACTAGTGTTGTAATATACCAATGGACACAGAAACTATAACCCTTGCTAAATTATAAATATAAGTTGCAATTCGGTATTTTTTATATCTATCTTCTTGAGACTTTTAAGTTGAAATTGGGTTGTCTCTGCTAGATTTGATTTATATAAAAATTACACATGATGGAAATTAATCGATTATTTTCTTTCTCATCGTGTGTAATTTTGTTGTATAATAAGAAAAAGGATCTATTCCGTAGGTAAAAGGTCCATTAAACATTAATTTAATGTCATGCTGATACTTAAAATAGAGTATCCTATTTTCTTTAATTTTTTATTGGCAACCCTTAAGTCAACAATAGCTGTAAGTAGTGGTGCTCGGTATTAAATTGTATCGCTACCGACATCGATATTAATATTTTCAGTTTCATAAATATCGAATCAAAGCCGTATCTCGCATGCGAATCAATTAAATATAAATAATGTGAGTTAAATTCAGTACTCTCGATAATTTAAAACTCAAGGGACTAGAAAAAAGTTCAAATTACCAAGAGTTGAAAATAATAAGAGTTTAAATAACCAAGAGGGAGAGAGAGAAAAAATCAAGTAAATAAGATTTTGATCAAATAATTAGTTTATTATTTGTAACATTTATCCAATTATTCATAAATATTCATTTAGAAAAGAAGTCCTAAATTTTCTGCAGGGTGAGTAACTTCAGTACCATTACGCGAACTGTTAACACACTCATATCTAATTTAATTAAATAATCGTCAGATACATGTAACTACAGATTTGTGAATGACTCTTTAAAGACTCTTTAAATTATAGAGAGAAGGGATCCTGAACTTCAAATTATTACATTTTGTCGAACAAGTCACTGCTTCTCCATCTTAAAATTATCGAGAGATTAAAATTAACCACGTAAAATTGTCAGCAGTCGACTGTACATATATATTCACAACTGTTTTCCAGGCAATTAAGTAGGCTATACGAGTTTTACTTACCACGATTCTGATATAATATCTATTCATTCACTTCTCGTCTTCACCGTACTCATGCAAGCTCTTCAGTTACGCTTACTCTTAACCTACCAATTCACTAGTAAGTCAAAGATTCTAAATATTTTTGCTATATCAATTTTCGCCACATATTGCTTCTATATTCAAATAATCTGTATATACTTTTATCTATATATTAAACACACATACTTTGGTAGCATTTTCGTCGTTACAGCATTATTCTGCTTTGAGACAGTAGTATATTCTATTTTATATATAAAATTGTGAATAAAAAATATTCACCGTACCACACTATTACAGTAGTTCCTAACCTGGGGGTAATTACCCACACGGGGGTAAATCAGCTATATCTGCGGGTTAATAAAGAACCTAATAATTAAGACCTACTCTTATAAAATATCTAACTAAATAGTAAAAATGAAAAGTGATAGATCGCCGCGCTGTAAGTAAGTATGGTTTATAGCAAGCGGCCAATAATACCAATTACACTGGTTCCAAGTACTTTGCTTCACCAGTCACTAATGTGCAATTTGTGTTTATTAGAGATATTTTATTTGTTTTTATTGTTTACAAAGATAATTTTAGGGTCGGGGTAAAATCACTTTTCCTAATAGATCGCAAGGTTATTACTATTGGTAAGGTTAAGAACCACTGCTCTATTACACAGATATGTCTGTATCGTTTTATTTGAAATTCTCTTTCCTTTATTTGTTAAGTATTTAAAAAAAATAATCTTTGGTATACTCTACAAGACATCATATAAAATACGAGGCAATTTTTATTGAAGTTATTATGGTAACATCATTGGTCTAATATTGCATATACCATCGATGTTTGACGCTACTATCGATATTCGTCTATCACCGATGCATATCGATATCTCTAGTTGTTACTGACATCCCAGTCCGACATTCAATGTGACATTTGACACCGTAAAGGTCAAGGCTTGTTGCATACTTTTTGAAACTTTTCAAATTACTACTTCAATATTTTATAAAATTGCTAACTGTAACAGATTCTTTAGTATCAAATAATTATAACTAATATTATAGAAAAAAATTATCTTGAAAATTAAATTCATCATCATTGGCCATCGCCTTTGATCAAAACTAAAACTTTTTATAGTTTATGACCCACCAAGATGCAAGAAAACAATAATTTCGAAACTATCATTAGCACGTGGCGTCGTTTGTCTGGCGAACCAATAGAAACTGTTGGAGTAAGGTAAATTTTGTAATTTGATATCGTTTACATTAACTACATCGGTAGTTAAAGTCGCGTTGTTTACATTATTTTTGTGTTGTTCTTCACAGGTACCTACATGACACTGTGACACAATTGTCATAAAATGAAATTCAATGTAGCGATCCTTTCGTTTGAATATTTATTGCAGCTCATTCGCTAAGAAATAGTGTTTTGAATTAAATATAAATAGTAAAATAACTTAATTTCATGATACAGAGCAATTTACTTAAAATTAAATACAATCAATCCAAAAAAAAGCCCCATTTAATAATATTTGCATTTTGAATGTTACTATTTATGTTAATTGTTAAGTATAATATCTATCGGACTTGTGAAGTTGCAATGAGACTGAATATTACTAATTAAAAAACTATATTTTAAGCATGTCGGGTGGTTCACTTGATTCAAAACCACCTAAGAAAAAGGAAGAAGAGATAGATTTATTGATGCCTGAAAGGTCAAACATGGCAGTAGCAACAATAACTGCAGCAGGAACTGCGGCAACATCTTCTGATATTCCTACAGACAATTTAGAGAGGTCAGATGAGAAGCAAGAATTTATTAAAAGAGATTCCGATGAAACAAAAGTGAGTATAATATTAAAATATATGAGGTGAAAGATACTTTTCACACATTATAATGAGAAACGCTTAACAATGTATATATATATATATATATATATACAGATTTTAATTAATTTTTATGTTACCAAGTTTCTTTGTCTTTATTAGTTATTGTTATTACATATGACTTTATTATAATCTCATCACACTTTGGTATGAAGTCTTGATGTAGTAGACTTTCTATTCCAACCAGTAACCTCCTTACTATGTAAGCGATTGGACTTTGAATTTTGTTATATGGATTATGGAATTGCTTTGATTTGTCAAATGGTGTCATTATTTCAATAAATATGTGACAGTATATCATTAATATTACTGCTATAAATGTGTTTCGCATAGAATGGTACAATTTAATGGTTTAAAGCACATTTATCAGTCAATTTACGATAGGCACACTAAATACGTAGCTCTAGGATAGTAGCTAACCGACTCACACTCAATTATCTGAAACTAAAAGTCAGGTTAGACCACAAAAGCAAAAGGTGCTAACTATCGAAGTTGGGTTAAACAAATTTTGACTAAAGTGGAAATGCTTCAGTTTAATGTAGAGGGCTAAGTCCTCACAGGCAATGTTAAAGCAGATAATATTCCAGGGTTCAACTTGTATTATAAGGATTGAACTGCACATAGTCAAATGTAGGTTCACAAATACTCCAAGCCAAGAAAAAAATCCATGCCAAATAACTATGTGAGGCAGATCTCGTAGTCCTTTACCTTAGTTAGATATTTTGATTATTGATAAATTTATTACGACAGTATATTTATAGAAGTAAACTCAATAAAAATATCTACTATAGTTTTGGAATTGAATTGCATATCTTCTAGATATTAGTTAATTTAGACCTACCCACATGTTATTAAGACATTATTAGAATAGGATAATTCTTTTAACTATATGAGTGTATATGTGTTTTTAACTATTACTGGACATTGTTATCCCTAGATATTATCTTGTAAACAAGCATAAATATATTATTACAATTGATTACTTTATCAAACAAAAAAAAAATAAATGAAGACAATCCCACTGAGTATCTTGGCGGATCTTCTCAGTGTGGTCGCGTTCCGATCCGGTCGTAATTTAAATTAAAATGTACAAAAATTTACAACATGTAAGTGTCCCCGTGGGGTTTATCCTTACTAATATTATAAATGCGAACGTAACGATGTTTGTTTCTTACGCTTAAACCACAGAACCGATTTCAAAAATTCTTTCGTCAATGGAAAGCTATAATATCAGGGAGTAACATAGGCTATATATTTTATTCCGGTATTCCCATGGGAACAGGAACTACGCCGTGAGTAAGGCGACTGAAACCGAAGCGAAGCGAGGGCTGGTTGCTATCCTTACTAATTTTATAAATGCGAAAGTAAGGATGTTTGCTTGTTACGCTTTCACGCTTAAACCACCGACCCGATTTCAAAAATTCTTTCACCAATGGAAAGCTATAATATCAGGGAGCAGGCCCGCCGTAAGCGGGCGTGCACCGCACGCGGGCGGCACGTCCAGGGGGGTGCCAAATCGAGCGACGCATCACGTAATTCATGTCATACTATTCACCCTACCATAAGTATAATAAATTTCATCCGACCGACACAGCTTCGCAAATATCCACGGACCAGGGCGGCAGAGCAGTCTGACGACGATGGGCCGCCAGACGGCCGGAAAAGGGACGACAGCGGTAATATGGTCGCGGATCGTCGATTTTCGTTCGCTAACCCAATGTCGCTGCATACATGAGGAGCTGGTGCGTCCAGGAGGAGGTCGAGACCCTATCTTACCACAGGCACATTCGAATATAGGTTGCCCGGACCCTGAGACAGTCCAGCAGGTGTCACACGGTAGAAGCAGCTACCGCGTTGCCGCAGTTGGCTGTGGATTGACTGGATCGGGACTCATTGGCAGAGGCAGCCATCGTTCACTCGTGACTGTCCTCAACGCCCCAGGCGTACGGAGTGAACTCCAAGGCTGGCCGCATTTGCTGTGCGTTAAGGCAGATTTGCGATGCGGCCATACCCCGTGTGCGGTGTCTCCCCGCCTACAGCGCGGTCCCCTGGTGATCCCGAGAGTTGGCAGATCTCAAGGCCATGTGTGTACACTCGCAGCCGGCGGCACCATACCGACGCGTAGCAGGAGAGCCAGCTATATGAGGGTCACCGCAGTGGGCGGTATGGCTTCAGGTTGGTAGTCCGTCTCGCCAAAGACGTAAGTCGGCAGGAGATGCTGGACAGTCTCGACCGTGACCCCTGGGATAGCCCCTATCACGCGGCGCTGAGCAAGCTTCGCGCGCGTGCATGAGAGACTCACCAGTCCGGCCTCCTCATCAGAGTCGTCGAGGACCTATTCCCACGCCGGGTGAACCACACGCCCCCGGTCATGTCTTCGGCGGACAGCGGCCGGGAGGTCGACAAAAGCGTTCCGCCCGTAGCGGAGACGGAGATGGGGGTGGCGCGTATGCGCATAAAATCCACCGCCCCCGGCTCAACCGTGCGCTGGCCCTGGTCTTTGAGCACCTGGGACCACGCCTCATGAGACTGTTCGACATTTGTTTGGCGTCCGGGCAGTCCCTTAGTTGCTGGAAAGGAAGAGGGGAGGCTGGTGCTCCTACCGAAGCTGGGACGGCTCCAGAGTCGACCGCGACCTACAGCCCCAACGTGCTGATCTAGGATGTGGGTAAGCTGCTAGAAAGGATCCTAGCTGCCGCCAGCACCTACGTAGGGTCAGTCCCGATCTGTCGGACATCGCCAACGCATTTAATAGTCTGCCATTCATCTGCGTAGGAGAGCCGCTCCAGTATCGTTGTTTCGGCAAGTACCTGCACAAGGTCGCGAGGAGGGAGAGGACGCCATCCTGCCACCACTGCGATTGCGACGAGGACACAGCGTAGCACACGCTCGAGGTCTACAGGGCTTGGGCAGAGCAGCACCGTGACCTCGTCGCAGTCACTTCTGCAAGGCAGCAACCGTGTTCCAGTTCGCAGTGCAGCAGGAGCGAGTCCAGGAGGAATTTCTCTACCACGACATGCTCCGTCACCGGCAGATTGGGCGGCGCATGCGCGGGAACCTGCGCCTGATGCCGCCCTAGCCGAAGTCGCGCGTGGACGGATCGGGGATTAGATTAGTACGTTACCCGCAGAGAAGCCGACCGCGTGGAGCGACTCCCTGACTGGCAACACTGCAATGATGCCGGAGCGTCAAAGGCGACGGTACCCGAAAGGGTAACCCGCCGAGCCGGCCACGGATATCAAAGAATCGTTACCACTGGGGTCGGCCCACTGGCAACGAGGAGAAGGTAGGTGGTGGGGTCGCACGACGCTCATCTATCGCCCCGGACGGGTTGGGCGAGATGTGCCCAGACCATAGCCTACCAAAAAAAGGGGGCGGCATAATCGGTATTGCACGCAGGCGATGAAACAGCTAGCGGCAGTCCTGTCAGGGAGTAACATAGGCTATATTTTATCCCGGTATTCCCATTGGAACGGGAACTACGCCGCGGGTAAGGCGACTGAAAGCGAAGCGAGGGCGGGTTGCTAGTACATAATAAATGATTTACATTTGAAATTGCTTAATATAACTTATTTTTAGGAGGCTGCTGGAGACTCCGGTGACAAGTCTTTCAAGAATGATAAAAATGATGATTATCTAGACAACGATAAAACAAAAAATAAATTTGGCAAGCAGGATAACGAGAAGAGTGTAGATAAAGTAGATAGTGTGTATTTAAGACCTCCACCTACACATAAAACAAAATCTAATGATTCAATTGCAGAAGAAGATGATTGTGGTATCAATTGTCTTTATTATACTCTACAGTGTTGTGAATGTGTTATAATGTAAGTTTTGCTCAAACAGTATTGCCACATTAATATTATGCCCAATTTCACAAATGACATCCAAATTTTAGGCAGCATCTAAGGCAATCACAGCTGACATCATTATTGATCAATATTATCTATCATTCAGCATGACATATTGATATTTACATTGCCTCGAATGTTAACTAAAACTTAGGTGCTAATTGTGAAAATGAGCATTAAATAATACGGCAGCTTTAGAATTTATTACTATAATTAAAATTTTACTTTAAGACTCATATATCTTATGCTCATTTAGATCTGAAAGGTATTAATTAATGATTTTTGAAACTCATAGTGTAAGTCTTAGCATTAGTATCTATTGTATGGTCTCATATAAATATTTCTCATGAACTAACTGTATTAGAATGTGCCCTGTTGAATATTGAATTTAAATAAAAACTACTGCCATAGTATTTAAGTAGTATTTGAATTGTTCCATTATTTTTGTAAGATCGTATTATTAAATTGTAGGTAGCTATTTACACTTTTAGTACTAAACTTCTTGTTGCAATTATTTTTCAGATGTATAGATCAATGTGTGTTGACATTTATTTCGTGAACATAAATTTACATTCCACATATTATTACGTGATAATTATCATAAAATTTATAATGTTCTTATAATATATACAATTTCCTCTAGGTAGTAATCCAACTTATACAAATGGATAGTGTAATAAAATTTGCTAATTCTGTGCCTTTATATTAAAAGATTCCTAGTGCTTGTCGGGTATTCAATCTATAAATTTACATATATATTTAGAATTAAAAATGATTTGTATGCATTTATTTTATATTGATATATTTGTGACAAACACATTGGGTATAATTCCACTAGCATATTTAATAATTAGATTTAGTCAAATAGTGCCAAATTGCCAATATAGAATGCATGTTAATTCCTAGTGTATCACTTTAATAATGTATTAATAAACTAATAATAATGACTATGACATTGTATTAATTGAATGATGATCTATTATTTAAAATTGTGAGGATATATTCTAATTAATAAGCATTAATATTGTTTTTTTTTGTAGTGCATTAGTCGTTTGGGAAATCAAATTACAGGGTTAAATATATTCATAGCTGGGTTTGACAACACATTTTTCAGATTGTGTCCATAAATTATATTTCCACATTAAATAAAACAGTTCAAAGTTAATTTCTATGAAATTAATATATCTATGAAATAATTTATAATAAAATTGAATATTTAAAAAGTTCCTTTTACAATTGCTCTGGTTTTTTTTTCATGAAATTGTAATATAATTAAGCTATAGTGTTGCTCTTTTTAAGAACGCTAATGCACAAAATTAGAAAAGCATCTTTTAATTTTCATATGATTTATTATACTTATGATTCATTCCTTATAAGCTTTATTTTTGACATTATTATATTAAATTTAATTAATGAACTACCACTATCCGTCCGAATTATGGATATTATATGTTCGAGTGGTATATGAAGATTGTAATATTGTTATAAGTTTTTGTAGAATATGATATACTTTTGGAAATCAATATAACAACTGAAATTAATAATGTAGTTTCATTCTCCTTTTACTTTATAATATGTACTAATTATTAGTCAGTCTCATGTTCTGTGAAATACTTAATTTATATCAAGACATTGATCTCGTCAATGCAAATTTTGAATCAATTTATATATGCCTTGGCAACAGTTTTCCGTGTGGTGATAGAGTAAGAATACAATTCACCACACCCTATCTTACCCGTGGATGTCGTAAAAGACGACTAAGGGATATAATATGCACATAACATCTTTGCAAAAGAAGGAAAACTAGAAATAGGTAGGTCAAATTCCCTCCCATTGCGGAGGAGGTCCGAGCCCAACAATGGGGACGTATGTGGACTGTGACAATGATGACAAATAATAGATTAGGATGAAAGATTCTACTAATATTATAAACACGAGTTTGTGAGGATGTTTGTTGCTCTTTCACGCAAAATCTGAAGGGATTTTGATGAAATTTCACAATATACAGCTTACATATCAGAATAACACGCAGGCTATAATTTATCCCGATATTCCCACGGGAAGGGGAACTATGCGGGTAAAACCGCAGGGTGCTGCTAGTAGGCTATATCCATGACAATGTGCAGGTATGTTTGTTTAAAAGGTGTAGTAGTGAGTTTGGAAGCGTAATAAATCAACTAACTCTTATTCCTATTTTGAATTGACTGTACCTACAGATGGCGTAGTGGTTAAGATACCATACCAGTGTACTGGGTTCGTAACCCACGTAGGACAACACGGTGTGATCCACAAATTTTTGTTTTGAGTCTGGATGTAATTTGTGTACATGTATGTTTGTAAAGTCCCCCGCAATACAAGGATTATTTCCCTAGTGCAGGGTGTTGACTTTTTCAACAAAAAATGCTAAACAACAGGCAGAATAATGTCACACACAACATTGTGGCTAGCCAAAAAAAATATAGATTGAGTAAAGGTGAAAATATTTGTAAAACTAGACTTTTTAGTTTATTGAACTAGAATTTGTATTCCTACAAACTTAATGAATCTGAAAAACAGGAAACTTAAAACTGGATAACCGTAGCCTGAACACATATCCATTGGAATACTTCTAAAATTCACCACAGCTAATCCTTACTAATACTTATTATAAATGCGAAAGTAAGTTTGTTTGTTACGCTTAAACCACCTAACCGATTTCAAAATTTATTTCACCAATGGAAAGCTATAATATCAGGGAGTAATATAGGCTATATTTTATCCCGGTATTCCCACGGGAATGGGTACTACGCGAGTAAGGCCTTTATAATTTGTGAGCAAGGCGACTGAAACCGAAGCGAAGCGAGGGCGGGTTGCTAGTATAAAATATAAATGGTCATCATCATTCTATTCCTATCCTTATTAATTACTTAAGATTCAACGCAAAGTTTTATGTCTGATATCACTAGGGAATGTAATTGTTGACCATACGGCATAACATCGAGTTGACCCTGTTCCACGTAAAGTTCATCGTCATTTACAACAACAATGGTTATAAGTTGGGTGGACCATGAAAGGCCACGCTCCTTTGAAGGCCAACTGTTAAAAAGTCATAGCTATTGTCATGTGATGACAAATTCCTTCCGCTCATATTAAGATTCATTAATCTCAATCACACAGACGCAGCGGAGAGTCACTCGCGTCGCTATTTTGTTCGTAGGGTCCCTCTCTTTGTAGACTTCAGTCAACGACGCTAAAATCGTAATTTCCGCTCACAGCAAAGTCATTTTTATGTAAATATTAATATATATAAATAATATAATAATATATATAAATTAAAATATTATTATCATATTTTTGTAAATTGTTATGTAAGGCTTTGTTATGACTCTAAAGAAAAAAATAATAATTTTGCTTCGATTGGAGTTAAAATATCGGTAATTTTCCTATAAAAGCCGGTGGTTCCTTGTAAGGGCAATCAAAAAAGCCAATCAATCATAACGGATGGCCTTGCTAGGGGATATAGAACAACAAACAAACAAAAGATTGAAAATAGAGATGAAGGAAAGTGCAGAAGGTCAAGAAAAGGAACGGCACATGTCGCGAGTGTGGAATCAAAGACATGAGGCAACCAAGGCAAGCAGATGTAGCCAAAGTCAAAAGTGGTATCACGAGGAGTGTATTAATCTCACTAAAATATTTCATATTTTTATGCTCAGATTGTACCTAATTAAATATCCAAAACTATTATTCTTTTTAGTTTAGTTTGTTTCAAAACTTAAGTTAGTGTTTAGTTTGTTTCAAAACTTAAGTTAGTGTTTAGTTTGTTTCAAAACTTAAGTTTCAAAACTTAAGCCACTTTGTGATCGTTTTTCCGCGGACAGTTGTAACAACGCCCACGCTTCGCTGTGGTCGGTTGGATGTGAAGCTCTCAAAACTCCAGATATAATCAACAAACCCAGGAACGCTTTTATTTCTTCAAAGTCTGTATCTTTTGCGTCGCATTCCCTTTGAAACCTGTTTCTGACTTCCCCGATGTATTTGTTTGTATTCGTTACAACTAAGTTCAAAATGTCCTCAGAAAAAAAAAACTGTAACTTTCAAAGGGATGCTTTGCCAATTTTACTGCTTACTTGACACCTGGTAAGTGTATAATTATGTTATGCCCTCGTGTTCTTTCAGAGCTTGATGAAGGTGATTTTGACCATTTAACTTCGTCATATAAAATTATTAAAAGTATATTTATAACATTAATTTACACACTGGGCTAATGAAAATATAAGTTGAAGTATTATACACAAAAGTAAATAATACATTTAGCAACTCACCTCTTTCGAAATAGTTACGCAATTACTCGCATGGGGTCAAGGGTTAAGAGTGCAGCGACGTATCCTTCCACTCCCGTGATAGAATCGTTACTAATATGTAAACGTTATGACGAATTAGGAAGTTAGCGGTAGCGAGGTGGAATTCTGAACATGACAAGTACTTTTTTTTTAAGCTCGAAAGTGCTTTGACCCCATGCGAGTAATTAAGGGTTAATCAAATATCATCCTATACCTACTATCTATTCATCTGCTAGCCTATAGTCCACTATTGAATATAACTCTTTCCACTGGAGATGGATGGATGGAAATGGATGTGTTTATTTAACTTAACAACCCTTTAAGTTAACAATATCCGCCATACCTAATAGTTGCGCTATAAAAAGGAATGTGTTAATGACGATTTTAATACCTATAATTCTACCTACCTACCTCTAGATACATTTAATACTAGCTGTTGCAACAGGTTCGCTTGCTTGACTTACCTATCCATATAATGCTATTATTTCGTATAAGTATATAACCATATCGCCTAGTGACATTAAAAAAAATATCACCATTTATAATATCCCTAACACCTATCTACTTTAATCACAATTTTTGTTATCAAGTAACAACCGCTACTACGGAGAACGCTTAACAGCTTTAAAATTTTGTCCGATTTGTTAGCCTTTATAGACACTGCGCCGGACCAATTTACCAATATGTATGTCGCAGTGTTATGTATTAGAGTCCAAAACTTTTCTGAATAAACAGACTATCTGACAAAATAACATTCGTTTTGAATGTTTTCTAAAATTAGGGCGTTCAAATAAACAATTTCTTCCGATTTATGATAAGTAGTAGTATAGATAATAATAGTTTTTAATAATATACCTATGAAGAGGGTCACCAAATGTATGATATTCGTCGTCATCGTCTCAGTTCATAAAAGTGCCACTGCTGGGCTTAATCTTCCTCCCAGTAGGAGGAAAATTTACCTACTATACCACGTTGGTCAGACATGTTGGTATAGGATTTTATTTCTAGTACTTTTACTTCTCTTTCCCATTATTATATTAGGATCTTTATGTACGCATACCAATCTACTTACGCATAATAATTATTTTTGCGAGTCTGGGTGTTATTTATATAGATTAATTGTAGGCATATTTCTACGTTCAACAGTGGTTGTCGTTGGGCTAATGAATAAACGGATATATAAATATAATAATAGGCAAGAGCACTCTCGTGTGATACTTATCAAGACTAACTAACAGGGTGACGATTATGGTATTTTTGTCTTTAAGCCTTTCCAAAGGGTAATTCTGAAAAGCCAACACCAACATTGGGAATCGATTGGCCAATAGATGGATATCTCAAGACTGATTTGACTTGCCGTGTAATGACAGAGTAAGAAAACATTTCATCACCCCCCTATTTTACCCGTGAGTGTCGTAAAAGACGAATAAGGGCTTTAATATATAGGTATATAACATCGGTACAAGAGAAGGAAAACGTGACATGAAATCTTGTACCAACACGGCCAATCACCGTGGTATAGTAGGTCAATTTCCTCCCTATTATGTAGAAGACACGAGCTCAACAGTTGGACGTATATAAGCTGAAATGGTGATTTGACTTAAATGCAAGACGCGAGACTCTTGCAGGTTCAGTCTTGGTCTTGCTCAAGTCTTGCAGAGCCAGTCTTGGTCTTAGTCTTGCAAAAATTAAGCGGTCTTGGTCTCGCAAGACCAAGACTTTTTTGGGCAACACTACCGTCACTAGGCAAACTCTTAGAACGTCGGATTGTGCCTCGTTTGGTACCGGGTGGCCCCACATTCAATCGTAGTCAGTTTGGATTTACCCTGGATAAATCGACTGTCGACATGGTCATTGCCGTTAGAAAAACTGTTTCTCTATCAGATTTTAAATATAGGTATACTAGGTATTTTTCTAGATATCTCAGGTGCTTTTGACAACGCATGGTGGCCGATGTTACTTCTTAAGCTGAAGGCTCGTGGATGCTTCAGGACCATCTACCAACTCGTACAGTCATACTTTCTACAAGGTTCAACCACACTGAAACTCAGTCACCATGCCGTGACTAAATTACTGACGTTGGGCTGTCCTCAAGGATCAGTCTTAAGCCCATACTTGTGGAATCTAGGGTTTGATGACCTTCTTGAGCTACTTCTACCGTAAAACTGCTCATTGATTGGCTATGCTGACGACGATCTACTACTTATACAGTCAAACACTAGAGACGGACTGGAGAAATTGGCGGATATATGTCTCAACTCAATACTAAAATGGGGCATACAAAATCGACTTACTTTCGCTCCCCACAAAACGTATCATCTTTTACTGAAAGGTAATTTGCAGTCAACCCCCCGTATAAAATTTAACAACGCGATAGTTAAAAGAAAAGAGTCAGTATGTTACCTCGGCCTGGTCCTAGAGAAAAATTTTTCGTTCATTACATATTAAAACTGTAGGTGAAAAAGCCAAACGAAATTTTTATGCGCTTACCAGAATTTCAACTTCCACCTGGGGCCTTCGTTTTAACACACTAAAAATTATATATACAGCCACATATCTGGGTTGTATCTTTTATGGTGCACCAGCCTGGGCTGATCGTGCCACCATAGGCGCGGCTAGGCGTAAGTTACTACAGAGTCAACGATTAGCGCTAATATTCCTGTGTAAGGTATACCTTATACCGAACAGTTAGCACCGAAGCCTTACCAGTACTTGCAGGTGTACTCCCGGTCAACTTGGAGATACAAAAGCGTGCGTCCATGTATTATTCCACTAGGGAAAACATGATTAACAATTTTCTTTTACCACAACCATTTTACCATAAAATTATTAGACTTTTTGCGCCGCAATCCGTGGTATACGATAAGCTCCTGACCGAATGGCAGGAAAGGTGGGATTCGTCAACAAAGGGTCGCCATCTATATCTATTCTTTCCATATGTTCGTGAACGTTTGGAGAGAAGTTGGCTAGAAATTGACCACTATGTAGCCCAATTCCTCATAGGCCATGGGAATTTTAGAAGTAAATTATTCTATTTTAAACTAGTAGATTCACCATTTTGTCAATGTTCGACCTCATACTCCGATTTTGAACAAATAGCTCATCACATCCTTTGGGAGTGCATTCTTTGGCGCAACGAGCGGGACCTCATGTTAGATAATCTGCATGTCACGTCTGGGGTAATATACTATTCGGATCTTGGAGCAACTCGAGAAAATTGCCGTGCGTTTAGGCGCTTTTGCCATACCTACTATCGTAACAAACCTAAAGCTCACAAATAGGTCCATTAAGCTTTGTCCAATCCGTGGTGCTGTACCGCTGTGTTTCACGTAGTTGTACAAATTTTTATTTACTGGCTTAGCTAGCCAACTTTGCTTCATGTCACCCGCTCTGCATAGAAGGGAAGTGGAATCTTTACTCCTGTTTTTCTTTTCAAATTAAATTTGTTGCGGGTCCCAAGACAATTAAAAGCGTTACTCGGGACTTCCTGAGGGTCAAACCTCAGTGTCTTATATGGAGACCATTGTGGACCTGGCTTACAGGAGTTAGTAGTGGGATTAGTCCCAAAAAAAATACCCATAAAATAATTTTAACATGGCTCTCGGTTTACTATAACTAAAACACCGATTCCAGGATTTAAGTGATTAAAACTATATTTTCATTGATAATAAAAAAATCTAGTCATCTTAGCTAATGACATACTAAAAATATTAATATGATCCACAGAAAAGCCTGTAAGGTGACTGTAAGGTGCCCATTTTTTGCAAAAGAGTGTATATGCTATATACTAAAAGGCAACAGCTCAGCATATGCTAAATATTTTATACTAGCAATTGTTTCGCTTCGATTTCAGTCGCCTTGCCGCCGCATTTTATATCTTAAAATATGTTTTAAAATACAACGATACAAGAATGCAGGCCATAGGACATCGGATTGGAATCCCGGACCGTGTAAAATGTTATAGAGGATTCTTGCGAGGAAATATTATTATAGGGTAAGTTACCTCCTTATATAGACGGGTATTTGGCAGCAAAATATCATTAAAATGGGTCCAGCCGTTTGGAAGATTACTCGGAACAAACAGACACAAAGTTTTATTAGTGATTTTTAGGCAGTTGTATTGTGTAAATATCCGTGTGAGCATTAAAAAACATATTATTTTAATGTTAGAAATACTTCAATTTTATTTATTGGTATAGATATATAATATTTGGATAGTGTCTGTGGTCGATGTAGGTAATATTTGTAATGTTGGGACAGCAAAAAATAAAGGCAATAAACCGTAAAATTATTTACTCCATACTTATCTCTTATTTTGTTAATACATGTCACAATTTTTTGGCTTACAGTATACTATTGGATATAATAAATTTTAGCCTTATAAACATTTTTTATAAATTTATTAAATTATAAAATAAATAATGCTGCTGATTACCATCAAATATTTTACTTACTTTACACATCAATATAATATTACCATTTAATAATGTATTTATATGAAATGGAGCATCTAAATAAAGTTATTAGACTTAACAAATATCTACTCACAATGAAATAAAAAAAATATTCACAACATGTAAAACTTAAAACTCAAAACTGCAATTATTTTAATCACAGTGAAGAATACCCCTCATTTTCCAATGAATTCATGATATTCACTGAAGTGACGCTCTTATTCTGTAAATTAATATTAATTTATCGTGAGAGAAATGATCGTTTCCAGCGATCATTTCTCCCACGTACGTGCAACCTCTGGAATGAACTACCTGCTGCTGTGTTTCCCGAGCGCTATGACATGTCTTTCTTTAAACGAGGTTTAAGAAGAGTATTTCCTTCACGGTAGGCAGCGGCCTGGCTGTGGCCCTGGTATTGCAAAGGTCCATGTGCAGCAGTTTCACTTACCATCAGGTGTGCTGCTTGCTCGATTGCCACCGTTGGCAATAAAAAAAAAATTATATCTGTTTAACGTCCTTAATAACTAAAAACTGTTTATATTCTCAATTCATATAAAATTGAGTAGCTCAAAAGTAAATATAGTAGGAGTTTGATATGTTTTATGAGGTGAAAGCAGTGGAGAATTGAATATTTAATTTAGTTACAACCACCCAATCAAGTCAACCAGAGAAGAGAACTCGAAGGCCTGTATAATAGCTTTCTTTTGCCTCCCGTCCTATGAAAATTCTATACAGTTTATGTTTATCTCAGAATTGGGCATAAATACCAGTTTCAGTATTTAAATGTAGTCCTACATAAATAAGTTGTGAATCAACTGCCCAAAATTCCGGAATACCTACTACAAAATTCGAACAAAGACGGATTCGACGATTTGTTTTCCTAGCACCATAATCTTTCGTATCGATAATAGAGCAGATGTTTGCAATAGCTAGCTATATATTAGCTTACATTAACCATAGCATATTCGAACGATCAGGTATGCATCTGAAAGCAAAGGCATTGAAAGTGAAACGATTTCGTGATAGGTTTTTATACTATGATGGTCAAGCATTTTATTTCGATCGGAAACTTTCACTTTCGAATAAATAGCCTTTGGTTCCGTGCTGTTGCTCTTTTATTTTACAAATCTACCTGTTAACTTTTGGAGTAATAATTTCATTTAGGGGGCTAGCGCATACAGTGTAAAAAGCACTACATTTTTAATTGGTAACTAGAACATTAATAATTACTTAAATATAACTTAAATATGACGACAAACTTCTTTAACGATCACAAAAATTTAGACGAGAAATTAACAATATCATATTTTTGGTATAATTAATATAATTTGCAACAATAATATTTACATATAAAATAAAATAATACTTATATACAAAGAAAAAATTTAAAGATTAGAGACGGCAAAGGCTTTGAGGCTAGAATCAAAAGATAAATTATATTATTGCTAACCACAAAACCTAGTTCTCTTTATCATGCCGACTAATATAATAAATATAATGAAAAGTAATTATTTACTGATTTTAGAAAAAAAGAAAGACATGAAGTACTGCTAACCGAATAAAATTAGGGCAGGTGTTGTAAGGTACATCTGATGCAATGCAACTTTTGGAATACATTAAAAAAAAGACTATCTCAAATTATGATAGCAGAAAAAAGCTAGATTGATCTATCCTTACATTTTGTCCTTTTTCACCTTATAGATTTATTTTGTCGCGTTTGTATTTGACTTTTGATTTTCTTCATCATTTTAAAAATTAGATATATATATTTATTATAACGCATAATCAAGAAGTAGCTTTTCGAATAACCAAGAGCATTAAGATCCCATACGTTTGCTGCATATATAAAATATTTTCTACTAATTGGGCATTACTTAGTTGAGAGACAGAGTACTTAGGTAGCAGTTACTTACCACTTAATAATACTAACTGGATCGCCGTCTCATCAAACAAACATAAGTAAATATAAAAATAGACAAGAAAAATGAATTAATAGAGAGAATATAGTTTCGAATATACTGTTTAGAATTATTCTGAGAATTAATTGGAGATGTAGGTATATAATAATAATTACAGTCGGTTTAGTCAACAATTCGGTTACAGTCAGCTTTCAGCTATTGTAATTTTCTACACTTTCCAAATGCCAGAGCAATAATAATAGCCCGAAAAATGTTTGGAAGCGCGACGAGCCTTAAAAAATTTTTAAATTTATCACTTGAACAGTTTCCAGTTGTTCATATCGTTCAATTATTCCTATGTCTGGATATTTCAAACGATTATGTACCTCGAGTTGAAGGTTGCTGTGATCTTAAAATTGGACGCTACACGGTAAGTATGAAATAACAAAGATTGAAAACTATATTTTTAAACTAATTTGGTGACTGGTCTGAACAAACTCCACCTATTCTGAGTTAATGGAAGAGCGATGTGCGATCCTCTCCCTATCGCCATTGGAATGGCTACAAGTACCTTGACCTCGGTGGCAAAACCGCGGGATAACATATCCTTACCCTTACTGATCATTGACCCCATACATCAAACTTTTGCTTATATTTCATGTTAATATACCAATTTTGTAGTGAATTTGATACCCAATTTAATTGCTTCAATATACTATTACATTTACTTAAGAAACAGTATACAATAAAACCGCGTGAAATAAACGAAATTTTATGAAATATTTCAAACAGATTCGAAGCTTTATTATCTCTTAAGTATACATATTTTATTTTATTGCACATAACAGGCTTTTCTTCGAAATAAAACTGTTTTTACACATTCTATTGTGTTTGTATTTGATTTTTCGGCGTTTTGAATACTTCTGAGCGTTCACGAAGCGTTCGAAACGCTGGGAAATAAAAAAACTAAATACCAACGTGATTACATTCGTAAAATTAATTTTATTTCAACTGTCTAAAACTCACGGAAATATCAGAAATCAGGACGCTTATTTTATCCCTAAAGTACAATTGGGTCATGTTATATATTTTTTAATATTCTAACACACTTTACTACCTGTCATTTTAAACCAGTCTTTTTCCGGATTTTAGTAGAACAGACACTATTCAGACCAGACAATTTTGCTATATAATACCTGGTACTAGTTATATATTATTATTTAATTTGCATGGACTTTGTGAGCCTTAATGCTAATGTCTATGCCTAATAAATACTAGATATTAATAAATTTATTATATAATAAGTATAAATAGTACATAGATATTACTCTAATAACATTACCTCCAGATTTATATATATTATAGTATAATTCTATAAATATCGTAATGGTATTAATCAACATTTATTGGCTAATTGTTTATATATGACTATATAAATAACTAGAGCCTAACTAATGTACAACCTATGCTCGACTTAATATAACGGATTGTTTTATTTAATTATACTGATAAAATATCTAATTTCAATGATTTGCTAGTAAAATAAATTAGTTTTTTGTACTAAATAAATCATGATAACCTTGTCACAACCTATGCAATGTTTCTCAGGCTGTTAACAAAGTCGTTTGATAAGTAGAAATAAAATTGCTATGTCAAATTATATCATCACAGTAAAATAGATTGCCTAAAGTAAAGAATACAGGTAAACGCATTTCAAATCGTTTTTTTTTTGTTGTCTGTATAATCAAATTAGTCATACGCATAATATATAAATACACTTTTTTAATAGTCAAGTATAAGGCTCGACTCATTTTTATTCATCTGTCACAAAAAAAGTGTCTTAATAGCGTGTATAAAAAGTAAGTATATAATATCAAAGTCAAATTATTATTGAAAAACTTAAATAATAAATTAAATCAATTGCTAAATCATAAATTAATAGGGATCAAAAAAATTTTAAGTAAAAATGTAAAATGATAATTGTACATAGTCGGGAACAAATAAGCATGTTTTGCGACTTGCAGCCAAAATATGGGGTGCATGGAGGACTAAAGCCATTAACATAAAAGTAGTGTTCTCGGTACTTTTTATTATGGACTTTGTTTTCGTACTAATTCCTACCATCGTAACTCCTGTAAGAGCAGGACCACTGTCGCCATAACATCAGGTTTGATAAACCACAAGACCTCGCAAAAGAACACCGATACCTGCCTAAAATAGTACGAGCAATGGCTGGGTGTTACTATCAAGCTGGTACTATGTTATAAACATAATCAAAAATAAAACCCATAAGACCACCACAAGACTGTAAGACACCGTGAGCACTTATTGTATAAATTTGACCCACAATAATAGTTAAGGATTATTTAAAAACTTTTAGTAACATAAAGTAAGCCGCCTTTAAAAATCAATAATAATTTAACATCATGCCCTCTAAGTTTTCTTGGCGGATCTTTCTCAGTGTGCCTGCGTTCATAACCGGTGGTAGTATATTAGATTTTATAGGTTTAAATTAATTGTCGCGGTAATCAATGCAAATTTAATGTTTAATAATTAATAACCAAAAACAACATATTTTTTTCATATATAATCATTTTCTTCTTATACTGGCAATAAATTTCTATCAAAATGTGGATCAAAATATTTTAATAACTAATTTCTGTGGCGGATAGACTTAAATCTCTGTAACAACGATGACTTGTTGGACGTGAGACATCTTAGTCCGCTCGTGACCATGAACGCTCGAAGTAAAGTGTTCGAAACGTCGGGCAATCAAAAAACAAATACAAACGCTATAAAATCCCTAAAGTAGTTTTATTTGCAAACCGTACTTTATTTGGACGCAATGTACTTTTCTCTCCTCATTTATTAAGCAATGTACTTTATTTACAAAAGGTGGCAAGGCAAAAAAAAAGGTCGCAACCCTAGTAAGGAGGGAAATCTTTTACACCCAAAGTGGCGGTCTAAGTATTTTCTTAAGCAAAGCTAAATGGTCCATCTCTTCTATCGTTTAGGCGTGATTACAAAATGTTTCAAAAGAGAAATAGTTGTGATGTGGTGATAAGGTTATTAATACTATACATCAACGCAACCACAAAGTAGGTAGTAAGTAGGCCTTACAACTTCAAACTGCTTTTGAAAATATTTTTAAATATAAATTACTTTTGAATATAGAATTCCAATTTAATTTTGAATATACTTTGAACTCTAAATTACTTTTAAATATAGAACTCCAATTTACTTTTTAAAATATTCAGAACTCTAAATTACATACTTTTGAATATAGAACTCCAATTTACTTTTGAATATATTTTGAACTATAAATTACTTTTTAATATGGAACTCCAAACTGCTATTTGAATATATTTTGATTGTTTTGGAAAATAGTTTACAGACGGTATGGACTTTAAAGAGTTCCATATCCCGATGGGTCTCTTTGGACTGTGGCACTGGGTCGAAATGCCAGTGAGCCTCGTCCAGCCCTGTTCTATCACTGCACTAATATTAATAATAGCCACAGTTCTAGTGGTTCCGTCAAAAGTTTAATGATATAGAATGTTATGAAACATTAAGTTGCCCGAGTCCAGATGCCCACGCAAAGTGTGGTTACACCAAGGGTTATTAAAAAGTAACATTTTATTAAATTATGTGCCATCATAATTATTATAACAAGTTTAATTCTATAAAATACCTCTATTGTATCTTACGTAGCAAGTCTAAATAGGAAATATTGAAAATAGTCATAATTAACATAGTTCTCGAATATTGTTTAATAATAATAAAATAAATATTTGTATTTAAGTAAAGAAGTTTTAAGTAATAAAATTTAAGTCAAAATACATTAATTATAATTAGTAAAACAAGTCAATCGCTATTGTAAAATTCATACTGTCAATCGCTATAATGGCATTATAATATAAATATAATTATAACATATAATGATGAATATATAAATTCGTATCTAATACATTAAGTACTTACTGTTAAAAATAGAGATTCCTATTATCTCACTGAAAGGAAGATTTATGTGTAAACTGAAAATCTCCAGTCTTTTGATATGCCCAAAGCATTAATATCTTTCAGTAATATAATTTTAGTACCTAAACCATTATATTAAAATGTTTCATATTTAAATATCAGCCATGAACAAAAAAATGAGATTATTTAACCTTGTTGTATGGTAGTCATATTTTTATATATGTAGATTTATTCACAGTTCAAGTGCAAGTTCTGAGTCTTTTGAATAATGAATAAAGTAATTATATAAATAATGTTAATAGAGTTAATTTTCTAAAGGCTTACGCAATAAAAATTCTGCTAAAATTATAACTGAATGGTCTCAAAAAGATCAATGATATTATTGATGATTTTGAGAGATCACACATTAGTCGCCTTACAATGATGTCAAGATTCGGGGTAATTTTCATGCCATCAAATTTTGAACTTTCAAAGGAATTAAAACCCTGAAAACTCTAAATAAAAAAAAACCCCGATTGCAAAGTATGACTACATCGAAATATCACGATTATACCTCATAATAAAATAAATGCCTAAGTTGATGATTCTTTAAGCTATCTGGTAGGGAAATAAATATTTTTAAAAAGTCTAAAATCGTAAATTACATTGCTACAATTGAAGTAAATATGTCGTAAATAATTAAAATAAACCATTGTCGAATTAACATATGTGCAGATATCTCAAAAAAAGAAGTTTCTACTATATCACACCTAGAGTCAATAATATAATAAAATAGTTAATAAATATAACTATAGTAGATAAAAAATGCGGCCAAATACATTTTTATATCATCAAATTATGGTACTGCATGATTGTAGCATAAATAAGTCGGAAAAAAACCACGGATGCCATTTACATTTTGCTGATAATAATACTACTCTTACTTATTTCGTAGTTAATACTGTAGCTACAAAAATTAAACAATTAGTTTAAATGTATGGGTAACGGATGTGCTTCAGAGTTAATGACATATTTATTTAGATCAATAATAAACCTATCATCGCTGAATAGTAAGTACAGATATTTAAGTGTCTCTGATAAAAAGAATGATTCCATCATGTCACGTTGCACAGGTTTCTCCACTTTTACATTTGCGAGAGACGTATAGCCCAATGGGGTTTTTGCATATTTTTCAAAGCCCTGAAATAAACATAAGTATAACTCATTTTATTCAATAAAAAATAATGTGGTGATGGAGTAAGAATAGAATTCCACTTTTATATTACCCGTGGATGTCGTAAAATACGACTAACGTAAATAATATACAACACTATACTAATCGGTATGAATAGCAAGATATACTAGGTCAATTTTCCTACTATTGCAGAGGAAGCTTGAGCTCTATAAAATAGCATATATGTGCTGAGATGATCCATCTGATGTATCAGTGTGGTGATGGAGTAAGTATACATTTTACCACTCCCTTTCTTGCCCGTGGGTGTCGTAAAAGACGACTACGGGATATAATACTCATATATCATCTATGCAAGAGAAGGTAAACTTGAAATAAAACCCTATACCAACCTGTCTGACCAGCATAGTATAGTAAAGACAATATCCCTCCTATTGTGGAGGAAGCTCGAGCCCAACAGTGGGACGTATATGAGCTGATGATGATGAGCTGAGATGATCATGACGATGATGAAACAAAAATCGTAACAATCGATAGATATTTTTAAATAGAGTTAGGGTATCATCATCATTTTAGCATATCGCCGTCGATTGCTGGACGTAGGCCTCTCTCATGTTACGCCACAGAGCTGTGCCGCCTGCATTCTATAACGCCAGAAACTTTCATAAGTTCGTCGGTCCACCTAGTGGGGGTCGTCCTACTGCTGCAGAATCTTCGCACCCCCCCTCGCTCCAGCGCTACGGCTAGGGTCACAGAAAAATTAACAAGATAGAACGGCCATGTGGGCGGAGCAAGCGTGCCACAATTGCGATCAAACGGTCTTAATATTGACGAAATTCGTTTTACCGGCTCCTAGTTGCGCTCATATAGTGATCTTGAACGAAGCTCCGACAAAAAGTTACCTACTTAATTTATCTTGTATATCTATAGTACAAACTTCATAATGCTCATTAGCACTCTTTAGCAATTAATAAAATAATAGTAATAAAATATCTATGTTCGGGACCAATCACCAAATATACATATATAATTTAACAAATTGTACTAATAATTACTACAAATTTTACTGTTGAATAATTACTAATCATAAACAATATATTTTTTCATATAGAATCATTTTCTTCTTGTACCGGCAATAATTTGTACCAAAAATGTGGGTCATAAATTAATAACTAATTTTCTGTAGCGGGTAGTAGGTAGCGATATCTTAAGAAGTTCCCGTTTTAGGTTTCGAACGAAACTGGAACAAATACCGAAGAACCATTTTCGATCTCAGTTTCGGTAGAAGTACCTTGTTTGGTTAGGCACTAATCTTTAATACATTTTAATTGTATCTTGTGTACTGGTGTGTACTATATATGGGAACAATCCATACTAATATTATAAATGCGAAAGTATGTTTGTTTGTTTGTTTGTAACGCTTTCACGCTTAAACCACCGAACCGATTTCAAAAATTCTTTCACCAATGGAAAGCTATAATATCAGGGAGTAACATAGGCTATATTTTATCCCGGTATTCCCACAGGAACGGGAACTACGCCGCGGGTAAAGCGACTGAAACCGAAGCGAAGCGAGGGCGGGTTGCTAGTATAATATACAAATTGCTACTCGCTTACGTAATTTATTATAGCACTTAAATTTTCTGTCACCTATACAGAGTGTAGTGAGGAGTATTTTATTTGCATGATTTTACTGTCAAATTATTGACTTGTATTATAAATAACTTCAACACATCACATAAGCAAGTGCTTAATTTAAAGATTAATATTTTTGTTTCGATAAAAGAGGCTAAATAAATATCGTGTAGTATATCGACCATGGCAAGCATTAGCGTACATGTGCTTTTTCTATATGTGAGTATACGTTACCTACAGAACTTAGTTATAGTTTGTGTACCAACTGCAGCTTCGTGATTGATGTATGTTTATGTTAGTGTGTGAAATTGTTGTAAGCATGGACCTTGCATATGTGTTAACATCAGCGGGAGGGGAGATATTCAGCGACGCTGGTTTTCGAACAAAATCAGCTGAAGGGCCTTTCAAAGTATTAATATTTCTGTGGTTAGGGTAGGTACCGCTACGGGTTAGAGTATGCGTTTTTATAATTATTTTTGTATTTTTTTATACTACCATTGTAACGGATGGTCTTAATTGAAGCTGGATAGCGCCGTTGTCAAAGTATTATTTAACAATTTTAGTAGCTATTTTTTTTAATAATTTCTCAGCTATTATCTAATTATTTCTGATTAAACTCTATTTAATTTATTAAATCGTACCTGATATATTTGCCAGCCCCATTCTTGGTAAGTAGTGTTGCCAGTTATTTGATACATGTACCATAGACTTTCAACAAATTCTGGTCGTAAAAGAGTATGTGCATCCGCGGTTTTCGTGTACATATCATCGGTGGCACTAGCCTGAAATATAAAATAGCACATCATTTTATAGCCATCACAATTTGCTTTTCACGTACAATTGAGAAGTGACACTATTTTTTACGTCAAAGGGACGTTTGCAATGAAAGTGACCATTATTTATTACATATAAAATTAAAAGCTTAAATGTAAAATCAAGGATACGCGTTGAAATAGATAAAACTATGAAAATAAATCTAAAAAAATCTCTATTATAGCACAGTAGTCTGTTTGCAAAAACGGTACATTTGTCTTACAATGGGATAACGTGACAGGTTATTTAAAAACGAGACTGTCCTGTTAAAAGTAGGATTTATAATCACGTAAGGTATGTTTATTAAGCTGAATATCAACTTTTATGACCTTCTAGTACGTAATGACTATTGTTGCCATCGATTAACTAATGCAGGTTGGGTATCTCACGAACAATGACTTTATTAAATTTGCTTGGTACTGGCAACAATAGTTCGTACTAGGAGTCGACTGCCAAAGTTAAAGATTTATTATTTTATATTATTCTTACTATTTACCGCTAAAGTCAAGCTTATCATGTAAAGTTACTGAAAAAAAGAACACTGAATTGTTAAATACTTAGTATTATTAATACGCAATACTAACCAAATTGAAATGCGTAATTTCAGGTGCTAAAAATGTTGGATGAGCAGCATAAGTCAAATAGCACGTATACAAGAGTTCTTCTGCCATAGTCATGTGCCAATCCGGTAAGCCATTAGCGTGACCCAAAGCTAAAGTGCCCGGCAGAAAACACGTCAAATGGTCCATTTTAGGATTGAATGCCTAAAACATTCACATTAAAACAACTATAACTAAATCGATTTAATAAAAATTACAACCAATATTATTATATATAAAGCCTGAGCAGTACTGAAAAAGGCTAGCTGGTGGACGGACCAGGGATTAGTCGACCAACCACAGTGAGGCTTATAATGTCTCAAGTTTGTGTTGGACCTGGCTCAGGAATTAGGAACCTAAATGGGAAGCAAAATCCGCACGGTATTGGTCCACTCAAAGAAATAAAGGAATCGTATATAAAAAAAAAATTATGTGGTGACGGCGTAAAAAATACAATTCACCACCCCCTCTCGTGCCTGTTGGTGTCGTAAAAACGGCTAAACTATATGATGTGCAGATAACATCTATGTTAGAGAAGAGACTTCACTTTCCGTGTGGTGACGGAGTAAGAGGACACCACGCCCCATCTTGCCCGTGGATGACGTAAAAGAGGACTAAAGGATATAATATGCATATAAAATCTGTACAAAAGAAGAAAAACTCGATATAAAACCCTATATCAACATGTCTGACCAGCATGGTATAGTAAGGTCAAATTGCCTCCCATAGTGGAAGGAGGCCCGAGCCCAACAGTGGGACATATATGGCTGAGATGATCAAGAGAAGAGAAACTCGACATAAAACCCAATGCCAACACGTCTGACTTGCACAGTATGGTAAATAAATTTACCTTTCATTGTGCAGGAGGCACGAGCCCAACAGTGGGAGTTTTGTGGGCTGAATGATAATGATGTTTTGAAAGTGACCTTAACTTTAAGTAATTAAAGTATTAGTTATTGTTTATTGATACAAACAACAGACAGTTTTTTCAGTCTGATATTGGAGATTCAAATATTTTTTGAATTAAGACTTGATTTTAAGGCGTTCTACTCTTATTGTAGATAATTTAATTAATAGACAATCCAATGAACGTTACCTCAGATCCGGCCGACAATTCCCCGATAAACAGCAATTTATTTGGTGACGATCGTTTCGCTAAAAATTCTCTGACACCCTCTATAGCCGTAAGATAGTCGTCTAACAAACTGAAAATGTAAAGAAAATCCCCTAAAATAATATACAATCAACATACCTCAATTTGTTTGATATTTTGATGCATTTCGCAACGAGATAGCTAATAGCGGTATCATTTGCTCGTAATTCAAAATAAGCTGTTTGTGCAGTACATTTACAATTAACACTTCGCTTTGAACTTTACTTTAAAGATTAGAAAATCAAATAATGATTACGTCACAACGATCTCTTAAAGAGGACATTGTAATCAAATGAGGATATTGTTATGATCAAACTGAACTAAACGGTCTAAGAGCGATAAGGATAAATTTTGGAGTATTTCAAACATTGTCTAACTATAATAAAAATTGTAGAAATTAATTCACATTCGTATGGTGACGGTGTAAGAATACAATTCACCATCCCCTATCTTGCCCGTGGGTGTCGTAAAAGACGACTAAGAGATATAATATGCATACAATATCTATGCAAGAGATAGAAAACTCGAAATAAAACCCTATACCAATACGTCTGGCATGGTATAGTAGGTCAAATTCCCTCCTAAAATGGAGGAAGCTCGAGCCCAAGAGTGGGACGTATGTGAGCTGTAATAATGATGATAAATTCATATCTAAATTCCGTGTTGAAATATGCTAAATTCCATGTAGTGATGGAGTAGGAATACATTTCATCACCCTCCTTTCTTACACATCGGTGTCGTAAAAACTACTAAGGGAGATAACATATGACAATATACAGATATCATCGATACAAGAGGAGGAAAAGTCGTAATAAAACCCTATATGTCTCCCTCCCTCCCTCTTATTGTGGAGGAGGCTCGACGCCGAGCAGTAGTACACGTATGGTGGTTCGTCTTTGAGCTGTGATGATGGTGACAATATTTTTTTTTTTTGCAAATGGTGGCAGACGAGCAAACAGTACACCTGATGGTAGGTGTTGCTGCCGCTCATGGACCTTCGCAAGGCCGCTGCCTACCGCGAAGATATTGAAGGGAGTTTGAATGCGTGCAATGAGGTTCGGTGATACTAAAGGCATCACTAAAACCCACCATACGCAAGCACCCTCAAAAAGTTGGGCTGTCGGCTCTCTCGCTCACCGAACGAAGCGCAGTAACAAATTGCTACTACTCGGACATCGATTTTCTGCGAGTGTGGTACACACTATCCTGAACGGACCGGCCCGCGGCTGTAAACAGACATCTGTCAACAGTGTGGTCCTACCACTATGGAAATATACTAGATTAATTTTTAATTATAAGTAGTTCATAAGATTATATTTATAAAATACAGGCCCAGCGAAAAAAATATCATAATTTTGATACTTACTAATTAATAGTCTTGCCAGTTTGTAACCATTGTTTTAATAAGTATTCGTAGTAACTGTCACCTCTCGCACCCATAGTGATTGTAGCGTGAGTCAAGAAGTGACCACTGTTCGGATTGATAAATATAGGTACCAAGCCATGTTTCTTAGGTAAGTGGTGAATCTTCTCTGAAACAGCGGTTGCAGCGTCCTTAAAGACAAAAAGAGTACTAATAAAGGTCTAAAATATAAAAGATAAATTATGTTTTGAAAAAGTTTAGCAGAGAGCTCAAAATTTAGGGCTTTACCTGGTTTACGGTAATATATAATATTGCCACCTGTTACGTGGAACTAAAAGCTTGTACAGCAGAATGATAGAATGTTCGTGGTCCCCTTCGTGAATAAAGACGTGATGTTATAAAAGTAAACTGATCAGGTCACTACTATATAGCAGATTGTATTAACTTTTCTATAGGTAGAAGTCACAAAATTGTGATAGGAATTAATACGTAAAGTCCCCGCCATGTTACTCCATCTGACTGTGGGCTTAGCACGACTATGTATGTCAAAAATTCGTATCATCATCGAGACCAATTTACAAGAAATATTCGTGCTAAGCCCATAGGGTGATATAGACTAAATGACCCCATCTGTGTGTTCAGTCTGTCGAATAGGAGTTCGAACAGAAGTGAGAAGAATATTTCAGAATTACTGTGATTAATCCATATTAAAACATTCTTTCTTATACGCCTTGTTCATGAGATAGACATGGTTGAAATTGCGAATTGAAAGAAAGCGTTGCTCGGTACATACATACATATTCCGTACCAGAAGTTGGGCAGATATTGTAATACTTTATTATACTATGACTTGTAGGGCTACTTGATACTCGATAAATCGGTATTAGGATTTAATTCGTACAGTTTACTACTCTTGAAAGGCTACACTATCACAACATTTGAATTGATTTCAAATGATGGATTTGTTTTAGACAAAAGAAAGACAATTTATTTCCAATGGTTTATTACTATCGCCTTGTAGAATAACAAACTATAATCCCGATTTATCGAGAATCAAGAGTAGACCTGCTGACATCTTGCATCTTTGCTCTTAAGGATGAAATACGACGATATGCTCACGTTGCTACTTTTCATTTGTGATTAATTTTCACTTGTTAATAGCTAAAGTAAATTAACAAGTGATTGGGAATCATACATTTAATGACATGGAATAGCATATCTGTATCTATATCATTGATTGTCGGTTTCAATAATTTATTATCGGTAGTAGTTAAAGATTTTATTACTTTCATGTAAGATAGGAAATATGTCTTTGATTAGGGTTGAGAAGTAATTTTTAGTAAGGTGATAGATGAAGAATACAACGTTATTAGCTCACTTGAGTGAGAAAGCTAAGAAACGTAAAAAGATAACTTCAGTGCAAAGAAAGGAATACTTGAAACAATATTTCAATCCATTTGTCCAGCGCGATATGATAAGTTTTCCCTACTTTTTTGTGAAGGAAAAGCACATCTGAGATAGGCGAAATGAATATATCTTTGTACATTTTTTCTTTAATGTGTTTATGACATTATGAAATACCTCTTTCACTGCCTCAATTCTACTATTTGATATGCCATTTTGAACAGTTTGCCCCTCTAATAACGAATTACTTGCCTGTTTCAACAAACAAAAATCCGCTTAATAACTGATTATCTAGCTATATGCGCTAATTTAATAACTTCAAGAGCTTTAAAGTCATGGTATACTTATAAATATGCCTAGCCTATGGTAACCTATGGTATATATACAAATTGCTAGATTATAGCTATATCTTAACTCATATTATAAATGCGAATGTAAATTTGTTTATTTTCTTTGGTACGCTTTCACGCTTAAGCCACCAAACCCATTTCAAAAATTCTCTCACTAATGGAATGCTGTTTTATCAGCGAGTAACATAGACTATACTTTATCACAATATGCCCACACGAACGGGAACGATGCGCAGCATACCTTGCGCGCGAATATAATCGATTTTAAAAATTATTTCACCATTGGGAATCTACATTATCAACGAGTAACATGTAGGGTATTTTTATCCCGTTATTCCCACGGTAACGAGAACTACGGGTGTGATACGGCGGGATCATAGCCATTTTTTTTTTCACAAATAGAAAGACATTTTTATTATAATCAGCGAATAATATATGTAGGCAATTTATTATCTCGGTATTCCCACGGGACCGGGCACCACGCGGGTGAAACTGCAGAGTGAAACCGCAAAAGCTTGCACAATTTTAATAATTCTTTCAATTTCCAACTTTTGACAAACAACATACGCTATACTTTATCCCTGTATTGGAAATCACAATTTTGCATGTTCAATCTTTTGGCGACATTGTTATCGTTTTCCTAAAAGAATTACATGAATAGCATTATAATAAGAATAGAAAGAAGTGCAAATACTTCGCAGCGATAATAGTAAAGTGAATATAGCTAAATACAAATGGAAATGCTCAGTTGGCGGGGTCAGTGCTGTGCCCCCAGATATTTATCAATTCATGATTTTTTTAACAATGAAACTAGCTTGACAATGGTATAATCGTTCACTATGATGAATACACCTTTTTAAAGGTGAAGTGAAGACCATAGAATTAATTGACACTAAGGTCACTAGGTGACGTTATAAATAAAACTATTTTTACGGATTTTATTGCGTTTGTATTTGATTTTTTAATTGCGCAACCTTAGAATAATAACGTATAGAAGGATAGTGTCGCTACTTCGAACGTGCGAAACATGAACCTAAAAATACTAATTTAAAATGCGTATAACATCTGTACAAGAGAAGGAAAATTCGAAACAAAACCTTATGCCAACCTGCCTGACCAGCATGGAATAGTAGGTCAATGTACCTCCCACAGTGGAGACCCTAGTTCAGCAGTAAGACGTATATATGGGTTGAGATGATAATGATGTTGAAAAAATATTTCATTCCAACAAAAACACCGAGAAATATTTGTAAATAAAACTACTTTTCGGTTTTTATCGCGTTTGTATTTGATTTATGATTGCCCGACGTTACGAACACTTTGCAGCGTTCATGGTCACGGATGGACTGACTCCGTAAAGTAGTTTTATTTACAAAGAGCAACCCGCCCTCGCTTCGCTTCGGTTTCAATCGTCTTACCCGCGTAGTTCCCGTTCCCGTGGGTATATGTATCGGAATAAAATATAGCCTATGCTATACTCCCTGATATTATAGCTTTCGATTGGTGAAAGAGTTTTTGGAATCGGTTCGGTGGTTTAAGCGTGAAAGCGTAACTAACAAACTTACTTTCGCATTTATAATATTAGTAAGGATGTATAATACTCGCGTAAACATCAGATATCATTACCGAGAAATAATCTAAATATCTAACATCAATTGAACTTGGTAACTCTTTATCAGCAATCAAAACCAATAGACAACGTATACATAGATAACTAATACAGATAACAACGGAAATTGTAATTTACTGCGAGGTCATATAACAGTGGACGTTATACGATAAAAGCCTGTTAATTAACCAATTAATGAGATTATCGTAGACAATGAGTTGTAATGACAAGTACTATTAAATAACTAGATATAGATATAATAGACCAGGGCCGAAGTCTTCAAAAATAGTAAAAAGTGAAAAAAATAATAGTAGGATGAAACCCATTAGAAAAAGAGGGGAATATGATAAAAATGAAAGGAAATATAAATTACGGGCGATCCGAGTTCGGGAAGTGGGAGGGGGTGATTTTTTAAGGGTAAAAATGGTTTATCTCGATTTCCGGCAAAACTAGAAGTCCTATGGAAGAAAGTTAAATGGCAAAGTTGTAGGTAATAAAAAGATCTACAACTTTTGTATTTACAATTTTTTCACATAACCTCAAAATTTTGATGAAAACTTCAAATAATTGGTTATTTGAAGTTTTCATTTATATTTAAATTTCATTTATTATATTATAAGTCTTTGGTTTTTTATCTTTTTCAAAAAAAAAATTTTTCTACGAAATTTGGTGAGAACTTACCTTATTATGTCCCAACGACACTGTAATTTATTTGATTTAAAATATTTATTTTTTTTCGCTTTATTTTAAATTAATATCAAAAAGCACTCCAATTTTCAATCAAAAATTCTCGCCTCAAAATATCAGCTTTTCTCAAAAAGTCGGGGGGCTTTTTGTTTGTTGAAATCTCTACTTTCTGACGGTGTAAAAAAAATACTTTACTATAGTAAATGTTCTCAGAAAATGCAAAGAACCATTTAACTTTTTTCCATAGGACTTGTAGTTTTGCCGGCAATCGAGATAAACCATTTTTTACCCTTAAAAACTCACCCCCTCCCACTTCCCGAACTCGGATCGCCTGTAATTTATTTTTCCTTTCATTTTTATCATATATGTACGTACCCCTCTTTTTCTAATGGGTTTCATCCTACTGTTATTTTTTTTGGTTTCAAAAATTATCGACCCTGGTCTATAAGGGATTTGTAGTAGCGAATGGTTTGATTTTACAAAATACAAATACATTTTGAGAGATATGTATAAATGCGAAAGTTACACAAAAATTGGAATGTTGTAAATGTTTATCTATATATCCTTACTAATATTATAAATGCGAAAGTAAGTTAGTTTGTTACGCTTTCACGCTTAAACCACCAACCTGATTTCAAAAATTCTTTCACCAATGGAAAGCTATAATATCAGAGAATAACATAAGCTATATTTTATCCCGGTATTCAGGAACGGGAACTACGCGGATGAAGCAACTGAAACCGCAGCGAAGCGAGGGCGGGTTGCTAGTACATATATAAATGAATGTTTGTCTGCATATCCTTTATAGAATCTTAAACTATGCCTTAGATCATGAGCTGATCTTCAGCAAAGTGTTGTGCATAAGCCCATGAAAGTTGCCGAGTTGGTATGACCCGACTTGGTAGAATCGCTAGGTGGCGCGGTGATCGATTGCAAGGAGAATTCCTATTACTATTTTTTTTTTTAGATTTGAACAGTACATCATCTGTTGGGTCAGCCAGTATATTATAAAGGCATTTTTCTATGATATTAAGGTTAAGAATGTTTGATGATGTCAGAAAACTTAGCGTACCTTAACAATTATCTCTCTATTGGATTTCCTTGGTTAGTGAAAATGTTTTACTGTAAAAGATTCTAGTTATAATGAATTAATAATGTAGAAGCAGTCCGATCAGAATATGATTATTTTTAGTCGTTATAATTAACTAAAATTTTGATGTCTACATGAGTATTAAAGATATTAATTGAAACTAGTTTCTAGTTCATAATTGTTTTTAACCTCTACTATTCCACGGGCATCTTAACGATTAGCGGAGAGATCATGAATTAAATTGATAGCAGCACTCTTCTCGTTTACCAAAAGTTTACTTCTAAGACAAATTGTCAACAGCAAGTTGTCAACTTGCTAGCGAAGTGTTCCAATTAAGGCATTGTTCTTCTACCTTAGACAACTATACTTAATATGGCCATATATTTTTACGTCAAAAACGGTACGCTTGCATACCATGACCACTAGCTTTTGGATCATAACGGGGCACTACCAGAAAAAGGTAAAAAATAAAATGTAGTGATACTTTAGCTAACAAAACAAGAACAAGTGACAAGTCCTGCAGAAATATGGAATTATGAATAAAAAATTTGAAAAGAAGTCTACATAAACAGGAGATTTTCGTTACGGCACTGAGGGCAGTGGGACTGTTAGAAACGGAACCTATAATCACGTTAGCTGTATTGACCAAAAGATTATGGGCAAATATGAATGCTACCGAAATATTTATGGAGTATGACTTAAAAAAAAGTTTATGAATTGCTTTCGAAGTTAAAAGCAATACCTAAAAAGTGTCAAAGACTATAAGAATAGGAACACTACATTATTATATACGGCTACTACTACGTGAACAACCTTTGTTGAAAATAAACTTATTTTAAACTCACCTCAAAAGCAGGGTTGTGGCTAGAACGAGACAACTCTCTGAATTCGAGTTGCACTGTAGTCACTTCCGCCGTAGTACTGTAATGGTACCACTCTGGTGCATGTGCTGTTCTTGCGTTAAGATTCACGTCTGAATACGGTATACCAGAAGGTGACGAGAAAGCCGCCATGAGACGATCGCCTAAATCAATCTAAAATTAATAAAATCTATATTATTACTAGTACTACTACTAGTACTACTACTACTAGTAGTACTACTAGTACTACTAGTAGTACTAGTAGTACTACTAGTAGTAGTACTACTAGTACTACTAGTACTAGTAGTACTACTACTACTACTATTTTAGGCAAGAGTGTGGCACTACCCCGGACGAACTGACCCGCGGCTGTGGACAGAACACTGTCAACAGTAGAGTCCTACCGCTATGACCTACCAAATACGTATTATTAAGGACGTGAAGAAAACATTGATGAAAAATTGCACTTGTACGAATTGAATTATTATCACTGAATTATCATTATTGTGTATAATACACAATACAAAGAAGGAGTTAATTGAAAATTCATTCATTCACACATTCACGCCACTTTCCTATAGGGGTAGGCAGAGACCACTTACCTCCACCTGCTAAGATCTTGACATACCACTTTCGCCTCCTCCACATTCATTAATCTCTTCATGCATGTTCTTCGGTTTAGGGTACTTTTAACCTGGCCTTTCTTAAGAACGTCCTCGATTTGATCGTAGAACGTCCGCTTTGGTCTTCTTCTTCCAACACTTCCGTCCACATTCGCCCTATAAATTCGCCTTGTCAATCTCCTTTCATTCATTCTCTCCACATGAACAAATCAACTTAACATACCTTTTCAATCCTTGTCACTACATCGACTTTCATACCACAACATTCCCTAATCACTCTGTTCTTACTTCTATCACTCAATTTCACATCAATCATGCTCCTCAACCCCCTCATTTCCACAGCATTAATCTACTTTCGTGCTTCTTCTGCCATACCCAGCTTTCACTTCCATACAATAGGGTTGGGCCAAGCACGTCCTGGCTGCACGCTACCCATACTAGGCAAGCCTTTTAAGTTGTGTCGTTTCCATATTTCCCGGCAATTTTGAATTTGGAACTGTTCTATTATATTCTATATATGTTCGAATGTGTTTAAATTTTGAATCTCAAAACAGGTGAAAGTATTAGGATTAATGCTATTGTTTAGTCACAGCGTTGATTGGAATCTGTCAGGTTACGTACGAAAAAGAATCTTTCTAAGGAAAATGTTCGTGCAATAATTTTCTACAATTTTAGACGAGGCATGACACGGCTTCAGTGTTTTGAAGAGCTAACATCTGTGTTCAGTGATGAAGCCCCATGTCTGCGGACTGTCGAACGCTGGTATTTAGAATTCCAGCGTGGACATACTAGTGTTAGTGACAAATCTCGCGAAGGACGCCCAAAATCCGCCTTCACTGAAGACAACATCATATCATAAGCCGACTAAAGTTGTTCGTTCTCGAAACACTTCAAAGAAGATGGTGAGCGCGTTCATTGGAATAACCGGCTATGTTGCGACTATTGCACTTGAAGATCGTAGAACGGTTAACGCAGAGTGGTATTCCAAAATTTGTTTACCACAAGTCATCGCCGAACTTCGAAAATCTAACTCAAAGCGACGCATCATCCTGCACCACGACAACGCAAGCTCACACAGCGCTTGTCAAACGATTGAGTATTTGAAGCAGGAAAAAGTAGACATTCTTGACTATCCTCCATACAGTCCTGACCTAAGCCCTAACGATTTCTTTACATTTCCTAAAATTAAGGAGTCTTCGTGGTCAAAGGTTCCAGTCCGGTGAAGAAGCAGTCGACGCTTTCAAGTCAGCCATTTTGAACACCCCCACTTTAGAGTGAAATAAATGTTATAATAACTGGTTTGAGCGAATGGAAAAGTGTATTAAGCTACGTGGTGAATACTTTGAAAACAATAAAAAGTACTATTAGGTTCTAGTTGTGTTTTTTCTTCAAACGACAAAACTTAAAAGGCATGCCTCGTAAATGTGCGCAAAGCAAAGCATCATTCACCGTATTTCCTTTACATACTCTTCCTTCAATATTTTCGATAA
The DNA here is from genome assembly GCA_032191425.1 of Lymantria dispar. Classification (NCBI taxonomy): domain Eukaryota; kingdom Metazoa; phylum Arthropoda; class Insecta; order Lepidoptera; family Erebidae; genus Lymantria; species Lymantria dispar. The sequence continues at coordinate 18,287,677 of CM063440.1, forward strand.
AATCACATTTATAGCATTCGTTAATTCAAATATTTTTAATTTATATATAACTAGCAACCTGCCCTCGCTTCGCTTCGGTTTCAGTCGTCTTACCCGCGTAGTGCCCGTTCCCGTGGGAATACCGGGATAAAATATAGCCTATGTTACTCCCTGATAGTATAGCTTTCCATTGGTGAAAGAATTTTTGAAATCGGTCCAGTAGTTTCAGAGCCTATTCAATACAAACAAACAAACAAATCTTTCCTCTTTATAATATTAGTATAGATAATAAGTTACCATGTGTTATTAACAATTTATTTACACCTTGGTATTGGTTGTCTGTAAAGTATAACAAACAGAACGCTTAAGGTGAACGCACACTAATCCGAGCCGAACGAGTCGAACGAAACGAATATTAGAATTTCGTATAGAAATCGTCTTCCAGATTCGGACGATTCGACCCGGTCAAGTGTGCGAGGTTTCATGAGATTTCATATACAGAATTCTAAAATTCGTTTCATTCGACTCGTTCGCCGCGGTCGGCTCGGATAAGTGTGCGTTCACCTTTAGGCCGATCTTGCCTCTCTATCACTTGTTCTACGCTCTCGCTTGCACCCTCGGCTTAGGCGGAACGTGACAATGAGTCATGTCTTTTTGTGCGTGCCTCGTTCATCGATTTATAACGCGTTATCACATCAAAAGAAAAGCTCTTTTTGAAGTTAGATTTTAAGTAAGTAAACTAAAACAAACTTACAGCTTTATTGAGGAACATTTCATCTTGTGTGAAATGGTAACAGGAGAGTAAGCCGCCTAATACCCTTATGGTGACTTCAAAAAAATTCACGTCTTTGTTTTTTGTAAACACTAATTCATTCTTAATCCATTCTTTGCCTTGTTCAAATTCTGAGAACAATAATAAAGTTGTTTCTATAAAAATATCTAGCTGTATGCATCAACATCTCAGTCCCAAGAATCCCAACAGTGAGTCGTATATAACGTCCCACTGTTGGGCTCAGGCCTCCTCCAATGTGGGAATCAATTTGACCTACTATATCACGCTGGTCAGAGGCCATCATTTCATCATCATCATTTCAGCTCATATACATCTTACTATTGGGCTCGGGCCTCCTCCACAATAGGAAGGAAATTGACCTTACTATACCATGTTGGTCAGACAGACACAAATATTTTTTTCAGTTTGGGAATCGAATGGATTCTACATAAGGTGGAAGGCTGCTATTTAAACCCGAGTAGCATTTGTTTCACATTCATTCGTAATACAGTAATTATCGTTGGGTTTAGATTACAGGGATTTATATGTTACATAAATATACTAACTATTACACAGATAAATGTACTATTAACTCCATTTGGTAGGAAATGATAAAACAATCAGTAGCACGAGTTGATAGCACTGACTGAAATCGCAAGTTAATAAAGGCTTGTAAAATACAGTACAAATTTTTCTATTTCACGACTGTATATCCATAGGTGTAAAAATATAGGAGACCCATATATTGCCTTTTAAAATTGGGGCCTAAACAGAACCATTCTTAATAAAGAATGGGTCTGTGCAGAATATTTATTTCGTAACTTAATCACACACAATACAATACAATGTCACGTCTTCAATTCTCTTAGGGATCACCAAACTAATGAATAGCAGTCTTTGCCTAAAAAACCCATTACACCAACTATAATAGCCAATACACCTAGTAAGGTTAGCAATCCAAGATCCCCCACTCTTTGAGATGTTTATATTAAATAGTGGGTTTGGATATTCTGACGGAAAAAGTAGGTGGCTGCTAGGGCCACTGCTAGGCTCGAGCCTCCTCCACAATAGGAGGGAAATTGACCTTACTATACCATGCTGGTCAGACAAGTTGACATAGGGTTTTATTTCGAGTTTACCTTCTCTTGCATATATGTTATTACTTTGGTTTAAAATATATAAACTTACCTTCAGTCAGTCCCATAATATATGCAGTATCCAATGAATCCACAATAGTAAGACCGAGAGAAAACCACTCGTGAGCCATGCCTGATACGGGTTTCAAATTATCATGTCCCCAGGCATTTTCCCTATAACCTTTCCAAGCATGTTTAAAACTCTCTACAACTGCATATTGACGAGCATTTTTTGGTCCTAAAAATAATAGAATATGTATAAAAATTCTATCCTTCTATACTTAATGTATTTTAAAATATCTATAACATTTGAATAATTATAGCATTTTAACCAAATTAAATAAATAAACAAAAAATATTTAGTATTGCCATCCTAGTATTTATTCTCTTTTTATTATAATTGTATTTCTAGCATTATCAAGTTCAAAAATCATCAACTTTACGCATTTTTAGAGTACAGGTGATATTGTTTGACATCTTTAGTAGATGTGCAGATTACCTTACATACACATTTAAGATTTAGTAAGCTAAGTTATATAAGTTCTATAAAACAATAATTATGCTCACCTGTAAATATTGGCCTTTCGTTTACTTCCATGTCTACAACAGTCTTCTTAGGAATAGCCGCATCAATAACATGTTCATTGACTAGAGATAGAGACTCATTTTTTTGAGGTTCCTAATAAGACAATTGGTTCATGTAATAAACATATAGTGAAAAGTTTCTTTCTACTTTATTTACAAGCGGTTACTAGAAAACTCTCTGTTAAAAATATCAATATCCCAAAATTGGGTATTTGAATCAAATATAAAATAGCTCTATGTCTTTATTATTACTATTTATATATGGTGGTATATACTATATATGGTCAAGTGTAGGAGGAAAATTTAGTTTAAATAATGCTTTATCTACCAACAACTCACATTCGTTGGCTATGTGAAAACATATGTATTATGTAAAAGGAAACAAACTAAGTTTTAGAACAATAGCATCATCATATGTTTTTTTAAACAATGGAGTAAATATTTAACTCACCTGTGTGTTATCTTTTTGATTTTTCTTATTTATGTCACTAACAGCAATATTTGTACAATAACATAATACTAATAATGTTACACCTATTGCTGTTAGAGCATAAACTATTGATCTTTGTAATCTGGATAGACGATTCCATCTCTGTAAAATATATATTTAGCGGAAAAATTAAGACATAAAAATAGTAATAATCCAATAACATTTTCTTCATATGATATTTTGATACACATACAATGAAAGGGATTTATTTACTTACCCTAATAATTTTTCTATGGGAAACGCTTTGTTGGTCAGAAATCAAAACTGCAGTGTTTTTATCGCGAGACCATTTGCTTATATTGCTTTCAGGTACTGCACTATTGAAATCTATTTGAGTATCCATTTTGGTAAACTTTATCTGCAGTTTTGCCCGTGTTATTTAATTCATGCTTAACCATTGAGGCATTTTCTGAAAGGAAAATCTAATAATATTGTGTATGTGTTAACATAATTTTAAGAGTACATAATGTTATTTATAATTTTATATAATCCATAAAATAATTTGGATTACAATAAATGAAACCGAATTGAATTCTTTTTTTATTTCATTCATCATTTGATTCGTCCTATGATGGTATATTATGAATATAATATTTTACCGAACTATTCAGCTTGGGTGTTGCTTAATTTAACTAACAATAACTATTCATGTGCCCTTAGTAAATTTTTTTCACATATTTGTGCTATAAAGTAGCATAATAGGTAGGTTTGTGGGTATCAACTTAGCCAAGTGACCAATGCTTCAGCATGTATCTTACATTCTTGTCACTTACAATTAAATAGGCTTAAGCTATGAAAAAAATATCGTGGCACTTCGGGAGTGCCAACATATTTGAAAACCTGAACAATTATATGTTCATTTCTTGGATTGTTGTGTGATATTTTATTGTATAGGAAATACTTTTAAAATATGAGTATATATCTATGTTCTACATATATAAACAATATATGTTTATATATTATTGTATTGTATAACCCCTATTCAACTCTTGTGTAAACGGGGCCAAAGTACTTATATACAAACGGGGCCAAAGTACTTATATACAAAGTTGTCAGTAATGGTAACAATGTTGTGAGTTCAATTGTTTCTTCTATGTATATTAATTTAGCCAATTTCCTGTTTTACACAAAATATAATAGCCTATGTCACTAATAATAAAATAAAGCTTTCAACTAAAGGAAGAAGAAAGAAGTCTTTAATTCTGTTCAGTAGCTTAAACATGAAAGGGTACCAAATCGCTTTGGTATTTATGAAATTAAATACATATTTATTTTTATTGAATATGTATTAAATAATAATGAATATATTTTGTATCTAAGTTAGATCTGAGTTTCTAGTAAATTTATAATTATTTAATGCTATTGATCCTTGAAAAAAGATTTAGTAGCTTTACTACCTTGGAAATGAATTTAGTAGTATAGCCACCATTCATCTAAAACATGATAATTGTAAAGGCAAATTTTAAATATAAAAGAGATTTGAAGAAAACCATATTGATGGCTCCTACGAATAGTGAGTCATCTGAAAAATTCAAATTTTACAGATAAAATGTTTATATTTTTTCAAATTCTTGTTCTAGGATTTTTAAGTTTTTTTATTAATTACGACATGACTCATTGGACATTTAAATAGTTAACGGGATCAAACCATTCTTTATAGAGGTCAAACATCTTAGGAAAGGACAAGGATCCGTAGGAGTATTTACGATTTGTATCTTTGCGGGTGTAATGAGCTTCCACAGGTGAAAAAGCTTTAATGATTTTCTGCAATGATTTTTTTAATTTTCATGACCGAGATTGATAAAAATGGTTATTTTTTTATCACTTCATCAAAAAAGTTAAATACCTAAAAATGTTAGTTGACTCACTATACTGAGGAGCCATCAATATCTTTCTCTACTCTAATAGTGGATTAAAAATAGGCAAAATAAACCATCTATACCAATAAATAAAATTGGAGTGTCTGTTTGTAATGTCAAAATAATAGGCTTTTTTCATGCTCACACGGTTATTTGCACTATACATATGCCTAAAATACACTTTATATTTTTTTTGTCTGTCTGTCTGTATGAAAACGGCTGGACTGATTTCAAAAATTCTTTCACCAATGGAAAGCTATAATATCAGGGCGTAAACCAGTCTATATTTTATCCCGGTATTCCCACTGGAACAGGAACTATTCAGGAAAGACGACTGAAACCAAAGCGAAGCAAGGGCGGGTTGCTAGTATATAGTAATTTCAATACGGTTGACATATTTTAATTTTCGCTCATGGTGTTTATAGGCATTCCTAAACACCTACTAACACAGAAAATTCTAAGTTTTAGTTAAAATACAGGCGTTTATTTAACATTAGCTTAAATTCATTACAACAATTACATTTCTAGGAGACAATAAAAATTTCCATGGAATTTCTATATTTCTTATCCCATGGCAAGAGTACAATTCAGTTCACCAGTTGTTCTGTTGCCATGCAGTTAACATCTATACAAAAGGAAAACTCTACCTTAAACTCTATATCAACATGTCTGCCCAGGTCAATTTCACTCTCATTGTGGAAGAGGACCAATCCCAAGAGTGGGAATTACGTGAGATGATGATGAATCAAAAATCAATTCTTACTATATTTTGAATGAAATAAATATAGTGATGAAGAGTTTTGAGTAGAAATACCCAGTTAGAAAGAAACATTGTCAGGTCTTAATACAGATTTATAAGTCATACTTATCTGTACATTATAAATATTTAAAAATTGACCAATATTATTTCTGAGAAGATGCCTGATGATTTTTCAAAATGTTGAAATTACTAATTTTTGAATGGATATTTAGAATAAGCCTTGGGTAAGGAATTTCCTGATACTGTTTCTTATCAATGGTTTTAAAGTGCATAGTGAAAACGTGTAATAAATAAACATAACTTACAACTTGCAAATGTAGCTTCAAAATAGTAAGGCTTGAAAAAGATTTACACAGAACCTTATGTTATTATCATTCTGAGATTTATGCGTAATATTGAATTAAGAGAAAAGTGACTTACACGAGAGCAAGTAGTCAAAATCTAAACGTTCCACGTCGGCAAAATTAAGAAGACTAATGCCATTTTCAAATTCTATAAATAACTAGGTGCCTACTTCTCTACCTATTAATTTTAGTTTTCAAAATTGAATACTCTACAAACTCTACATCGTCTTGCCCACATCACTATAGAGCGGACTAGGAGTGCACGATATATATCGATACTTCATAAAATATCGATATATGAATACGATATATCGCTTTCACCCAATATTATCGAATCGTCTAGTATCGATATATATCGTCGATACATTTCATCCGATATATATCGATACTTCATAAAATATCGATATATGAATACGATATATTGCTTCCACCCGATATTATCGAATAGTCTGGTATCGAAATATATCGTCGATACATTTCATCCGATATACCAAATATCATCATCATCATCAACCGATATATTAAAGAACATACTTTCACGGGCAACTTGAGTAAAATAAAACGTAAAACCCCGAATTATTATTAGACCAGGGTCAGTCCTGGCAGTCCAGCAAAATTTGTGTGAAAAATTCAAATAACCAAGTTTTCCGTTTTTTATTTTTTTCTTATACAAAATATTTTTTTTCACCATATTTGGTGAAAACTTACCTTTTTATGTCCCATACACACTGTAATTTTTTTTATTTAAAATATTAATTTCCACTTTATTTTGAGTTATTATCAAAAAAGCACCCGAGTATGTTGTAGTTTAACGGTCATAGATCATAATTAGAATGTACATCACACAAAAAACAATATAACATAAAAGTTATAGTGATTTCAAAAAAATGTGTCTAAGAGTCTATGCCTTAAATGTTACGTATTATGTAGGCATGTACAGACAGAATACATATAGGCATGTAAAGCTTCGACAGTATAATTTCATTCATTTATACCTAGAATTGCGCAAACGCTTCAATGACATGTAGGTACAACGGCAAGCGGTCAACGCTCATAGGCCGATCAGCTGTTTTAAAGAAGTTTGTTTTGCTTATGTGAACGTAATCATTGATTTCTTCAATTTCTAATGAATATTTAACAAAGTATGAATATGTTACGTATTAAGTATCATTGACTTTATACATTTCAATCAGATTTACACGAAAAAGCGATGATAAAATTGAAAACTTTACATGTCTCTAATTTCTAAACGAATCAATATTTTTCGTTCAAATTTTTTTTATGGGTTCCTACCACCATTGCCTAGCCCCCTTTTGACCAGTTGCCCCATAACCTGATACATCCTGTATATAAAGTACTCTGTGATAGATACACAGGAGTCCGAACGGTATAGGCTTATTCGTAGTATGGTCACAATATTAAACCCAGATCTTAGTTCTCTTTTCTGCCACTGCTTGCGCTAGAGTTTAGGACGAATGGCTCGTATATCTACAGAGTGACTGGTAAAAGATTATACATATTGAAGGAGGCTACTCAGTACTCGATTCTGATACCGAATATATAAAAAAAAATAGTACTTAAATTTTGAACTATTTATCTTATAAAAATATTTATTTGTGGACACAGATGATAATATACCTATAATAGGTATCTATGTATAGGTCAACGCACTTGTACTAAAAATTTACGTAACAACGACATTGAACTAGTTATTGGGTGATATGTCGGCATATGTCGGCAATGAGACCGCACGGCGGCGATCCCCACTTATCCCTCGCGTCATACGCGAATCCTTCAAAAATTTCTAAAATAACAATTAGTCGTCCGCGGACCGCGATTGCATAATCGTACTAGTGTGTTTCTAATCCTTACGTAGCTCCGTTCGCTGGATTGTCTTTTATGCACGTTTATTATTTTTTGATATTATGTAAATAACAATTTTCGATGTAGTGGTTGATGGCATCTTGTGCTGATAATACTATAATACTGCAGGCGGTTACTTGACTATGGCCCATTTCATATTCTGCGTCACCCTGAAGGACGTGGCTGAAACCGCTTTCCAGTAAGCCTTGAAGGACATACCTTGCAGTACTTCCAAGAGGAACTGCAAGTTAGCACAAGAGAAGCCGCTCGAAGTTTTAGCGTACATATCTACGTCACAAAACTATTTGGAACATTTCAAAACGTGGCATGAAACATGCATGTCCTTTTCAACGTGTTGAAGACTTTGGTGAATGGACTATGTCCCGCGAGGTTTGCCAGTGATTACTGTTTAACGTAAAAAAAAAGACTAGCATCAAGTGAGAGTCAGCGTAAATGTGTTATTGTGTTAACGGTCGTAAGGATCCCAAGTATAAAAAGAAAGATATGTTGTATGTATTGTTTTTAGACAGGCGCTCTCGCCACGCTGGACGTCGTACAAACAACCAATATAATAATAATAATAGTTTATTTATTTCTCCTTCACAAAGGTACACAGATTATACAGGTACAACATAAATAGGTGGCAAACTTTCCTTTGTGAGAGGCTGGTGTCTATAATAGGGAACCCTGTGTCACAGATCACCAGGCTCTCACACCTCCAGGACAAATAGCAAAAATAATAACAGATCTAGGTATTACATATTTCGTGTTAGTTGTGTGAAGAAAATCATATAGTTTAGTGTGTGGGTGGATGTGTGTGTGTGTGTGTGTGTGTGTGTGTGTGTGTGTGTGTGTGTGTGTGTGTGTGTGTGCGTGTGTGTGTGTGTGCGTGCGAGCGTGTGAGCGTGCGTGCGTGTGTGTGTATCTGTATCTGTGCGGATGTGTGCGCGTATGTTTGAGTGAGTCCGTGTCTCTTACCCATTTATTATGTCAGTGGAGTAAGTAAATCCTCTGTGTCACTATATGACAATGTTTGTAGTCACTTTGTTATCAATATTTTTAGTTTATATTTATTCTGAGAATATATATGAAGATGTGAATTAATTTTATTGTAGAGATATGGACCTAAGAAACAATAAAATCTATGCGACAGTGCCGTCTTAAAAATTATACTAGTATCATAAACGGTGTATTTACGACGTTTTTTGCGATATTTAAAGGATCGTAGATAGAAAGTGAGTGAGACCTGTAGACTAAACGAAGTATAAAAAGTTGTCGAACTGTAAGGACATTAAATTTCTGATATAATTCAAATGTAGGATGCCAAAAAGGAAGAAAAAGGGTCACTTTTAGGACTGCTCTTTGTGCGCGTTCAAGTTTTAGTATCACTGGTTGACTGCCCCCCGTCGGTGCAGGACGTGTTTATTTGTTGCGGGTATTCGATTTATATAAGTGCGATAAGTGTGCGATCTTAGTTGCTTGCAGCGAGTCAGACGTACTCGTGCAATGCAGAATGAACCGTATGTCTTAGATGAGTCGGTACAAAATGAAATTATGCAGGATGACAGTATGAATCAACCTAACGTATTAAATACACCTAGAATGGAATGCAGTGCGTTTACACCAAATAAAAGTGGAGAAGGAGGTAGCAGAGCTGAGAAGAGATTACGTGAAGAATTTTCTTCGGATGAAGGATGGATTACTCAAGCAAGGGGACGAAAAATTAAACGCAGGTCAGATCAAAATATTATTGAGGACAAACCACAGGTTGCTGTAACAAGCGATAGCCCGTTACCTAAACAATTTGCACTGGCACGTCTATTTAAAGATAATAATATTAAGAATATAAGCCGCGTTAAATATGTACACCAATACAAAATGATATTAACATTTGATGACGACATTTATGCCAGCACGTTTGTTAGCTGCGAAGCCTTTTCCGACCTAGGATGGAGATGCCATAAGACATCCGAAGTGGGTTTGTCTTTTGGTGTAATTAAAGATATTGAGTTAGATTTAACCGAAGAAGATATTAAAGAGAATTTAACCTCAAATATAGAAATAGTGTCTATTAAAAGACTGAAGAAAAGAAATCATAATAATCAGTCGGTGGAGGCCTGGATCACATCCGAATCAGTACGTCTTGGATTTAAAGGTTCTATGCTCCCCGCTTATATATCTATTCTCGGCATGAAGGTAAAAGTTGAGCCCTATGTATTTCCCGTAACTCAATGCAGTCGGTGCTGGAAATTCGGTCATAATCAACGAATGTGCCCCTCTAAAAAGGTGGTATGCCCAAAGTGCGCAAAGAACCACGCTAACTGCGAAAAAAAAGATAATTTCCGATGTGTGAACTGCATAGGAAATCACATGGTATTGCAAAAGATCTGCCCAATTTACAAAAAAGAAAGAAGAGTAAGAGAATTAATGTCGGAATTCAATTGCACTTATAGGCAGGCGCTTAGTATGTTTGTACCGGCTTCTCCAACATTGGAACGGGAATTAAGCTTGGAATCACTAACTGAGTACCCACCACTCAACGAACAGGGTTCGGTCAGTATACCTACGCGTCCTACACAGCCTACACAGACAAACAAGTTAATGTCAGATGTTCTGAAAACTCCTCAGGAAAGGCAGATAGATAAAACACCTCTAACTCGTAGGAAACAAAGGAGACGTCAGCAGACTCCGCGTCCTCCAACTCCTATGTTATCTACGCCCGCAGACGATGAAGATTGGTTTCAACCTAATCAGCTCAACCCACCTACGCTGGACGAAAGTAGTTGCGCGCATACTACGAATAAATCAAAAGAAATAACTTTTATGTGTTTATTGAATAGATTAAAAAATATAATTTTAAGTAAGGAATCGTTAGAAGTTAAAATACGCCAGGTAGTCGCAAGTTTAACAGAGTGGATTGTATCCAAAGTTGCTCAAAATAATGTATCATTTGCTTCTTTAATGTCAACGTTATTTAACGTTGTATTCAATGAATATGGATAATTGTAATAATTTTGTTAATTTAAATATCATACAGTGGAATTGCCAAAGTATAAATAATAAATATGTTTCACTCGAGTCATTTTTATCACGGGAAAAAATACATATAGCTGTTTTGTCTGAAACCTGGCTGAAGTCGGGCAGTTACTTTAATGTATCCGGTTATAATGTATATAGACAAGATAGGACTGACGCGAGTGGTGGAGTTGCCATATTAGTTCATAAGTCTTTAAAATCGGGTATATGCTTATCACAGGTTCGGAACCCAGGTATTGAGCTTGTATATGTTAAAATCTACAATTGTTGGCATATTGAGAATATAATAGGGATATATTGTACTTCCCCAGTACACACAACAAAAAGTGACTGGGATTCTATATTCTCTCTCTGTAATAGTAAATCATTAATATTGGGCGACTTTAACGCCCATCATACAGATTGGTCGTATAAAAATAATAGCAGGGGTAATCAAATTTGGGATAGTATACTGGATCATAATTACATAATATTAAATAACGGTGCTACGACAAGAGAAAAACTCGTAAGTGGTGTTTTACAAAGATCATCGCCCGATATTTCATTTGTTTCTGCCGAATTAGCTACATATTTCAACTGGAATGTTACTAAGGAGTCCCTCGGCAGTGACCATTTAATTATTAAAATATCTGGAACAGTAAATTCACCCCAAAATTTTATAAAAAAAAAGAAATTTTAAGAAGAGTGATTGGCCGGCATTTAAACAAATTCTGGAAACGTCATTTCTTGCTTTTAACATACCAGATAATGTACAAATATTTTATAACGAGTTCGAAAAGATTTTACAGTCGGCTGCAAAATTATGTATTCCTTATATTAAAATTCCGCAACATATTCACAATAGCTTTACGCCCAAACCTTATTGGGATATGTCATTATCGAAGGCAGTTGCTGAGAGACGTTTAGCTTTAGCAAAGTTTAGGCGCTGCCCTTCGCCTGTGAATTCAGAGCTACTTCAAAGTAAAATACGTAACGCACAGAAATTAATTCGTTCAGCAAAGACCCGCTCCTTTCAAAAGTTTTGTACGTCTATAGATGAAACTACTTCCTCATCTGTTATGTGGCGAAAGATGAAATGGATGAAAGGACATAACGCTAACCATACGAATCAAAACATTGAGCCAGGAAAAATTGAACAGTTATTGAAGGACTTAACACCGGACAGCGTCAGTCCTCCTCGACCGAGATTTTATTCAAGTAATAATCAACTAGAAGCTAAAATAACCCTACAAGAATTGACTAATTCTATTAAGAAAACCGATACCGCGCCGGGAAGTGATGATATATCATTTTCTATGATAAAAAATTTACCTCCCAGTGGTTATCATTTTCTATTATGTCTTTATAATCTAATTCTGTCTTCTGGGCACGTACCCTCACAATGGCGTGACATTAAAATTGTACCTATTCCCAAAGCTTGTAAAAATTTCAATACACTTGCACCAGCATTACGACCTATCTCTCTTATATCTTGTCTGTGCAAAATATTCCATATTATTTTGGTAAAAAGAATAGAATGGTTCATGGAGAGTCAACAGTTGTTTCCTGCACAAATGATAGGTTTTCGAAAGGGTCGGTCATGTTTGGACAATCTCACACAGTTAGTCTCCCATATCCAGGTGGGATTTTCACAAAATCAAATAACTACTGCGTGCTTTGTCGATATAGACAGTGCATATAACAATATTGATGTTCCTTGCCTCATAAATATCCTAGATCGTTTGGGGATGGGTTCTAGGATCTGTTCCTACCTATGGTCCTTTTTAAATGATAGACGATTGAAAGTTTGCATAAATGATAAATGTTTCATTAGAAATACTGGCCGGGGAATAGCTCAGGGGGATCCCCTATCCCCACTACTTTTCAATATTGCTACATTTAATATATGTAATTTGATTCAGAATATCCAGATCTCTCAATATGCTGACGATTTTGTGCTTTACGTTTCGAATACTAAATTAGAATTAGCACTTAGAGAGTTACAAAGGGCTTGTAAGAAGCTTATTATATCATTAAAAAATCTGGGGTTGGATATGTCTACATCAAAAAGCAAAATATGCATATTTAAAAAGGGTGGATACAAGAAAAATGTTCATTTTAGTGTTAATAATGTTGCTTTACCAGTGGTACAGGAGTTTAAATATTTGGGACTTTGGTTGGATAGTCGCCTGAGATGGGATAAACACATTTCAGAAATATCACAAAAAGTTTCCAAATTAATTAACATATTAAAAACTTTAGCTGGCTCAGGCTGGGGACTTCATCAAAATCATTTAAGACGTCTGTATATTACTATAATTCGCAACAGAATAGACTATGCTAGTTTTTTATACGACAACAGCTGCAAAACGAACTTATATAAATTAGATAAAATTCAAAACCAATCTCTACGCGTCATAGGCGGATATATACGCAGTTCTCCAATTCATGTAATGGAGAGTGATCTTTGTCTTCCTCCTCTCCAATATCGTAGAAGATACTTAGCAGCAAAGTTTTGGTTTAAATCTAAATCATTATCATCAAATAAAACAATTCTATATCTTCAAGAACTTGCAAATAGTATTAAATCGCATTATTGGCACAACAAAAAAATACCCCTACTAGTTTCTATCCACACTGAGTTTAGTTCTGTTCCTATTCACACGAGTTTTAAACCGGAAATGTTTACGTTAACAACCTGGATGAGTAACTTTAATTTATCAAAAGTCTTATTTGACTCAATCCCAACAATTGATCATGCAAAACGATCATATGATAATCTCACTCTCCATAGTACGTGTATTAAATATATACAGCAATATTATGCGAACTATTATAAGATTTATACCGACGGATCTAAGAATGGTACAATTGGTGGTGCTGCCTTTTTCGATCCCTTTCAGAATTTACATATGAAATTTAACATTGATACCAATATATCAATAATGCACATTGAATTAATGGCTATAGCGGAATCTTTGGCTTACATTCAATCAATAAACCATAGTAAGTTTGTAGTCCTCACGGATTCAAAAAGCTCTCTGCAACACTTGGCTCGGTGTACCTCTCACGCGGCGAGAGGCGTCCCGATTGCCTACAATATATTGGAGTCAATCTTAAACTTACAGTCTGAGCATAGAGAAGTGCGTTTACAATGGATTCCGTCACATATTGGGCTACGTGATAATGAAACCGTTGACCTATTAGCCAGACAAGCAACTGTAGACGGAATCCCGTTGGGGGTTACTCCCTTATTCTCGGATTATGTAAAACATATTAAAGAGCAGTGTAGAATACTTTGGCAGGAATATTTTGATAAACGTTCCACAGAAAAAGGCATATGGTACAAAACTATCCAACCAAATATACTCAAATACCCTTGGTTCGGCAACAGTCAACTTAAACGTAATGCACTGGTGACAGCCCTCAGACTTCGTTCTGCACACATTCCATCGAATGTGTTTGCATTCTTAATGAAAAAGACAGAATCTCCAACATGCAATACCTGTGGAGTACTGGAAGATGTACAACACATTCTGATGGAGTGTGTGAGGAACGAAGGATATAGAAGGCACTATTTCAATACAAACAAAATTTTTGATGTGGGCTATTGTAACAGCATACTGTCTGAACCAGAGTCTGACGAGGCTATTATTTTATATAAGTTGGCGGAATTAGGTCTGCAAAGACGTTAATTGCGTCAGTTGTAATGATGTTTAATGTATATTGTGTTGTTTTTTGTAGTCTTTTACAGGGCGATGTGGTCGCGCAGCGACAAAGCCCTCTAAATAAATTAAAAAAAAAAAAAAAAAAAAGTTTTAGTATAATGGTTTTCGCCGCGCCTCCCCATGATGTAATACAGTACGTTAATAATGATTGACATAAGGCCAAATACGTTAATCTTAACACTTTGTTATCGACTACGTGACGTAAATTTTTGAATACTAAAATAAGCTTTCTAATCCTGGATGTCAATAAATCTATGTGGGCTTGGAAACTTAAGTTTTTATCAATTAAAATACCAAGATATTTAATAGTATCGATGGATTGTAGTTCCTCACATGTACATTGATTAGTCAAAGCCCCGCAACTACTACAAAAATGCGCTTTGATAGGTATAGGAACTATTGGAAATAAATTGTCATTCTTCAACCTAAAAGCTACGTATCTTGATTTAGTAGCATTTAGAGAAAGGTTATTGGAGCTGAGCCACCTAGTAATGACGTTCATATCATTCTGAACGTGTTGGTATGTATTATCCCAAGTGTCGAATATAACATACGGTTGTTTGTAGATTAATGACATTATCCATACACCTACTTTTAATAATTATAGCAGTAAAATCGGCATTAATAAAAGAAATCAGGCGAGTGCGTGACCTTGATAAGTGCTAATAAAACTAGTAGCCCTACTCCCGCACCTTGACGAACTGCCCTACACCCCTCTGAGGGGATGTCCCCCCCGTGGTGCCAGTTCGTCTGCACTCAGTCAAAGCGCGCGCGCCGATTTCGCCCGCGCTTTTTTTAACCGTATTTGTAAAAAGTGATAGAATGTCTTATTCGAACGAAGAGTATTGGGAAATGGTCCGTGCATATGCTCGAGCAAATGACAGTGTACGCGGTGCCATTGATTTGTATCGAGAGATGTTTCCGAACCGTCGAGTACCTACTTATTACGCAATGCTAGGCGTAAATCAGCGTTTACGTGAATTTGGACAATTCACGGTTCCAGCGCATGCCCAAGCCCGAGGGAGAGAGCCATACTCTGTCCGTCTAGAAGAAGCCATTCTAGAATACTTCGAGCAGAACCCCCAAGCGAACACTCGAAGTGCTGCCAGGCACTGCGAGTGCCAAGGTAAAATAGCATACAAAAAAGTTGAATAATCATTTATCTCTTTTTTCACCATTATGGTGTTTAGTGAGTCACGGAGAGCCTAACAATTGCATAAATAGCGTAGTGGTTAAAACACAGGCCATGTATCGTAAATTTGATTTTTACGATCTTCGACGATACTTTGTGTGATCCATAAATTCTCGCTGAATCTAGGTGTTAATTACATACACCCATGTTGTTTTTGTGTTACACAATTTTGTTGTTCCTAAAGATGCCCGTAATACGATAAAGCCTTTATTTTTGCTTTATGTTAGACTATGGTCTGGATACATCCCGCTCAGTATATCCAGGGCGACAGATGGATGGCATGTGGCCCTATAATCTAGCATGTTTCCTCCCCAATATCATTGGGTCGAACACGGGTGTCGATTCCTTGACATTAGTGGCTGTCTCGGCGGTCACGGTAAGGCCATAGAGGTTCAACGCAGGTACCAGGATGGCAGAAACTTAAGCTCTTGGACTAACATGTCATTCAATCACCTAAAAAGAATCTATTGCTACATTATTACGTTGGAATACTATTCCATACTAACCAGACAACCTGTAGGCAGTGTCAAAACATTCAATCGACGATTTCGGTTTTGTCTGATAAATGAATATCGCACACCATTTTCTTCTTAATAAGTTCCAAATCCGCATCCTTCTCCAGTTTGCCCTGGACTCTTAGTACCCATTCTTGGAATCGTTCTGGACATTTTTCAGGATTCAGCAAATGGTAGGTCAAACTGAAAAATTAAACAAAAACCATTTCAGTATGTAATATGATAATAATTTACATTTTTTGCCTAAAGATTTTGTCTGATCTTTAAAAAAAGGCCTGTCTGATCTTTAAACATGAGTACATATAATAATTATAATAAATGAATACGGAAACAGAGACAATTTTCGGGTAAAGGGTCTACTGCTATAAACAGGTTTTCCCACAGAATAACTGAAAGATGGTATTTAGTGGTTTACATCTAACAGTTTCCTATGACTTTCATTATTCATCCATCAGCCTATAGACGTCCACTGCTGGATATAGCCTTCCCCATGAGAATGCCACTCGGAACGGTCCTGCACCACTTACATCCAACGATTCTTTCCAACGATTCCACCTAGTGGGAAGTCGTCCTACGCTGCGTCGTCCGATTCGTGGTCGCCACTCAAGACTTTCATTAATTCTACGATTAATTAATCATTAGTCTTCTAGGTCAACCTTCTGACTTACAAGGAACCGGTAGATTCTTGGTTCTTACTCAGAAACCTGTAATGCTCAAGGGTAGGTTATGTGCTCTGAGCGAGTCATGCCACTGCCAGAGTTCTTAAGTATGTTAATGCCACTTCTTTTTGTAGGGATTCATCATCATCATCATCTCAGTCTCACTGCTAGAATTCAGAATCATCCACGATTGCGAGGAAATTAACCTATTGTACCATGCAGGTCAAACAGGATGGAATAATATTTTATATTAAGTTTTTCCTTACCTGTATGGACGTTTTAATAGAAGAAGAATGAAATATATTACAAACTTTTAAACGTCTTTTAAGAGCGTTATCGGTAATAAGCGGCCGTAAACCCAAAAATGTGGTTTTTTGAGGACTGGTTACTCGTTCATCATAATAGCTTACTAAAAATTTATATAACCACTACATTAAACACATCTTTATATTGTGCTTGTACAGAATTATAACTCAATATTGTAACTATTTTATTAAAAGGCAAGGGTATTTTGAACTTAAGTTAATGAGATTTTACGAAAACGCTGAGTTTTGAAGTTCAGGTACGAATAAACGATAAGTCGTGGCAGCTTGAAAAAAATTGTAGATGTTAGGAAAATTACTGTTCTTGGGTATGTATAAAATAAAATTCAAGATTTCTTCCTTTTAAAACTAAAAAAAAAATATTTCCTTAAGATTAATTTGACGAAAATGGCTCCTGTAAAACATTTAATTTTGTGAATAATACTAACCTTGGAATATTTAAAAAAATATCCACTATTTGTTCGACTATTGTAGAAGCAGTAAAAAAAAAACCAAATTGAAATACGAATAGTCACCCTCGTAATTAAATTTTAAATATTACTATAAATTGAACGGCATAATTGTTCGTAAGCCAGTCGCGCCTTGGCGCTCAATGGAGCAGGGTCACGTCGCTCGAGCTCTCCGCTCACAGCGTAAAAGACGACAATATGAACTTGAGCGTATACTGCGACTGATCGGTTTTGATTCGTAAGTATTTATTACTACCTAATTCTTTTAATTACTTTCATGCGATCTCTATAAAGAATAATATAGAATCTTTTACGTTTTAGGTGATGGGTCGAAAAAGCAGATTGTATCTTGGGAAGTAAATCGGTTACAAGGCAAGGAAAAAGAGAACACACGATTTTTTTTTGTTTTTTTTTTGTTTACAGCTGTTGGCCGCAGATGGCCTTGACAGCTTGACGCGGACTATGGGTGAGCGCTGAGGGCTCTCAACCTGGAGAAAAGTATGCTAAGCGATATAGCCCAAGGGCTCCCCCTGTGGGGAACGGACCTCGGCTTGAGGCGTCGCTGGAGGCAAAAGGGCGTGCCCACGTTTTTAGTCGTAACTTTTGCGCGGGGCGGTTTCGCACCTCGACGGCGAGGGCGGAACCGCGGATATTTATTTGTTAAGGCCTCGCGGGCCGTGTAGGCTCTTTGTTGAGCGAGTGTGATATTGTCGTCCTCTTCGTCGAGGACGTCGGATGGATGAGATTTTGGAGGGTCTATAGGAAGCCGCCCCAACCACTAGTTGGTTGGGGTGTGTCATGGCAGAGTCAAAGTAGCTCTGAGAGCACCGTTTCATAAACTGCTTGATGGTTGGCAGTTCGAGGTCGATGTGGAGATCGACGTTTCGTATGAACCACGGTGCTCCCGTAGCTCGGCGCATGAAACGAATTTGTAGTGTCTGTAGCCTGTGGATCCTATGTGGCTTTACGTGCGCGAACACCACGCTGGCATAGGTCATGATAGGCCGTATGCAGGTGGTGTAAAGTCGGATTTTGAGAACACACGACAAAACTGTAAGGTACTTATAGTTTCAAAAGAGTAAACGAAAATAGAAGTGAGCCGTCACTCAGGACGCCTGGCAGACGTGAAACATCAAAATTATTTTGAAGTCGTTACCGCAAAGCGTGGCGTTAACGCCGCTTTTAATGCCACGCGACGATCAGGTTCACCCCGCCTATAGATATTTCACATCAAAAATCCGAACGGAACATTTATGCAGCCTCATCTTCTGAAGATTATCAGCTAACTCAAATTTAATGTTTAATAATTACTAACCATACACAATATAATTTTTTCATAGAGAATCATTTTCTTCTTGTACTAGCAATAAATATGTAGCAAAATGTGGATCAAAATTTAATAACTAATTTCTGTAGTGGGTAGATTTAAATCTCTGACTGGACTTGTTAGACATCCATGGCCATGGCGACTAGGGCCATACTCGACTACTGCACGGCAGCCACGGAGGCAGCGTGCCTCTTGGCCGGAACTCTCCGGTGGGACCTGCAGGCGGAGGTACTCGCCGAGCTTTACCTGCGAGTATCAGAGACGCGAGCCACATATAGCCTCAATCAAGGTGATTGCCGCCTGGCGGGCCGACGCCCGCCGAGACGCCATTGCTCGTTGGGCAATCGGACTGGAGAAGCCTCAATACGGTATCAGGACCGTCGAGTCCTTTCAGCTGGTGCTGATGGGGTGGTTGGGTCGGCAGCACGGGGTACATTCCTTCCGACTGGTGCAGGTATTGATGGGTCACGATAGCCAAGTACCTGCGCAAGCTCGTTAGGAGGGAGAGCACACCATCCTGCCACCACTGCTATTGCGACGTGAGCACGGCGCAGCACAGGCTCGAGGTGTGTGCCTCGTGGGCAGAGCAGCGCCGTGAACTCGTTGCAATCACCTGTGCCGACCGGACCCTGCCGACCATCACTAGGGAGATGCTCAGCAGCGTCCGGAACTGGAACGCGGTCACCGCCTTCTGTGAGGCTGTCATCTCACGAAAGGAGAAGCCGGCTCGTGTGTGTGATCAATCTTTGGTCACACGTTCCGCCACCGGTGACTTGGGCGGCGCAGATACGAGTATCCGCGCCTCACGCCGCCCTAGGCGAGTCCGCGGGTGACCGGACCGGGGACTTTAGTGTATCACCCGCAGAGAGCCTGACCGTGTGACGGCGACCGACGTCCCGGGATAGGGACGTCGATTGGGGATTTTTTATTTTCTTAAAATTATTACACAATAATGTGATAATTTAAAAAAAATAAGTTGTCGAGTCTCGAACCCGAGACCAGAGTTCCCGCCGGCGAGCACGTTACCACGAGATTACCGCTTGTTGGCGATTCGACTTTGAATTTTTCTAGTACATAAATTACCCATCCAATTTTGACCCTTAAAATCTTTTTAACGAGGACCCAGTTGATCCTAATATTTGGTAGTTGTGATACCCTCGTGCCCCCTCTACCACCCCACCAAAAATCATGGAAATCCCCGACCCACACGTCTGAGGAGACCCTCAGGCACAGAGACACACAAATATAGGCACAGAGTATAACTTACAAGGAGACCCTTGTAAGTTATACTCTGTGCCTATATTTTACTATTTCCTGTACTTTGCATATTAAAAATACAATTTTAACCGTTTTACTGTTATGAGATTTGGTTTTTAATTAAAAATTTTAAAATTTACATCATGTAGCCAAGGCTCAAGACTGGTCATTCTATGAACTCGCGTGTGTGTAGTGCGTTAGTGTGCGTCGATATCGGACCGTACCAAAAAACCAAAAATGCGAGAAGTGCCGATTACCGATAACGCTCTTAACACCCCACGACACGGACACATTAAACGGAACGTAATGATTTCATAGATTTTGTAATGTAAATACAATCTACTTAGAATTAAGAAAATATGTTTTGTTGAATAAATATATAAAGTAGGTACTTACAGGCGTCATAGGGACAATCAAATGAACATTTTTTGACATGTTATACAGCTTCTTTAATACTTTTTAGGCCGTCGTTGGGCTATAAAGTCTTGATTTCTATAATTTTTACACCAGCCCACAAAACTTATACTACGACAAATTTTTTATTCTTCTTCTTCTTGTGTAATGACAATCAGCAACAATTATGCCAGTGTCGAGATACAATATTTCACATTTTACAAAATTTTCACATTTTTTAGTCACGTCACATAATATAGCCGCTAAAAATTTTATAAATTTCATCAATTTTACAATACTTATACAAAAATTACAATTGACAGCGTCAAATAGGCATCTGCAACTTTTT
The DNA here is from genome assembly GCA_032191425.1 of Lymantria dispar. Lineage (NCBI taxonomy): Eukaryota > Metazoa > Arthropoda > Insecta > Lepidoptera > Erebidae > Lymantria > Lymantria dispar. Next base: position 18,308,672 of record CM063440.1, read on the forward strand.
AAATAGAGAAATAGTGGGTACTTTACAGTTCGATGGAGGTTACATGAGAATAAACTAAAACTATGTAGGTACTTTGGCTCCTTAAAATGATTATCGATAATAATTATTTTGTATTAAATAGGTATGTTGTTAGTAAATTCTTATTGAATAAAATAAACATCAATAAGATATCAGTTATGTAATTTATTGTATTCAAAATATATATTTATATGGGACATCTAGTGACATTTATTTACATTATTAGTGTCAAATCAAATAAAAAATATTAGAGTTCAAAACTAGATAGCGCTATAATATAAAACGACTGTCCCCCCCTCCCCCTGGTTTAAGCTAACAATTTAGTAAAATCTTCTTCTTCTTATTTAATGGCAATGAGCTACAATTATATGAGCTATTGGTGACAATGTTGAGTTTTTATATTTATTATATATTCACGTCTTTGGTCTTAGTCTTTCAGTCAGTCGTTAGCATGACTTGGTGCTGATATCCAAGTCATGCCTTCTCTGGGAATTTTGGCAGAATGTCCAAATGCACGCAATTCACTATTATATCAAATTCACTACATTTCAGAATTTTTCTACATTATATTACATAAAATATCAGCAAAATTATTTAATAAAATACTTCAAAACACTAAAATAATGAAAAAAATATAAAAGCGCTACGTGACATTTTGACATTCGCTTCAAAAGTCCTAATCTAGTAAAATCTTGTTTCCCACCATTTGCCATTTGTTTTTCTTTATGTTAAAACTAGCAACCCGCCCTCGCTTCGGTTTCAGTCGCTTAAACACGCGTAGTTTCCGTTCCTGTGGGAATACCGGGATAAAATATAGCCTATGTTACTCCCTGATATTATAGCTTTCCATTGGTGAAAGAATTTTTGAAATCGATTCGGAGGTTTAAGCGTGAAAGCGTTACAAACAAAAAAACAAACAAACATCCTTACTTTCGCATTTATAATATTAGTATGGATGAATAAACGTATGTCAAATGTGATGTCAAAGATACCTACACCATGCTCTGATCGCCTTGTCACCGATAAAATGAACGCAGTTTTTGAAAAAGTGGGGCAACATTGGCGTATGAATAGTTACGACGTAGCTGATGATCAGGGAATTGACTACAAAATAGTTTTGATCCATTTCAAAAAAGTAGAGTATGCATAAAAGCTCGATATTTGGGTATCACAGGCGCTCACTGAAAAAACTTAATGAACCGTGTACTCATGCGGTTCAATAATGAAATATAATGAAAGTGAACCGTTTTCGAAGATGAATAAAGGTCGTGGTCAAAGATTGGCCAGGCTTCATAGTCTTTGACAAAGTCCGGACTAACTCGCAATAAGATGACACTGTGTGTATGATGGTATTGGAAGGATATTATTCATTATGAACTACCACCGGTGGGCAGAATTGTCGTCCTTTACTGCAAACAACTAATGAGATTAAAGCAAGAAATTGAGAGATAACAGAAAGGTCTTGCATGTACACCCATAAATGAAAAAAGCACGTGCACGTTAGTGCTACCTCGGTGTTATCGCGGTGTTCGGTGATATCGCATTGAACACAGTCATTGCGCGGTTGCTCAAATAATAAAAGATGACATTCATGTATGGCAGACGATGTGTATGTAATATTTGGCTCTGTTTGAGATTTTTATCGTTAATACTATTATCGATAAAGCTACTACAAAATTAATAAATATCATTGAATTAATAAGTTTATGGACTTACCGATGAAAAGAATTTCCTTCTTGGACGACACTACATAACTGACTTCTTTTTTGACACGTTATAACAGCACAAGATGGCATATTTTATTTTGTCAGAGCTTCGTTCAAGATTAGGCAAGCACTATACGAGCGCAACTATTAGCCGGTAAAACGAATTTCGTCAATATTGTGAACATTAGCTCACAACTGCGGCACGCCTGCCCCGCCCACAATTCTAATAAATTTTTCTGCGATTGACATTGCAAAATAAGTTGATCTTAACTAGTACTACTTAGTTTGTGATCTTAACAATTGTGGGTTTAGAACATATCGAAGTCGTTAGAAGATAGTTAAAAGTCATCCAATCCGATTGCATAGGTAGATAGGATCTTAAAATAAAATCTTTTTTACCATCTGTCAGTAATCTCTTATATTAATTATATTTTAGTTCGCCAAGAAATCAATAGATGACGTAGACTAACGAAGATTATCGGGGGGGCACGGCAGAGCCCCCGCCAAGTCGAGCGCGAAGCAAACACTGCCGTACCATCCTTTACTGGAACCATTTTGCCGCATTTTCAGGCCCCTATTTGAGAACCTCTGGATAAGACCAGAACGCAGAAATTTTCGTCATCCAGTAAGCTATATTAAATACTTAAAATACAAAATTTCAAGTCTGTAGGTCATTTAGTTCCGAAGTTAAGCGAAAGCAAAGTTTCGCATTTATGACACTCACTCACTCACTCATGATCATCAAAATAGAACTAGTACTTCCCATAAACTCAGAGAGCTGAAATTTGGTACAGAGTTAGGGTTTAATGGCCACATAAAGGGAAAACTATAAAAACTTGGATAATCGAAGATCTGGAGTACCTGGTGACCCTTATTTGAAAACACAAGAGCCCAACCAAACTATTAAAGATCGACATACCGCCTTTACAAAAATGTTCAACTTTGTATGCCTCTTCATTTGATGTCAAAAATCGAAGGTCTGAAGTATCTGATGAAGAACCTTCAGCTTGTCTCAGCTGTATTAGACATATGGTAATGCCCCCTTCTACTATTGGTACATAAAAAAATCGACTGTCATTGCAAAAATCTAGCGTAGTGGGACCAGTGGCGGCTGGTGGGCCATCAAAGTGGTGGTTCACTTTACTTCCTCACTAAGTATTAAGATCAGAAATTGCAATGGAACAACAATTTACGTAAAAAAAAATTTTAATTATTTTTGAACGCATTACATTTTGTAGGTGTACTTGCGAAGAAAAATAGGTATTTTGTTTGTTTTTCACACTTCAAAGAATTTTTATAAAAGAGGGCCTTGGCGGTCCCGCCAATTTATATCAACTTTATTTTAAAAAGTTTTGTTATTATCTTTAATACTTATAGTCTATATTTATGCTCATTTTCACCCACTGTATACGCAGTATAAAATAGAACTAAGACCAAAATAAAAAAAAAAAACAATGTAAACAAACCATATTTAACTCGTCACAGATACATCGAAACTATACCTACTTACTGTATTTAACGAGACATCATCAGCGAATTTCATCGTAAGTCGAGTTCTCTCGGCAATGTTCGGTTCGCCCGTGCGCCGTACGGGAACAGACTAATTTTTCAGCATATTTCTATGAACTATCTTCTGTCTCACGCGCCAGGCATTTTAACTCATTTCTAATACAATGTAGTATGGGTAGTATGGTATGGTATGTGTAGTATGGGCAGTCCCCGTGCGCTCCCCTCAGCGCACGAGATTTTTTTACATGAATGTAAGTTTTAATAGTTTAGTAAAGCGCTTATATTGTTTCGTCATAATTTGAAATTTTATATGTTATATGTTTTTTATGTTCAAAGAATAAATATTAATGGTAATTTAAAAATAAATATGAAGTTAAATTTTGTAGTTTTTAAATATTTTGATTTGGTGGTTCAGCGCACGAGCGCACTTAAGGTGCAGCCGCCACTGGACACATCTTCTAATTTAATCTAGCCTATTGCTTCCCACTGCTGGGCGAATGCCTACCCTTCTGGCTTTTATACTTATACTTACAAGTTTACAAGAAAAATAGTCGAACGATTAACTTTATTCTACTCGAACATTATACAAATTAAATAAACAAATTACACTAAAATATTAATTAATTTCGCTCAAAATTTGGTCAAAATATAATTCATTGGACTAAGAGTGGCGGTGATACCCGCACACTTCGCTAGATGGCGCTGACTGTATTTTAAAACGCGCTTACGTTTGTTTTTCCGATAAACTTATATGTCGAAGTGGCAAACGGCCACGTTGATAGCCGACTCACTTTCCTGTCCCACTTGAAGCGGGTCCGCGCGCGCGCCGCCTTCGTGATGGGACGCCTTCACTGCTTATTAAATGCAAAGTCAAAATTATCACTTAAAAATAAAGTCCGATTATACACTACCTACATACGGCCGATCATGACGTATGCTAGTGTAGTGTTCGCGCACGTTAGGCCAAACAGGATCCACAGGTTACAAACACTACAAAATAGATTCATGCGAAGGACAACGGGAGCACCGTGGTTCATTCGCAATGTCGATCTACACATCGACCTCGAATTGCCGACCATCGGGCAGTACATGAAGCGTTGCTCCTAGCGCTATTTTGACTCTGCCACGATTTACCCCAATCCACTAGTGGTTGGGGCGGTAAACTACGTCCCCTCAAAAATGTCCGCGGTCCAACGTCCTTGTCATCTTCTTGAAGAAGAAGATGATGTTATTACGTTCGCCCAAGAAAGGGCCTACACAGCTCGCGCAGTGATAACACATAAAACTCCGTGGTATCGGCCTCGCCGTCGAGGTCGAAACCGCGCCGCGTAAAAGTCATTATCCTAAACGTGGCCACGCCCACTTTGCTTTCAGCAAAGCCCCGAGCCGAGGTCCGTTCCCCACAGGGGGAGCCCTCGGGCAATGTTCGCTTAACTTACCGGGTTGAGAGCCATCCGCGCTCACCCATTGACCGCGTTAAGCTGTCAAGGTCATCTGCGACCAATAGCTACACACACAACAAAAAGAAAAAACCGGTCGCGTTACAGTCGTTTATGACATTCCTCTACTGCGCTTGAAAACGTTTGCTAGGGATTAGGAGGGAGTCGACCACTGACGACAAGTCACATCTGCTCCGGTGGTCGGCCCAACAACGATGTGATGTGGGTACGGGTGGGTTATGGGCCCGCGCGCCGTCCTTTCATCGCCCCGGACGCACTGGACCGCGCGTCCGCATACCATAGCTCACCCATAACAAAAAAAAAAGGGATTAGGAGGGATTATTTGCATTCCGTTAATTTCGATTATTATTTCGTGAGGTTTGCTAAGGTTAATTAGCAGGTTGTTATTATAACAATTCGAAGATTTGAATAGGTTAGTAATTTTGTGATTAATGACGGATTAATGATTATTACTTAATTATTAGATTTAGAAATACTATTAATTGAATACTTTATTTAATTGTTTGTTATTTAGTACTCTTAGTTTTCTAGGTTTAATTTACAGTTAGGCAGTACTTCGAATCGCGTTCGTGTTTATAAGTAAGTACTTTTCTAGTATTCTAGGTTTAGTTTATTTAGATAGATATTACTTCGTTTCGTTTAAAAATATCATTAATTTAGGTGTATTTCAGTACTAGGTAGGTAATACCTTTGGTACAAAGTTCATTGATAATTAATTATATTGACACTTGTCTAAACAATTGGTAGTAAAATTCGCTAATAATTTGATTCACAAATTATTGCCTATTAAGTCAAAATTTGAGATCTTACCCCGGGCATACGTGTACAGAGAACAATTCCCAATCTGTGTGGCGTATGCCTTAACAATTCACAAGAGTCAAGGTCTAAGTTTAAAAAATGCCCTCATGGACATTGGCACCTCCATATTCTCTTGTGGCCAAGCCTACGTGGCGCTTTCACGAGTAACCAATCTTCATGGGGTGCATCTCATAAATGTTGACTTCAAGAGTATAAACGCGCAAGCTTCAGCGATCACCAAATACAACCGGCTTAGGCGTAAATACCGCGCCGATCTTTCAGAAATTAAACCATCCAAACCGTCTAAAAGAATAAATAATGAACGCGAATGGGCAATACGAAAAACTGTTGCTACTGTACAAGAATCAGAACCGGAAAAAAGAAAAGAAAGATTTGTAATAATAAAAAAACTACTCCTAAAAAGAAAAATAATGTGTCAAATAAGAAAATCTAATAAAATAAATCAATATGCTCACGTTTCTACAAAAAGAAGTGAAATCCCACCAAAAACATTCTGTAAAAAACTGGCCAAGTCTCGATGGAGCTGCTTGTTTATCTCTAAAAAGTAATGAAATCTAGACAAAGTCGTGCCAAGTCTAAGATTCCTTACTGCGATTTCTTTATTATTATAGTTAATGTTGTGTGACTTGGCCGTTGAAGGGTACACAAGGGTACAAAACCAGGTGCTCCATGACACCATTGCACTAATCTGTCGCCAGAACCGCTACCCATTGACGATGGAAAATTGTCACTTGGAAAACGTTGATTCAATAATTGTAGACTTGATAAAGCTGCATATTTCAATAATACTTATGTGTAGGCGAGCTTGAAACAAACAGTACAAAAAATTATTTCCAGTACAGACGGACTTCTAATCATTGATAGAAGTCCGTCTGTACGTCTATTTTATGTTAGATTGGTGGTCGATTTGACACTCCAAAAAGAAGAGAGCAGAAGTTAGCATTGTCAATGCTGAATGCATGTGTTGCACAATCAACAACAGCCTAAAATGAGACACTAGTGTCCAATTACCAATACCAGTATGGGCTATTATCTCGCTTAAAAAACATAGGTAGTTGCAAACAGATATAACATTACGTGTAAACAAAATTGACTTGTAGGTACCCACTAACGTATAAAGAATGTTCAACGGCCAAGTCACACAACATTAACTATAATAATAAAGAAATCGCAGTAAGGAACCTTAGACTTGGCACGACTTTGTCTAGATTTCATTACTTTTTAGAGATAAACAAGCAGCTCCATCGAGACTTGGCTAGTTTTTTACAGAATGTTTTTGGTGGGATTAATATTACTGGTTTACATATTTTTTTTATAACTTAGTATTTAATTATTGTTATAAAATGAAACAATTGCACTTTTTATCTATACAAATAAATAAAAATGGTGTCTGTTTGTCAAAATTGTGCGTTTTTCATGCGCACACGATTATTTGCACGATACCTATGATTAAAAATCAGTTTAAACATTTTTGTTTGTCTGTCTGTTTGTTCTGAGCAATCTTCAAAACGTCTCTACCGATTTTGTTTATATTTTATTACCATCTGTGAATATAATGAGTAACCTAGTCTATTGATTTCTCAAAAAACCTTACAAAACTGTGCCAGTTTAAGAACGGAACCTAAAGCCGTGGGCAACAGTCGCATACCAGCATTGGAGATTTAAAAGGAGGAGCAAAGCGATTGTGATCGCAGCCAAGAGAGGGTGGGTCGTTAGTTATGCAAAAAATTTTAGTTAGTATGTGACTGAAATATTGCAGCCATAGCACCATCATCGTCACTATCATCAAAGCATATATTACCCACTTCTGATGCTGGACTTCCACAATGGGAGGGAAACTGACTTACCTAGGTATAAAACGCTGATCAAACAAGTTGGTATAGAGCAGGGATTTCTAAACTTTAAAGATAACGGAACACCGACCACCGTCCAAATACCTTTTATTATATGGAACTCCATATTAAATGATAATACATCTGAAAGGGGTGCATGTAAGGGTCCGAATCCACCACGCAACGTCGCGTATGGTCCCTGGCTACATGCGCTGCTATGCCATAGTTAGAGCTGAATTTTTGCTATTTACCTACTTACATAGTATTTAAGTTCTTCTTATCTCAAACTAGCAACCCGCCTTCGCTTCGCTTCGGTTTCAGTCGTCTTACCCGCGTAGTTCCTCTTCCCGTTGAAATACCGCAATAAAATATAGCCTATGTTACTCCCTGATATTATAGCTTACCATTGGTGAAAGAATTTTTTAAATCGGTTGTGTCGTTTAAGCATGAAAGCGTAACAAACCAACAAACATACTTACTTTTGCATTTATAATATTAGTAAGGATGTTGCGCTATTATAATACTTGTAATCATATTATTTCACATAGCTATTTAATTTTGGTGGAATTCTGATGACTATTCTACGGAACCCCTAGGCTGCGCGGAACACGCTTTGGGAATCCCTGCTATAGGGTTTAATTTCTAGTTCTCCTCCTTCTTCTATGCATAATAAATGTTATATGCATATCATAATCCCTTAGTAGTCTTATATATCACCCATGGACAAGAAATCGATTGGTGAATATATTCATTCTCCGTCATCACACGGAAATGTAGCGTAATAGAGAAGAGTAAACTAGCAGTTGTCTTGTCGACAAGTCTTGCCTGGAAGAGGAAAATTGCCATTCACGAATATTTACTTCAAGCATTGTCGGTCAGCAAGTCAAGTCAAGCATTGTAGTCCTTTAATTTAGTGTTGACTGACCAACTAATGGTTCCTCTCAATAGTTTTGTAGGGAATGAAACACACCAATAAAATATCGCAACCAATAAACGCCGCGGCGACGCAATTCCACGCTATATGGCGGAATATGCGAGGGTAAACGCAATCGTTGGCGTAGCGTAAACAGGCCGGCGACGTAACGCCACGCTATATGATGGAATATATGTGCTATACGTAGTCAATACATAGTAGTGTGTGAGTAAGACGGATGAATTAACTATGAGTGTTGTGTAATATTTTAAATAAGAATATAAATACAAATACAGTGGATTTCATTAATAACGACCTCGCTTGGAACAACTTTTCGGTTATAGCGACGTCGAACTTGCGTCCCTAGAATTTAAAGCATACTTTCGTAGGAAATTCATTCGGTATAGCGACTCCGGATATAACGCCTAATTCGGGTATACCAACTTGTTTTTTGAACTATTTGGGACAGATTCCTAGAAATTCCTTGCGGATGTTGCAACTGAGTCGGCAAAGGCACAAAGTCTCATTATTATGCTTTAATTAAGCTTTCTTATCCTTTGTTTATATTCGCAGATGGTCAAATGCTTTGTTTGTGTGTAGCGTTACTTAGCATGTGCGCGAAGTTAAAATTATGAATCAGTTACGTAGCTACTTCCAGTGAGTGAACAGTGTTTCTTAAACTTGTGAAAATGGCTTCTAGACGTACATTTATTGTTAAAGAAAACTGATTTCGGATATAGAGATCTCCGGATATAGCGACGACATTAAAGTGGTCTCTCCGTCGTCGTTATAACCGAAATACACTGTAGTAATATTTTATTTATAGGCCATAATAGTTCCTGTTGTAATCTGTTCTTTTATGGATATATACTTGAACAAAATAATTTCGATGTTTCACATCTGCCAGGCTGCCTGAGCGACGGCTCACTTTATTTATGTAATGGCGCTTGCAGATGCTATAAGGATATACATTATAACGCAACCTTTGTCACCCTCTTCACGTAGTCTGGCTATTCGTGTATTACCTATTTTATATCGATAGGAGCAAAGCAAAGACTGGCCAGTAATATAATCACAATGTTTGATTACTTCCGTGACATTTGCTTTGAATTCTTGTAAACTGTCAGTGTTTTGTATACATCATTTATATATTGTTACCTAAATCTAGCTATTTAATTATAACGTTCTCTTTATATTCAATTTAATTATTGCGAGTGTTCTCTCAGACTTTTATCTAGAGCTTTGTGTTAATGCCTCAGTCTGATTTTTGCCCGTTTGGAAAAGGAAAGTCAGATAATGCATTTATCGCTGATACATCAGTTTTAGTATGTATTACTTTATTGTGTAATGCTAAATGTTTTAGAAAATATGTAGCAGGTATATTTGCTATCTACTATAAGCCTTCGTAAATATCTGTCTATGATGTTATAGAGTTCTGATACATTTTAATATTATTAGATTAGAGAATATGTACATACGTGCAAATATTTTGCACCGATAGCAAATGATTTTTGAATGAAATTTTAAAATATCCGGAGACACGTTAGTGTCTCGCGCCAAGTACACATTCAACATATCGCGTGAGACAACGTGTCTCTATTCTCTGATCATTTACTTATCTTTCGTCATTAGAAAGAAAAATAATCTTCATAGTGGTGTATCAAACACTAAATATCTGTTAACATGTGAACTCGGCATTTTCAAGAGATTTGGCGAGAGAATTTAAAGTTGGGGATACTTACAGAATACTTACATTTAATTGTTAAGACACAAAGGCTGCCAAGCTCACAAGGGAACCGCAAAAGCTGACATTCTGTCAAAACTTCAGTGACAAAGACACACTTAGATGAATTATCTATACCAATAAATAAAATTGGAGTGTCTGTTTGTAATATCAAAATAATAGGCTTTTTTCATGCTCACACCGTTATTTGCACTATACATATGCCTAAAAACCACTTCATATTTTTTTGTCTGTCTGTCTGTTTGTCCGTCTGTTTGTTCCGGGTAATCTTCAAAACGGCTGGACCGATTTCAAAAAATCTTTCACCAATGGAAATTATAGCTATCAGCGTATCAGCGTAAACTAGGCTATATTTTATCCTGGTATTCCCACGGGAACGGGAACTACGCGAGTAAAACGACTAAAACCGAAGTGAAGCGAGGGCGGGTTGCTAGTAATTAACTATTTCCATATGTTTTTAATAATAAATACAGTTGAATTCTAATTTATATTCCTTTATAAATGCTTTTTACGCACAAAAAGCCTTGCTATTTATTAAGAGTAAAATAATCGAATTATCTTGTTTTTAGTCTATTTACGTCCCAGCCATGAGCCTCCTTCAGATGAAGAAAATTAGCCTACTGAAGCAAGCAGGTCAGACAGATAGCGTATTATTTTAAGTTTTCATTATCTTAGTGATATTATCTGCTTTTATCCCTTAATCGTTTTTCAATGCCTATGGACAAGGAAGGATCGATGATCTTTGTAGTCTTGCTCAGTCTAGGTATAGAAAATCAAACGCATATGTATATTTTTTCAGCAAAAACAGTTGGGGGATATGGAAGGAGAAGTTAAAGAAATTCAAATGGAATTAGCTGCAATAAAGCAGAATCGTTTGGATTTAGGTCCACACAAAAGAGGACACGTTGTAACTGTAAGTACAGTGATTGACGTAGTATATATTTTTGATATCATTAATTGCCCGGTATTCCGACAATTGCTTTGCATGGCAATGTTGAACTATCGAATTTTTCAGATTATAGAGTAGGTACTCTGCCTAAGACCCCTTAGACCCTTACTCTGCCTAAGACCAACCCCACCCTCCAGATTTTTTACACAAGGTTACCTTGTAATCCGACAGGTACGTATCTATACCAATAAATAAAATTGGAGTGTCTGTTTGTAATGTCAAAATAATAGGCTTTTTTCATGCTCACACGGTTATTTGCACGACACCTATGCCTAAAATAGCAATTAAAAATTTTTTGTCTGTCTGTCTGTTTGTTCCGGGTAATCTTCAAAACGGCTGGACCGATTTCAAAAATTCTTTCACCAATGGAAAGCTATAATATCAGGGCGTAAACTAGGCTATATTTTATCCCAGTATTCCCACGGGAACGGGAACTACGCGGGTAAAACGACTATAACCTATAACCGAAGCGAAGCGAGGGCGGATTGCTAGTACGTCATATAATTATGTAATTGGAAAAACGATACACCATTTTACTACATTTACTTATGATGTACGAAAAATTATCTCTCTGTTATATAACAGACTGTCCGTGTGGTGACTGGGTCAGAATACAATTCACCACTCTTCATCTTGCCCGTGGATGATGTAAAAGACGACTATGGGATACAATACGCATATAACATCTATGCAAGAGAAGGAAAATTCGAAACAGAACCCAATATTTGATACCCCAGCTACTGATATTTTTGCTGAATCCCATCTACAATTTTAAAAAAAAGTTAATCTTGCACTGAAGGATAATTATTAAATTTAGTTTCCTTATTTATCTTTTTGTACTTTAATTAACTTATTATTTTTCTAAATATTTCTTTAATATTCCTTTTTTAACTTAGCTTTAAGGTTTTATTATGTTTTGTGTCTTTGTTTCATTTTCGGACCAAATAGTCCGTGTTGCTCCTTGTAGTTTTTTTTTTGTACCTACTATCTTTTGTTAAGCCATGGATAGAGGTGCTGGTTATATATACGTTACTTTAATTATATCAGTATAATAAGTTTAATACTGTAATATATAACTGTTTTTTGTCCCTAATAAATAAATAAATATCAACCATTTTTTTTACTACATTGTATGCTTGTGTATTTTTCGTTGGTAATCCTAAAATAAATAAATAAATATATTGACAAATTTCATGCAATTAATGCTACTCGGGAATGACCCATGAATATACAAATTGGAATCGAAATTTGCACGTTAAAGTGGGTGTGGAAACTATCGTCACATCAAGCATCGTAATCCTTGAAAGCACGATCTTTTCTTAAATGTATAATAATCAATTTTTTTGCAGCCACTTAAAGAGGTGGTCTCTGAATGTTTAAAGACTGAAACCCAAATAGTAACGCATGGAGACAAATTTAGCATGTTGTCGGAGGTACTTACACGAGTCATTAAAATGTAGTTAAATCTGTAGTGTACATATATAGTCTAAAAATATGATATCATCTCATCTAAGCCCACATAAAGTTTGACTATTGACCTCACAATAAGAGGGAGTTGGATCTACTATGCCGCGCTTGTCAGACGTATTGGCATAGGGCATGTTGAGGTTTTTTTATTGTATACATTTTTTCTGCATAACGTCCATTAATTGTATTTTATAACACACGAGCAGTAGAGACAGTAGTGAATTGTATTCTTACTCCGTCACCAGATGAAAATATGATATACATAATACCTGCGTAAAGTATAATTTTGGACCATCCCTAGGACTCTATAGTAATCATTCATATTAACTACTAGATTAAATAAATTTTGACACGCCATATAAGTTAATCACGTACGTTTCAGATTTCCAAACTCCAGGAAGACTTAAATAGTGCCAGAAATGAAGTAAATGAAGAGCGATTTCAAAAAGAAAAGTATGAATTAAAGCTTATAGAATTGGAAAAGAAAATTAATAGCATCTGTAGTAACGAATTAGTCCCTAAGTTAAAGGCACGTAATCAATTATAATTAGTTAATCACATTCAATATTAATTAGATAATAACACTACGATTTGAATAGTTAAAGGTAATTGTGTGACTAGATCCAGGCCAAAGTCAATAGGTATATATGAATTGAAGAAGACGAAGAAGTACCATTATTCATATTGCACGGTTTTACTATATAAATGCTTCGTACATATTTAGAGTAGTATCTATTAATGTGAAACGTCTATAGGCGACGGTGAACCTGATCTTTGGCATGGCGTAAACAGCTCGTGGCGTTACGACGTCACGCTATACGAAGGAATATGCGAGGGTAAACCTGATTGTTGTAGCGTGGCGTTAACGCCACGCTATATATATATGTACATACGTAGTCTATACGTAGTAGAGTGTGAGTGAGACGAAGCGACGCGATGATGTGCGCAAGCGCCTGTGTGTTATCTCTCTCGCCGCACTGAGCTCGCATCCCTAGTGTGTAATAATGAAAGTAAATGTTTATTGAATAAAAATCATCATTGTCTAGAAAAAAATAGTAATATTTTACGCTCTATTAGTTTTTGTCGTAATCTGTTCTTTTATGTATATGTATATATACTTGTACAGAATAATTTCGATGTTTCACATCTGCCAGGCGTCCAGAGCAACGGCTCCCATTTTTGGGTTTAATGTTGTTATTTAACACTAATAAATTACAATATCAACCTAACCAACTAAGGGGCATAATATGCATATAATATCTGTAATATGTGCAAGGCAAGGACACCTCGAAAGAAAACCGTATACCAACACGTTCGACCAGCGTGTATAGTAGGTAAATTTTCATCCCATAGTGTAGGAGGCCCGAACCCAATAGTGAGAATTGAATGGGCTGAGATGATGACGTAAAGTATATTAATAAAACATGCAATGACCATTTTCATATTGAATTATATTCATACGGTTAACACTTAAGAAGACCTTTCAAATCTTTCAAACACATTGGCTTCTTCTTAAGCTTATGATAAAAATTTGCCTGCGTCTGGCACCAGATCTGTCTATGAATGTTTTATAATGTAGCAGCAACACGTTGATGATGACTGGTAACTGTCTTGTATCATTTATTCAATTCATGTCTTGATTATAACAGGATTCACGACAGGATTTCGACGAAGAATCTGCTTCTTTGAAGATACAAATTAGAAATATGAAAGAAGAAGCAGAAGAATTAAAAATAACTCTTACAGAGAATACTGAACAATTACAAGAATACCGAGCTAAGGTATTGTACCGAGTAAATTATCTCATCATCATCATAATCATTTCAGATAATATACGTCCCACTCAATACGTCCCACTCAAAAAAAGGGCAGACAGAATTTGCCTTGTGCAGCCTTGGTGAGCGACTAGAATGCACGACTCTCAGCGGGATAGCTCTCCAATCGCTCGCCAATTCTTGCAACATATTCCGCCTTGCCTTTAGTAGTAGCTTTCTTACTAAATATAGAAACAACATTAAATTACCGTTTCACCTTTTTTTTCATTACAAACGTTGGCAAAGGAGCAAACAGTACACATGATGGTAAGTGTTGCTGCCGCTCATGGACCTTTGCAAAGCCGCTACCTACCGCGATGAAAGTGAAGGGAATGTAAATACGTGCAGTGAGCTTCGGTGATATTAAAGGTGTCACTAAAACCCACCACACGCAAACACCCTCAGAAAGTTGGGCTGCCGGCTCTCTCGCTCATCGAATGAAGCGCGTAACAAAGTGCTAGTATTTGGACGTCGATTTTCTGCAAGAGTGTGGTTAGTACCACATTCCGGGGTAGTCCCCGGACGGACCGGCCCGCGGCTGTAGATAGATAACTATCAACAGTGTGGTCCTACTACAAATAGGAGCCTCCTGCATAATAGGAGGCTCCTCCATAATAGGAGGTAAATTGACTTACTTACACCACACTGGTGAGACGTGTTGGTATAGGATACCGTTTTGAGTTTTCCTTCTCTTGGTAGATCCTAGAACCTAACTCAGCTTCAGTTAATACAGGTTTTTATTTCGAGATTTTGTCATTTGAACTGCAATATCTTTGCATGGGTTTTTGTTGTGAAGGGGCTTTTCAGTCTATCAGCACACAAAACGGATTTTATCGCATTCCCTTTTCATCGTTCTGCATCCGCCCATTTTTTTTTTTTGGGTGTGGGTTACGTTCGGCGCACTCCTCGCAACGCTCCGTCCGGGACGACAGAGGGGCGTAAGCACGCACACCCGTAACCCACCCGTGACACGTCGCCTTCGTCGTTGGACCGACCACCGGAGCAGGGTGACTTAACATCAGTTGTCGGCCCGACGGAATACCTCCTTTAGGGGTACCCTCCCATCGACCGACGTGACCATGACCAGCGCTGAAAACTCAAAACTTGTATAAATAGAACCGCGATAAAATTTGACAAGTACTTTATTTCTTTCCGTGTGGTTACGGACTAAGAATACATTTCACTTTTCATCACCGCCCTCTCACTTTTTAATTTAACTCTTTTGAGATTAAGGGATTAAATATGCATGTAACATCTGTGCAAGAGAAGGATACCTCGAATCAAAACCCTACACTGATACGTCTAACGAAGGAGGAGGAGGCTTGAGCCCAACAGTGAGATGTATAGTGTATGAGCTGAAACGATAAATGATGATAATGAATATTATTTCATAGGTTTACAATTTATTTTAAATTAAATTACAGTATTTACAAGCTCAGCAACAAGTAGAAGAGCTCAAGCGTCAGCTCGACGTCATCGAATTCGATAATAAGCAAGTATCTGATCAAATTCAGATAGAAATACAAAAAATAAAAGTAAGCTTTTATGTCTTTGATTAATCAAACCAAAGTATAAAAATCAAACTTTGTTTAGTTCAGTTATGTATATTTCACTAAGTGCTCCAACAGGCTTGGTTCTGTTAATAAACTTGTTGATTCTAAGAATATGTAACCATATTCTAAGTTAGCAGTGGTAATACTTTACTAAATCATTTTGACCCTGTCGCCATAGTTTATAGCTCATAGCTATCTGGCATGTAGATGTAGACAAAAATTAAAAATATAAGTCAAACTTTTCAGTAGTTACAATATATTTGCTTAATTCCTAAATAGACTACGAATGAGGTTTGGTAGACCTTTAAATTACTTGCGGGTTAAAAGCACTGACCTAGGCCTACTCTACCTGATGCCGTTTGCTCAACAATTACATTCCCAAGGAGGATTGACGTCAGACAGGCGGCCGGCCATAAAACTGTTTTTGCGAATAACTTTCCTAATATGTACGAGGTAAAAGGAATGTATATTGCTCCCCTAGTAATTATTGACCTTCATGTTTCTATTGGTTACAATGTATATAAAAATATAGGCAAGCATTGCTGAGGGCACCCTTTTCAATAAATACTTATTGCAAAAGCTTCGTCAATCTAGTGACAATGTACAGATGCCATCAACTTCGATCCAACAAGAAGAAAACTTGTTCAATTGTTCAGTTAAAAAGGCTCCTAAAAGAAGTCGTTGTCAACTGTGTGCTAAAACTGACAATAAAACACCCTTGATCTGTGTAGATTGTAAGAAATTCGTATGTGAAAAGCATTCTAACACAGTTGTTCTATGTGGTATACATATAGGTATAATAGGATTTAATTTCATTTCCTATTTTTTTATTTACTGCTCAGCCATTTTTTATAAAAATATCTAACAACAGTATATATTCTTTTATATTAGAAGTATAAAATCATAATTTATATAAAAATAGACGTAATATTTCTGTAGAAATAAATATATGTCAAATAAATCCATTAAACAATTTATCTATATTTTTTGTAAATTTTTCAGTATAATTCTACTTTTTGATCAAATCCGACCCAAAGCAATGTTTGTAAAAGTAAAGGCCTTATGAAGGTTAAGAGTAGTATTAATAAGAGCAGGATGATGATGAGACTTACTTCATAAATAAATATTGCTCTCCGATTTTAAATAGTTTGACAGCCTATTTATCTAACGCTTTAAAGATAGGCCTTGCAAAATTTCAACAGTTTTTTGGCGTTATGCCTGAACATACCTACATATAGACAAGGAAATAAAAATTTAAAAGCGTTATTTATTTGGCATGGTTAAATCACGCAACGGAAGTTATTTTTTTCTTAAATCTTTTGTACATTTTAAATTCTTAATAATTTTGATATATGTTTAAATAGTTAAGATTGCAAGGTCAGGCACATTCCTGATTCATAATTTTAATGCTTTTAGTTTGCTAGTTCTATTCAGGTTGTAAACAATTTTAATTTAAAAAATATACCTAATAGTAATGAATACGATAAGAACTTTGATGTTGTCTTGCTGTCTTCGTTTAGGGTCCGATGTTCTCTTAACATACGCTAAAATTCTTTTTTGCTTGCATTTATATTCTTTGATTCATTATTAAGCAATCCATGTGAGATCACAAGTACAGATCTCGGTTCGCATAGAAAATGTTATGGACCTTTTCTGGCTTTTCTGGCGTCATTTTCAATACAATGAAGTCTAGAATCGTGCTTGGTAGATAGCATGCGAATGCTTTTTATCACGTTATTCTAAATTTGTAACATATGGCTCTGTTATTTCAACAATGACAATAATTTTCATTTAAATAGTAATGTATGGTGTTAGTATAGTGTAAACGCTTCATTTAGTTTAAGAAAACATATTTTAGTTCATATTAGTTTACAGAACGTTTAATATTAATAAGATATAAATATAAGAAGACTAAGAGCTTTAGCTTTTCGTGTGGTGACGAAGAATACAATTCAACACTTCCTATCTTGCCCGTGGAAGTCGTAAAAAACAACTAAGAGATATAATATGCATATAACATCTATGGAAGAGAAACAAAACTTGAAACAAAACTCTGTACCGACCTGTCTGACCAGCATGAACCGGCTGTAGAACTTTTACTGATTGACGCCTGGATGATAATCTGAAAAAAAATCAATAACTACTAATAAAAACTACACTCATTTGCAAAAAAAACGGGCACCTAAGCAATGAACCATTTCAAATGTTAATATTTCTTTGTTTGATAATTATAGGTAGTTTTATCCACACAATTTGCTAAATTAATAAGAAAATAATCGTTTTCATCAGTATTTCATAAAATTTAGATACAATTTATGGGAAATAATGCTAAACCTCGCTAGTAGTGTATATTCGCTAGTAGTGCATATGCTCATGAAGTAAAAATAAAAAAGTTTTTTTGTTTGTTTTTCTTTAATAAAGTAAAAGCAGATAAATGTTTAGTATCGAGTGTGACCCCCTCTAGCTAAAATCACAGCTTGAATTCGTCTGGGCATGCTAGCGAGTATATCCCGGATACTTGCTTGCGGAATACGTTCCCACTCCGCAGTAATCACATTCTTCAGCTCTCTGATGGTCTGCGGAGCCGGGTGTACTGATCTCACACGCCGTTTCAGAACGTCCCAGACATGCTCTATGGGATTGAGGTCGGGACTTCGAGCTGGCCAATCCAAACGACGAATGCCGACCTCTTGCACATACGCATTAACATCGCGGGATCGGTGGGCGCGAGCATTGTCGTCCATAAAAATCGAGTCTTCACCTAGAGCGGCCAATGCGGGTTGTGCATGAGAAATTAGAACTTCCGTTATGTATCGATGCCCAGTCAGTGAGCCGTTTTCAATGAAGACTAACTCTGTACGATCCATTGAATTTATTCCTGTCCAAAACATAACAGAGCCCCCACCATAAGGTGTGATTTCTTCGAAACATGCCTCTGCAAAGCGTTCTCCTTGTCTTCTTAGCACTCGCCGACGTCGATCTTCACCGAACAGAGATATCCTGGCTTCATCAGAGAACAAAACCCTATTCCAATCGTCTTGAGTCCATGATTCACAATCTAGCGAACCTAAGCCTGTGAACTCTGTGCTCACGGAGTAATTTGGGGCCGCGGGCCGGGCGGTGACTGCGTATATTGGCAGCGAGAAGCCTCCTCCTGACCGTCCATAGACTAATATGCACATTTCTTACTTCTTGGAGGTTGTTCTTAAGATCCACATACGAAGATTTGCGATTTCTCAATGCGCGACTCACAAGAAAACGATCATCCCGTGGTTGGGTACATGGTTTTCTTCCAGAACCAGGCCTTCTCTCGACGGAACCAGTCTCCTGATATCGCTGCCAGGTCCTTTGGACTGTCGAGCGACTAACATTTAGCCTCCTAGCCACGAAACATTGGCTGCAACCCTCTTCAAGCAGCGCGATAATTTTGGTAGCTTTTACCACTTTATCTACCATTTTTGATACAGCCAAACAGCATTAAATAAAGCTTTGACAGTCAAGGATATGAAATTAATCGATAAAAATTGAATAAAAGTTATGAAAGTCGATGTTAACTTCTGGAACTTCGCGCCAAAAATGTAGGATAAAAAGGGGTTTTCTGTAAAAATGAACATCAAATGAAAAATTGAATTTAGAACGTACTTTTTTAAATACCACAGCATTTTTAAAACCGGCCAGTAACGTGTACAAACGATTGAAACCTTTTTGGTATTGTATCTTTTTAAATATGAATGAAAATCAAAACCGCCCGTTTTTTTTGCAAATGAGTTTATTATAAAACTCTTAATATAAAATATAAATACGTATAAGAATTTGTATTTTCTTGCTTATAATAGAAGGAAATCTCGAAATAAAACCCTATACCAACCTGTCTGACCAGCATGTTATAGTAAGGTCAATTTTCCTCCTATTGTGGAGGAGGCTCGAGCCCGGCAGTGGGACGTGTATGAGCCGAAATGATGAATGAAATAAAAATAGTAGGTAAATACGTATACTTGCATAGATGCAGTTTCAAGAAAAACTACAAGAGCTTGCGCCTTTACCAGATTTATTAAAAGGTGCTCAGTTGCAACTACAGGAAGCCAAACAACTACAGAGATTAGCTGAAGACAACTCTCATCATCTTTCAAATGAATTACATCGAGTAAAAGAAAAAGTCTGTATTTCATTTTATTCTACGTTGTCATTATATAGTGTCCAACTAGTTACTAATAATCAATGGGTCTCGTTGCCGAAGTTTTCTGTTTGTTAAAATCTGGCCTTTTCGAAATAATACCATATTCTCACAGAGAAACCACGTCTGAGTAGTAGCAATTTGCTACTATGCTTTGTTCGGTGTAAGAAGAAGCCATAGGCCCAAACGCCAACGTAAGGTAGAAAGACTTATTTGGCTGCGCCTATGATATATTACAGAGGCGACAGTTATCGCTTACCATTAAGTATGCTGGTTGCTCATTGGTCACCGAAAGCAATAAAATAAATAATCGGCTATTAACAGACTTCTATGTGGTAATGAAGTAAGAAGACCAGCCCGCCATCGTGCCTGTGGGTGTCGTAAAAGACGAGTAAAATACGAGATCATCATCTCTGCGGACAAGCGTTGTATTACTAGGATCCCTCCTATTGTGGATGAGACGAGTCTCATCTCACAATGTCCTACTGCTTGGCTCGAGAGCCAAGCAGTAGGACATTGTGAGATGGACGATGGTAATGAATGATTCTACTATCATGCTAGAGTTTTAAGAATAATCTTTGTCACGCGCTAGTTTATTAACATCGTGTTCTGTATGTGTGCAATTGTCCATTAATACTTGCTATAAATATGTTTGAAAACGTAGTGTGAAAATATATGTATATTAAAACTATTTAAAATCTATTAAAATAAAATAAATGAATCAATTAGAATTGTAATAAATAATGCAAAGTAGTTATTACGAATAGCGCCTACACAAAATATTCTTTAATAAAAGTTTATTTGTAGCTGGTTATTGCCGTTAACAATTTGAATCAAGAACAAACTGAGAGAAATAGGCTCAACCAAGAGAATAAATCCTTAAAAATGGGACTAGAAGAGAAAAACAGAGAGAACGAAGATCTCTTCAAGAACTTGGATGATAACAAGTAAATATGAACTTCTTTTACTCTTCTGCTTTAGCTAATATACGTCTTACTAGGCACGGCTTTCCTTAATAATGGAACGAAGAACATTCAAAATTCCTTCATTTGTGTGTCTGTTGAGCAATGCAAGGCATGTCTCGACGCGTACTTCGCGCTGGCGATCATTGAGTTCGTGGGGCACCCATTTGTCAAGCTTTCTTACCTTGCCAATTTGACGTAAATGGATCAATATTGTTTTGACGCTGACGTCGAAAACTGCTGCTAATACAGCCGTAGATTATGTATCATCGGCTTCTACAATCGCCTTCAATTCGTCATTGTCGACCAAAGTCTTCGGACGACCGCGAGGTTCATTTTTCAGGTCGAAATTTCCAGAACGGAAGCGAGTAAACCAATAACAGGCAGTGCGTTGGTTTGTAGTGTTAGCTCCGTAAACGTCGTTGATGTTGCGTGCCGCTTGTGCCGCGTTGCTGCCACGACGATACTCATATTCCATAATTACTCGAATTTTTAACGTATCCATGATGACGAAAAAGATTGAAATGCGATGAAAACGTAACACTAATCAATAAATAACTACTTTTGGAAAATGAATTCCATGTTTTAAAATAAAATTAATTTGAAATTAGAATTCTTAACCAAACAAAAATTATTTTGATTTGAAATGGCCAGTACTGCAGAACGGCAATTACATAGATAAAGACCTATTATATACATCTATATATATATATATATATAGGAGAGGCGGGTCTTGCGAGCGATATATTGACTCATCACCATATCTCTGGAACCATAAGGCGCACAGACTTGAAATTTGCCAGAAATATTCTTTTCGTCGAGTAGAGGTCAGCTAAGAACGGATTTTACGAAATTCCACCTGCAAGGGGTGTTGCGGGGCTTTAACAATTAGTGTTGCCCAAATGCAAGACCAAGACGAGACGTGGACCAGTCTTGGTCTTGGTCTTGCAACAGCGCCCCTGGTCTCGTCTTGGTCTTGGTATTGCACACTCGAGTCTTGGTCTTGGTCTTGGTATTGCAGCAAGAGTCTCGCAAAGTCTTGCAAGTCTTGCAGTTGGAATAACGTAACAGTCATTTATCATGACAATGAAAAATCCAACTAAATTAATCAAATATCATCCTATCTTATCTATCCATCTGCTAGCCTATAGTCCACTATTGAATATAACCCTTACCACTACCACTTCATCCGATTTATAATAAGTAGGTACTAGTATAGATAATAATAGTTTTTAATAGGTAATATACCATATGAAGAGGGTCACCAAATGTATGATATTCGTCGTCATCGTCACAGCTCACTGCTGGGCTTAAGCTTCCTTCCAGTAAGAGGAAAATTGATCTACTATACCACGCTCGTCAGACATGTTGTTATAGGGTTTTATTTCTAGTTTCACTTCTTTTGCATATATGTTATATACACAGGATGTATCAGGTTATGGGGCAACTGTTCGAGTATGTTGTAGTTCAACGGTCATAGATCATAATTAGAATATATATTACACAAAAACAATATAAAATAAAAGTTATAGTGATTACAAAAATGTGTGTCTCAGAGTTTATGCCTTAAATTTTACGCATTATGTAGGTATGTAAAGACAGGATATATGTAAGCATGTAAAACTTCGACAGCATAAATAGGTATTAGATTTGCGCGAACCTTTCAATGGTTACGTAGGTACAAAGGCGATTCATCAACGGTCATCAGCCGATCAGCTGCTTTATGTTAAAGCGAAGTTTGTCTTGCTTATGGGGCATTCTTTTACAAATCGTACACCTTTTTTGACTTGGCAATTTTGATTGGTCCCAAAATTTTTTTTTTAAAGTCTATACTGCAAATAAACACACGAATACGAGGTTTTTGATTAAATTTTTTTTTCTCGAAAATATGACCATTGTGAATTTCAGTGCTTCACCCAATTCTGTTACATGTAAAATTCATTATCTCTGGTTCTATTAATGATATCGTTTATTTATTTTCTCACTCCTAAACTAGTAACGGCCCCATCTTTCTGAAAGAAGGCTTTTATAGCTAAAAAAATTACGAATACGATAGTAAATCGATTTCGTTGTGGTTAACATTATGATAATATTATTTAAACAATTAAATTGTTATTATTTCCAAGGTACTCAAGTTGGAGAAGTACAATATTCACGTGACTGAAAGCTGATATTACTACCTTTTAAATGGAAAAAAAAAAATCAACAATATCATTAATAGAACCAGAAATAATGAATTTTACATGTAACATAATTGGATGAGCACTGAAATTCACAATGGTCATATTTTCGAGAAAAAAAATTTTGAACAATATCCTCGTATACGTGTCTGTTAATATACAATAAGAGTTTCGTAAAATAAATTTGAGGAGGTTTGGAGAGGTAGATTTTTTTTTGCGTACAAAACCGGACGATTTGTAAAAGAATGTCCCTTATGCAAACGTAATCATTGATTTATTCAAATTCTAATGAACATTTAACAAAATACGAATATGTTGCAGATTAATATACTTGCTTTATACATTTCAATCAAATTTACACGAAAAAACGATGACAAAATTGAAAACTTACATGTCTCTCAATTCCTTAATGAATCGATATTTTTATTTCAATTTTTTTCATGGGTTCCTAACACCATTGCCTCGGTCCAATTTGATACGACATCTACGGGCAAGAGAGTGGTGAATTGTATTCGTACTCTGTCCCTACACGGACATTTATGTAGATTAATTGTAGGCATATTTCTATGTCCAACAGTGAACGTCGTTGGGCTAATGAATAAACGGATATATAAATATGTATAATGGGCTAGAGCACTATCGTGATTACGGCATTTTGTCCTTAAGCTTTTCCGAAGATTAATTCTGAAAAGCCAACACCAACATTGGGAGTCGATTGGCCAATAGATGGATATCTCAAGACTGATTTGACTTGTTGTGTAGTGACGGATTAAGAATACAATTCATCACCCCCTATTTTACCCGCGACTGCGAACCCATGACTAAGGGCTATAATATATAACATCGGTGCAAGAGAAGGAAAACGACATGAAAATCTATAACAACACGGCCGATCACCGTGACGATTTCCCTCCGGCCACGGCCGATTTCCCTCCTATTATGTAGAAGACACGAGCTCAACCGTATATAAGCTGAAATGGTGATTTGAATTAAATGCAAGACCGCGAGATCTTGCAGGCTCAGTTTTGGTCTTGCTCAAGTCTTGCAGGGCCAGTCTTGGTCTTGGTTTTGCAAAATTAAGCGGTCTTGATCTTGGTCTCGGTCTCGCATTTCTCGCAAGACCAAGACCAAGATCGCAAGACCAAGACTTTTTTGGGCAACACTATTAACAATAATATACATATAAAGGAACAGCGTGAGCCGAAACTACTGAAGCTAGAAAAATGAAATTCGGACCGTAGTTTCATTTCGTGACGTAGGTACCCACTAAGAAAAGATTTTTTGAAAGAAAATAAAATCTTTAGGTACTGTCTTCAAATTAAGCACAAATACGATTTAATAAAAATAAATAAACACGTGTTTCAGCATTTGTCCATTTTCATCCTCGAAGGGTGTAAAATAGGTAGAAAGATGTCAGTTTACTGACTTATTACAGAGCCGAAACTACTGAAGCCAGAAACATGAACTTTTGACATTAGTTTTTTTGCGTGACGTAGAAACCCTTTAAGAAAGGATTTTCTTGAAATTCAACCCTTAGGGGGTAAACTGCAGTAACAAAGTTTGTATAAGGAGTAAAAAAATCTACATCGATTTTCTTCAAATTCTTCACAAATATGTACTATTTAAAAAAAATAAATGAACACGAGTTTCAGCATTTCTTTATTTTCAACCTCTAAGGGTGTAAATTATATATACAGTGTATTTCGGTTATAACGACGGCGGAGGGAGCACTTTAATATCGTCGCTATATCCGGAGGTCTCTATATCCGGAGTTCTCTATATCCGAAATCATTTTCACAAGTTTAAGAAACACTGTTCACTCACTGGAAATAGCTACGTAACTGATTCATAATTTTAACTTCGCGCACATGCTAAGTAACGCTACATACAAACAAAGCATTTGACCATCTGCGAATTTAAACAAAGGATAACCCTACACACAAAGCATTTGACCATTTGCGAATATAAACAAAGGATAAGAAAGCTTAATAGTTAAAGCTTATGAATGAGACTTTGTGCCTTTGCCGACTCAGTCGCAACATCCGCAAGGAATTTCCAGGAATCTGTCCCAAATAGTTCATTAAAACAAGTTGGTATACCCGAATTAGGCGTTATATCCGGAGTCGCTATTATCGAATGAATTTCCTACGAGAGTATACTTTAAATTCTAGGGACGCAAGTTCGACGTCGCTATAACCGAAAAGTCGTTACAACCGAGGTCGTTATTAATGAAATCCACTGTATATAAGATTAATAACTCTTTCAGATTTCCTAGAAAAAAGTTCATCATATATTTACTCTCCAGATGTCCTAAAAACAACTCCCATAGAAAAAAGATCGATAGATCGATTAATTGGAAATCGATCCTTCAGACCACGATTTTCTTGTGAATCTATTCTTTGGATGACGATTCAAATCGATTTAAGAATCGATCTTTTTCAGAAAGATCGGCCATTACTAGAATGAGCCGCGCGCACAGAGAGCGATCCGATGATATTTTTTGTAGACAATTATATGCTCTGCAAAATAACTACAACTGTTGTAGTACATTGTTTTGTTCTATAATCAATAGTTCCTGAGATTAGCGCGTTCAAACAAACAAACTCTTTAGCTTTATAATATTATATATTACATATTAATCAATCCGTGTGGTGACGTAGTAGGTACAGTTCACTATCCCCTCTCTCACCCGTGTCGTAAAAGACGACTAAGGGATACGATATGCAAATAATATCTATGCAAGAGAAGGAAAACTCGACACAAAACCCTATGCAAACACGTCTGACTAGCGCGGTATAGTAGGTCAATTGCCCTTCCATTGTGGAGGAGGCCCGAGCCCAACGGTAGGACTTATATGGGTCGAGATGATGATTATTACTAACGATGACTTTTTGATATTCTCAACTGGTCTACTGCCTGGATGGGCAGTAGAACAGTTGAACACTACAATTGAATCAACAGTCAGGGAGCGTGACGCCATAATATGCGTTTAGACCTCGTCTGCTTATTAGCATGCTGAACTAGCGATACTACATCGGTCTATGAAACGATAACTATAGAACACGGAGGATTCACTGTTGCAATCGCAAATAGGGCCACGTAGTCTAAGATGATGGCTATTACACTTGTCACTTGGAACGGTTGGATGCAGTCGTCTCAGGATTGCTTGATGTTACAATCTTATGAAGAGCACCTTACAGCCAGTTGTGGATGTTGATATGTTATTAGACGTATGGATAATCTTATCATTAATAATGTCAGTATAAGTTTAGAAGTGAACATAGATAAACACTAACAACAGTATTAAGAATAAAGATTTCGATCAAAATAATCAATCATATTCGCTTCCATTTACTATTCTATTGAGTTTTAGACCATCAATGACATAAGCTGTCAACGAAAATGGCCACTAAAACCATCGTAGGTACATTGCATACAACGGATCTTCGTAACTATAATATTTAAGTATTATATCGCAGTCCTGGGCTGTAATCCTAATTTCTGTTACTTTATAGTCAACGTTTTGGGAATATATCATAGGTAGGGTAGGTACCTATGTTGTATCTGGGTAGAAAATTACTTATAATGATGCAAATTGTAGTGTTTAAAGTTGACTATAATCTAATTTATAACACGGGAATTGTATGTTTTGCAAACCAACTGTATAAAGCGTTTGAAAAATCAGTCTTAATACCATTGGAATAAACTGGGTATTACAATATAAAAATAAATACAATATCGCTGTATGTATTAAGATAATTTTAGGTTTCATTAATATAAATCATTGCCTAAAGTAATTTATATCAAATTAGGTATCGTAACTGTAAATAGGAAAAATATAATTATTACGGTATCCATACT
The DNA here is from genome assembly GCA_032191425.1 of Lymantria dispar. NCBI lineage: Eukaryota > Metazoa > Arthropoda > Insecta > Lepidoptera > Erebidae > Lymantria > Lymantria dispar. Next base: position 18,335,633 of record CM063440.1, read on the forward strand.
AATATTATAAATGCGAAAGTAAGGATGTTTGTTTGTTTGTTTGTTTGTAACGCTTTCACGTTTAAACCACCGAACCGATTTCAAAAATTCTTTCACCAGTGGAAAGCTATAATATCAGGGAGTAACATAGGCTATATTTTATCCCGGTATTCCCATAGGAACGGGAACTATGCCGCGGGTAAAGCGCCTGAAACCGAAGCGAAGCGAGGGCGGGTTGCTAGTAATGAATATTTTATCAGTTAGCGACCTCATGTGACTTTGCATGATTATTGAATTATATTCTTCTTTATATATTTAAATCTTCTGTTCGTGTGTTTGTAATTTTGATGTTTTTTTGTGGCTGTTCCGATGGATATGAGAATGGTTTTAGCTTAATAATTGGAACTGGTAGGTGGGGCTGTGATCGATTTCAAGGAGAATTCCTTTCACTATTTTTTTAGATTTGAACAGAAAAATCCCTGTTGGGTCAACTAGTGCCAACCTTTATATAATAATTATAAAGGTTTTCTGTCAATGAGACGGGAAAGGAATAGGATAGTAAACTTCCAATTAGCAAAATTATCCTTAGACATATGTAAATAATAATTTAAGTATTTAGTGCTGCAGTTTAAAGTTGTATTTTTAGGGTTGCTTTCTCTAAAAGTCCCCAACGGCACTCTATTACAAAGCCTCAGTTCTCCATCTGTTAGTACGGGCGTGCGTCTGATAGTGGAATATGTCTGTGTTATGAACCGTAATAATTTATTAGAATATTGACTTAATATTTATTTCACTGTTATAAAATTCATCATTATCATTCAACCTTTCATTGTCCACTGTTACACGTAGACCTACCTCAGGCTAAAGCTGTGATAAATCACAAAATACGGTTCTGTGCATCCATCAACATCGAGTAACTTTCACCAGGTCGTCGCTGAATGACTTTGAGTTTAGTTATAAGATGGCTTACAATGAGAGATCACGTTTCCGTGCTATAAGTCATCACTGATACATGACATACATGAATCATAGACCTGTGCTCAGATACTGAAGTATGTTAGATGAAAAGATCTTCGAATTATAAAAATTGGTAGGTACGTGGTTACAACCACGTACCTACCAATTAACATATAATATTAATAACAATACCAATACAGAACCAGATGGTTCTGTTATCAAAATGGTTCCACAAGGGTCAATACTGGGGCCATTGCTGTTCCTCGTATACATTAAAGACTTACCCTATTATGTAAGGAACAATCAAAATATTGTGTTGTTCGAAAATGATACTTCTTTACTGTTTAAAATTAAAAGGCAAATGCTTAATTATGGAGCGTAATGCACTGTCTAACGTTGTTCATGGGTTTAACTCTAACAATTTAGTTCTTAATGAGACAAAACTAACTGTATTAAATTTACTACACTCAACGAGACACAAGTAGGAACCAATGTTCTAATGAATGGTGTGGCTCTGGACCTTGTGGAATCAACTATCTTTTTATGCATCACTATAGATGATAGACTCCAATGGGGACCTCATATTGAGAAACTGTCAGGTAGGCTCAGCGGCTTATGCGATAAAAAAAAATTCGCTCGGTAACCGATATTGAAACAGCCAAAATAGTTTATTTCGCTTACTTTCTTAATCTTATGTCATACGGTCTATTACTGTGGGGTTACTCCGCATTGAATAGAATTTTTATTTCTACAAAAAAAGGGCTGTAATTCGCCCCGCGATTCGTAATTTAGGCCCAACAGTGGATACTAAGAGAGAAATTTAACGAAGTGAACATTCTGATTGTTATATCTCAATATATATACATATACCAGCTGACCCGGCAAACTTCGTACCGCCTTTTTTACTAATTATTTTATTTTAGTATTTATCAGTTTGGTTTTAGTATTATCCGTGCGCTGACGGAGTAAGAATACAATTCACCAGCCGTGTGTGTCCTAAAAGACTACTAAGGGATATTATAATATGTATATAAAATCTATGCAAGATAAGGAAAACTCGGAACAAAACCCTATACCAACACGTCTCACCAGCGTGGTATAGTAGATCGATTTCCCTCCCATAGTGGAGGAGACTCGAGCCCAACGGTGGGACATGTATGGGTTGAGACGATGAAGATGATTTATCAGCCTCCTACAAATGGCGTAAAGTTGCCGAAGCTGGGGCGGTCTCGGGACTCAGCCTCAAACGTATCAATATAAAGGAATTATTGATAATCCAACTGAATTTAATTTACGGAAAGTGTCATATTTCCTTAGTCCGCAACTTTACACTATTTGTGGGAGGCTGATAAATCATCATCATCATCTCAGCCCATATACGTACAACTGTTGGGCTCGCACCTCCTACACTATGGGAGGGAAATCGACTTACCATACCACGCTGGTCAGACGTGTTAATATAGGGTTTTTTTTTCAAGTGTTTATTCTCTTGCGTAGATATTATATGCATATTATATTCCTTAGTCGTCTTTTACGACACCCCCGTTTGTTGAATTGTATTCTAGCTATTTAATATAGTGCCGCCTTTTTTATCGATTTCAATACCTTTTCTAATCTAGATCTATATGTAATTACGCCAAAAATGTCGAACCGACGGGACAAACTTCAAATGTTTGACAGGTAAGAACAGTTTGCATGGGAAAAAAAAAGTTGTTTTTAGTATTTCACTAGCAATTTTTTCATATTTTCTCACCATATAAATCTTCCCTGGACTTCCACAAATAATTCAAGACCAAAATTAGCCAAATCGGTCCAGCCGTTCTCTAGTTTTAGCGAGACTAACGAACAGCAATTCATTTTTATATATGACATGACAGACATGAATACATATGTATATATGATAATGATTGGCCATTTTTTATCATTTATCTTTCCGTGTGGTGACGGAGTAAGAATACCTGCATATAATATCAAGGCAAGTAAAGTTCGAAATAAAACCCTATATCAACACGTTTGACCAACGTGCTATAGTGGATCAATTTCCCTCCCACTCTGGATGAGGCTCAAGCCCAGCAGTGGGAGATATATGAGCTATGATTGTGATGATAATGATCATCTTTAGTTCATTACTTTTATGTTTATTAGTTATCTATTGCCTGTTATATCTTTATTTATAACTGTTTATATCATGGTCTGTCATTGTGCTATATTTTAAGTTAATAGAGTTCTATTAACTTGATCCAATATTGGTCCACTAAAGAGAAGGTGTCAAATAGTTCGAGAATGATACGATAGAGATAGATTGATTGTCTTTTTGGAGGAGGCTGAGAAGAAAATTTTTCTATTTATTTTTAACAGGTGTAAAATAACGAGGTTAGAAGAAAAATTATTGCATCAGGATGCCCTATTTAAGGAAAAAGCACTAGAATGTTCGCAGTTACTAAAAGACTTTGAAGAATTGAGAGACGAAAGCTCTAGATCTTTGGCTAGATGTAAAGATAGAGGGGACTCTATGCGACGATATTTACATACTCAAATATCAGAACTTGAAAGACAGTTAATTCAAAGCAGAGCTCAGTGCAGATCCTGTCAGAAGGAAAGGGATGAAGTATGTATTGTTATATTCTCTGCCTATATATTTAAAAAGTAATTATGTTCTTTATATATATGTTTACCTGTTATAATCCAATTTTGCCGTGTGGTAGCGGCTGCTAATATTACTAACCCTAACATTACTCGTGGATGTAATAGAGGACTAAGGGATTTATATCGACCTGGTATAACTCCATTTGATGTCGTCTCAACAATTACATTCCCTATAGGGTTGATGTCAGTCGGGCGGTAGTTCTTAAAACTATTGCAATATGTACGATGTAAGTGTACGTATTGTGTTGATCTCAAGTAATTGCGATAAGAGTAGGAATGAGTATTGTTTAATTGTTTAATTTACAAGATAGTGAAGATTTTTGTGGGACAAAACCATCTACACTTAATCCCTACTTCCTTACTAATATTATCAATTCAAAAGTAAGTTTGTTTGTTTGTTTGTTTCTTACGCTTTCACGCTTAAACCACTGAACCGATTTCAAAAATTCTTTTATAAATGGAAAACTATAATGTCAGGGAGTAACATAGGCTGTATTTTATCCCGGTATTTCCACGGGAACAGGAACTACGCAGGTAAGACGACCGAAACCGAAGCGAAGCGAGGGCTGGTTGCTAGTAATATCATAAAGAGGAAAAATGTGTGTGTGTGTGTGTGTGTATGTTGGTGATGAATAAACTCAAAAACTACTGGGCCGATTTTAAAAATTCTTTCGCCTTTGAAAAGCTACATTATCCCTGAGTAACATAGGCTATATTTTATTCCGGTAAGGTGACTGTAACAGAAGCGAAGCGATGGCAGGTGTCTAGTTCTTTATTTATAGCATAAAAATCATTACAAAACATGTTACTTATAGGAGAAAAATAATTAATGATATTTTTAAACAAAAAAGTGATTTGAAAATTATTATTTAGTGATTAATTCAAGTTAAGATGCAATAATTAAAGCATAGAATTTTTACACATTTTGATTTTACGGTATCAGTAAAAAACTTCCATCAATCTATTTATTACCTTTTGCCATTTTACTGGCGGACAAAGGCTTCTAGGCTTAAGCTTGACAAGTGATTTTGCAATCATTGTGTTTTAATGATCTCAAAAGAACGCTGCTGCCGATCTATTTGGTGCTTAAATAGCTAGTTTTTAATATAGCCACAATAAAATGAAGGGTGGTCATACATTGTAGACTCCATAATGGGAGTGCAATTGATTGTCCATACCACTCTGGTCATACGTGTTGGTATAGGATTTCAGTTCGAGTTTTTCTTCTCTTGTACAGTTGTTAATATCTGCTTGAACGACCTTCGCTCGGAATATTTTTGTTGTATTTTTGTCGAATTTATTTAGATATACCTATATTAATAAAAAATAAATAATGAAAATTATATAAAAAAATTACAAAAAGGGAATAATAATAACACCGAGATTCGAACCGACGCTGTCTAAATGTCACGTAATCCAAAATTAAAACCGCCCGTCTCCTCAACTGAGCTATCGTAACTCATGACGTTGACAACGAAATTTGAAATCATATTCTTTTAAAATTTAATGTCATTGTATTATTTTGCTAAAAACACGGACAAAACAACATTTTCTATAAATAAAACCTAGCTAGACCGATTTTTTGGACCCGAAACCTCTAGTATGCCAAGTTTCAACAAAATCGTTGGAGCCGTTTCCGAGATCCTGAATATATATATACAAGAATTGCTCGTTTAAATATACAAGATATGATTATTATATCCCTCAGTCGTCTCTTACGATAACCACGTGCAAGATGGGGTGTGCTAAACTATATTTAAACTCTGTCGCCGTTGGGTGACCAATATTAAAATAAGCAAAAATCTAATTCACCACTCATCATTTCGCTTTATAAATAAATCTACAGATTTGTAGCCACTGTAAGTGATGCGATATCTACTACATGAGTTAATATTTTAATTTAAATACTAATTATATTATGTCTTGATGGCCTAATTTAGTTGAGCACGAAGGGTTCCGTACCATTATCTATAAAAAGAGGCAAAAAAAAATCGCGTTTGTTGTATGGGAGCCCCCTTTTATTTTATTTTGTTTTTAATATTTGTTGTTATAGCGGCAACAGAAATACATAATTTGTAAATATTTTATCTGTCTAGCTATCGCGGTTCTTGTGATACAGCCTAGTCACAGACAAACGGACGGACAGACAGCGAAGTCTTAGTAATAGGGTCCCGTTTTTACCCTTTGGGTACAGAACCCTAAAAAAATGGGTGATGTTTATATGATGAAATACCATTGCAAATAATAATCTTCTTAATATATATAAATTACGTGTCACGTTGTTTGTCTCTGGACTCCTAAACTATTTAACCGATTTTAATCAAATTTGCACACCGTGTGCAGTTTGATCCAACTTGAAAGATAGGATAGCTTACATCTTAATTTATAGTCGCAATATTAGTTTATTGCAAATTATTTGTCTATTATTTGACATTCACAATTATCTGTTAACTCCAAAAGATTTTAACAGATGGCGATATCTGTTGACTGGATTGAGTAATTAATCAATAGATGGCGCTGCTATGTCAAACCTATAAACGTGGCATATACGATTTTAACTTGCTTTTTTACATAGATGCCATTTGTAAAAAAATATGACGACCTCCATGACAGATGTTCTCCTATAGTTCCACTTAAATAGTTTAATAAAATGTAATATAACAAAAACATTAGCCACAGCAATGCGTGGCCGGTTCTGCTAGTATATTATATATTTAAGTATAGGTAAATATATAGTTATGTATGGTGACGGATAAAAATACAAGTGACCACTATTTTGTCCGTGTATTGTTAAAGACGAACGCCGTTGCGAGGATAGCCTCTCCGCGGGTGCCCGGATTAAATCCCCGATCCGATCACCTGCAACCACGGTCCGGTCACCCGCAGCCACGCCATTTATTTGCATAAAGTAAATAGTACTAGTATAGAAAGAGTGACATTAAAAATAAAAAGTGACTTATGTGATTACGATGCTGTCTTCTTATACAATGTTAAAATCCCCTAATATACATTTGATCTATGGAGAGTACAGATGCAATGATCATGCTGTAAGTAGATTGTATCGTGAGCGATAACCGAATACTGAACGCTATCCAGACCATCGAGTGTTCATTCATGTTCCTTGAGCATATTCGGAGGGACATTTACCTAGTGCCCAATAAAATACAATAGGCGTCACTCTCTGTCTCTCTTTCACACACGCAATAAGATTTTTTATAGGAGGTCTAATAAAATAGAACAAAAAATATACCTAATCATTTTTCATAAACTTCGTTATCTGTCACAAAAACATTTTTTTTTTAAAGTTATGATAACATCTAGAAGGTATTATACCATTTTGGAATAATGAATAATGTGGCCAACTTTTGAAATTACTTGCCATTATGGTTACGGTACATTTTTTTTACAGGATGGTGTGTTAAAGTCAAATGATTAACGTTTTCTTCGAAAAAAATTAAGGAATAGCCATAACAAATGTATATTTTTTTTATGTTATTGTTACATGTCTAGTTTTAATTGTACTTATGGTCGATAGCGCAGTTATCGGCGCTTCCAACAAGAAATATCCGATGCCAGAACTAGCCTATTTGTCCTTATAGTACTTGAAAATATCGTACAAGGTCTGTTTTCACCGTTTTTAGTAATATGCTCACATCAAAAAAAAAGGGACATGGATTTTTTTTAATTTTTTCAGAGCTGTCATAAAGTCATATACCACCCACTTTCGTTTGGGCGTTTAATTTAGGGACATCCTGTATATATATATAGCGGCACCTACCGGCTCCAATTGTGAATCTAAACCATTCTTGAATCCCATTGAACATGCACATAAATTTCGTTAACATCGGTCCAGCCATTTAGGAAGAGTGCAGTGACATACACACGTACACAAGGAATTTATATATAAAGATATATATGTATATTATCATTAAATATTAAAATAAAAGTGGTTAAATTATTGCTATAAAAGTGACATTTTGATCGCTCTCGGTGGTTTTTGTTAGCTAATTTATACTCATGTATGGATAATAATATATGAAAAAAGACCTAATATGGCTGAACTTCTTACTTAAGTCACAAATGTGCATAATGACCTAAATGTTAAGCCTGAGCCTCTATAAAACTGTCAGTACAAAGATACGCAGATGTTAGCAATAAAAAAACTGTGAAGAGTAATGTAAATTATTTTCATTGATAATTACTTCAATCGTGCGATTACTCAGTGCCTGCAGTGAGAGTACGCTAATATGTTTGTATAATTAAATTTTGCTTTCCGAAATATATATATATATATATATATATATATACCTATATACAATAATACCTACAGAATTATGAAACCCGTCAATATTTATCGAATAATAACACTGACATAATAAAGAGCAAAATATAAAAAAAAAACCAATAGCTTTATAAGACTGACCGGTTCTATACTTTTTATTTAAGAATACTATTTGGTAATATAATAAAATAATGGCCTTTTTGGCGAAATATGCATGGTCCTGCACGTGATAGTAAATAATATCACAGCTCGTATTCGACCCACTATTGGACTCGAGCTTCCATCATAATATTAGGTAAACTGACTTACCACGCTCGTAATACGGGTTATTATAGGGTTTTATTTCGAGTTTTGCTTGGGGATGGGCGCTCACCCGCCGAGAGGCCGACCGCGTGAGAAAAGACCGACGTCTCCCCGAGGGGGGACGTCAGTCGATGGGAGGGTCTCCAATAGGGGGTATTCCGTCGGGCCGATCACTGACGACAAGTAATCCTGCTCCGGTGGTCGGTCCAACGACGAAGGCGACGTGGTGTTGAATCGATTCGAATTGTCGTCCAAAGAATCGATTCACAAGAAAATTGAGGTCTGAAGGATCCGTTTCCCGATTAATCGATCTATTAATCTTTTCTTTTGGACGTGCTTGTGATGACCTTTTTTTTCTTTAGGAAATCTGGAGAGTAAATATGTGATGAGCTTTTTTTTTAGGAAATCTGAAAGTGTTATTAGTATTATAATATATTGAGTGGGCAGAAAACAAATCGAAGAACAATTCTCTAGGGTAAAGTATCGATTCACCGAATCGATTCAGTGCTTCGTATCGATTTATAAAATCGATCTTTTGGGCCTGAAAAATCTATTCTTCGATTAATCGATCTCAGATCGCTAGCCCTAGTTTTGCTCGCATACATTTATGTTATTTGCAATATTATAGAGTTTGCCTTCTCTTGCATAAATATTATATGCATATTATATCCCTTAGTCGTCTTTTACGACACCAACGGGCTAGAGAGGGGAATGGTAAATTGTATTCTTACACCGTCACCACACGGCAACACATGTTAAATATTTTTAATATATATGTATACTAGCTGACCCGGCGAACTTCGTAACACCATAATTTTTTTCGTAATTATATTTTCTAAATTTCCGAAAATATAGTCTCTAATACGGTTTACGGTTTAGATATTTATTTCTCTAAAAGAATACAATTCACTTACAAGAGAAATACAAAATAAACTTAATACTAGGAAGTGCACGGAGTTAATAACAAATTAAACTTGATGTACTAAGCAAATTTAAAGAGTGGGTAAATATAAGTGGGTACCTACATAATAACATGCGACGAAGAAATCTAATATAAAACTGTTCAAATACCTTATTACATATGGTTTACTATTCTTATGCAAATTGCGTTTGATAGACATTTCAGTCGCTTCGCTAATGGAAGAATGATTACAGCTTTGTCGGAAAAGATTCGAAAGTTTTGGTTGCGGCATTGTTTATGATGATTCAAAGAGAATATAAAGGACTCATTATTGATTTCTGAAAAAATTATAATTATCAAATTTTCAACCATACTTAACTATAGACAAAATTTAGTTTAGCTGTCATTTGCATTTTGTTTTTACATATCAAATGCGTTTTTTATACTACGTTTCATAGTGATTTGTATTCTGTTTGACATTTTATGTCACGTCACACGGGAAGGCGATCGAACGGGATAAAAGAGTTATTGGCGAAATCTTGTAAACACCATTAAAAAAAGAAACGGGATAAAAAGTATCCTATGTCAGTCTCCTGGTTCTAAGCTACCTCCCCACCAATTTGCAGCTCAATCAGTACAGCCATTGTTGAGTTATAAATAGTGTAACTAACAAGACTTTCTTTTATATATATAGATATGAATGTTAAAATTGTTATTCAATACATTAGCATTGGGTAAATTTTATTAGTCTTTCTTTTAGTTTTCTTTCTTGCGAATGCTTTATCTTAGTCATTAGGGTTGATAAATTCGAAGCGTGATCAATGATCATACACAGTTCGATTTTCACAATATTTCGTTAATCGGCGAATATATGTCGAGAATTAACTGTTTTCAATTTATGTATTGGTCGATTGACACAAGACCGAGGAGTATAATCGGCCTCTGTGTCTAGCGTTTGTGGACTATGAGAAAGCCTTTGATTCTGTCGAAACTTAGGCAGTGCTGCAGTCCCTTCAGCGGTGTCAAATTGACTCTCGATACATTGAAGTGCTGAAGTGTTTGTATAGAAACGCTACTATGCCAGTTCGCATCCAGAATAAGAGTACGAAACCGATCCAGTTGCAGAGAGGTGTGAGACAGGGAGACCTCATCTCTCGGAAACTGTTCACAACTGCGCTGGAAGATGTCTTCAAGCTCTGAGACTGGACCGGACTCGTCATCAACATCAACGGCGAATACATCACTCACCTTCGATTTGCTGACGATATCATAGTCATGGCAGAATCCATGGAGGACCTTGGCACTATGCTCAATGACCTCAGCAGGGTTTCTCAACTAGTGGGTCTACAAATGAACATTGACTAGACGAAAGTCATGTCTAATGCCCATATCATTCCTGTACCAGTCCTAGTTGGGAATGCGATTCTCGAAGTTGTGGATCATTATGTTCACCTAGGACAAGCAGTCCAGTTAGGTAGGTTCAATTTCGAGAAAGAGGTCAGCCGAATCGACGAATCCAACTCGGCTGGGCAACGTTCGGGAAACTTAAGAGGATCTTCTCCTGCGATATGCCGCAGTGTCTGAAAACAGCTCAAAGTTGCTCAGCGTGCTATGGAGAGGGCTATGCTCAGTATTTCTCTACGTGATTAAATCCGAAATACAGAAATCCGTAGAGGAACGGGTGTAACCGACGTAGCCCGCAGAATTAGCACGTTGGAATGGCAATGGCCAGGCTATATCGCTCGTCGAACTGACAACCGTTGGGGATGAAATGTTCTTGAGTGGCGACCACGAATCACACGGCGCAGCGTAGGACGACCCCCCACTAGGTGGACTGACGACATTCTTAAAGTCGCAGGGAACCGGTGGATGCAAGTGGCGCAGGACCGTTCCGAGTGGCATTTTCGTGGGGAGGCCTATATTCAGCAGTGGACGTCTGTAAGCTGATGGATGGATTGGTCGATTATATTGTAAGGACAAGTTTATTTTTTAAATTATTTACATTGACCTAGGCGAACTGATGCCGATTAATGAACAATTACATTCCCGAAGGAGGGCTGGTCGTAAAATTATTGCTAATAACTGTTGCCAAATGTGCGCTGAAAGAGGAATACATTTTGCGTCGACTCCCAAGAATAAGAGCAGGGTGACGAAGATGAATTATAAATTTTATTCTTCTTTTGCTATTCAACTTTTTTTAATTGATTTCAAAAAATGAGGGTTTTCAATTCGACCGTATATATGCTTTTTTATGTTTGTTCGCGGATAACTTCGTTGTTTATGAACCGATTTTGATGTTTCTTATTTTTTTTGGATAGGGTATACTTTCCAAATAGCCCCATAAAAATTTTATCGAAATCGGACAAGCGGTTTTTGAAAAATCTACAAAAATCTAAAAAAAAATATCTACATTGTCTACATTAATGAAGGCGGTTTCTTTTTAAAAAATAATTGATTATTTGTATCTTCATCATCATCACAGCTAATATATGTCCCACTGCTAGGCTTGAGGCTCCTCCACAATAGGTGGGCAATTGACCTACAATAACCACGCTCATCAGACGGGTTGGTATAGCGTTATATTTCCGGGTTTTCCTTCTCTTGCATAGATGTTATCTGCCTATTATAATTCCTTGATTGTCTTTTACGACACATACGGGCAAGAAAGAGGATGGTAAATTGTATTGCTAGTCCGTCACCACACGCTAGTGGAGTTTTTTTTCTTTTCAGGGTTCCGTACCCAAAGGCTAAAAACGGGACTCTATTACTAAGACTTCGCTGTCTTTCCGTCTGTCTATCCATCCGTCTATCTGTCACGAGGCTGTATCTCAAGAATCTAACTGAAGTCAAAGACTGAAGTCAAAGAACTCTGCACTGGTGGTCGGCCCAGCGACGAAGGCGACGTGCTATATGGGTGGGTTACGGGTGTGCGTGCTTACGGCCCTCTGTCGCCCCGGACACGAAACATCCCAAACGCCCTCCAAAAAAAAAAGTGTGGTATTTTTGTAGCAGGCGATGTGTAAAGAGAGTGCATTAGAATAAATAAGATGTCGAAGTAAGGTGTATGAAATAATTCGAATGAAACAAATCAGGTTTAATAAAATTAGGTTGATCTATAATCCCTTAATTATCCCTGATCCCTCTGTGTCTTGTGGACTATGAGAAAGTCTTCGATTCAGTCGAAACTAGGGTGGCGCTGCAGTCCCTTCAGCGGTGCCAAGTCAATGTTAACCACGAATGCATCACTCACTTTTGATTTGCAGACGATATCGTCGTTATGGTAGAATCCATGGAGAACCTTAGCACCATGCTCAATGATCTCAGCGGGGCTTCTCAACTAGTGGGTCTTCAAATGAACATGCACAAGATGAAAGTCATGTCTAATGCCCGTGCCATTTCTGTACCGGTCTTAGTTGTGAATGCGATTATCGAAGTTGTCTATCATTATTTTTACCTTGTACAAACAGTCCAGTTAGGTAGATTAAATTTCGAGAAAGAGGTCAGTCGACGATACCAACTCAGTTGGGCATCGTTCAAAAAACTTAAGAGAATCTTCTCGTCCAATATACCTGTGTCTGAAAACACAGATACTACTAATACGACCAGCGTGTATTACCAGTGATGACTTATGGCATGGAAACGTGGTCCTTAAAGGTAGGCCTCATAACCAAGCTCAAAGTAGTTCAATGTGCTTTGGAGCGGGCTATGCATGGGATTTATCTGCGAGATAGAATCCGAAATACGGAAATCCGCAGAAGAACGGGTGTAACCGGCATAGCACGAAGAATTAGCACGCTGAAGTGGCAATGAGCAGGCCACATCGCTAGACAAACCACATATGGGGAAGAAAGATTCTCGAGTGGTGACCACGTACGAGGCATGCCTTTTAAGTTTTGTCGTTTGAAGAAAAAACACAACTAGAACCTTATAGTACTTTTTATTGTTTTTTAAAGTATTCACCACGTAGCTTAATATACTTTATCATTCGCTCAAACCAGTTATTATAATATTTATTCCACTCTAAAGTGGGGGTGTTCAAAATGGCTGACTTGAAAGCGTTTACTGTTTCTTCACTGGACTGGAACCTTTGACCACGAAGATTTTTCTTAATTTTAGGAAATGTAAAGAAATTATTAGGGCTTAGGTCAGGACTGTATAGAGGATGGTCAAGAATTTCTACTTTTACCTGCTTCAAATATTCAATCGTTTGACGAGCGCTGTGTGAGCTTGCGTTGTCGTGGTGCAGGTTGATGCGTCGCTTTGAGTAGTAACTTTTTCTTAGTCAATTTTTGTTTAAGGCAGGATTTGGTTGGGTCTCCAGGATTCAGTCATTGCGACGAGCGCTTCTGATTATCGTACAATATCTGCTTTTCATCACAAGTAATGATTCGATTTAAAATCCCTTCATTATTGTGTCGGTTAAGCAAAGTAATATAGCAGTCGACGCGTGTTTGCAAGTTCGATTCAGTCAATTCATGAGGTACCCATCGTTCAAGTTATTTTCTTTTCCGATTTGCTTCAAGTAAATTAATACAGTTTTGTCACTTACCCCGAAGCCTGCAGCTATCTATGAAGTGCTTTGTGATGGATCCACTCCCACAATAGCCTTTAATTCTTCATTTTTCACTTTGATCTCCGACTGTCCACGGGGTTGGTTCTGAAGGTCGAAATTTCCAGAACGAAAACGTTGAAACAAAAAACGTATCGTGCTTTCTTTTGCGACACCAGCACCGTTCACATCATTAATACTTCGAGCTGTTTCTGCAGCACTGGTGCCACGGTAGAACTCGTATTCGTTTTCATGTTTTCATGACTTCATTTCATCATTTCATGTTTTCCATTGTGCGGTAATAAGTCAAGCCAAAGAAAAAAATAATGAGGAAAAACAAATGAATGACTGTTTTCAAAACTCAAATATACCAGCTAAATGAATTTATAAATCTGAATTTGGAATTCTTAACCAAAGAGATATTTCAGATCAAAGTGGTCAGTATGACAAAACGCTAATTTCATTTGTAAGGACCTAGGAATATATGGTTTATATTAATTTTATATTGGGTTAAATCAGGTTTGAAATAAGAGCATCATATTATGCTTAATACTATTTGTACCCGCTAGAGTTGATCTATGGAGGCTATGATCACGATACTCTTTTTAACAAAAGCAGAAATTTGTGTAGGGCCACGGTAAAGTATTTAAAAGCTTGAAAGAGGTGAAATGTTTGTAGAAACATTGTTAGTCATATCAAAACTTGTAGGTATGTAATATCGCTCACCATATGTCTAAATATTGTGGTGCAGCAGCAATTATTTAAATTATGATATTACTTTTGAAACCATAATCTATTTTATTTTGTCAGTTAACCAATGCGAAGGAAGATGTTTTATTTTATAGCGCGTAGCGGAGCGTATATTTTGAACAGGTTCATTATTTCATATTGCTTATTTTAAATTAACGTAGTAAATATAAATGTAATATATATTTAAATATAACTCAAACTGAAATAAATTTTTGTATTTTTTAATATTTGCCGTAAGTTATAATTGTTTTATTTGTTAAGTTTTGCAAATATTTATTAACAAAATGATATATATATCTGATAAGTGGCCTATTTATTTAAAATAGTATATAAATTTATTATTATTATTTCAGAGTAACTTAAGCGTATATTATGTAAATATTCCATTTGATAATCATCGATCTACTTTAGTTTCTGAGCATTTTATTCGGGAACAGATATAATGGAATTTAGGTATCTATTTGTAATATTACACGTATGAATTATATAACTACTGCTAGTGTAGACGTGTAAGACCACAATAAATATACAACAATTATTTTACCGTGAGAATTAAAAAAAAAAACCGGGCCGTTGGATCACTAATATGGGCAACAACCAACAATACTCTCTTAGGAAACTTAAACACCTAGAACGATCGACAACCCACCAGCCAAGCATTGCGATTATAGTATTATCACTTTGGAAAACTAATCTGAATAATACAGTTCTAATGACTTAATTGTAAATATTTCTTTAGAAGAAGTGCTCAATTTTAATATATATGTATTTACGGTAGCCACTTGTATTATCATTTTATATCAACTTTCATGAATGCGAATGAAGGTAATGATGTAATTCTCTTTATTTTAAAATTTACAAATAAAGTTTTAGAGCCGTAAGACTTTTATTACATGGTATATAATTATTGTTGTTATAACTAATCCAACTTTTGTCTATAGATTCGTCAACGAATGCAAATGCAAATCAATAACCTTCAAGAGAATTTTGAATTAGTTGAGATAAGGCTTCGTGGTCTTCAAGGTCAAGTAGCATCTCTCAAGAATAGTTATACTATGATTCTCGAAGATGAAGAGGAAAGCAATGAAATTAACAAGCATGCCACTACTTAAATGAATGATTTCTTTAAATCTAAATTGAACACGAACTTGTAACGTCAACAAACAAAACGTTTTCATATATTTCAGATAAGTAATTGTAAATAACTGAATTATAATATGAATGCATGTTACAGCGTGTATGATGTCGTTAATTATTTGAAAAGTTGGAATTTTAATACATTAATCGCTAGCATAGCATGAACTAGTTAACAAAGTAAAAATTTTAATACATGTTAAATTAATTTTGATTCAATGCCATTTTAAAATTTATTAGATGGAAATCAAAATCAAAATATTACGATGTTGAATCTCCTTTACAATTATATATGTATTACTGTTTATTGTTATCTGCTTTATAAATTTGACTGCAAAGATGGCGTAGACCTACCGTGCCATTGTCGTGGGGTCGAATCCCACGCTGGACAATACTTTGTGCCATTCACAAATTATTATTCTCAGTCTGGATGTAAATTGTGTCCGTTAGTTATGTGTTTGTAAAGTCCTCCGTAGTACAAATATTAATACCTCAGATCAGGATATTGTACTAAAATAAGTTTTCTCTCCATGAAAGGGGCATTTTGCTACCATAATACGCTGATAAAGGGATTGTTGATAGAGTTTTATATTAAGGTTTCTCGATTGTATACTCACAAACAAAAACAACTATTATTTATAAAAATCAATGTGTTATTGACATTTTTGACCTTTTTATGTTAAAAAGCAAATTATTAATTCGCACTATTGTGATTTTATTGAGCGTTCGAATAAAATATTTCTTTGAATAAACATGTTAATAATACAAGACCATGAACAAAATGTAAGCAATCAAGTATTTCTATCTGTAATTAATTTTCAAAAACAGACAGATTGGTATTTTACTTTTACAATACAAAATAAATCCTTGAGACTAAAAAGTTTTGTAATTTGTCAATGATCTCCTTAAACTTAATTTTTTAAATTATGTTATCATCGGCCTATAAACTTCCACTGGCTCTTCTGCGGGTGGCGGACAAATCCCCGGCCCGTCCACTGTGACCTCGGCTAGGGCGGCAATACTTGATGATCAGGCGCAGGTACTCGGCCTGCGATCTCTCTCGCGCCGATGACGGAGCCTGTCGTAGTACAGGATATTCTTCCGGACCCACTCCGCCACCTCTTTCTGCAAAACAACTGCCTCGCAGAAGGCGGCGACCGCTTCCCAGTTTTTGACGCTGTCCAGCATCATTCTGGCGATGGTCGGCAGCGTCAGGTCGGCACCGATGATTGCAATGAGTTCACGGCGCTGCTCTGCCTGGGCCACGCAGTCCTCCAGCGTGTGCTGTGCTGTGTCCTCGTCGCAATCGCAGTGGTGGCAGGATGGCGTCCTCTCCCTCCTCGGGACCTTGTGCAGCTACTTGCCAAAACAACCATGCTTTGACTAGACCTGCATCAATCGGAAGGCAAGGACCACGTGCCACTGACCCAACCACTCCATCAGCACCGGCCGAAAGGTCTCGACCGTACGAACACCGAACCGAGGCCTTTCCAGCCGAACACCCCAATGGCATCCCCGCCGACTTTGACTCGCCAAGCGGCCAGCTCTCATCCATGGCCCTCTGTAGTCGCCACAAAAGAGCTCTGCGTCGGATGGTCAGGAACTGCGCCCATACGGTTGCGCCGTACACGGCTATGGACTAAACCACCCACGCGTATTTCATCTGGGTACGGATGCTGATGGGTACCGAATTGACGGTGATCGAGACGACGACGGGTGGGCCGTTGCGGGACCCATGAAACAATAGGGCCTTCATGTTATTCAAGGCCACCCTAAGCCTTGGCGCCTCGATCCGCTTGACAATCTCCCCGGTGCCGAGACTTGCCAGGCATGCCGCCTCTTCTAGCGTCCTACCCCGGGCTGAAAGGAGCGTGTCGTTGGCGTAGCAGATTACGCCCAGCCCGGGAGGTAGGCTACCTCGCAACGCCCAGTCGTAGCCGATATTCCACAGAGTTGGCCCTAAGATCGATCATTGGGCGTCGTGGTGATGCCACCGACTGTGAGTAAAGGCCCTCCGAGAGCGTATATACGATGCCCGGAGGTCCGTCAGCTCCTGGGATCTCCAGTGAACACCCATGGCCGCATCACTGATCTGCTGTATTGCATAGCGAATGTGGCCAGTCTCGGCATCCACCACGCCTGCCGGGGGTGAACAACCACGTTTGCAATACAACCACGTTTGCGCGATGGCTGCACGTTTGTACGCATTCATTGAGCCCCTGTTCTGGAAACACAGGCTCAGTGACCAACATCCGGTTTTCGTGGAAATGGTCTCCCGGATGTCGTCCACCGTCACGGAATCGTCCAAGCCCGTGACGCACATTTCTGCGCACTTTACAGGCCTGGCGATTTTAACGCTACCCTCTTGCCGAACAGTTCTCGCAGGTTCAACGCCAGGTTATCAGCCGCCTTGGTGCCCTCGGCCTCAGAGAACTCGAGTACTCGTGTCCCTGTCTGGGCCTTTCAGGTCCTGGCCTCGACGTCGGAGACATCTAGCTTCCACTGAGTTCTCCTCAAGACGGCCTCATAGCTGAGGTCCTGCTCAGCCGCTTCAGGCAGCACAGTGATCACCACTGTTGCTGACTTTGGCAGCCGGAGCCTCTTGTGTGGCTTCTTTGTCGCCATTTCGGCGCCTGCCTGGGGAGCGTCAGTCTCAGTGGCGTGCTTGGTTACCGCCCTCTGTATTCGGCCCCGACTCTGCCTGCTGCGCTCAGCCGTCTGCCAGTTCTGTTGGAGCAAAGCAGCACTGGGCGCATCAGGGGAGGTTGTGGGTGCGCTAGCCGACTCCTGCGGTGCAACTGCAGGTGACGACTGTGGCCCGGCCTTGGCAGCAGCTGGTGCCGGTCTCGGCTTTTTCACCCGAGCGCGCCCTTAGGCTTGAGCTCAGCCACAGCCGTAGCGAAGCTCACGCTGAGAGTAGTAGGGTAGAACTTGGTGTTATGGTCGGCCGCATGGCTTTCCCTTTATTTGCAGAGATCGGCTTCCGAATACGTGGCTCCGGTTGACCATTATGCCAAAGTACTCATAATGGCACGCATTGCTGTCCTCGGCACGCCGTCCACCGCAGGCAGTGGAGTAGCTGCAGACACCTGGGCCCTCGAGGCGCACTGTACAGTTCGAGCCGGCGCAGTAATCGTGGTGGCAAGATCGGAGCTTGCCAGCGGCGTAGTCGACGCCAACTTCGCCATCTGGTCCCGCAAGTCGGCCGTCCTTGGCTAGCTTGCGGTTGTTCCTCCACACCGGCGCCAACTCCGTCTTCAATTTGCGATTTGAGAGATAAGTTAAATAACACCCTCATCA
The DNA here is from genome assembly GCA_032191425.1 of Lymantria dispar. Taxonomy (NCBI): domain Eukaryota; kingdom Metazoa; phylum Arthropoda; class Insecta; order Lepidoptera; family Erebidae; genus Lymantria; species Lymantria dispar. Next base: position 18,354,434 of record CM063440.1, read on the forward strand.
TCCTCGCAGCGGCCGCTTCATTTTCGGCCCGCTTGCGAGCCTCGCCACCTTGGAGTAGGCATGATGACAACACTCACCTCGAATTCGGATCCCGAGCTGCTACCTTTATTCCTTGGCTTCCGCACCTTTGAGGGTAGGACCTTCGTACTCTGTAGGGCAAATGTGACGATGACCCAGCGGCAGACGTGCTGCCCTCTGTGTTGGACGGCCGATAAACACACACAAAAAAGTGCATCAACATCGGTCCAGGCTTTTAGGAGGAGTTCAGTGACATACACACGTACGCTAGTCTACTTCAAGAATAGAGTAATAGAATTCTTCTGTTTCACTATTTACTGCAGGTTAAACATTTCTCTAAACAGGAAAGTAGCAGGATCTGATTAGTAATATGAATTGAAAGCTATTCTAAGGATTTTGCTTTTGAATTTGATCTTATTTTCCAAAGTTTTGGATTCTCATCGGAAAACCAAAATGTTTGACGTTCAACATTAAAGTTGTTTTAATCTACATCATTATTATGGCAGTTATAGAGGCTAAAATCCTTACATAATCATCATCTCAGCCTATCGCCGTCCACTGCTGGAAGTAGACCTCCCTCACGTTACGCCACAGAGAGCGGTCCTGTACCACCTGCATCTAACGACCCCCAGCAACTTCCACCAGGTCATCGGTCCACCTAGTAGGCGGGCGCCCTACACTGCGTTATCCGATACGTGGTCGCCACTCGAGAACCTTTCTTCCCCAGCGGTTGTCGGTTCGTCGGGCGATGTGGCCTGCCCATCGCCACTTCAGGATGCTAATTCTTCGTGCTATTTACGGGTTACACCCGTTCTTCTGCGGATTGCCGTATTTCGGATTCTATCTCGCAGAGAAATCCCGAGCATAGCCTGCTTCATAGCACGCTGAGTGACTTTGAACTTGGTTAAGAGACCTACATTTAAGGACAACAGGCACAGAAGTGCCTCAAGTCATCACCGGTCGTAGACCTGAGTTTTCAGACACTGAGGTATGTTGGACGAGAAGATTCTCTTAAGTTTCCTGAACGTTGCTCAACCGAGTTGGATTCTACGGCTGACCTCTTTCTCGAAATTGGATTTACCTAACTAGACTGTATGTCCAAGGTAAACACAATGATTTACAACTCCGAAAATCACATTGCCAACTAGGACCGGTACAGGAATGACATGGGCATTTGACATGACTTTCGTCTTATCTATGTTCATTCGTAAGCCCGGTCCTTGGTCTAAATCCTATCTGGGGCACGGAAGTGCCCCCGCCAAGTCGAGCAAAAAAAAAAGTCGGGCAAAACGCAAAACTGCCGTAACATACTTTTCTCGAAGCCATTCAGGCCAATTTCGACCCCCTATAACTTCGTTGTTAATAAAATTAGAAACCTGAATTTTTAGTAACCTAGCAGGCCTTGTATACACATTGTGTATTTCAAATTTCATTCAATTTGAACCAATAGTTTAAGAATTATAACTAGTCAAAATTTCGTAATTTTGTCACTCCCTGACTGACTGACCGATCATCATTATTAAAGTGGCACTTCTAGCCGCCATAGAAGCTTCCAATTTAGAATACAATTAGTATTTAGTGTATAAATGAAGGAAAAATTATGAAACAATATAATTATCATCCAGTTTCCGAGATACACTAACTGCATAAATAATTTTTTAAACTCATATAAATATATAGGATTGCAAAGTTACATTTGCAGTTAATGAAATGTAACTTTGTAAAAAATAAGAATACATTTGTCGCCATCATTGCTTCTCTATGGGAATCGTAACAACCGGCTAAAGACTGCGCAGATGACGTAGTGTTAAGACACCAACGTACCGCGCTAGTGTCGCGGGTTCGAATCCCATGCAAGACAACACCTTGTACGATCCACAAATTGTTGTTCTGAGACTGAATGTAATTTGTGTCGGTTAATTATATGTTCTTTCCGCAATTCACCACTCTCTATCTTGCTCGTGGATATCGTATAAGACGACTATGGGATATAATATGTACATACCAGGAAGAAGAGTGGGCAGCAACTCTCGCCGGGGAAATGTATGATATCTCACTGCGAAACCAACCCGCCTAGCAAACGTGGCGGCTACGTCATTATTCCTCATAAGGCGAAGAAAAATGAGCTCTAGTCATGGCAACCCTTTAGCGTCGTTGGACGCAGGTGCCACAGTACCGCACTTTATGGTGAAGCATGAGGGGGTCTATGTTCCACAGTGGACGGCGATAGGCTGAATGATGATTGGCATAATAGGTGTAGACAGATACCTAGATATAATTATGTTCAAAGAAAACTTGTAAAATGGTCAACCAACTTAATGAAAAAGCAACGTTGGGACGTGTCTTATGACATTGTACCAAAATCTCTCAAAGTATTAAGCAAACTAAATTGCCTCAAATTTATCTGAAAGAAAGATCGCCATCATTAGGCTCGATTGCCATCAAAGCGGAGAGAAGACTAGAGGAGATGTGTTTCGAAAAACCAATCAAATTTCTTTATTTCCACATCTCTCCGCTTAGTTTAGATAGAATTGACTCAGGTGGAAAGAAGAGATGTCTCATTTTTCAGAGAGTGTGCTCTAAGAAAATCCTTTGTTGGTATTCAAGAAGTAGAAGGTACCGAAAAGGCAAATAAGTAGGTCTATCTACAAAAAGAAATGAGATACCATCAAAAACAAGACTTGTAAAAAAAAGCCAAGCCTCGCAACTGAATTCTTCTACCATAAAAATTTGTGAGATCCATGTTATACCAAGTCGGTTAACTCATTCAGTCCCTGCTTAAGGCACCTTTCTTCTTAAGTTATTACGTAAATACCTAAGCTAACAACTTCTTATAGTGACTATATCAATATTAAAGATCTTTTATGTTTTAAATAAATAGATTGACTTGGCAATCGCACTATGTTTAGTACAATTTAATATAATATGTATTACTTGTGAGGTGTGTTTTCATGCGATTGCCAAGTCATTCTGTTTACTTAAAACATAAAAGATCTTTAATATTGATATAGTCACTATAAGAAGTTGTTAGGTTAGCTTTTTACGTAATAACTTAAGAAGAAAGGTGCCTTAAGCAGGGACTGAATGAGTTAACCGACTTGGTATAACATGGATCTCACAAATTTTTATGGTAGAAGAATTCAGTTGCGTGGCTTGGCTTTTTTTTACAAGTCTTGTTTTTGATGGTATATAATATTAGTAATGAATTAAAATCCTCATTTCTATACAAAATGAATTGACAGCAGGCAGCGGTAATAAATAATTCTGTTTGAATTCTTGCTGACTTATAGTTAGTGGTAATTAATACATATTTACAATTATTCTACTAGGGCAATTTGTTAATTTGAAAAAACACAGAAAACTAAATACCGGTTAAGTTCTTATTATCTACTTTCCCTGGTTAACACAATTTGATTATCATTAACCGCTTTCGTTTACAGAGATACCAGTCCAATGTTTAAATCCAGTTTGTAAATTGTATACTAAATTTAATTGAAATTTATTCAGCTGGGTAATTGAGTAAAGATACGTTCACTTTTATGATTTGATTGAACTGGTAAAGATACCAACTTACAGTGTCGGTTTCAAATCCCACGCAGGATAGTACTTAATCAAGGAAGTTTTGGTACCGGTGGCCCGCCCATATGACGCTAAAGATAATTACTCCCCTGAATTACTTTGAGCCATCCACAAATTGTTGTTCTGAGTCTGGATTTAATTTGTGTCATTTTCTTATATATTTGTAAATAATTATTTTCTTAGTGCAGTGCAAAATAAAAATAAACGGATCCCAGTAGGTACCAGAGGCCCAGTTTTATTTCACATGAGCACTAAATGGCATTTTGCGCATACTTTGTGTGATCCACAAATTGTTGCTCTGAGTTTGAGTGTTATGTTCGTTCAGGAAGTCAAGATTGACAGGGTCAAACCTAACTTGCTATGCTGGTGCAGAAGATGGCGCAGGTGCTAGTGTCTACATATCTAATGCTACTAAAACCAAAGCCATCCGCCACTTGCAGTAGTATCAACCACGTATATACGCGTAGACACGGCATGTACGTGAAATATTAATTCAGCAAGCATATCGGCAGAAAAAAAGAATATGATATCATAGCTTAAAAAGATTTGGAATGATATTCCTTAACGCGGATTATGGGTAGTACGATTTAGTAAAAATCGTCACGCAACGAAATGTCGTATGCTGCCTGTGTGAAAGGAGCCTGTGTGCGTATGTGTATAGAGCCTACTATGCGTAAGTGCGCAGCCGAGTGCACAAATCTCTCTGTCCCTGTCTTTTTTTATCATATAACCTCTACACACGGCTGTGCAGACGTGTAAATTTCGTGAAAACCTGTCTGTTAATTGTGTTTAGATAAATACAATTCACTACTCCCTATCCAACCCGTAGATATCGTAAAAGACGACTAAGAGATTTAATACGCATGTAACACCTATGCAAGAGAAGGAAAACTTGAAATAAAACCAAGTTTTTTTTTTTTTTTTTGGGTGGGCTATGGTAAGCGCACGCGTGGTCCAGTCCGTCCGGGGCGATGAAAGGACGGCGCGCGGGCCTATAACCCACCCGTTCCCATGTCACCTCGTTGTTGGGCCGATCACCGGAGCAGATGTGACTTGTCGTCAGTGATCGGCCCGACGGAATACCCTTTCGGGTAACCTCACCTCTCGACGTACTGGGACGTCGGTCGCCGTCACACGGTCAGCCCCTCTGCGGGTGACGGACAATTCCCCGGTCCGATCACCCGCGGCCTCGGCTAGGGCGGCATTAGGCGCAGATACTCGCGCCTGCGCCGCCCGAGTCGCCAGCGGCGGAACGTGTCGCCGAATAGGAGCTCTACTCGCACTCGATCCGCCGCCTCCTTCCGTGAAATAACGGCCTCACAGAAGGGTAGGGTTATATTTCGAAATTTCCTTCTCTTACATAGATGTTGTATGCATATTATAATCCTTTAGTCGTCTTTTACGACACCGACGAACAAGAAAAGGGTGGTGAATTGTATTTTTACTCCGTCACCCCACGGACCTCTTTCCATCTTACTCAGTGCCTAAGCCGCTTTGATTTACTGGACTCAGATCACGGTGGCAAAGATGGCCAGATATGTTATTTCTTTCAATGTCTCATCCCTGGTTGTGTCAAGCGTATTGTTGATATGGAGTACTCTGTGGTAATAGAGCGCTTCCCTATTACATGGCAGTCGGCAATATCTAAAGAGGCACTTACCAACGACCGCGCTACAACTAAGACAGTCCTACGCGATGATACTCTACCATATTCAATAACCTTCACGACAATTAAACTGGGCTTTCTCAGATAAAATGGAGGAAAATTTAAATACTTTTTAATTAATTTTATAAAATTGAAATACTTTTCAATTAATTTTAGAACGACAATTGAACTGGGCTTTCTCAGATAAAATGGAGGAAAATTTAAATACTTTTTAATTAATTTTATAAAATTGAAATACTTTTCAATTAATTTTAGAAAATTGAAATAATTTTAATTAATTTTATAAAATTGAAATATTTTTCAATTAATTTTATAAAATTGAAATACTTTTTAATTCCATCATTATCATCTCCGCTCATATGCTTCTCATTTCTAGGCGAATTTCTACCACAAAAGGAGGGAAAGGGACATACCACACCACGCTGGTCAGACTGGTTGGTATAGAGTTTTATATCGACTATTCCCTCTCTTTCGTAGATCTTATATGCATATTATTTCCCTTAGTCATCTTTCACGACGCCACGGGTAGGATAGGCGGTAGTGAGTTGTATTTCTACTCAGTCACTACACGGACATTTTATTGATTCAATGTCCAAAATAAATCTATGTCGTGATGAATTGAGAACACAATATAACATCACTTTAAAAAAAAAATAACAATACCGCAAAATAAGGACAATACTCTATTAAACTATTGAGATATATTAGGCTAATTGCCTTCCTATTGTGTTTGCGTTCATGTTGAATATAGAAACGTGTATTGACACTTTTCGAGGAAATAAATAATTAGTTCATTAATTACATTCCAGGTAACGATGAATGAAACTATTAGATTTTAATTTTGTCTTACTTAGATTAGTACTTAGTACAATGAGCAGAGCATATCGACAAATTATTAGGTGGATTTAATGTATTGTAAATTACTTTATTATGTTTTATAGGTTAATTGTATAAAATGAAATAATGACTAAAGCGTAATAATTGAATGAGTTTAACCTTCAAATTATGGCGTGATGACTGCCATTTGAATCACTAGAAGTAATTAAGTGTAATAGTATCAATGAAATTTTGTTTCCAATATGATGCTTAAAGAGTATGTATGTTTTTAAAATCATTATCGTATTAATTAAAATTTTGTTTTACAACTCATATATGTCCCACTGCTGGGCTCGAACCTCCTCCGCAAAGGGCGGTAAATAGAGCTACTATACCACGTTTGTCAGACGGGTTGCCATAGGGTTTTATTTCGAATTTTGCTTGACTTGCATAGATGTTATATGCATATTATATCCCTCAGTCGTATACGATACCTACGGGCAAGATGGAGGGTGGTGAATTGTATTTTTACTCCATCACCACATAGAAAAAATTGTGTTTTACCAAAGATATTTATAATTTAGATATTGTTACTCGCAGAGTAATATTAATTCTCGGTTCGGGGTGCGAATCGTGGAGGCCTTCCGGCCGGTGCTGATGCAGTGGTTGGAAAGGCGGCACGGGGTGCTCTCCTTCCGACTAGTGCAGGTGTTGACGGGGCATGGGAGCTTCGCCCCAAATACCTGCACAAGGTCGTAAGGAGGGAGAGTACACCGTCCTGCCACCACTGCGATTGCGACGAGGACACGGCGCAGCATACGCTCGAGGCCTGCGCCGCTTGGGCCACGCAGCGCCGTGAACTCGTTGCAATCATCGGTGCCGACCTGACGCTGCCGGCCATCGCTAGGGCGATGGTCGACAGCGTCGGGAATTGGGACGCGGTCGCAGCCTTCTGCGAGACAGTGATCTCGCAGAAGGAGGCGGCGGATCGCCTGCGCGAGGAGCGCAGCCTCGATGAGGAGATCCGCCGCCGGCGAATGGGGCGGCGCAGGCGCAACTACCTGCGCCTCATGCCGCCCTAGCCGAGGCCGCGGGTGACGTGACCGGGGATTAGTCCGTCACCCGCCGAGAGGCCGACCGCGTGAGGAAAGACCAACGTCCTCCCCGAGGGGGGGACGTCGGTCGATGGGAGGGTACCCCAAGTAGGGGGTATTCCGTCGGGCCGACTACTGACGACAAGTTAACTCTGCTCCGGTGGTCGGCCCAACGACGAAGGCGACGTGGTTTTCGGGTGGGTTGCGGGAGTTGCGTGCTTAAGCCCCTCTGTCGCCCCGGACGGAGTGGTGCGGAGGCGCGCCGACCGCAGCCCAACCACAAAAAAAAAAAAAGAGTAATATTAATTAATATTTTTTGATTCATCTTAATATTATCAATGCATAAGCATTGTAACCAAATTTTGTGTAGGTATAATCAATTTATTTCAATGGGTTCCTGGAATATATTTCAATTGAATGTGTCATCGCTTGTCAGAGCCGGATAAACTCGAGGAAGTTTGTCAGCTACATTATTTTGAAAGATATTTCAAATCTACAAGAAAACACCTTTGGAAAATAATGTATAGAGATTTCACATTCATAACCATCGACCATCTTTTCTTCGTCAGAACGGGACGCTTGAATAAATAGTTAAAAATAGGAGCTATATATATATATATATATATATATATATATATATATATATATACTAGCAACCCCCGTTTCGGTCGCTTTACCCGCGTAGTTCCCGTTTCCGTGAGGATACCGTGATAAAATATAACCTATAAATTAAATATAGGGGATGAATGATAAAATATGGAATAAAATATAGTCTCTCTGACATTATAGCTTTCCATTGGTGAAAGAATTTTTAAAATCGGTTCGGTGGTTTAAACGTGAAAGCGTAACAAACAAACAAACTTACTTTCGTATTTATAATATTAGTAAGGAGATATATATATATATATATATATATATATACGTCCCACTACGGAGTTCGATCCTCCATAATAGAAAGGAAATTGACCTTACTTTACCATGCTGGTCGGACAGTTTTGGGTTTTATTTCGAGTATTAAACAATTTTAAATAAACAACATAGGACTGCCGACTGCTTGTTGCATGTTCAATTCTCACGTAAGATAATTTGTGAGATGAAAATCATACAAACATTTAAGTAATTGTTGCTCTGAGTTTGTGTCTGATTTGTATCCGTTATTTATATCTTCGTAAAGTCCCTCCCAAAATAAGTATAGCGCGAGTTGAAAAAAAAATTAAGTCCGGCTTAGATAATATAATAAAAATAAATGGACTTATTACATCGCGTAAAATGGCTTCGTTTTTTTTTTTTTTTTTTTTTTTTTTTTCGGGTGGGTCGCGGTCGGCGCGCCTCCGCACCACTCCGTCCGGGGCGACAGAGGGGCTTAAGCACGCAACTCCCGCAACCCACCCGAAAACCACCTCGCCTTCGTCATTGGGGCGACCACCGGAGCAGGTTTACTTGTCGTCAGTGGTCGGCCCGACGGAATACCCCCTACGCGGGGTACCCTCCCATCGACCGACGTCCCCCCCTCGAGGAGGACGTCGGTCTTTCCTCACGCGGTCGGCCTCTCGGTGGGTGACGGACTAATCCCCGGTCACGTCACCCGCGGCCTCGGCTAGGGCGGCATGAGGCGCAGATAGTTGCGTCTGCGCCGCCCCAGTCGCCGGCGGCGGATCTCCTCATCGAGGCTGCGCTCCACGCGCAGACGATCCGCCGCCTCCTTCTGCGAGATCACTGTCTCGCAGAAGGCTGCGACCGCGTCCCAGTTCCCGACGCTGTCGACCATCGCCCTAGCGATGGCCGGCAGCGTCAGGTCGGCACCGATGATTGCGACGAGTTCACGGCGCTGCACTGCCCAAGCCGCGCAAAAATGGCTTCGTAACGAGTATACCATCGTAGCCATTTCAGCTGTGAACAAGCTGTTGGGCGCCAACTATAATTTTCGGTCAGGGTTCATCTTTGAATTATAATTCATAAACCTATGAATTAAAATGCCTGATTACCTGCATACATATCTTTGCACTTATTTTTTTATTAATGTGTAATCTGTGCGTTATCCGCTCACTACTCCCTTTTTTGCCCGTGGGTGTCGTAAAAAACGACTAAAGAAATAACATATATGCAGGAGAAGAAGACCAGCCTGCGTAGTAGGACAAATTCTCTTCCTTTGTGGAGGAGGATCGAGCGCAGCAGTGGTAGGTATATAAGCGTAAGATAGCAGAAGTAAATCATCTTAATCATTATGATAATGAGTATGATGTAGGTGTAACGCTACGATATGTCCTGTTCTTTACGGGATAGTCCCGTTTTCAGAGTGTCTGTCTCGATGTCCCGAGCATAAACAAAAATTGCCCGTTTTTGCAAATAGACTTAGTATTCATTTGGCGTACTTAACTTTCTACCAACCTAATACACAATAATTTCATGGTAGATACGGAAGCCAGGATTTCAAATACGGATGTGGAATCACGAAAATGCTTTGAGCATTATTTTCTACGCGGGTAAGGCGATCGAAACGGGGGTTGCTAGTATGTGTATGTGTATATGTATGTGTATGCTAGTTGCTATATAGCTCCTATTTTTAACTATTTATTCAAGCGTCCCGTTCTGACGAAGAAAAGATAGTCGATGGTTATGAATGTGAAATCTCTATACATTATTTTCCAAAGGTGTTTTCTTGTAGATTTGAAATATCTTTCAAAATACTGCATCAATATTGATGTTTGAAATCCATACTAGTATTTGACAATTTGCCACTTAATGATGAGTCGAAGCGGAAGCTACTTGAGCTCTAAATTGCGAAATACATCTAAACATTCATTGGATTATGATGTGTGACTTATAGCATTATCATCATCATCATCGCAGCCCACATACGTCCCACTGTTGGGCTCGGGTCTCCTCCACAATGAGAGGGAATTTGACCTACTATACCATGGTCATACCTGTTGGTATAGGATTTAATCCGAGTTTTCTTTCTCTTGCACGGATGTTATGTGCATAGGTATTATATCCCTTAGTCGCCTTTTACGACATCCACGGGAAATATAGGGAGTAGTGAATTGTATTCTTTCTCCGTCATCACACGAAAATGTATATATAGCATTATACCTGTAGGTTAATATCTTAATATACAGATGATGAAATCGTTTTTCATCTGGTTATATGCATGTACCATTTTCTTAGTCGAATTGACGACATGCGACAACCACAAGAAATAATAATAGGCAGTGACCATATGGATGGAAGTATGAAGACTATGACCGGCATACTTTATAAGATTTATTTTCTATACCAATAAATAAAATTGGAGTGTCTGTTTGTAATGTCAAAATAATAGACGTTTTTTCATGCTCAGACGGTTAGTATATATACCATACATATGCCTAAAAATCATTTTATATTTTTTTGTCTGGTTGTCTGTCCGTTTGTTCCGGGTAATCTTCAAAACGGCTGGACCGATTACAAAAATTCTTTCACCAATTGAAAATATAGCAATTCTTTCACCAATTGAAATATAATTGAAAATATGAAAATATATTATATATATATAATATAAGTTACTCCCTGATATTATAGCATATCAGGGAGTAACTTAGGCTATATTTTATCCCGGTATTCCCACGGGATTGGGTACCACACGGGTAAGGCCACTGAAACCGAAGCGAAGCGAGGTCGTGTTGCTAGTAATAAAATAAAACTAGTCGATAGAAAAAATCTTTCTCTCTTTCAGCTTAGGTACGTTCCACTGTTTGGATCGGGTGTCCTCAGTTGTGAGAAGAAATATGACCTATCCTTCACCATTGGTCAGATGTGTTTTATTTCGGCATTTGCTTCTCTGGCATTGATGTTATTTGCATATACACTCGCGTGCAAGTAAATCGACTCAAGCGTCAAGTGCGCATAAAAAGTGATTTATCTTAACAATGACTCATTTTACCTCTTTATAATGTTTTATATATTTAAAGCCTAGGAATTGGGCTTTAAAATTGTGTAAGTTGCATGAAAATCGATTCAGTAGTTTAGTAAAAAAGGTGTATGTCAATCATATTGTAAAAAATATTGAAAATTCATACAATTTCACAGTATGAGGTTATTGTGTATAAATGAAACAAAATGTGTGTAAGAAAAAGAATTTATTCATGTCAATACTTGGTATTCCCTCCTCTAGCCCTGATCACTGCCCTCATGCGATTCTTCATAGACCTAATCAACTTTTTTATTGATGATTGTGATATTCGACCCCACTCTTCTACCAACGCAGTCTTGAGCTCATTTATGTTTGTAGGAGCTGGATTCCTCGCTCTAACTTTCCTTTTGAGCTCGTCTCATATGTGCTCAATAGGATTCAAATCGGGGCTGAGCGCTGGCCAATCCATAGTGTCAATTCCAACTTCGTTCAGGAACTCACGTGCCGTCCGAGCAGTGTGACATTGGGCATTGTCATGCATCAAGATGAAATTATCCCCAATAACGCCTTGATAAGAGACAACTTAGTCCCGTAGAACCTCTTCAATGTAACGATCACTGGTCAGACCTCCTCCCCGGCCTCCCCCAGGAACGAAAACAAGATCCGTTTTTCCTTCTAAGGAAATTCCAGCCCACATCATGCAAGAACCGCCACCATATGCCACGGTTTCAACAAAGCAGCACTGTGAAAACCGTTCACCGGGACGCCGGCACACCCGGCCTCTTCTATCGCTGCCATGGAGACACATCCTCGTCTTATCAGTGAACAGGACTGACTGCCATTGCTCTATGCTCCAATCCAAGTGTTCTCGAGCAAAGTGAAGGCGTGCTTGACGGTGAGCTGTGGTCAATTTCGGGCCTGTAGCAGGTCGTTTGGGAGTAAGGTTGGCTTCCTTTAACCTTCTTCTAACTGTCTATTGACTGACAGTCACCCCGCGAACTTGACGTAGCTCCTGCTGCACATCTACACCGGTAAGGTGTCGATTTCAGAGAGAGGTCGAGACCAAAAACCAGTCGTCACGCTCCGAGGTGCACCGGCGTCGGCTGTTATTAGGTCTCCGTGTGAAGGCACCAGTCTCTTGATACCTTCTGTACACTCTCGAGACACCAGACTGACTCATATTCAACCGACGAGCGACTTCTCGCTGGTTCAACCCTTCTTGCAACAGGGCAACAGCTTGAGCGGCTTCTTCAGGTGTAGTGTCCATAATTTTCTTCAAACAACGGCTTCAATTTAGAGAGATGTGTTCAAGTCAACTTTTTTTTTTTTTTTTTTTTTGTCTGTACAGCTGTTGGCCGCAGATGGCCTTGACAGCTTGACGCGGACTATGGGTGAGCGCTGAGGGCTCTCAACTCGGAGAAAAGTATGCTAAGCGACATCGCCCAAGGGCTCCACCTGTGGGGAACGGACCTCGGCTTGGGGCGTCGCTGGAGGCAAAGTGGGCGTGCCCACGTTTTTAGTAGTGACTTTTGCGCGGCGCGGTTTCGCACCTCGACGGCGAGGGCGGAACCGCGGATATTTATTTGTTAAGGCCTCGCGGGCCGTGTGGCTCTTTGTTGAGCGAGTGTGATATTGTCGTCCTCTTCGTCGAGGACGTGACGAGGACGTCGGATGGAGGAGATTTTGGAGGGTCTATAGGAAGCCGCCCCAACCACTAGTTGGTTGGGGTGTGTCATGGTAGAGTCAAAGTAGCTCTGAGAGCACCGTTTCATAAACTGCTTGATGGTCGGCAGTTCGAGGTCGATGTGGAGATCGACGTTTCGTATGAACCACGGTGCTCCCGTAGCTCGGCGCATGAAACGATTTTGAAGTGTCTGTAGCCTGTGGATCCTGTGTGGCTGAACATGCGCGAACACCACGCTGGCATAGGTCATGATAGGCCGTATGCAGGTGGTGTATAGTCGGATTTTGCTACTCAGGGGCATACGCGACCTAGAGTTGAGTAGACAGTGGAGACGGCCCATCACAAAGGCTGCCCGTGCGCGGACTTGCTTTATGTGAGGGGCGAAGCTGAGTCGATCGTCAAGGGTCACACCCAAGTATTTGGCCTGCCTGGTCCAAGTGACTGGCTTGTTGAAAATTTTAAGGGAGGGAATGCTGTCGATAGAGTAGGAACGGGCAGTTCGTCTAGTGAACATGACCGCCTGACTCTTCTCGGGGTTGATTTCTAATCTCCATTTCCTAAACCAATTGGCTAGGGCGGTAACCGCTGTTTGGAGAGTCTTGGCTACTGTTGTCGGGGATCTACCAGCACAAAAGAGTGCGGTGTCATCAGCGTAAAGCGCTTTATGTACCCGGTTGAATTTGGGCATATCGCTAGTGTATAGCGTGAAGAGAAATGGGGAGAGGACCGACCCCTGAGGGACGCCGGCCTTGATAGGATGGGAGGTCGACAACGTCCCTTCCACCCTGTAGCGAAAGCTGCGATGACTTAAGTAGTCATGTATAATGAGAATTAAGTAGTGAGGGATCTTGAGGAGATAGAGTTTGTAGATTAGGCCTTCATGCCAAACCTTGTCGAATGCTTTCGCTACGTCTAGGAATAATACACCCGTACATCTGTTCATGATGAACTGACTACTTGTGTATTCTACCAAGCGGTGAACTTGTTGTACGCAGCTGTGTTTAGCTCGGAAACCAAACTGTGCGTCGGGAACGAGGTTGTTAGCCTCGGCGAATGTGCGTAGTCTACTGAGAACTATTCGTTCGTAGATCTTACCTAGACCTTTTAGTAGACTAATCGGGCGGTAACTACTGGGTTCGGTACGGCGCTTGCCGGGTTTGTGGATTCCTATTACCACGGCCTCTTTCCATTGCGCGGGAAAGATGTTATTATTTAGTGCTGCATTGAAGATGCAGCACAACAGGACTATCAAGTGGGCGGGGAATAATTTAATGACTTTATTTGAGATTCCGTCCGAACCTGGGGCTTTTCTGGTTTTAAGACCCCTGACTAACGATTCGACCTCATCGGTGGTTACTACTGGGATAGGCTGATCGGGGTTGTCGTTTCGTAACGAGCGCGAGAGAGTGGTACGACGTTCCACTTCGTCGGCGATGAAGCGGTGATTCGCGGCGTCGGGGTGTAGTGTACTCGGCGTACACTGAAGCTCCAAGCAGTCGGCCAGGCATTCTGACTTTTCGTCGTCCATAAACGCCGGTGGCTGGTTGGGTCTGGTGAGAGGAGGGAGAGTGGACACGATGTCTTTTTTGAGTGAGCGGGAAAGCTGCCAAAAGGCTGTGTGAGAGGGCTCTAGCTCCTCGAGCATGGCGTCCCATTTGCTCTGTCTCAATTCATTAATAGCTTGTTTAACCTCCCTCTGGAGTGACCGTAGGCGGGTACGGTTGTCCTCCGTGGGGTAGCGGTCATAAGCGCGTGTCGCGGCGTTTTTACGTCTTAACAAGTCACGGACGTCGTCTGGCAGGCGCCATTTACGATCGCTCGTATCTGGTACCGGCCGCGAGCAGTCGTCCATTAGTTCAAGTCAACGTCTGATGAGCGACTGATAAGAAAAAAAAAAAAAAAAAAAAAACGATTACAGGGGTTTTTATAAGGGGTTGAGTCGCACAAGATGTGTATAGAGCGCAGAGCATTTTTCGAGGGTTGCGTTCAGTTGCATTCTAAAGACAAGTGTTTATTTAAATTACTGAAATAATGCTACCATTTTAAAGACCAATTCCTAGGCTTTAAATATGTAAAACATTATAAAGAGGTAAAATGAGTCATTGTTAAGATAAATCACTTTTTATGCGCACTTGACGCTTGAGTCGATTTACTTGCACGCGAGTATATTTATCTCTTAGTCGTCTTTTATAATATAATTCAACTTCTCCTGTGTTCTCTGTGGGTACAGAGAACACAGGAGATGTTGAATTATATTCCATAGAAAATATTTCGTCGTGTATTTTATTAGTGTAATTTTTTAATTGTGCGATAAAATATGAAAGTAAACCAGTGATGTAGGTACATCACCAGTTTAAGCACAGTTTTATAATGTATTTATTGCAGTTTTGATCAAATTTCCCCTGAGTTTTTCAGCCCTAACGAGGTTTCTCTGAGCGAATAGGTAGAATACGAAATTAGCACGATGGATAAGCAATTTATTTATATTTTTAACATAAAAATAACTTTGTTTTTACGTGTTTACATTTAACAAATGCGCAAATATTACGTACTTATTGCGTACTCAATCCCGGCAACGCTTGTTCGCGTTTGGCCTGCTTTGTTCGAAGGTTTGAGTGACCGGCGCAGCGTATGCGCGCCCTTGTTCGATTTGAGGTCATACCTCTCCACTTAGTTCGTTTAATGTCAACGCACCGCTAACTACATACGTTATTTTTTATATTATTTTTTAACATTATTAGATTATTTTTTATTAAATTATGTTGATTATGGATGAACTTAGTTTTTTTGGCTTATTATTCTCATTACTATGTAAGCAGAAAACAGATTAGTACACGTTTAATTTCAGTTTTGAAGTGATATTTTTATCACATTTTTTCCCTATATTTGTTCCCTACAAAAGGCGATAAAGTTATATACTCATATACAACATATTTGTTTTGCCGTTTGGCCAGTGGCATGTTTACGATACTTCTGTTGGATTACTGGGTTAAATGCTAAGATTATCCGCTTGTGTACTACAGGGGTAGCTAGTTAGATCTTTTTGATGTCCATGCAGTCGTGGTTTCAATTGAATATCTAAGTTAAAATTTTAAGTGCAAATAGTTTTTTTATTAAGCTACCACTATTTAAGTAGTATATTTACATCATCGATTCATGTGATTGGGTTTCTGAAATTAATCAGATACTGTCGAAGAATACCTCACTTTTTCAATTATTCTCTTAGTTGAAATCCGATTATGTTTGAAATATTGAGAGCGATTTTATTCCTCAGGGATCGCGCCAAATCTTATTATAGACGTACTCTCGGCCTACAGTGTTACTTATTTTACTGATTGCTTTATATGCATAAAGTTTTATTTCTTTTTTACTTTAGCTAAAATTTAAAATTGTGATCCCCGAGATTCACATCTGTGAGATAGCTTTGTATTTCGATGAAGTAATTTTGTTCTTAATATCATATGAAGGATTATATTATCCATATTAAAAATAATTAATTTATATAATTATATTTTAAGTCGATGTTTGAAGTCAGCGATATAAAATTATAATATAACGTCGTACTAACATTAAGAAATAGTACTTGTAAATAGTTCGTGTTTCCGTTTCCACAAATTCCTAAGGTGAAATAAATATTCGAATTCAGGTAAATGGATAGTAAATGAAACATTTTAATCCACGCAAACGCATATATTTTATGAATCATCTTTTATCTTTTTGGTGCTCCATTTTTATTCATTCGTGTTTCATTAAATTATAAATTAATACTAATAATAGTAAAGGACTCTGGAAGCCGCACGTTCTCCGTAAATGGGCAATCGAGAGATCCGTGCAAGTTTCGAGATCCGGGCAATGGGCTGGCATAATAAATAATACAATAAGGTACAAAAAGGAATTCGACGAAGTACCATCGGATGGTTTCGCACTCGCTTACACACACACGCTCCATACATACCAACAACAGTCTTACGTCTATTATATCACTAGCTATACAGAATGCGGCAAGGCCGCGTGCATTGAACCGCAGGTGTCTACGGGTAAGATGATCACTCGAAATGCGAGCCCTTAAGCTTCTTTACAGCGTTGGTAAGGTGCAGCATCTCTGTATTCAGTTGCCATATCAAAGTTTCCAGCTTGTCAACGGAGTCCAGTACCTCCACGCGTTCAGTGTGGGGGTTGAAGCGCACTTCGAAGGGTCGCGACATGGTAGAAACCCAGCGTCTGTATTGACAAATTTTAAATGTAAGTTACATATAGGTGATTAAATATTAGTTAGATATAGGTGATTATATATGCCAAGTAAAAACCAACCTAAACTTTTCTTTGGCATCTTCAAAACTTTCAGCTACATAATAGATGGGTTGGTATTCTTGATCTTGGTAGGGTTGTATGGAGGTAGAAGCTGGCTCGAAGGGTCGGAGTTCAGGTTTGTCACTGAGAGCATGGAGAAGTTCTCCGATTGAGGATAAAAGAGCAGCGCCATATGCCTTTAGTTGTTGATTTTCTTTGCACAATCCAAATTCAACCGTGAACCAATACACCTGTGCAAACATAATTATTATTTATAACGCTATCGCGTCACATGACAAATTAAATGATAATTAAAACATATTTCGCAACAGCTGGGCCCATTTTTAAATAAATATAATCGCATTTGCATAAATTGTTCATTCACCATTTCGGCTCCAATCAAACAAAAATAAAACTTACAGTAGAGAGCTTTTCAATTTCAGAGTCCGAAGCGCCTAGGGATGCGAGACCAATTTCTTGAGAGAATTGAGCAAAGCTAGGGTCGGCAAGAAGAGGTATGTGTCCAAGGAGCTCGTGAATACAGTCACTGTAAAATACACATATATATTGACATATATTTATTTTAATACTCTGTATTTTTAACTAGTTCTTAAGTAATATAAATGTATTAGTACTTAATGTACGTATATATACTTATATATACATTGCTGTGCATAGCTTTAAGTTTCATCAATGCTGTTAGTGCAAGTTAATGCATCAATAATAGTATTTGAAGCTCGAAACTTTGAGCTCAATTACACCACTGGGGAGTTTTAACGACATTACGAACGGGCCACTTAACAAAGTTACAGTTCCATCAAGACTACCGTCGCCCTTACCAATGTATTTTACGATACAAGCGAATATATGCACATATTATTTATATGTACCATTTACTTACGAGTAAATAATGACATTGAAACACATACACTTGCAATTAAATTACGTAGTTTGGTCTACATTTGGTTATGATTTGGTTCAATTTACATAACATCAACAAGGACTGGTTGCGTAATATTTCCGTAAAGACTCGTCAAGGCGATTATTTTGAACCTAATTAAATTATCAGTAATGAATACTTCAGACTAATCTATTATATCCGTTTCCGTGTTAATAGGTGTAATTTTAAACTAGATAGTTATACCCACTTAATAAGATTATGATATCTTGCTTAATAGGTAATAATACGTCGTCTAGGTAAAGGCGTTATATCATTTATGTCATAGGTTAAATAATCGCCGAGAGGCCGACCTCGTGAGGAAAGACCGACGTCCTCCCCGAGGGGGGGACGTCGGTCGATGGGAGGGTACACCAAATAGGGGGTATTCTGTCGGGCCAACCACTGATGACAAGTAGCCCTGCTCCGGTGGTCGGCCCAACGACGAAGGCGACGTGGACGTGGGTGAATTGTGGGTGTGTGTGCTTACGCCCCTCTGTCGCCCCGGACGGAGTGGTGCGAGGAGCGCACCGACCGCAGCCGCACCGAACCAAGAAAAAAAAATAGGTTAAATAATATCGAAAGCTCGGCTCTTATTCGTATGAAACATTACATTAGAAATTACATTTTCATCATAATAGTTTTCTCTTAAATTATGCCTAGATATTACTAATGCTATTAATATAAAATGATTAGAAGCATTCCCCTTGTCTAAATTTAAATAGAGTATTACTTACGGTTCAGGTGTATGGAATGGTGAGTTAGCGTGACGAACGTATTGGGTAGATTGGAAGACACGGAAGGCAAGAGATGCGAGGAAGTCCCGCGCTGTCAGGAGTCCAGCGGCGGGGCGTAGGGTGAATCCGGTATGTTTGCGTAAGAAGTTGCTAACGTCATCGAGTTGAGGGATACGGTGTGGTACGAAAATGTCTGCAGCTTGCAACTTGCCGAATGCTGCCTTATATTCTTGGCAAGCATGTTTTGGCATCAGGTCTAATACAGTGTTGAATACTCGTTGCCAAGTAGCATTCTCACTTTCAGTATAGGAGATAGAGGGAATTGCGTCGCCATATTTATACGCAAAAGCAATTTCGGCAATCACTTTTCTGCGCTCTCTGTATTCTTTATCTGCGAAACCGGGATGGTTCATGTCCAGTTCGGGCTCATATTTAGTCATAAGGTGGTTGCAGTTATCGAGATCCGAAGCATGGCGAGGGAACCATGGAGTTTTACCTGAGATGTTATTCTCAGACACAAGGTTAACTCCAGCGAAAGCTGTTGTCTGACGAAGAGATCTAATAAGTTGTAGCAAATTGATGCGAGACATGCTAACTTTGACGAGAGCATCAAATTGTACACCAGTTGTCTGAGAAGGACGGGTCTCAAGGTGTTGTACACATCCTTTGTAGTTGTCTATGGTCTTGAGGATGCGAGCAAGTGTGCCCATTCCATCACGCATACGCAATAGCAGAGCGGCTTGTTGAATGGCTTGCTCTGCCTCAGGCGATTCACTTGCTGCGTTTTGCAGGATCACTTCCTCCTCAGTTAGAGTATAATCTAAGAACAAATATTTTTTTAATGTTTAAACTGTAATAAGTATTATAGTAAATATTCATGATTTAATATTGTTATATAAATACTTCAGTAAAGTCAATCCATATTTTATAAAAGCTTACCTTCGTCATTCTTGTTGTCATCGCCGATATCAGTATCAGCTAAAAATAAAATGAAAGGAATAAAATAAAAATAAAGAAATAAAACAAAATAAACAATATTAACATAAAATTATTATGATGATTACCCAGGTGGCCATTCTTAGTCTCGTCTTGTTGGGTGACATGTTCAACTGTCGGGGTGTTATCGCCATTGCCAATATGAAGCCCATCTTGGAGAAATTCGGAATCCAAGCCAGAGTCTAAATAAATTAAAATTAAAATAAAATTAACAAAAAAAGCAAACGAAATTAAAAATAAACGTAAATAATAATAATTCCTATAATTAATTATGCTATCAGGCTACACTTTAGTTGTTAAAAATGTCGTTATTTTATTTTCTAGTGCTTACCATTGGCACGGGCGCGAGCCTCTTCAAGAACGCTTTGTTTGGTCTGCTTGACAACAAGGGTCTCAAAGCGGGCGTCGTCTACAAGAGAGCGACGTCGAGACGGATAGCCGTTCTGCAACAATATATGAAATTTGCATATTACATTCAATTCATTCATTTGTATAATTTTACATCTATATGAATGAATATAAAATATATTCTATGATATGAATGATGATAATTCATGATATTTTTTAAATAATTTCTGATTTATTTGACTTATTAAATAACAGATACGTCATTAAGATTTTATGTAAAAGATTTTAGCGTTTCTTTAAAAAAAAGATCTTGTCGAACCGGAATATTATTGTATATATGCTGTCTGCACACTTTTTTATTTGTTTATGTTAGAACTATACGAATGATTATATGTATGTGTTCTTATTAAAATCGGTAAATGCCTTTACAAGGGCAAATAATCAAATCTCTTTAACCTTTTTACATTCCAATCTCAAAAATATTGGCAAAAAGCATACTAAATAGCCACAGGATGACCAACGGGAAATTTAATGCGTGTGAAATTATAGGCACTTTTGTTTTTATTACATCAATACAATATTATGATTAAATAACAAAAGCATGCAGGAGTAATTTTACAGCATTGGTGAGAAACATTTTCACTTCACTGCGTGAATACAAAGGAAACGTCTTTCTAAAACAGTTTGATCTCCTAAATCCTTATAAATATAAAGCGGTCACATCGCATTATATTTCATGTGAGAGCAGAAATTGCTTTTACGAAGTCCTTAAGCTTATTTCCTGAGCGTTGTCGGGCGTAAAGTGCTCCCATTATTCCCGCCCTCCTCGCGCCGGATGTACGATGTCACCCTGCGATTGAAATCTTTCAAAGAAACTTTTCGAAAGACTACGCTCGAATGCAGGCAATTATTGCAATCTATTATATAATTGTGTCATTTCAATAAATGACTTAATTTCTTGGCAAGATCTCAATCCTTAAGCCTTTCAGGTACTTCCCGGGCTTAGCAATACTCGCTTTCTGAGATTTTTGTTTGTAACATTATATATAAAAATATTTTATTTTTATTTACTTTGGTAGTAAGTTATTTTTGTAAACCGAATGAAATCGTTTTGGAAATATAAGGTCGTTAATGTTATTGATAATACCGCGTTGTGAATCCACGATTTTCCTCTAACAACAAGTGCTAGAGCGGTTTTAGCGACAGCGTAATTTCTGTCACGTACCGATAAGAAACGGTTGATGGCCGGCCGAGTGCGCGGGCGGCGAGACCTAGCATTTTCCACTAGAGTGGCCGTGCGGACCTAACTATGTATGTCAAGGGTTGCGCTAATCACTCGCTATTGTTACTTAGACCCTAAAATACAAGTAATTTAGGTAAATCTTTTATACGAACATTATGTTCCATTTAACCTATATCAATTCACACTTGGAATTGTGCGCAGCGATACAATATTGCGGAAACAGTGTCGCGTTCGTTATTGTAAATTTAAAGGTCTGCCTAACTGGAGCGGACAGGACTCGGAATCCGGTTGATTTAGCCTTGGAGTACCCAAGTGGCCACTTCACCATTCCAGTCGGTCGACGGGCAATTAAGTCAACTCAGAGTATATACGCTGTACGTTGACCTGTATCAACACTCAAATTCACTTAACACATTATATATACCTATATCTCATTGATTCAATTGTTAAATATGATTATTACGATAATTTGAAATATACTATTATACTTTAAAGAAATATCAATACAACGAGGAATTGAATTTATGAAAATTAGTAAAAGGAACATTAGCAGATTAATAACAATGCAATTATATTTTGTGAATATTCGTTCCGTGTACAAAAAGGAAGTTAATATATAACCTTCAAATATAAAATAAAATAATTTATAGGTTCAGAATCTCCTCAAGCTATTCAAGAAACTATAAGTAGTTGTTACTAGTCAAGGACAAACCTTAAAGTGATCCCGAAAATTAATAGGCTGTAATAAATAAGTGACTCTTGTGCCGTTTTTTAAATATCAAAAAACAAAAGCTACAATGTACTTAAAAACTGTAGACTAATTTCAATATTTATGTCATCTATTAAACCAGTTCAACACGTCGTCTCTTGATAGAATTTTAACAATATTTGCTCTATGCAGTGGACTGGGTGAGCGTCGCACTGCCTTGCATTCCGACCTTCAACGGTCAAGGAAATACAATCATTCAGTCACCAATAATAATAAAATATACGATAATCATAGCATGATAGCCACAGGGCTAGTAAGCGCGCAGCATCGAACCAAATTTAGATTGAAAAAGTGATCGCATTGCATTTCAAAGTTAACCGACGTAATTAGAACTCACGACAAATTCATAAGCATCTAATAGAGCCTGTAAACTTTGAAAAAATTCGCAATAATGTTCGCAAAAGCTTTGTTGAGACGTAAAATACTATTGAAAATACTACCAGAATGTACAATTAACAAATAGATTGCCGCGTTCGTGACTCCTACTACACGATGATCAAATATTCACAATTACTATTAATCTGCTAATAAACATAGGCTGGATTAAATATGAGCGTTGTTCGTTATTTGAAATGGATTATATCGTCTATAATAGACACACACTCAGGAATTGCAACGGACGCTTGCACGGCCATATTATGTAGAACAATGACTTATTTAAAACATATTGTTGTATGGAATATTGTGCAATTTGTCACACGATGATGTGTGAAAGTATCTCGGCTTAAATGAATTACTTGCTACGGCCCTGTCTGTAGAGTTCACGTAATGAGATCCGTTCAACTCTCAAGCTTTTGGATAATTAACCGAGGAATTTATAAGTGAAAATGTAGATACGAATAATACATGTTTGAAAATATCTCCTTACTGGCGCCACTTTCACACGATTTCTCGATACCTCATCTCCCTTACTGATGTGATTTCTCGTAATTAGTTTATAAACAAAGTAAGACGCGATACTCCATTTATTAAACTGGTCACGTGATGCTATAAGTAAATTATAAATGAATATTTGTAAATTGCCTTGTGCAGTTAACTTGTTGATGTCTATTGTTATATGCAGTTGTAGTACAAGGGCGACTTTGACTTGTAATAAGTAGGCAAAAGTAATTATCTGTGATGAATCAGCTAACACCGAACCTGGTTATTTTATATACTCGAGCTTAAAATACAGAATAATTTAAATTTTGCTCTTGAAATATATATGCTTATTGAATAATTTCAATAATTTCACGGCTCGCTAAATTTTGAATCAAATTAATAATAAAAATACGACGTTCGTTTATAATTTGTTTTGTCTTAAAGGATTATTATATTGTTATAAGTTATTATATGTCATTGGTAGTAATTTTGCATTCAAGTAATAATAGCTAGTTAAAGGTAGATAATGAATTTCTAGAACGTGCATATATGAATTGAATATGCCTAAATTGAGTTATTAAAGTTAATGGTTATTGTTTTCACCGATAATCGTTTTTAACAAATCTTTGTTTTAAATTTTAATCTATTTATTATATTTTCATCTACTTTTATTTTAGTAATCACTCGTAATTCTTTGAATTGTATAATTTTATGACTTTATCGTAATATCTAATGATTTAATGGTGATTAAACTGATATGAAGAGATATAAAAAGTTTGATATGAATTGGAGGCAAATTAAAAAAGTGAGCAAGCGGCAGTGACAGGCGGCGGTAAAAGCACCAGGCCAGCTCTGCTGCAGGCGAGCTCCTCACCTCGATGCTGTATGATTTCTTGATGGCGAACATTTCGCGGTTCTTCTGGGCAGCTGCGACGGCCATTGTTTCTCTTATCACACCACTGGGATCTTTAGAGCCTGAACAAATGTTCACTGCGCGAATAGCTAGCGTATTGTCTGCGATAGCTTTGTCTCGACCACGGGCTTTGTGCCTGTCTGTCTGCGACTCGAGCTGTCGTATTACTATAGCTAACTAAACTTTGGATTGCAAACAGACCAATGCATGATGACCGTTCGTAAGAACAGTTTAAATAGTGTTAGGCGCGCGCCTCCCACCCCGCAGCGCCTTTCGTCGCGCATGCGTCATTACCGCCCCCCGCCCGCAGGCTGCTGCCGTCAACCTCCTGACTCTCGACCACCGGCATCCCCCGCCCTTACAGAATCATCATCACATAATTACCCTCTTGGTGTCTCATCAGTATCATCTCCCTTCAACATGAAGTCCAATTTATTTTCTATAAATCTAACTGTCACAGATCCACATTCAGATCCTTGTCCGGATGTGACCTTATGATAATAGGAAGTAGAGCGACGATGTTTCTTATTAAATGACTAATGATAATTAATTATGCTGCTAGTTTCAGTAAATAAGTAATATTGCAGGGCTGATAAATATTAAAATTAACGCAGTATAAATACAATGATCAAGACCATTAAAAATCTATGAATAGGTGTAGGCAGATAACACAATTGCAAGAGAAGAACTAAAAATATTAACGAGTATAGAAAGAGGGATGTACATAGTAGACTACTTTTTCTTGTACGGAGAATGCTCGTGCTTGTGCAAGAGGAGAAGAAATATTAAAATTAAAAAAATTAAAATAGACATTTGTTAATATAAATACTTTTTACAATAGCCTTTTATAAATAGGCTTTTATGTTTATTTTTTGTATTTAAAGGTAAATAATGAAAATATTGATTTAATATAGTAAATAAAACAATTGTTGAATATAATATTATTATGAAAAATATAAATCACTTGACTTATAGAACCTTAGAGGTGGCCTTAGAATACCACGATAGCCTGATCGATTAAAATACTGATATATAGGGATATATGTGATATCCCTTTTCTTGTTTCGATAGGAATACTACTTATTGTTAGTTTATGTTTGACATATGTTAAAATGAATTTGCTGGTGGATTGAAAGGGTAGAGAAGCCTTTTGTATCTTTTTAGTTTCACATTTTTGTCTCCCAAGGAATACGATTTACCTATATCTATCACAACTTAAAACGCGATCCTATAGCCGTTCACTGAGCAGTCCCCTCACTGATTTGAATCCCTCCTTTGAATTCTTACAGAAAAATCTATTGAAATCTATTCATTGACCGATTATTTAACATGCGAACTTGAAACTTTATGATCTATTCATTTATTAATAGCTCAAAATTACAGCAAAAACACATAATTGAATCGATTTCTGGTTCAGTTGATGATGATTATTCTTAATAAATTATTAGTGGCAGAATAGTAATTCTGTGATAATGCCAAAATATTTTAATACCATAAACGTATTTTGTAATACAAGTTTACTTAAAAATATTTATATTATATATTTGACATACCAAGTTTAATTATCGTATGTGTAGACAAAAAAAAACAAAAAATATTAAAATATATCGTTGTGAATTGTTAATTGCGTATTTAAAAATACAACAAAGTTATTATTTTACTGACATTATAAATAACTAGCAACCCGCCCTCGTTCCGCTTCGGTTTTAGTCGTTTTACCCGCGTAGTTCCCGTTCCCGTGGGCATACCGGGATAAAATATAACCTAGTTTACGCCCTGATATTATAGCTTTCCATTGGTGAAAGAATTTTTGAAATCGGTCCAGCCGTTTTGAAGATTACCCGGAACAAACAGACAGACA
Organism: Lymantria dispar; assembly: GCA_032191425.1. Taxonomy (NCBI): domain Eukaryota; kingdom Metazoa; phylum Arthropoda; class Insecta; order Lepidoptera; family Erebidae; genus Lymantria; species Lymantria dispar. The sequence continues at coordinate 18,380,138 of CM063440.1, forward strand.
GACAGACAAAAATTTTTTAATCTGTATTTTAGGCATAGGTGTCGTGCAAATAACCGTGTGAGCATGAAAAAAGCCTATTGTTTTGACATTACAAACAGACACTCCAATTTTATTTATTGGTATAGATATCATCATCATCATCATCTCAGCCCATATACGTCCCACTGTTGGGCTCGGGCCTCCTCCATAATTGACCTACTATACCACGCTGGTCAGACGTGTTGGTATAGGGTTTTATTTCGAGTTTTCCTTCTCTCGCATAGATGTTATATGCGTTTTATATCCCTTAGTCGTCTCGTACGATCACCCACGGGTAAGATAGGGGGTGGTGAATTGTATTCTTACTCTGTCACCACACAGTATAGATATAGTAATCGGTAATTCGTTATCGTGGCCTAAATACCCGTGTAGTGACAGTTTAAGGATGCAATGACGACCACCCCTTCTTTATATCGTAGCATCTTAAAAAAATAACAAAGAATGAGTGATGAATTATTTTCATCATTCATTCTAGAGAGATTGTAAAGATAGCCGCGAGAGAAGAAAAACGTAAAAATAACTATAGCAACCTGTTTGAATAGTACAGTGTAATAGGCTTCCTTCACCTGGAAGAGGTTCGTTGATTATTATTTAAATTGAAGTCTAAATTAATATATTGTTTTAAATTACTCATTTTGACATTTTAATAGCTGATTTAAAAAAAAATATTATATCACGACTAAGCTTTGGACTTGTAGGATGACATAAAAGAAACGTATATATATGAGACTGGGGAGCTTCATGACCTCTTCAGATTCGTGAGTTAAATGTTAAACTTAAAAATTAAAATGATTATATATGTTATTTTGTAATAATTATTGACAGAAATATTCATATCATAATAAAATGTGGATATAAAAAATAGTGTTCATTAGAATTCATAATTTTTAGCCTCTATCTTTTTCTATACGTCGTATATTGAACCTGAATCTCTTATATAGCGGAAAGAAAATTTAACTTCTATGCGAGGCCGTCGAGATACATACATCCATCATGTTTTCTCAATCCACTTTTAGACATGTATCCCAAGGAGGCGTTTTTGGCAAGACAAGTTCGTATTGCCTGTATACTGCTGCCTATTCTTCTCGTGATCCCTGATAATTTTTTTGTTAAACTAGCAACCTGCCCTCGCTTCGCTTCGGTTTCAGTCGCTTAAACCCGCGTAGTTCCCCTTCCTGTGGGAATACCGGAATAAAATATAGCCTATGTTACTCCCTGATATTATAGCTTTCCATTAGTGAAAGAATTTTTGAAATCGGTTCTGTGGTTTAAGCGTGAAAGCGCTACAAACAAACAAACAAACATCCTTACTTTCGCATTTATAATATTAGTATGGATTAATCCCACTACACATTACTATCACTTTAACTCCTGTAAGCCTGGATCCAAAATGTTACCTGTAAAACACATGGTGGTTTATCCCTCAGAAAGTACCATGCAATATTATTAACCGTCTTCGGGCTCGCAATAAATTTAATTAGAAAAGAAATACCAGAAGAGCTTTACATATTCCACTTCCCTTCTATACAAAATAGCAGATATGACGCAAAGTTGGCTATTAAGCTAATTGATAAGAGGATTTACAGCTACTTGAGGATGTACGTCAAGCAATATTTACGCCTCCCTGATATTTCTAATTCTTGATTGCACCGAACATTCTATCTAATACAGTATAGTTATCTGCTAACGTATCTAGATGTTTCTTATAATACCCACGAATACAGAAGAGTTGGTGGCACATTAACTTATTATACCTACACCCCAAGTTGACTTCTGAGTGGTAGAGAATCTAAACGTGATGGACGGTGACGGAGTAAGAATTCAAATTACCACTTCCTATCTTGCCCGTGGATGTCGTAAAAGATGATTAAGGGATATAATACGGATATAATATCGAAATAAAACCTTATACCCAGGTCCGGATTAACCCTGTCAGGGACCCTAGGCAATGCAATTTTCGGATCCATGGTCCAAGGTCCATAAGCAGCAGTATCACTTACCATCTGGTGGTGTGCTGTTTTCTCTTTTGCCACCGACAGCAATAAAAAATCGGCCAAGTGCGAGTCAGAGTCGCGCACGAAGGGTTCCGTACCATTGACAATAATCACTTTTGTTGTAGTGGAGGCCCCCTTAAATATTTATTTTATTTTGTTTTTAGTATTTGTTGTTATAACGGCAATTTCAACTGTCTAGCTATCGCGGTTCTTGAGATACAGCCTGGTGACAGAAAGACGGACGGACAGACAGCGAAGAATAGGGTGCCGTTTTTACCCTTTAGGTACGGAACCCTAAAAAGGTTTAATATTGAGAAAGTATAAAAATTTACGAAAAAAAAATTGTTCCATAACAAGTTTTTCTTTGGTGCATGTAGGGGGCCCCTAGACGATGAAGGGCCCCTAAGCAGTTACCTAGTCCGCCTTATGGATAATCCGGCCCTACTTATGCCAACCTGTTTGACCGGCATGGAATAGTAAGGTCAATTGCCCTACTATTATGAAGAAGGTTTGAGCCCAGCAGTTGGGACGTATATGAGCTGAAATGATGATGATGATGAAGTTTATTTAGTTGCTCTATTATTAAACTCATACGAAATATATTTTATGCAGCAACATTTAACTGAACTTCCTGTGATAAGTCGAAAATTCACGTTTCATTGAATACTTGACACAATCATGCACGATCTTGAACTAATATTGTCAACTTCCTACAAGTGTGTAGAGGTTATAACTGGTGTCCCATTTTAGCATAACAATACGAAATCAGTTAAATTGAAGCGTGAAATACAGTAAAATTGACGCTGAAATTTCAGTACGGCAAAATAAAAACGTAGGTAATTAATAATTATACAATTCTCTACCTACAGGTAAAAGAAGAGCTTTTACCTGTAGGTATTATTACAAATGACTAAGATATATTATGTGGTAAGCAATCGACACAAGAGGAGGAAATTTCGACGTAAAATCCTGTAGCAATACATCATATTTACAAGATATAGTAGGTCAATTTCCTTGTCACAGTGGAGCGGCCTCGAGCCCAGCAGTGGGCCCCATGTGGGCTGACATGATAATAAAATGAAAATAAAACCATTTAGGCTGTGCGTTCATTTTTTATTTCAATATTCTGTTTTAATTTGTTATTCTATAGTTACATACGAATACTTAGGTTTTTCCCATTTGCAAATTCTCAGTAATTGCTTGGAGTCCGGAACTGTACTCGATAAATGCTATTACTATTTACTCGACATTAGGCGCCCTCGATTACGGAGAACAAAAAATGTTTCTAACGTTATGATGAGAACTAGGGACTCATTTTTCAATCTTGTTATAAAATGCATATTACTTGTTACAATGAATACATTATTATAACTTAGTGGCTTATATTGTGCGTGATATAGTAAACTATAATAATTTGTTCATCATTTCAGCCTGTCGCCGTCCACTGCTGGACGTGGGCCTCTCTTATGTTACGTCACAAAGTGCGGCCCTGTGCCGTCTGCATCTAACGGCACCCAGCAACTTTCACCAGGTCGTCGGTCCACCTAATTGGGTCCTACACTGCGTCGTCCGATACGTGGTCTCCACTCGAGAACCTTTCTTCCCCAGTGAGTGTCAGTTTGTCGAGCGATGTGGCTTGTCTATTGCCACTTCAGCGTGCTAATTCTTCATGCTATGTTGGTTACACCCCTTCTCCTGAGAACTTTCGTATTTCGGATTGTATCTCACAGAGAAATCAGCAATCAGAGAGCATAGCCCGCTCCATAGCACGCTGAGCGACTTTGAGCCTTGTTATGAGGCCTACGTTTAGGGACCGCGATTCTGTGCCGTGCCGTAATCATTTGTTCAATGAACCATATTTGTAAAAATAATCTATTGAAAACTTCATCAAAGGGTTTTCAGCAAGGCTATAACAATTTATCAAAAAATGGATTTGAAATTAAATCTAATTCGACACTGACAAAATTGCTTGTAACTGATTTCTAAAAACAAATAAAGGTAAATTTAGGTCTATATTTTTTCAAGATTGTCTATGACAGGAACGGTCTGTACAATTTATCAATCCACAAGCCATAGGTACCTAATGACACAAATGATCGCAGTAAGGCAGTTAAAATTCTATAACTACACCATTTTGGTTGAAAACAAATTAATGTTTCACTAGAACTGTTGTAAACCAATTAATAGTCGTCATTCTTTTAGTGTGGTGACGGAGTAGGAATACAATTCACCACTTGCCCATGTATGTCGTAAAAGACGACTAAGGAATACGCATATAACATCCGTGCAAAAGAAGCAAAACTCGAATCAAAACCCTTTCCAACACCAGCATGGAATAGTAGGTCAATTCCCCTCCCATTATGGTGGACCTAAGCCCAACAGTGGGGTATATATAGGCTGAGATGATGATTCCTTTAGTACGTAGTAGCTCAATAGTAATAATAATCCATAGTTCTTAGTTCAATCATAAAAAAACAAACATATTAATGATCTAAAAAACTTTGTCCTGTGATGTACAAAAATAATACCTAAACTAAAAAAAATATTAAATTTGGCTATCGTAGGTACATGTCATCATGTGTAATCGACATAGCCCGCAGAATTGGCACGTTGAAATCGCAATGGGCAGGCCACATCGTTCGTCGAACCAACAACCGTTGGGGAAGAAAGGTTCTTGAGTGGCGACCACGAACCGGACGGCGCAGCGTAGGACCACGCCCCACTAGGTGGACTGACGACATTCTTAAAGTCGCAGAGAACTGTTGGAAGCAGGTGGCGCAGGAACGTTCCGAGTGGCATTCTCGTGGAGAGGCTTGTGTCCAGCAGTGGACGTCGATAGGCTGATGTATGGATGGACATGTCATCATCATCTCAGCTCATATATATCATACGGCTGGGCTCGAGCCTCGTTCACAATGGGAGAGAAATTGACTTACTATACGGCTCTGGTCATACTGGTTGGTATAGGATTTTATTTAAAACTCTCCTCTTAGTTAGTTATCCTTTACAGCACTCATGAGGGAAAAATACACGGTGAACTATATTCTGACTTCGTCATTGTACAAAATCATACTTATTCAATGATATTCCGTTTTCAGAGATACTTTGATTCTGATTTGTACATTTGATATAGTAAACTACTAAAGCGGTATGCAATTGATTCCAGGATTTCGGCACTATAGTATTCCTTCCTCATTACTTTATCCTTATATCACTATCATTTACTATTGGTATTACGGAAAACGTACCAATATGAATTGTATTTGCATTGTGAATATGCTAATTTAATGTGACTTTTTAAAGTAATAAATTAGGATTTTTTTATATATCGCTAAACACATTTGTTTACAACTAATTATATTAAAAGATATACATAATTATATAAAAACCTTGATTTACACAACTAATTATATTTTATTTTGATCTTCTCAGTAATTTGACATTTGCAGAATCGCTATTTCTTTCTGGTGCCGTCGATATTATATAAAATTTATGAATATATAGGCAAATTAATCGAGGTTTTACCAAAATATAAATTTACGTACTACAGTTACATGCAGAAAACGTATATTCATATTTAAATGCAATATAATTCGTCCCTTAACGGTAATTGAACTCACTTTAACTCTTGACGGCATTCATTTTATTTTTGATTAATTTACCGTGACTTGTTTAAGTGGTACCACGACTACTTACTTCTCTTTTCTAAGTCAAATTGTTTTGTGGTATAAATAAAAAAAAAACCAAATGGATGCCTCATATTTGGTTAGCGTAATATGTAGAAATAAACAAACTTTTCGTATTTAAAATGACATAGATTAAGGTAGTATAGTATTTCGAAATTAAATTAAAATTATAAATGTTTTGAATGTCAACTATTCGTAATTACATTATAAATTCAACGCTTATAAAATAAATGTTATGCGTAATTTTAATTATTTATTATATACAAAAAAATAAACACTTAAATTTATTAATAGCAGCTAACTTAAATAATAACAGAGGCGAAGATAAGAAGGGTATCTTTAATCTCCTTATCGTAACAATCTAGCACTGCACTTAAGAATACATTGAGAAGCAATCATCCATTTTTTCTTTATAAGTTAAAAGAATATAAGATGGAATAGTAAAACGTTTAACTCAGAATAATGTAAGATTGTACCTGTATACTAAGAATTTACAATGTGATTTCATTCCAGATATTTGTCCCGTGCAGTGGATTTCCTGTTTTTTACTAACTTTTACTGTGTTAAAATTACTACTCATGTCATCATCATCATCATTGTCACAACTCATATATGTCCCACCACTAGGATCGAGCCTCCTTTATAATGGGAGGGAACCTACTACACCACACTGATGCGTCGGATTGGAATAGAGTTTTATTACGAGATTTTCTTCTCTTGCATAGTTGTTATACATATGCACCAGATATCCCTTAGTCGCCTTAACGACACGAACAAGAGAGAGGGGTGACGAATTGTATCCTTACTAAGAAACCACACGGAAAACAACTCATAATATTTACTTAGAAGGTAAGAAAACGGCGCAAATAATTTTAACTAGTACCTATTCGAAAACGGAATATTCATTCGTATTCTCACAATGGAAAAAGTATTAGTTTAACCACAAAACCGAGAGAATATTACAAAGGTTAATCACATAAACCCGTGTGAGATGACAAATATATTATTATGACATGACGTTGATTTTAACCAATGTCAGCACAACCTATTACTATCTGACGTCACAGATCGTTTAGTTGGAAGGCCGTATCGGAAACGGGTAATACTAATTATACATCATGATAATTTTTTAGGAATCAATATACATAATGTTTATTCCAATGCGGCTATATAATGAAAAACAAATGAACAGGTACATATATATATTACTAATGTTTATATGTTATTTAAATATAAGTTGTGTACATATATTTATAATATTTGGAGGGCATTAATTACGCATATAATATTCGATAATACCATGTCGACAAATGTCAAATTTTTAAATTACTTGAATTGATAATGTCAAATTATTTGAATAATAATTATAATAAAATACAATTTACAGTATAAATAATTTAGTAGTAATAATAATAATAATTACGAGAGCGGTAGTGCCTGCCTCCGGATCTAGACTGGTTTTTTGGACAATGTTGTCATGCTACCAACTTACTAGAGAAACACTAAGTACTTATGTATTAACGTAGGTGGGTTTTCCGTAACAAATAAAGAATTCATTATGCACTCTAATTTTTTTGTTAATATCTTTATTTGTATGGGTGTATGTTGGACGAATTCCAAACGGCTGGACCGATTTTAATTTCTGTGTGTTAAGTAGTGTTGCCCAAATGCAAGACCAAGACGAGACTTGGACTAGTCTCGGTCTTGGTCTTGCAGCATCACACCTGGTCTCGTCTTGGTCTTGGTATTGCGCACTCGAGTCTTGGTTTTGGTCTTGGTATTGCAGCAAGAGTCTCGCAAAGTCTTGCAAGTCTTGCAGTTGGAATAACGTAACAGTCATTTATCATGGCAAGGAAAAATCCAACTAAATTGATCAAATATCATCCTATCCTATCTATCCATTTGCTAGCCTATAATCTATATTGAATATAACTTTTACCACTGGGGAAAATTACTCTCCTATTCCCCTGGTGTTACTTTAGACATTACTCCTATGGCAAATGAAGGCATTTCGACCCTATTTTCTTAAGACGTCACCACACGGGGCAGTTGATACAATAAATTTTATGTCATTTTAGATATTTTTATAATAAATGGGAGTGTTTATATTCCCCTTCAAGTTAACAATATCCGCCATACCTAATAGTTGCGCTATAAAAAGGAATATGATAATGACGACTTTACCTGTAATTCTACTTTAATTCTATTTCTAATTACCTATAATTCTACCTACCTACCTCTAGATATATTTAATCATAGCTGTTTCAACAGCTTCAATAGCTTGACTTACCTATTCATATAATGCTATTATTTCGTTTAAATAACCATATCGCCTCCTGGCATTAAAAATAATATCACCATTTATAATATCCATAACATACCTACTTTAATCACAATTTTTGTTATCTAAGTAGGTAGTTGCCGTAACAATGGCTACTACGGAGAACACTTAACAGCTTTAAAATTTTGTCCGATTTGTTAGCCTTTATAGATACTGGTCCGGACCAATTTACCAAGATGTATGTCGCAGTTTATGTAATAGAGCTTAAAACTTTTCTGGATATACAGTCTATGTGACAAAATAACATTCTTTTGGAATATTATAGTTTTTAATAATAGTTTTTAATAATATACCTATGAAGAGGGTCACCAAATGTATGATATTCGTCGTCATCGTTTCAGTTCATAAAAATGCCACTGCTGGGCTTAATCCTCCCAGTAAGAGGTAAATTGACCTATTATACCACGCTGGTCAGACATGTTGGTATTTTTTTTTATGGGTGGGCTATGGTAAGCGCACGCCCGGTCCAGTGCGTCCGGGGCCATGAAAGGACGGCGCGCGGGCCCATAACCCACCCGTACCCACGTCACCTCGTTGTTGGGCCGATCACCGGAGTAGATGTGACTTGTCGTCAGTGGTCGGCCCAACGCAATACCCTTTCGGGTAACCTCACCTCTCGACGTCCTGGGACGTCGGTCGCCATCGCGCGGTCAGCCTCTCTACGGGTGACGGACAATTCCCCGGTCCGATCACCCGCGGCCTCGGCTAGGGCGGCATTAGGCGCAGATACTCGCGCCTGCGCCGCCCGAGTCGCCGGCGGCGGAACGTGTCGCCGATTAGGAGCTCTACTCGCACACGATCCGCCGCAGATATGTTGGTATAGGATTTTATTTCTAGTAGTTTTACTTCTCTTTTACATTATTATATTACGATCTTTATGTATGCATACCGATCTATGCATAATAAGTCTTTTTGCGAGTCTGGGTGTTATTTATGTAGATTAATTGTAGGCATATTTCTATGTCCAACAGTGGACGTCGTTGGGCTAATGAATACACGGATATATAAATTAATATAATGGGTAAGGGCTCTCGTGTGAAACTTATCAAGGCTAAATAACAGGGTGACGATTATGGTATTTTTGTCTTTAACCCTTTCTAAAGAGTAATTCTGAAAAGCCGACACCAACATTGGGAATCTATTGGCCAATAGATGGGTATCTCAAGACTGATTTGACTTTCCGTGTAGTGACGGAGTAAGAATATATTTCATCACCCCCTATTTTACCCGTGAGTGTCGTAAAAGACGACTAAGGGCTATAATATATAGGTATATAACATCGGTACAAGAGAAGAAAAACTTGACATGAAACCCTGTACCAACACGGCCGATCACCGTGTATAATAGGTCAATTTCCCTCCTATTATGTAGAAGACACAAGCTCAACAGTTGGACGTATATAAGCTGAAATGGTGATTTGACTTAAATGCAAGACGCGAGACTCTTGCAGGCTCAGTCTTCGTCTTGCTCAAGTCTTGCAGGGGCAGTCTTGGTCTTGGTCTTGCAAAAATTAAGCGGTCTTGGTCTCGGTCTCGCATTTCTCGCAAGACCAAGATCGCAAGACCAAGACTTTTTTGGGCAACACTAGTGTTGAGATACAAAAATTCTTCAAAATCAGTTCAACTTTCTCAGTTAAGATTCAAGAATAGTTTAGGTTGACAATTATACCCAGTAGGTGTCATAGCAATCAATTAAAAGATTTTTTTGTTTTAAATCTGTAAAGAACGGCGTATATTGCATCAGGTATTCCTATAATAAACGTTACAATTATAGTATAGTAATATACAGAATGATCCGATTTTCATAATAAAATTATCGTCATCTCAGCCCATACACGTCCTACTATTGGGCTCTGGTCTCCTCCACTAACGGACGAAAATTTACCTACTATATATATATATATATATATATACCTACTATATACCACGCTGGTCAGACGTGTTGGTATAGGGTTTTGTTTCATCTTCCTCCTCTTGCATAAATATTATATGCATATTATATCCCTTAATCGTCTTTTACGACACCCACGGGCAAGAGATGGGTTGGTAAATTGCATTTTTATTCCGTCAACACAATGATAGTAAAGAAAATATTTGCAGTAAAATCTTATTAAATTTATAGAGGAATATTTTATTCAAACTTTCTATATTACTATATTCTTCTCTCCGTCGGGTAACAGGCAACCACACGGCAAATCAAAAGAATATGAATGGAATGAAGAGAGTCCTTGTAGTTTACAATTTTTATAGAAGCCATCAATATGAAAGAATATAAATAAATACATCAATCAAATTTGGGTATCAGAAAACAAACATATAGTTGAACATGTTCTTTACAGTTAAATATTGTATGCGAGTCAAAGGTAAATTTATGAACAGAAAGTTGTTCGTTTGCTAACGGTTGGGGATTCCCTCTGCGTTCGAGAGGATTAACCTCACACGCTAAAATTATGCAGACGTCAATAGTGTGTCATAACAAAGATACTAAGAAACCGCTGGGATGGGAAAGTTTTCGTCTATAGTGGAAGATTATGTATGGAAAATTTGATAGCAAGCAGGTAAGAAAAATATGAAATTTTATTTACCATTAACTCAGCTCATATACATCCCACTGTTGGGTTCGAGCGTCCTTCGCAATGAGAAGGAAAATATGTAGGAAATTAAACACGCTGGACAGACATTATTAGTGTAGAGTTTAATTACGATTCTTCCTTTTCTTGCATATATGTATATTACTAGCTGACCCGGCGAACATCGTAACGCCATAATTTTTTTCGTAAATATATTTTCTAAATTTCCGAAAATATAGTCTCTAATGGAAGAACCATTACAGCTTTCTCGGGAAAGACTCAATCCTTTTGGTCGCGGCATTGTTAATGATGATTCAAAGAGAATACAAATTACTCATTATTGATTTCTGACAAAATTATAATTATCAAATTTTCAACCATACTTAACTATAGACAAAATTACATTCAGCTGTCATTTGCGTTTTGTTATTAGATGTCAAATGCGTTTTTTTTATACTACGTTTCATAGTGACTTGTATTCTCTTTGACATTTGATGTCACGTTACACGGGAACGCGATCGAACGGGATAAAAGAGTTATTGGCGAAATCTTGTAAACGACATTAGAAAAAAAAAACGGACTAAAAAGTATCCTTTGTCCGTCTGCTGGTTCTAAGTTACTTCCCCACCAATTTTCAGCCAAATCTGTATAGCCGTTCTTGAGTTATAAATAGTGTAACTAACACAACTTTCTTTTATATATAAAATTAAGATATGCTTATCGTATCCGCTTTTAGCAGTCGCTTTTACAGCAGCCACGGGCAGAAACAGGATATGTCCATACGGAACAGGTTATTTAGTCTACATATATACGTCTTACGATTCACATTGAGCTTCCTCCATAATGTAAGTTTTCCTACACATGCTAGGAAGACGGTTTACTAGAAGATTATGTTTTAAATTTGCCCTCTCCGTGAGTAATATTATTTCTATGTAATTCCTTAGGTTTTCCTTTTTCGTCATCCACGGAAAGAAAAAAGTGATTGTATTCTTGCTTTACCATCCCATAGACTGCTTAATATATTAAAAATATATTATCATTTTCTTATATTGACATTTTTGAGTCTCTCCACAGATTTCTGGGTTTTTTTTTTATTGCCAACGGTGGCAAACGAGCAAACAGTACACCTGATAGTAAGTGTTGCTGCCGCTCATGGACCCTTACAAGGCCACTGCCCACCACGAAGAAAGTGCACCACCAAAACCCTCCACACGCAAACACCCTCAGAAAGTTGGGCTCCCGGCTCTCTCGCTCACCGAACGAAGCGCAGTAACTAATTGCTACTACTCAGACGTCGATTCTCTGCGAGAGTGTGGTACTACCCCGGACGGACCGGCCCGCGGCTGTAGACAGATAACTGTCGACAGTGTGGTCCTACCACTTATGGGTTAATTTTATAGAATACTAGCAGCCCGCCCTCGCTTCGCTTCGGTTTCAGTCGCCTTACTCGCGTAGTGCCCGTTCCCGTGGGTATACTGAGATAAAATATAGCCTATCTTACTTAGGGATACTGTAACATTCTAATGGTGAAAGAATTATCGAAATCCATCCAGGATTTTTTGAGTTTATTCGTAAGAAACGTTTCCTTTTTTATAATATTAGTGTGGACTTGCACCCTTAGAGGGTGAAATGGACGGTGTGGTGCGGAGGCGCGCCGACCGCAACCCACCCACAAAAAAAAAACCGGGTGAAAATTAAAAAATGCTGAAACACGGGTTTATTTATTTATACTAAAGAGTATTTTTTGGCGAATTTGAAGAAAATCGATGTAGATTTTTTTTCTCCTTATACAAACTTTGTTACTGCGGTTTACCCCCTAGGGGTGGATTTTCAAAAAACCCTTTCTTTGTGGGTTTCTACGTCACGCATAGAAACTAAAGTCAAAATTTCATATTCCTGGCTTCAGTAGTTTCGGCTCCGTGATAAGCCAGTAAACTGACATCTTTCTACCTATTTTACACCCTTAGAGGATGAAAATGGATAAACGCTGAAACACGTGTTTATTTATTTTTGTTAAAGAGTATTTGTGCTTAATTTGAAGACAGTAGCTAAAGATTTTTTTTTCTTTCCATACAAACTTTACCGTTGCGTTTCACCCTCTTAGGGGTGGAATTTCAAAAAATATTTTCTTAGTGGATACCTACGTCACGAAATGAAACTACAGTCTAAATTTCGTTTTTCTAGCTTCAGTAGCTTCGGCTTACCCTGTTCCTTAATATGTATATTATTGTTAACGCGCCCGCAACACCCCTTGCAGGTGGAATTTCTTAAAATCCGTTCTTAGCTGACCTCTAATCGACGAAAGGAATATTTATGGCAAATTTCAAGTCTGTACGCCTTATGGTTCCAGAGATATGGTGATGAGTCAATATATCACTCGCAAAACCCGCCTCTCCTATATATACATATATATACATATATATATATATATATATATATATATATATATATATATATATATATATATATAGATGTACCCACCTAGATTTTACAACACAAAAAGCATAACCTCATTTTCAAATAGCCCAGGATGTACCTGGGCTATTTGCAAATATCTATTAAAGCGTATTTACAAATATCTATATATTTGTAAATACGCTTAAAACAACAAGTTTAGTATAAGAAACGCTGAAAAAGTTGTCCTAAAAACACGTATGTATGTTCATTTTTATTGTATTCTATTTATATATTGTCTGTGATTGATGCGATTAGTCATCGTAAATTATGTTGTTACATACGTCATAACCAAGGTAGAACTAACTACTACTAGATAAGAATATTGGACTTATGTGCAAATTAATATTTTATATACCTACAGTTTTAGTAAATTTTAGAAAGTGAACCTATCATAATTATTATTAATATTTGCACATGTATTACGTATTTTTGGATGCAAGTGGCGAGGACCGTTCCGAGTGGCATTCTTGTGGGGAGGGCTATGTCCAGCAGTGGACGTCTGTAGGCTGATGGATGTATGATTACGTATTTTTAAACAAAACTATTTTAATAGATTCTATCGCATTTGTTAATATTGAATTTCACGACATTTGGAACACTTTTCCCACGACCATAAATACAGAAATATGTTCGAAACGTGGGGAGATTAAAAGTCGCGATAAAATTCGAGAAATACCTAGTTTTATTTCAAATACGGTCAATAAGTTAAGGACTCTCGATAAAGAATTGTGAAAAATTAATAATACACATACTTTATTAAGACCGTCTACTTGGAAGAAGGATTAAAACTCGCTTGAATCATTTAAAATTTAATAATATTTTATGAACGCGAAGAGTTTGTTGCATATTATTATTGGTTACAATTCTTATTTTGCGTTATGTTTATAGTTTATTTAGCGAAAATGCTATAAGCCGACTGCACAAATGATGTAGTAGCCTAGATTGTATCTCTAGTACAGTCATCATCACAGCTCACATAGATCTCACTACTGGGCTCGAGCCTTCTCCACAACGGGAGGGACACTCACTAACCAAGCTGGTCCAACTGGTTAGTATAGGATTTCGAGGTTGTTTTCTCTTGAGTAGATGTTATATACATATGCCCATAGTAGTGTTTTACGGCACGTACGAGCAAGAGAGGTGATGGTGAATTATATTTTTACTCCGTTACTACACGGAAAAGTATAACATCCCAATTTAAAACAGTACTTTCTGTTTATGGATACAAGTAATTGTTCAAATATATATTTCTTAGTAGTAGACTTTTTTTGTAAATAAATACAGCTACGTTGTAATGAAGTAGAATTGTGACCGCAAATTTCAACAAATCAAATGTGAAATAGTAACAGTAATGGATTGCTTTTTATATTACCAAGTGCAGGGACAACTATATATACCTAGTAGATATTTAGATAAGTGATTTCTGAAGTTTACGCGAGTATTACAAGCTCAGAGGGCACGATGCTAAATTATTATTGATTTTAAGACTTAATTTATCTTAACTAAAAAAAAATTAAACAAAAAAAATTGCTAACATAAAATATCTTAACAAAAAAATTTTATTTATAAAATAACCTTTAACTATTATTGTGAGGCGACGGGGTACGACGGATAACGTTATAAGTAAAATTGAAAATTTTGTATAACCTCCAACACAAAGTAAAATAACAAAAAAAGTATATCTCTTCAAAAGAAATTGTCAATTAATTGTCATTGAAGGATTATACTGGCACGAGTGAACTACTTAATCGAGTACGCCATTACATCATTTTCGCAAAGAGTTTATTCTCTTACACTGCTGGACAGATATTATCCAAACACAGCTAAGAACTACCCGCAGAAAACTGGCTATCAAAATAAAAAAAGCCGTTTCGAAATCGGTCCATCCATTTGAGATCTACGATGCTACAGACACACACCCACACACACACACACACAGACAGACAGATAAATAAATAAATAAAATAAAAATAAAATATAAAAAAGCCTTATATTTCTTACTCTACAAAGTTTTACAGTAAATTAGATAATTTATATATAGATTACTAAATTCTACTTATAACTAACTATATTTCTACTTATTAACTAAAAAAGAATAATTTAGTAACACTTATTATTAGCAAGAACCCCTCGGTTTGAAGGTGAGGGCCTCCTCTAGAGTTTGCCACTTTTCTCTATTGTTTGCTGTCTCCATCCATTTTTTCCCAGCAACTTTTATAATGTCATCTGCCCACTGTGTCGCAGGTCTACCTCGCTTCCTGACACCTGATGGTCCCGCCCAAGATGTTATTCTGTGGGTCCATCGGTCATCTGTCAATCTGGCTATATGTCCAGCCCACCGCCATTTAAGCTTTTTGCAGTAGCATAGAGCATCGGTAACTTTAGTTCTTTTCTTTATGATTTTGTGATTGATATTTTGGATTTTTCTAATTTTCAATAAACTTCTCTCCATAGCTCTTTGACATGATATAATTTTTGATTGAGTTCGACTTGTGAATTTCCATGTTTGAGAGGCGTAGGTTAGCGAAGGTAGTATACATGTATCCATTATCTTTTGTTTTATAACAATTGGCATGTCGCTCTTCATAATTTCCTTTGTGCTCCAAAATTTGTTCCATGCAATTGTTATTCTCCTATCGATTTCTAATTCATTTCTTTCTTTTTTAAAGGAAATTTGTTTGCCAAGGTATACATAGTTGTCGACATATTCTAGTGCTATATTTTCTAGGTACACTGGTTGTTTTATAGAGTTCGTCATAATGTTGGTTTTGCTGCGGTTAATATCCAGGCCTACCTGTTTGCTTGCGACATGTAGATCGCTTAACATTGACTGGATCTCAGTGGTACTCTCCGACAGCAGAACGATATCATCGGCGAATCGTAAGTGGCTTATGTATTTATTGTTAATATTTAGGCCGGTCTTTTTCCAGTTTAGTTGTCCGATGACTTGTTGTAGTACAGTAATAAATATTGTTGGTGATATGACATCCCCCTGTCTCACTCCTCTCCGAATCGGTATAGGGGGTCCTGTTGATTCTAATCTAATCCTACTGTAACAATTTTGATATATGTTTTGTAAGACTTTCACATACGTCGATTCAACATTTTGCGGTTGTAGAGCTTCCCATATTGAGTAGTGATGCAGAGAATCAAAGGCTTTTTGGTAATCAACGAAAATTAAGTAGAGTTGCCTATTTACTTCCTGATATTTATCTATAATCATTTCTATAGAATGAATGTGATCTGTAGTGGAAAAACCTTGCCTGAATCCAGCTTGCTCTATAGGTTGGTGTATTTCTACAGTGGTTCTAATTCTCTTTTCTAAAATTGATGAAAATAATTTGTATATTGAAGACAGTAGGCTTATTGGCCGATAATTACTGATATTGTTTGGGTCTCCTTTTTTATACAATAAGATGATATTCGATTCCGTCCATTGTTGTGGTACAACTGCCGATTTCAAAACCAAGTTAAAGAGTTGTGTTAGAGGACCTATTAGGTAGAGACTTCCCACTTTCAGAGCTTCATTGGTTATTCGATCGGGCCCTGGGCATTTATCGTATTTTAATTTTGCGATTCCTGTAATTACTTCCGTTTCATCGATGGATCGTGCTTCTGAGATTGAAATTGTATATATTGTACTTGGTGTAGAGTCAGGCAGCGAGTGATTTCCACATTCATATAGTTTTTTGTAGAAGTTTGTTGCAGCTTGGAGAATTTCATTCCTATTTTTAATTGTTTTATTTGATGTTTTAATTTGTTCTATCCAGGTTTTGTGCAGTCTCAGCTCTTTATTTCCTCTTCTTAGACTCCCTGATTGCAATACATGTTTTTCAATTGTCTTTTTACGATAGGTGATGTAGTCACGTTGGATATTCTTGCTTACGAGCTTGTAGAGAGCTTTAAGGTCATTTTTCATACTACGTGTTTTTGGTTTTATTTTTTGGAGGTGTTGCCGTCTTAATATTAACTTCATTGTACTCTCAGACAAAATATTATTATGTTTTGATGAAATGGAATTATGTGCTTTTTTAAGACTGTTGTTTATTGCAGAAATTATTGTGTCATTTAGCTCTTGTACTGTACAGTTTTGATTTAGACTGGTAGTAGAGTGCTCTAAAGTCTCTTTCAGTTTTTCTCTACATAATTGCATTTCTTCTTCGGTTTGTAAGGAACTTTTAACATTATTGCCGTAAGTCTTCCTACTTTTATGCGAGGACTGAAGCAGAAAAGTCGCTCTAACCAGTCTATGGTCGCTGGGGTATGTGAGAGTAAGTACTTGCACATCTGTAGCACTTTTTTGGAGATTAGTTAATATGTAGTCCAACTCATTTTTAACTATACCGTTGAGTGACCTCCAGGTCCATCTTTTATTTAATTTTTTCTGACAGACAGATATTGACGTCAAACTTATAATAGCATCCCTCTTTTTTTTCCGTCGGAGATTAAAAATAGTTTTTTTTTATAATATAGTAAATTATTCAGTGTTATAATAATTCGTGTTATCCGAATGCAAGACTCATGTTTATTCTTATTTTCATCAATGACCCCTAAATCTTACATGACATGACTGGCTATTCGATTTGGGCATGATGTCAATCCCATAGATGATATCTGGTCGGAGTCCCTCACCGCCCGCAACAAGGCCCTCCTGCGTCGACCGCAGAGAGTCATGGCGGTGAGAACTATCAGGGGTTACCGTACAGTGTCTTGGACTGCGGCGACGCTACTGGCAGGCGACCCGCCTTGGCCGCTTGTGGCTGAGGCGTTGGCGGAAGTTGACCAGCTCCGTGCCACAGCGCGGGCCAACGGCGAGCAAGTCCCTGCAAGGAGACTGGGCAGAGCACAAGAAGTGGCCCGGAGGGAGGTTATCCGGCAGTGGAGGGAAGACCTGGAGTCCCCCGTAGCAGGGCGGGGGTCTGTGGAGGCGGTTGCGCTGCATCTCCACCGCTGGCTCACAAAGAAGCACGGCAACCTAACATTTAGGATGGTGCAGGTGCTTACCGGATACGGGGTCTTCGGTAAGTACCTGCATATGATTAGAAGAGAAGAGACCCCGAATGTCATGAGTGTGACGCGCCAACTGAAGATGCGCGTCACACATTGGAGGTATGCCCCGCCTGGGGGTCTCAGCGCCACGACCTGTCGGCGGTACTTGGAGCGGACCTGTCGCTGTCGATCGTTATCGCAAAGATGCTTGGCAGCGACAGGTGCTGGTCGTCGATGGCCTCATTTTGCGAGGCCTTCATATCAAGGAAGGAATCGGCGGAGCGGGAACGCGAGGCGCTTACGTCTGCTAACTCGCTTCGTCGCCAGCGACCCGGGAGGAGGCGACAATATGCCCACCTACTCCCACCGCCCTGAATAGTAACGACAGGACGTGGCCAGACGGCCATGCGTTGGGGCGTCGGGGATTGAATGTCATCAGATGACCTCTCCGGCACCACGTAAAAGCGCGGAAGGGGTCCCTGTGGTTTTAGTGGGTATTCTGGCCGTGGATGTGGTCGGCGAGTCCCACACGTCAATCCGTCACTGGCGGGGGACAGTGCGTAAATGCATTTCCACAGCGTGAACAAAAAGAAAATCCCATAAATGAATTGGAGTATAAAACCTGCGGTGAGAATTCTAGTTTCTCTCTATCAACTCTTTAGTGGGGCTCTGAAGTGCTGTTTGCAAGTCAAACCAACCAGTACCAACGTCTCCAATCTAACACCGTATCACTTAGCACTGCAGTATGATTCACCTATACCGCCTGGATACGATATCGTCCTCGGTAGTACATTTTCAACACTCATTTCTCCCACGCATGTCTAGGTTCTACAATTAACTGCCGGCTGTGGTATTTTCCGAGTGCTATCTGTCCATTTTTAAATAAGTGGAGATCTTCTTTTGCTGTAGACCGCGACTTGACTATACTCCTGGTACTGCTGAGATCCATGGGTGGCAGTTACCATTTACCATCAGGTAGCCTGCTTGCTCGTCTCTCACCAACTGGCGATAAAAAAATTAACCCAAAAATATTAATTAATATATAGGTAGATGTTATGAGTTATTTATATTGCCTTAAGAGTTTTTTTTTTGGCGGCAAACCATGATGCTTCGCGCACCGTCCGATCCGTCCGGGGCGACGAAAGTGGGCGTTCAATGAGCCTATAGAGAGAGCCTGTCAGGTCCTCCTTCAAGCGCTAATTGGCCAGGCTACTAATAACTGACCTTGTCATCAGTGGTATCTTAAGAGTTACCTTAAATTTAGCCGAATGCAAGATCAAGACTCTTAGGCACATCTGGGCAACTTGCAATAATTATATTGAGTAGTGATCTAAAAGAAACAAGGTTATACATGTCTCAAAAAGTATTAAGTTAACAAATTGTGTCAGCAGTTATATTTTTCTGGGCCTCATAAATGCGCTATAGTAAAAAAGATAACAAAAAGTAGGCTATTGAAGAATATTAATTACAGTAAGACCATTGAACGCACGCCTTCGTTAACCTAAAGGACAGTGATAAAGTCACTTTACAATGTATTGGTGTTTTAGAAATTATTTCATATCGGCTTATAAACGTCCTACAAATGAGCTCGTGCCTCCTTGGCAATGGAAGGAAAATTGAGCTATCCTAGACCTGGAAATCACACGGCAAATTAGCTGTAAGCGGTCATATCCTGGGCAGTCATGGTTTCTTTCTGTGCACTGGGATAGCCTGTGGCGGGGCCATAAACTATTAACTAAATAAAGGCCTAAATGAGGCTTATAATCAGGCCAGCATAAATGGGGACTATTAAAAATATTTGTTTTTAAGTTATATTTAGTTAAATTAGAAATTTTATATTCGTTTAGCATTTACTAATTGAATATTAAATTTCTAATATTCCACCTTCACGTTATTCGTATAAAATTTGACAATTTTTTATTTATTTAGAAAACCAACAGCGATACATATGATAAATTATATAATTTGTGTTCTATAGTATTATATGGCTAATAATAGGTTTTCCTGATTAACTAGGGTAAGTTTAATATATGCGGCGAACGGACTACAAATTAAATTAAAAAAAAAACAGTATTACATTTGATTAATAAAAAAGAATGAAAATAAAATTGTTATTTTAAGTTGAAATTAGACTACTCATTCATTTTTCGGGTAATTTCCGCACGCAAAACCCAAATAGTAATGGCCACCACTAAAAAAATATGACGTACACATATGGATGTTTTTGAATGGAATATTGATGTTTTGGTAATTATTTGTCTTTTTATTTATTATATATTCAATTTGTCTCGGTTGTTGAGTTTAAGTACCCATTGTTAATACTGTGGAGTAATAATACTACAATTAAATAGCGTAACTAGAACAAATAAGTTATTTGCAAAATGTAAGCACTTGGTTTTTAAAACCAAGAAACCAGAAAGTTGAGGAAGTTTATTATTATTTAATATTATTCAACATTTCCTGCATATAATTAATTGTACAATACATGGAACACTCTCTGCTAAACACTTAATACCTTTCAACGTAGTGTGATGATACAGAAACAGTCGCAGTAGGGTTCATATTAAGTATAATACTATTTGACCCAACAGACATTGTTCTGTTCAAGTAAAAAAAAAAATAGTAAAAGGAATTCTCTATGAAATCGATCGCAGCGCCACCGACCAGTTCCAATTATTAATCTAAATCCTTCTCATATCCATCGGGACAGTCACAAAAAGTCATGAAAATCGGTCCAGCCATTTAGAAGGAGTTCAATATATATATAGTGAAAATAATATCACTGACTGACTTATCATAAGATTTCATTAAATGTAAGATATAAAAACGATTTTTTATGTTTTTTGAATATAAAATAGGAAACTGAAAACAATAAAATTAAGAAAATATACAGAAAATAAAAGTTAAAGCAAAATGAAATTGGGCTCAATTTACGGCTGTGAATGTGAGCGCATACCAGCCGTTGATTTTCAGCTAAGGTCAAACTTACAAAATAAACACACCTGCCCATATTACTGACCACCTAAATACAAAACAAAAACATGTAAACAGTGTAATTACTTTTTTCTGCGTATCTTATCTCTATTGACTAGGCGTAGGCATGCACTTGCACTACTAATTAATTTGCCAAAAATGGCAATAACGTAGTAAAATAAAAATAGTGGGTTAGTTTATGAAATTATATGTATAAATGCAATTTATGGTATAATGAGGATATATAATAATATTTTCTTTTTGCGTTCCTAACAATCATTTGATAAATATGTAAGCCGTGTAGTTGGATTTAGATACGCTGGTCAAAAGTGTATAGGGTTTTATTTTGAGTTTTCCTTCTCTTGTATAGGTGCTATATGCGTATTTATATCCCTGATCGCCTTTTACAACACACGCGGGTAAGAGAGTGGGTGGTGAATCGTATTCTTACTCCGTCACCACACGGAAAAATCATTCTTATTTACTTAGAATATACTCGTATGAGTTTCATGGACGACTATCAGGTGACTCAACTATTGGCTCGAGCATAAATTCACAGCGCTTGGGCTTATAAGTATAACTAACGGCTATCAGACGTCTTTATTCCAATTGGCTCAATCCAAAGTTAAACTACAAGAACTAAAAAAAGTGGTCTTAAGTAATCAGACGAATGTGTCGTACAAAGAACACGGTTATTGTTGACAGAGCGATGATTTTTAATATAATGATCTCTGATGTTTACGCGAGTATTGCACATTGTAACTATAACTACTTTACGGATTTTATCGCGTTTTTATTTGATTTTTCATTGCCCGGCGTTTCGAACACTTTGCAGCGTTCATGATCACGCGCGGACTAAGAAGTCACAAGTCCAACATCAGTCACGATGACTTGTTAAAGAGATTTATTTATACAGAAAATTAGTTTTAAATTTTGGGTCAAAATTTAATAACGCGATAAAATCTGTAAACTTTTAATAATAGGTCCTTATCTACAATTTTTAATAATAGGTCCTTACATCTGAAATTGGCGTTTTATACCGCAGGAATATAAGGTCAATCTTTTTTTGTAAAATATATTTAATTAATCAAAGTATGCATCGTTGTTATCCATGCACTTTTGCCGTCTCACAGGTAGTTCATTGATCCCTTCACAAAAAAAACATGGGGCGAGAATCAATAAACTACTATTCACTATAGATTTCTAAAATCTAGCCCAACCATTACGGCAGATATCTATTGTCAGCAAATGCAAACCATGAAGGAAGATCTAGCTGCTAAACAACCGAGATTGGTCAGTCGCTCTAGGCCACTGCTGTTTCACGACAACGCAAGACCACAAACTGTACAACAAACAACCACTAAGTTAGACGAGCTACAATTGGCATGTCTGTGACCTCCACCATACTCCCCGGACCTCGTTCCAACAGATTACCATTTTTTCCGGTATTTGGACAATTTCTTACAAGGAAAAAAATTCAACCCCAATGCGGCAGTCCAAACTGCCTTCAAAGAGTTTATTGATTCTTGCCCCCATAGTTTTTTTAGTAAAGGGATGAATGAACTACCTATGAGATGACATAAGTGTATAGATAACAACGGTGCATACTTTGATTATTCTATATTATATATATATATATATATATATATATATATATATATACACTGACGGACTCATAAACTGCATCAAAGTAAAAAACGACTTTGAAATAAATATTTTAACCAAGTATGCAAACTTTCTACACAGATTTAAATTAAAACGTCTAGATTGGTTCGTTCACTTTAAAACAGCGTAGGGTCATATCCTTAAGTTTAAGTTTGTGTACTGGAAAAGACCTTAAAGCTTTTTTGAAGAAAAAATTGGTTTTAACAATAGACAAACTTTATGCAAGGGTTTTTTTATGTTTTAATAAGGTGTATTCTCCACGTGCCCTTATTACGGATTCTAATCGGTTCCGCATAGATTTGATTAGGGTTATTAAAAGATCTTGCGGAATATTGTCCCATTCTACTGAAAGTGCTGTTCTTAGTTGTGCCACTGTCGTAGGCACAGGATTTCTCGCATATACAGCTCTTTTTAAATTGTCCCAAAGATGCTCAATGGGATTAAGATCTGGGCTGCGTGCTGGCCAATTCATTGTACGCATCCCAACCTCTTCGCAATATTGTTGAACTTGTGCAGTAGCGTGCGGCTGGGCATTATCCTGCATTAAAGTAAAATTTTCGCCTATAAATCCCATGTAAGGCACCACATGATCTTCTAAGATCTCTGTTATGTAGCGATGTGCAGTCAAACCCCCTCTACTACCGTTTTGACGGACCATGTCTATGAATACAAGTTCTGTTCGCCCGTTCATCGATATGCCACCCCAGACCATGCACGAACCGCCTCAAAAAGGAACACACTCCTCAATGCAACTTTGAGCATATTGCTCCCCACGTCAACGATAGACTCTTCTGCGACCATCTGCACCATATAAACATGTTCTACACTCGTCTGTGAACAATACGGAGGCCCATTGCTCATCTGTCCAATTTAGGTGATCACGCGCAAATCTTAAGCGAGCTTGTCTGTGGCCTACAGACAACTTTGGACCATTTGCTGGTCTAAAAGGGGTGATATCCGCTTCCTTTAACCTTCTTCTTATTATTCGTGCAATAACGTTTACTCCACGCACTACATTAAGCTCTGTTTTGATGTTAACTGACGTGAGGAAACGATTTCGCAGGGAAGTTGTAACAATAAATTGGTCATTACGACCGGTGGTTGCTCGAGTTCTGCCTGTACCAAGTCTTCTTTTGTAAGAACCTGTCTCCAAGAACCTTCTGTATATTCTAGAAACCGTAGACTGGTTTAAATTTAAATTTCTACCAATCGTTCGTTTATCCAAGCCCTCCCGCACCAATGCTACAATTTGAGCAGCTTGTTCGGACGAAGTATCCATATTATGGTTCAGAAACTCTCGATGAGTTAAAAAGCTAACCCAACAATTCTGCTGGTAACAATAATTCAATTGACAAAAGAATAAAAAATCAATAAGAATCAATTTAAAAACTTTGCTATAAATAACACGCAAATCTGATACTACAAGTAAATTTTCTTTTCCCGGCTATATTCATTTGTTTTACTGCAATTCTATTTTTAAATATTGCTTTTTTTTTTAAGATTAAGGGCCAGTCTCTCCATATTTATATAATTTAATCTAAAAAGTTTGCATACTTATTAAAAAAATCATTTTAAAGTAATCCTGAAGTTTGATGCAGTTTATGAGTCCGTCAGTATATATATAGGAGAGGAGGGTTTTGCGAGCGATATATTCACTCATCACCATATCTCTTGAACCATAAGGCGTACAGACTTGAAATTTGGCAGAAATATTCCTTTCGTCCAGTAGAGGTCAGCTAAGAACGGATTTTACGAAATTCCATCTGCAAGGGGTATTGCGGGGGCGTTAACAATAATAAATATAACGAGGGGTGAGCACCATGCAGTATCACTATCAGATCGGTGGCACATCGCGATGTAATAAAAAACACTTCAGATGGCTACTTTTTAAACTATATTCAATAATTAACGTTAACACAAATTTTCTCTTATAACTAATGATTACGTATGCCGACGGATAAATTAAGAGTTTGGGAAACGCGGTGAATTTGATACAAACTGGCAGCAACAACGACCGATCGCTCTCGAGTCTCGTTCCCATCTGCGTATTCAACGGACCGCTCTCAATAACGAAAGCTCGATAATATTTCAAACGTTAACGGTCAAACGACAAACATCAAAAATCATTGCCAACGTTGTATCGAACACACCCAAGTATAATACTTGACGTTTCCGTAATCGATTGTTTCTTAAAAACTATTAAGATATGGTGCTAGAGGTAGTGACGCTGCGACATACATATAAAGAAGCAGGGTGAGCTGAAGCTACTAAAGCTTGAAAAATGAAACTTGGACCGTAATTTTATTTTGTGACGTAGGCACCCACTAAGAAAAGATTTTTTGAAATTCTACCCCTAACGGGGTGAAACGCAACGGTAAAGTCTGTATGGAAAGAAAAAAAATCTTTAACTACTGTCTTCAAATTAAGCACAAATACTCTTTAATAAAAATAAATAAACACGTGTTTCAGCGTTTGTACATTTTCATCCTCTAACAGTGTAAAATAGGAGGTAAAATGTCAGTTTACTGGCTTATCACAGAGCCGAAACTACTGAAGCCAGAAACATGAAATTTTGACATTAGTTTCTTTACATAACGTAGAAACCCACTAAGAAAGGGTTTTTTTGAAATTCAACCCTTAGGGGTAAACCGCAGTAACAAAGTTTGTATAAGGAGAAAAATAATCTACATCGATTTTGATTTCTGATGTTTACGCGAGTATTATACATTTTAAATAAAACTACTTTACGGATTTTATCGCGTTTGTATTTGATTTTTGATTACCCGACGTTTCGAACACTTTACAGCGTTCATGATCACGGGTGGACTAAGATGTCTCACGTCCAACAAGTTACTACGTTAGTTACAGTTAATAACTGTTACGGTAATCAAAAATCAAAAACAAACGCGATAAAATCCGTAAAGTAGTTTTATTTAAAATACATCGATTTTCTTCAAATTCTCCAAAAATACTCTTTAGTAAAAATAAATAAACACGTGTTTCAGCATTTTTAATTTTCACCCTCTGTGGGTGTAATCTACACTAATATTATAAAGAGGAAACGTACGAATTCTTTCACCATTAGAATGTTACAGTATCCCTGAGTAACATAGGCTATATTTTATCCCAGTAACCCACGGGAACAGGAACTACGTGAGTAAGGCGACTGAAACCGAAGCGAAGCGAGGGCGGGTTGCTAGTTATATATATTTTACAAAGAAAAATTTACTTTATATTCCTCCCGTACAAAACGCCAATTTCATATGTAAGGACCTATTACATATAGAAGTACCTAAAGTAATCAGTTGCTTAGAGAGCATAAACAGTAAAGCAGATATTTTTTTAATAGACACCGGACGCCGCACAATCTGTTCGGGGCGACGGACGGGCGGCAAGTGGCCCCATAACATCCCATCGCCATTGAGCCAACCACTGGTACCAATACCTTGACATCCGTGGCCGGCTTGGCGGACCCTTACGGGTACCGTTCCCTTCGACGCCTCGGCAACAAAACAGTATTGTATAAAACACCTGACACTAAACAAATAATCCTTGAATTGTGGATTTTGTCAGTGTTTTAACTATTACGCCATCTGCGCAGTCGGAATCATTTTAATTGGAATCGATAAATATGGACATGTTCATACTTATGAAGATTAAACGTAAATTTAATGCAGTTATAATATCATCATCATCACCATCATTATTATCATCGTTCAGCCCTTCGATTCAAATGTTCGATGTAAGCACCCTCAATGTTCATTTAAGGAAATAAAGCTATAATCACCACGTCTGAAAGCCTTATTGAGGATAGAGGTCACACGTATCCTATTATTGACAACCTGGTTGTATTTATTGACGAAATATAATCATCATCATTCAGCCTGTGGTGACGGAATACAATTCACCACTCCCGTTGATGATGTAAAAGAGAACTAAGGGATAGGTATAATACGCTCACTACTCAATTCATCCACCATCACTAACCTCATCATTACTTATCTCATCTAACACCATCCGTCACCACCCAATTCATCCATCATCACCACACATCCTATGTATCACCATCAGTCACTACTCATCACATCTATCACTATCCATTAATTACATATGCCATTCATCTTAAAAAAATAAGTAGTATCTAAGTAACTAAATGTGAAATCTGCATATAAAATAAATGACTTTAAAAAATTCACAATACAATACAAATGCAATTGATCGTTTAATATTATACATAAAGTGTTATAATGCATTAAATTTTTTTTATATAAATTTTTAAACATAATAATAGGTAAGTAATACTTGCGTAAATATCAGAAATCATTATGAAATCATATTTTTGTCTTACTAACGACCCGTTCTCACTTTGCTTCCTATCAACGAGATTTTTTTTAACTGAAATAAATTAAAAAATAAATTAGCTTGATAAATTATAACAATCTAATTTGGAATTCTCGTGTGATGACGGAGTAAGAATACCGTTCCCCATCCCCTTTCTTATTTGTGTGTATCGTAATAGACGACTAGGGTATGTGGCGAATTGTATTTTTATGCCGTCATCTCACGGAATAATATAGTAGGTCAATTTCCCTTCATTGTGGAGGCTGGAGCCTAGCAGACTTATATGGCCCGATGATGATGATGTAATTTTTAATAACCTATAAATCACACTCTGCAATAAGCGTTGCACCGCTCGCAATTCTTAGACAGAATTATAGAGTACTGCAAAACTTTCATTTTATCTTATATCTGTGGGGAACGACGCATCGTTCCTCACAGGAATGGAATTTAAATACCACGCCATGGAATTTAAATACCCACTATGAACACCTTCACATAACTGTCTAGCGCAGCAATTACGCGGGGACCGGACCGGCGATTTAGTCCGACATCCGCGGAGAGGTTAGCTTCGCGCGTGTGGGTGAAGGACTCCACCAAAGTATTCCATCCGCCTCGATCCTGTGCAGTGTTCATCCATTTTGAGCCGATTATTTTATTCATTTTGTCTTCCCATCGTGTTAAGGAACGTCCTCTGCTTCTTTTGCCAGACGGAACCTTCCATAGAGTTGTCTTCTTAGTCCATCTCTTATCTGTAAGTCTTGCCTTGCTTGATTACAACATATGTAGTTAATATTAATCACTAGAATATTTACTTGTTTAAGACATTTTATTCATTAAATACCTAACAAATTTTTTATTATGAATACAAAGCAAGTTACTTTAAATTAAAAAGAATTACTATACATATATAGGTTTTTTATTACTATTAGTGACACATGCATCGATGACGTAGTGGTTAAGGTACCAACCTACCATGCCAGTGTTGCGTATTGTTTGTAAAGTCCCCTGCAATACAAAGATTATTTCGTTAGTGCCAGGCTGTTGTCTTAAAAAAATCAAAAACAGCAGACCTGATGGTAAGCGATACTGCTGCTCATGGACATTTTTTTTACTAATAATAATTTATTTAGTACACAAAAATAAACATTACAAAAACACTCAACGTTAATTTACAATAAAAATTTTCTAGTGATACGCGAGAAATTCAGTAGAATTATCTTACAGATGTTTGCTTGACGAGTTACAATTTTGAGTTATAAAACCCTGTCTCCCAAACTAGGCCAAGAGGCTTGTATCTCAGGAAACAGTGTTCGGCCCAATCATGACAGATCTGATTTATAAAATAGTCGAGTGTAAGTGTAACGATTAATTGTAATGCTTTCATAAATTGTGTATCTTTTTTTTTTTTATTGCAAGCAGTGGCATACGAGCAAACAGTACACCTGATGATAAGTGTTGCTGCTGCTCATGGACCTTTACAAGGCCGCTGCCTACCGCGAAGAAAGTGAAGGGAGTGTGAATGCGTGAATTGAGGCTCGGTGATACTAAAGGCACCATCAAAACCCTCCACACGCAAACAACCTCAGAAAGTTAGGCTTCCGGCTCTCTCGCTCACCGAACGAAGCGCAGTAACAAATTGCTACTACTCAGACGTCGATTTTCTGCGAGAGCGTGGTACTACCCCGGATGGACCGGCCCGCGGCTGTAAACGGATAACTGTCGACAGTGTGGTCCTACCACTCCAAACTTATCCGAATTAATTTGATAGGCCGCTGCGTACCGTAAAGAAAGTGAAGGGAATGTGAATATGTGCAATGAGGTTCGGTGATACTAAAGGCATCATCAAAACTCATCACACAAACAGCCTCGAAAAGTTAGGCTCCTAACTTCCAACAAAGTGCAATAATAAATTGCTACTCAAACGTCGGTTCACTGCGTGAGTGTTGTAACTAATTCGGATGGACCGCTCCGCAACTCTACATAGAGATAAGAAGGTACCAGAATACTTCATTTCGGCTCATATACGTCCCACTGCTGGGCTCAAGCCTCCTCCTCATTGGAGAGACCTTACTATATCATGCTGGTCAGACAGGTTGGTATAGGGTTTTGTTTTGAGTTTTCTTTCTCTTGCATAGATGGTATATGCATATTATATCCCTTAGTCGTCTTTTACGACATCCACGTTTTCGTTTTTAGTAGAAATGAACAGTGGATGATGGTCTTATAATGCGAATGGACGGCAATTCGATATCTTTAGTTTTATCATCACAGTTCTTATACGTCCCACTGTTGTAATCGAGCATCCTCCACAATGGGAGTAGTCTTTAACCTATTTCTGCGGGTCAGTCAGACGGGTTGGCACAAGATTCTATTTCGTGTTTTTCTGCTCTTGCATAGATACATTTCCATTAGTCATCTTTTACAACATCCACGGACAAGAAAGGGGCCAATCACCACCTGAAATAACATTACTGACAAATATTAAAGTTGTTATTTATTAACATTGATACCTACTATAATTATAACATTTTTGAGAGTGGTATTTAAGCTGACCAAATTTTATGAAATGTAAGGCATCAAGTGTTTAGCAGATGCTGTGATATTGTCTCTGAGATCATAAAATTTTCGGTACATACTGTTTTTATTTTATTCATTTTTTATTTAAATTAACGCTAGTTTTATCATATCCGTAATTAGTTGATTAATTGCAAAAATTACCTTGCCTCTCTCAATAATTTCTTTAATTAGTGAAGAAGAAAAATATTACCTGTTACGAGTACATTGTATAAATAATTATTTTTCTTGTTCCTAATTAACATGAAAACAAAGAAATTATTAATCAGAAAACTCGAGCAATGCCATTGATTAAAAAAATATATAGATTGGCAAAAGGTAGGTTATTGTAGCTTTCCTCGCTTTAGATTATGATAATTAAGGCAGACAGTAATTATTACAAAGAAGAATTATATTTATTTTCATGGTTATATCCAAGACTAAAAAAACTTGAATATAGAACTAAAACATGGAATAAATTTACATTATCTCAAGTAAGGAAATGATTTTATTGTTTTGTTCTTACTAGGTATGCCCATCATACCCTCTCAATATTCAATTAGAAGGTAATCCATACGACACTGACGGTTTCAATATTTCCTGGTTTTGTATATAATTGGACATTCACAATCAATCTAAGTCTTCTATTGTTTGCAGAATACCTAGTATAACATCTCCACCATCATGTATTTATTAGGTAAATGATATAAAAATATTACACAATTGCGCGCTTTTTTTTTTTTTGTGGGTGGGCTGCGTTCGGCACGCCTCCGCACCACTCCGTCCGGGGCGACAGAGGGGCTTAAGCACGCAACTCCCGCAACCCACCAGAAAACCACGTCGCCTTCGTCGTTGGGCCGACCACCGGAGCATGGTTACTTGACATCAGTGGTTGGCCCGACGGAATACCCCACACAATTGCGCACTGTCTGCTTTAGTTTAGATCCAAAATATTCGACAGCGTTAAGGCTGGATGATGCAAGCAGTCAGAATTCTCTACACTAGCTTGCCCACCAGTAACACAATGGGCCTGTAGACGGGCCTGAACGCACTACACAGTTATCTGTGATTGCCTCTGCCACACATGATTTCTACGTGGACGAAGTCCCGGGTGTATATATAATATATTTACATTTACCCGTATTTCTAATTCTTCATCAACATTACCCTCATATAAATCCCCCTGTGGAGCTCGGGCCTGGGAGGAAATTTTATTTATATAACCTGCAGCCACGAGAGTGTGAATCGTATACTTACTCAGCCATACAAGGAAAAATATTTTATATAGAAATAAAAAACATATAATTCAAATTACATATAAATAAACTAATTTTGCACCAAAACTCGAATCGAGTATTGTGTCGTAAATTAATCAGTATTTTAATTAATCCATTTTATACTGACAAATATCCATTATTATATGTTGAGATAATCACTGGAATAAGGTTATTTTAGACGTAATAAACACTCAGAGGATATAACCTTCACCTTCTTTACAGTTCGTATTATATATATACATCATAATACACGTATCTATGTCAGTTTTATTACGGAAGTCAAGTTTTATATACCGCTTTGCAACTAATCCGTCTACGACTATATTTGAGTGTAGTACAGTAGGTACTAAGTACATATCGCCAATATATCTTTACATTTTAGTTGTTGACCTTCGAATATAAAATTTATCCAAGGGTTCTTGAAACAATGCACTTGACTGCATTAACCTAA
Organism: Lymantria dispar; assembly: GCA_032191425.1. Classification (NCBI taxonomy): domain Eukaryota; kingdom Metazoa; phylum Arthropoda; class Insecta; order Lepidoptera; family Erebidae; genus Lymantria; species Lymantria dispar. The sequence goes on from CM063440.1 coordinate 18,411,473, forward strand.
CAACTTTTTAGTGAGCGTTATACATCCTTACTAATATTATAAATGCGAAAGTAAGGTTGTTTGTTTGTTACGCTTTCACGCTTGAACCACCAAACCAATTTAAAAAATTCTTTTACCAATGGAAAGCTATAACATCAGAAAGTAACAGGCTATATTTTATCACGGTATTCTCACGGAAAAGGGAACTACGTGGGTAAAGCGACTCAAACCGAAGCGAAGCGAGAGTGGGTTGCTAGTTAGTTATCCTTATAATATTATAAATGCGAAAGTAAGTTTGTTTGTTCGTTTATTACGCGTTCACGCTTAAACTACCAAACCTATTTTAAATAAAACTACTTTACGGATTTTATCGCGTTTGTATTTGATTTTTGATTACCCGACGTTCTTACCACCTGTCAAGTGCCAGATCCCTTTACAAGATGCAGGAGTATATAAACTTGACTGTGACTGTGGTCTCTCTTACAATGGACAAACAAAGAGATCCTTAAGAACTCGGATCAAAGAACACATAGCCGATATGAAGCACCGCCGGGACACTAGGTCTGCAGTCTGTGAACATAGTCAGGACCGCGCCCACCATAACATCAGGTTTGATAAACCACAAATCCTCGCAAAAGAACACCGATACCTGTCTAGAATGGTACGCGAGGCTATTGAGATTAAAAAACACAAAAATTTCAATAGAGAGGATGGCTGGGTGTTACCATCAAGCTGGGATCCTGTTATAAACATTATTAAAAACAAATCCAAAAAGACCACCACAAGACTGCAAGACACCGTGAGCTTATATTGTATAGATTTGACCCACAATAATAATAACTAAAGATAATTTTATAAATTAAAACCTTTTAGTAACATAAAGTAAGCCGCCTTCAAAATTAACTTTAATTTAGCATCATGTTACCTGAGTTTTTTTGCCGGATCTTTCTCAGTGTAACCGTGTTCCGATCCGGTGGTAGTATACTAGATTATTAGTTAGTTTTTAAATATAATTACTATTAATTTTAATGTTTAATTATTACTAACCATAAACAATATAATTTTTTCATATAGAATCATTTTCTTCTTACACTGGCAATAAATTTTGTATCAAAATGTGGGTCAATATTTAATAACTAATTTCTGTATCGGGTAGATAATTATAAATTTTCTGCAGTAACGATGACTTGTTGGACGTGAGACATCTTAGTCCACCCGTGATCATGAACGCTGTAAAGTGTTCGAAACGTCGGGTAATCAAAAATCAAATACAAACGCGATAAAATCCGTAAAGTAGTTTTATTTAAAATGTATAATACTCGCGTAAACATCAGAAATCATTACCAAACCTATTTTAAAGGTGTCTATGTCTATATCGGTCTATATCGGTATGTGTGTCGGTGTCCTAGTTTTTTTGGCTGACACCGACTCCAAAAATAACAATAATTGCAACTACTTTATATTGTCGTAATAATTTGATTGACCTTTTAAATACTCTATATTTTTTTTATTTCATCATGTTGTAGAAGAATTATTTTTTTGCTTTTTAGTGCATATTAATTTGTTTGGGAATTGTTTTTTGTTTGAAGTCGGTTTGTTTTTGTTAAAAATTTATTTTATTGATTGATTTTTAGTGAATGTGAAGTGCACATTTTTTTTCTACCTATAAGTCAATCTACTAATAGTGCTGCTCGTTTGTGACAGTGCCGTTCAACATTACGGTAGGTGGCTCAAATATCCGGCTAGCCCATAAGAGATTCAGCCAAGTGTCGATAATTTGCTCCTAAGAATTGAAGAAAACCGTTACTTTAGCATGAATCCTACAATCAGAACCTAATCAAACTACCCTTAAATTACATCCTATCCAATAAAAAGAATCATCGAAATCGGTTGGTGTTATATTGAGTTTTCGTCCATGTGTACTATATACTTTATGTAAATTTAAGACTTAAATAGTTTTCTCATGGATTCCACGTTCAAAACTGGACTAAATTGGAACCACACCAAAAGCTGATGCTTTTGGTGTGGTTCCGTTTCAAATAAATAAAAAAAGCTTTCAAATAAATAAAAAAAAGAATCATTGAAATCGATTCACGCAGTCGAAAGATCCGAGGTAACGAATATAAAAAAAAAATTAAAGTCGAATTTACTTTAAAAAAGGAGAAGGTTCTCAACCTTCTCCTTTTTTAACGTCGGTTAAATAAGAATCATCGGCTTCGGTTGGCGTGATTATTGAGTTTTCGTCCATTTATCGCGCACATACTTAATGCAATTTAAAGACTTATATGGTTTTTCTCATGGATGCCTTTGTCGAAACTGGATGAAATTTAAATGGGACCACATAGGAAGCACCACCTTTCAAATAAAAAAAGAATCATCAAAATCGGTTCACCCAGTCGAAAGTTCATGGTAACAAACATAAAACTGACTGCACAGATGGCGTAGTGGTTAAGATAGCGACCTACAGCGCCAGTGTCGGGGGTTCGAATCCCACGCGGGACAACACTTTGTGCGAACCACAAATTGTTGTTCTGAGTCTGGATGTAATTTGTGTCCGTTAATTATATGTTTATAAAGTCCCCCGCAATACAAGGATTATTTCCTTAGTGCCGGGTATTGTCTTTAAAAAAAAAAAATGCAGACGTATTGAGAACCTCCTCCTTTTTGAAGTGGGTTAAAAATAGGGGTTGATCGTAGATGGGTGAAAATTTAGGGTTGTATGCATTTTTGAATGATGTATCATAAATAAATAAAAACAAAAAAGTGTGTCTAAAAAAACCCTCAACATTTAGGGGCATGAAAAATAGATGTTTACCGATTCACAGACCTAACAGATATGCACATGAAATTTCATGAGAATCGGTCGAGCCATTTCGGAAGAGTTTAATTAGAAACACCGTAACACGAGAATTAGATATATTAGATTATAATCAGTAAAATTCTTGAATGTTTATTTTGTTTTCTTGTATGAAAATCTTAAAAGCATTTGTATTAAGAGCGTTTTCGGTAATAAGCGGCTGTAAACCCAAAAATGTGGTTTTTTGAGGACTGGTTACTCGTTCATCATAATAGCTTACTAAAAATTTATATAACCACTACATTAAACACATCTTTATATTGTGTTTGTATAGAATTATAACTCAATTTTTAGATTTTACGAAGACGCTGAGTTTTGAAGTTCAGGTACGAATAAACCATAAATCATGGCAGCTCGAAAAAAATTGTAGATGTTAGGAAAATTACTGTTCTTGTGTATGTACAAAATAAAATTCAAGATTTCTTCCTTTTAAAACTAAAAAAAAAATATTTCCTTAAGATTAATTTGACGAAAATGGCTCCTGTAAAACATTTAATTTTGTGAATAATACTAACCTTGTAACATTTAAAAAAATATCCACTATTTGTTCGACTATTGTAGAAGCAGTAAAAAAAAAAACCAAATTGAAATACGAATAGTCACCCTCGTAATTAAATTTTAAATATTACTATAAATTGGACGGCATAATTGTTCATAAGCCAGTCGCGCGTTGGCGTTCAACGGAGTAGGGTCATGTCGCTCTGGCTCTTGCCGGCCAGTGCAAAAAACGGTAATACGAACTTGAGCGTATACTGCGACTGATCGGTTTTGATTCGTAAGTATTTATTATTACCTAATTCTGTTAATTACTTTCATGAGATCTCTATTAAGAATAATGTAGAATCTTTTTACGTTTTAGGTGATGGGTCGAAAAAGCAGATTGTATCTTGGGAACAAAATCGGTTACAAGGCTAGGAAAAAGAGAACACACGACAAAACTGTAAGGTACTTAAAGTTTCAAAAGAGTAAACGAAAAGAAAAGTGAGCCGTCACTCAGGACGCCTGGCAGATGTGAAACATCAAAATTATTTTGAAGACGTTAACGCAAAGCGTGGCGTTAACGCCACTTTTAATGCCACGCGACGATCAGGTTCACCCTCGCCTATAGATGTTTCACATCAAAAATCCGAATGGAACATTTATACAGCCTCATCTTCTGAAGATTATCAGCTAACTCAAATTTAATGTTTAATAATTACTAACCATACACAATATAATTTTTTCATAGAGAATCATTTTCTTCTTGTACCAGCAATAAATATGTAGTAAAATGTGGGTCAAAATTTAATAACTAATTTCTGTAATGGGTAGATTTAAATCTCTGACTGGACTTGTTAGACATCCATGGCCATGGCGACTAGGGCCATACTCTACTACTGCACGGCAGCCACGGAGGCAGCGTGCCTCTTGGCTGGAACTCCCCGGTGGGACCTGCAGGTGGAAGTACTCGCCGAGCTTTACCACCGAGTATCAGAGACGCGAGCCACATATAGTCTCAATCAAGGTGATTGCCGCCTGGCGGGTCGACGCCCGCCGAGACGCCATTGCTCGTTGGGCAGTCGGACTGGAGAAGCCTCAGTATGGTATCAGGACCGTCGAGTCCTTCCAGCTGGTGCTGATGGGGTGGTTGGGTCGGCAGCACGGGGTACTTTCCTTCCGACTGGTGCAGGTATTGATGGGTAACGATAGCCAAGTACCTGCGCAAGCTCGTTAGGAGGGAGAGCACACCATCCTGCCACCACTGCTATTGCGACATGAGCATGGCGCAGCACACGCTCGAGGTGTGTGCCTCGTGGGCAGAGAAGCGCCGTGAACTCGTTGCAATCATCGGTGCCGACCGGATGCTGCCGACCATAACTAGGAAGATGCTCAGCAGCGTCAGGAACTGGGACGCGGTCACCACCTTCTGTGAGGCTGTCATCTCATGAAAGGAGGCGGCGGCTCGTGTGTGATCGATCTTTGGTGACACGTTCCACCGCCGGTGACTCGGGCGGCGCAGGTGCGAGTATCCGCGCCTGATGCCGCCTTAGGCGAGTCCGCGGGTGACCAGACCGGGGACTTTAGTGCGTCACCCGTAGAGAGCCTGACCGCGTGACGGCGACCGACGTCCCGGGATAGGGCCGTCAAGAGGTGAGGGAGGGAAACAATTTATAATTCTGCGTAAAATTATAAAAAAAAAACAAATTATTTTTTTTAAATTATTACACAATAATGTGATAATTAAAAAAAAAATAAGTTGTCGAGTCTCGAACCCGAGACCAGAGTTCCCGCCGGCGAGCACGTTACCACTAGACCACCGCTTGTTGGCGATTCGACTGCGAATTTTTCTAGTACATAAATTACCCATCCAACTTTGACCCTTAAAATCTTTTTAACGAGGGCCCAGTTGACCCTAATATCTGGTAGTTGTAATACCCTCGGGCCCCCTCTACCACCCCACCAAAAATCATGGAAATCCCCGACCCACGCGTCTGAAGATCTCCTTGTAAGTTATACTCTGTGCCTATATTTTACTATTTCCTATACTTTACATATTAAAAATACAATTTTAACCGTTTTACTGTTATGAGTTTTGGTTTTTAATTAAAAATTTTAAAATTTACATTATGTTGATTTTTGAAAATCTACTTCTCCGAAGAATATATTACAGATTGATTATAATCGCCAAGGCTCAAGACTGGTCATTCTATGAACTCTACGCGTGTGTGTAGTGCATTAGTGTGCATCGATATCGGAACGTAGCAAAATGCCAAAATGCGAGAAGTGCCGATTACCGATAACCCTCTTAATATACAAATCCACATAGAAAGAAACATTGAGTTAATATTACTATTTAGACATTTTTCTGTGCATTAGTTTTTACAGAATACAACTTTCACGATATTAAGGTTTCATCACCCAATCAAATTATTTGTGGGTCTCACAATAAAATGTCTTTTATGGAAATTAAGATTTAAAATGAAACTCGCGACACTCAACATGTTAGGTTGTTATTTAAACTATACCATATGTGCTTAGAATTAAATTGAATTAAAACATATAGAAATTAAACATTTATTCCGTATGGTGACGGAGTAAGAATACAAATCATCACTCCCTATCTTGTCCATGGATTTCGTAAAAGACGACTAAGAGATGTAATACGTATATAACTTCTATGCAAGAGAAGGAAACCTCGAAATAAAACCCTATACCAACCTGTTTGAGCAGCATGGTAAGGTCAATGTCCCTCCTATTGTGGAGGAGGCTCGAGCCCAGCAGTGGGACGTATGTGAGCTGAAATGATGATGATGATGAAACATATAGACAGTGCAGTAAGCACTGATTATATATCATCATCATCACCATCATCATCCTGTTCTTATCCCAATTACTTGGAGTAGACCCAATATGTACTCCTCTTTCATAGTACTTTTTTTTTTTTGGTTTGGGTGGATTCTAGCACGCATGTCGTCCTTTCCAGCCGTGGTGATGAAAAGGTGGCGCGATAATAGGTGGCCTCATAATCCACCGTCTTCGTCGTCGTACTCTTCAATTATCTGAAGGTCGTGTCTCTGTTGGTGAGCTTCGGCGGTACTCCTCACTAGGCCCTCCATGAGTTTCTGTTCTCAGCCAAACGGAGAGTGGTGGTGATGGGCAGATTAAAGATCTCCTTTATTTGGTCAGACCAGCGGTAGGGTGCTCTGCCGCGGGAGCGTTTACCTTCTACTCTGCCAAGCATGCTTTGCCTCTCCAAGTTCTCTGGCCCTTTCCTGGCTACATGTCCTAAGTAAGTTAATATTCACTGAATGCAAACTATTGACAGTCTTGACTTTATCTTCAGTTGATCGAGAATTGATTTATTGGTTCGTTTTGAATTCGAAGGCATCTATTTTCTTTCGCTCGGAGGCACGGAGAATCCATTTTTCAGCGCCGTATAGGAAAATAGGAAAGACTAGAGCATGCATTAATCTCATCTTAGTACCGTTGGAAATGTTTTTGTCTTGCGATATTTTAATAAGCTTACTCATGGCGTCTTTACCCATCTGGATTCTTCTTCTAATTTCCTTCTCGCATCCACCTCCATCCTGTAGCATCGACCCAAGGTACACAAACTGCTTCATCTGTTCGAGTTGAGCAAGTTGTCCTGTTATAACCAATGAGCAAGTTGTCCTGTTATAACCATAACATTGGTTTTCGACTTATTAATATGCAGTCCTACTTGTTCACTTACATATGTCTCCCCTTCGCCATTAGGCCAACCACTGGTACCGAGTCCTTGACGTTCGTGGCCTTCATAGTACTTATTGCAAAATTTTAGCAATAATTTTATGAACAGTGGCCTGCCCGACGTCAGCCTTGCATCAGTTGGAGTTGGCCGAAGTTGATGTAAAACAGTCATTGTTTAAAAAACTAACGAGTAAAATAAGGGTAACGAGTAATATAAGGTTTCCGTGTGGTGACGGAATAAGAATACAATTCACCACCGTTGCCCGCGGATGTCGTAAAAGACGACTAAGGGATAATATGCATATGAAATCTGTGCAAGAGAAGGAAAACTCGCAATGAAAACCTATACCAATATGTCTGACCAGCATGGTGTAATAGGTCAAATTCCCTCTCATTATGGAGGAGTCCCGAGCCCACCAGTGGGACATATGTGGGCTGCGATGATGATGATGATGAATATAAGTGTTGGTGGTATTCGTAGGCATTACCACACAGCTACTATACGTATAAATATATATGGGAATCGGTAAGCAAAAAGATCGATAGGAAAATCAAGATTTGATTGTGAATCTCGAGTCTACAACCGTGGTTTGCATAAGTAACATACTCGTAATTATTCACTGTTAACGATATTGCCGTCATCTATTGACCTTAACCGGTTCTTAATATGCTAATTACAATATAATAATTGAATAAATATAAAATATGTAGATATTATATGAATTAAAATGCCAAATTTCATTAAACATACGCGTCTTAATATTATTAGTCAAAGACCTATTGGCATAATTTGTATATGACCTTTTAAAAAAATCATATTTCCTCTAGATTTCTAAATGCATTTAATATGATATGTGGAACCTGTTATTACTATTCTATAATAAAATAAGAAAAGTGTGAAAGGGCAAGATAAGTTCAAGATTAATATAAATTGCCGAAATTAATGTGGTTGTCGTTAAGGGATATAATAGGTGTATAACATTAGCATTAGAGAAGGAAAACTTACAATAAAACTTATACTAACATGTCGAACCAGCATAGAATGGTAGGTCTGTTACTTTTCTATTGGGGAGGAGGCTCGAGAGCAGGAATGAGATCTATATGAACTGAAAAGACGACGACGACTGAAATTAAATAAAATTACTAAAAGATTTTAGAAATTTAGACGAAGGTGTTAGCTTCAGAGCGAAAAAGGGACAATAAAATATGCGAATTATTACCTTTTTGAGCTGGTAATAGCTTGGCACACCTCATTCAATCACCCAGGTGATATAAGGGCGTCGTGGAGCCTCATTCTCTACCATAGCTACCATGATCATCATCATCGTTTTGCTCTTATCCCAATTACTTGAGGTTGACCCAATCGCTCTCTTCTTTCATCATACATAACTGTAACAAGTTATGGTAACAGTTTTATGATTGCCCACCTGTCTATTATGAATTGCATTCCTAATGAGTATAGCGAATGCAATTGTTGCCTAGAGGGCATCAAACCAATTTGGGCCCTGGGCCGGCCCAGGTGGGTGTAAAGCTCACAGTCGTCTCTTTCGACATCCAAAAGTAATATGAGCGTTGGTAGTATTCGTAGCCGTGACCTGCCTTATTTACACTTACCGCATATTGAGGGGGGTCACCAGAATCGACTTCGTGACTAGGATTTGTATTTTTTTAGATTAATTTATTTGACTACATAGAAAGTCGAATACTTTCTGTGTTCTGAGGTAGTAAGAACACAATTTGCCGCCTCCTATCTTGCCCGAGGATGTTGTAAAAGATGACTAAACGATAAACGTAAGATTTATGGAAGAGAAGGAAGCCTTGAAATAAACCAACTGGTCTGTCTAGCCCTATATAGTAGACCATTTTGCCCCTTATTATGTAGGAATTATGGAGGCTCGTGCCTAGCAGTGGAACATACGTGAGCTGAGAGGAGGATGATGATGATGACTTGCCTATTTAAACTATAATATCTGGTTGCCCGAGCTTTGCTCGGTATATTTTTGTTGTATTTTTGCCGAACTTATTTAGATATATATTAACCCATTATAGACTGAGTTTTTATAAGGTATCAGATTTTAATTTTTTCTTAGTATGTTTTTGATTACGACTTAATTAACACTACAGAATCATTTAAAAATTAATCTAAGGCTTAGTTTACACGGAAGGTGCTGGTACCATATGGTACCGCTAGTCTAATACCGTAAATATATTCAAAGTATTACTTTGACGTTTATATTAGAAAATAAGTAGGTATATTCCATAATAATTAAAACTAAATACACAGTACAAGGAATAAAATGTATTATTTATTATATTTACAAAATATTCAAAATTAGGAGACATGAAATTGGTAATTACATGCAACACAGCCCTACATCACACTTTATGCAATCCAATCCTGTTATAAATTGATGACTGTTTCGCCCCAAAATAACTCAAATATTTCTAAAGAAGATTTTTCCTATACGGAGAGTAGTAATTTCCATCAGCAAATCCAGACAGCTCTCTCGATAGACTTTCTTTCACCCAGGTACGCGCCAGTAGCTTTTTTGTGCAGGTTCATCAACATGTGAACTATCTAAATCATCACCGGTGGAACTAGAGTTTGATGATTTAGATCTGGAACTGTTAGTATTGGTATCTCTACGTCCAGTAATATGAGAGCTAACACGATCACCTCCTCAACCTCTAAAAGTTTGACGTTCTGATTTCTTACCGCGAGATTATATTTGAGGTAAAAATATGGTACATGGTTTCCCATGACATTCACGATGAGGTCGTGGGTTATTTTTCTTCAATATTACTTCACAAGGCGCACTAAGCTGCCGACCACTGAGGTTATTGATAAAGAGGTGCTATAAATATCTGTCGAGCCTCGACCTCCTCATCTTCTTCCAAAATAGCCAATATTTCATATATATTACACCTGCAAAAACAAAAAAACATACATTCACTTTGAGGATTATTCACATTATGTTTAATGTTACATAATTACTATGATATTATAAAACTAACTACAACATTATATCATTTTACAAGACTAGCATCTCAAAAAAGAAAAAAAAGAAAAGACATGTTGAGTGGCTAGCGGTACCATACGGTACCAGTAACTTTAACATACAATAGTTTCGATATGGTTATGAACTGGCCTAAACCAACTAAACCACACAATCAAAGCACTTATAAAGAACATATAACAGCAATAAAATTATTACACATTTATAAAATGATAAAATTCTAGGTACTTACCTGAATAACTTATCCATTTTTGCAAAAAAATTCCGACACACTTACTTCTGCAATCAATTACACTCAACTGAATACAATAATTGTCAATCTCGAATGTTCGACTAATAAGTCACTCCTCCTTGCTCCTATTGAACCAATAAATGTGCATATATTGCATCATGTGTTCATACAGGGTGCCAAACTAAGACGCGGGAAAAAATGGTCCCGTATGGTACCGCTAGTCTATAATGGGTTAATAAAAAATAAAAATAAAAAATGAAAGAAATATCAAAAATTACAAAAAGAGAATAATAATAACACCGAGATTCGATCCCACGCTATTTGAATGCCAAAACAAAACAAAACGGCGTTCTGCGTCCAAGTAGGGGACGTTGACGGGAGAGGGTACTCCCTTGGGGTATTCCGTCGGGTCGACCACTGAAGTCAAGGCAATCTGCACCGGTGGTCGACCCAACGACGAAGGCGACGTGCTATACGTGTGGGTTACGGGTGTGCGTGCTTACGTCCCTCTGTCGCCCCGAACGGAGTGGAGCGAGGAGTGTGCCGACCGTAACCCGCGCCAAAAAAAATAGGACAAATAAATGGCGTAGAAAATAAATCCTTTCCTTAAAAAACAATAATTTTATTGTAAATTATGAAGATTTTTTATATGAGGTCTAATAAAATAGAACATAAAAATATATTATACCTAATCATTTTTCATAAATTTCGTTGCCTGTCACAAAACATTTTTTTCTAAAAGTTACGATATCATCTAGAAGGTCTTATACCATTTTGGAATAATGAATAATTTGGCCATCTTTTTAAATTACTTGCCACTATGGTAACGCTACATTTTTTTTACAGGATGGTGTGTTAAAGTTAAATGATAAACGTTTTCTTTGAAAAAATTAAGGAATAGCCATAACAAATCTATATTTTTTTTTATGTTATTGTAACATGTCTGGTTTTAATTGTACTTGTTGTCGATAGCACAGTTGTCTGCGCTTCCAACAAGAAATATCCGATGCCAAAACTTGCCTATTTGTCGTTATAGTACTTGAAAATATCGTACAAGGTCTGGTTTTTCACCGTTTTTAGTAATATGCTCATATCAAAAAAAAAAAGTGACTTGGATTTTTTTTTATTTTTTTCATAGCTGTCATAAAGTCATCTACCACCCACTTACCGTTGGACGTTTAATTTAGGGACAATCTGTATATATGTATATACAACAATTGCTCGTTTAAAGATATAAGATAAATAAATAAAATAAAGGTATAGTAAGTATAATTATATTATTTTTTGTCTTTTTTAACAGACTTCTAAAAAAGGACGATGTTCTCAATTCGGATGTTTGTATTTTTTTTGTTATTTCGCGCATATCACCGTCGCTTGCCAACCGCTTTGAATTTTTTTTTGTTGGAAATGGTAAACTTTCCAAATGGTCCCATGAAAATTTTATTGAAATCGGACAAGCGGTTTTTGAAAAATCAACAAGAATCTAAAAATTTCTGTCTACATTAACGATCTTTTTAACCGACCTCAAAAAAGGAGGAGGTTTCTCGATTCAACCGTATATATGCTTCTTTCTTTTTTTCCCGACTAGTTTCCGGGTTGAGAGCCCTCAGCGCTCACCCATAGTCCGAGATAAGCTGTCAAGGCCATCTGCGGCCAACAGCTAAACACTCACACAAAAAAAAAAAGAAAAAAAAAAATTTCCCGACTAGTGCAGGTGTTGACGGGCATGGATGCTTCGCCAATAATCTCCCTCCTAACGACCGTGTACAGGACACGGTCGTTAGGAGGGAGAGTACACCGTCCTGCCACCACTGCGATTGCGACGAGGACACAGCGCAGCATACGCTCGAGGTCTGTGCCGCTTGGGCAGAGCAGCGTCGTGAACTCGTCGCAATCATCGGTGCCGACCGAAACCGAAGCGAAGCGAGGGCGGGTTGCTAGTAAACTATAAACCAATGTGGCACGTATACAAGTAATAAATTCAAGTAGATGTAATAATACTATTTTTTACTTGTAAATATTTTTTGTAACACTACTTTGGAATGCGACCTGTTGATTAATAAAGAGCTAACAAGAAATCTTAGTAGGCGCGAATTCTAATAAGTACGTACCACTAATTATATAAAATGGACTGAAATTAAAAATAGCCTGATGAATTTAAATTCAATTACATTGAATTCAACACTTCATATACGTCGTGTTAATGCTGTATATAGTGTAGTATTGTAATAATATTTAATTTATGCCGAGACTATAATTGGCTACGTTATTTATTGAAAATTGTATTTTAAAGTATCAATAGTTCCACAAATCATTCGAGGTAGAAATCGATTTAATTTTAAGATGATTTATGTTGTATGTTTGACCTAATTGAATTTGAATAATTGTTCAGAGGGTGTCACTATCAGTTTTCTGTCCAACTGATCAGTCCCGCTACGGGCGTGCGATCCCGAACTGATCCATCTGCTGCTGTCATGCCTCTATCCTATATCCCATGACAGTAGTATCTGATAGTAGCTGATAAAATTATTGAGATGCAATGTGTGTCAAATAGTCTACAAACGCCAGATACCGATTATACTCCTGTATAATTTGGCGTTAAGGGTTTAACCTACCAAAATAAGTACTTCTATTAATAAATCATTAAATAAATAACTACACTAATCTTGACAGTATTTCGGACCTATATTAAGTACAGATTCCTGTTTGACTTAGAGTAATAATTAGCCAACTAGTTACGTAACCGTCTTATATGCGCATATACAGGTTGTCCCAAAATTCAACGATAAGCGGGCACCAACAGGTGGGCCTACTTATGACTGCTCGAGAAAAAAAAATAAAGAAAAAAATTCCACCCTTATTTTTTTTCATTACGAAAAAAAAACGGGGAACCTTTAAAAAATGGACACCTTTATAATGTTTTTAAGTGCCATTGGTACAATTTTACAAATAATACAGTGTTTTTTTTGTATTAGCAACGTAAGTAGCACTGCTATCGTTCACAATCATTAAAAATCCCAGAATGTCTATAGTTTCTACACAAAAATTAACCAAAACTGTATTTTTCCATAAATTTTGTAAAATTTTGACTTTCAGCTCACTTTCACTCATCGTGGTGAAAAAAAGAAAGTATTGGCACTACTATGGCAAATAGTTTTAAAAATTGGCGCAACTAACTACAATTCTAAAATGGTATAATATTCTAGCCAAACTAGTCAAAAAAATATGCATAGCTACTATTTCAGAACAACAATCATGTTTCGCAAAGTGTTGATAGTAATCACTTTGATTATGTATCCAAAATGTTTTGTTGCAAGTTTGCCGTAAAAAAGTTAGAGAGAGATAGAGGTTATGCTGCAAAAACACCCATGTTTTAGATAGACAAAGTTTAATGGTCGGATGAAATAACCTGCAAAGATGGCTATTAAATCTTCACAATCTACATAGCTGGAACAATGAAAATCTGCACCCGATGAGAGAAGACAAATCCAATTCAATCCAATATTAATTTAAGGAAGGAACTGTGGACAGTCATAATAAATGGAAAAGTGATAGGGCTCTTTGAGTTTAAGTTAACTTAGATGGCAATAGTTATTTGAACTTTTTTTTGGTGGTAAAAAAATTACAGCCCGCTGAGTTTCTTGCCGGATTTTCTCAGCTTGTATCCGCGTTCCGATCCGGTGGTAGATATTGTATTATATTCAAACGATGTATAAATTTGACAATATGTAAGTGCCCTCAAGGGGGGCCTATGCAGAATAAATGATTTGATTTGACTTTTTACAAAATGCGTTGCCACGATTATTAGAAGTTGTGGCCTTAAATGATTTGCAAAACATGTTATTTTAAAAAGATGGTGGCCCCGCTCGTTATGCCCTTCCTGTGCGAGAATACTTAGACCGAGAATATCCAGGGCATAGGATCGGGCAACTTGATACTATCCTACGGACACCCCGTTCACCCAATCTAAAGCTCCTGGACTTCTTTTTATTAGGGTTGTCTGAAGGACAGGCTCTGCTCAAAACCCATTGCAGACTTAGACGAGCTTCGCTAAAAAAATATTTAGGCTCTGGATCATGTGATCCAGAGCCTAAATATTCCTTCTTCTGTGCATGTGCACAGAAGAAGGCGATGTCATGCCGTTTTAATAATTATCATATTTTATCGACTACGCTCATGTCTCGTTCATATACTAATAACATACAATAAAAACATTTTGCATACATAGTAAAAGTGATTACTATCAACACTAACAATTTGCGAAATATGGTTGTTGTTCTGAAATAGTACCTATTAATAATTTTTTTGACTAGTTTGCCTAGGATATTATACCATTTTAGAATTGTAGTTAGTTGCGCCAATTTTTAAAACTATTTGCCATAGTAGTGTCAATACTTTTTTTTTTCACCACGATGAGTGAAAGTGAGCTGAAAGTCAAAATCTTACAAAATTTATGGAAAAAAACACAGTTTTGGTTAATTTTTGTGTAGAAACTATAGACATTCTGGGATTTTTAATGATTGTGATCGATAGCCGTGCTACTTACGTTGCTAATACAAAAAAAAAAGCACTGAATTATTTGTGAAATTGTAGCAATGGCACTTAAAAATATTATAGTGTGTGTCCATTTTTTAAAGATTTCACTTTTTTTTTCGTAATGAAAAAAAATTAAGGGTGGCATGTTTTTCTTTTCTCGAGCAGTCATAAGTAGGCCCACCTGTTGGTGTCCGCTTATCGTTGAATTTTGGGACACCCTGTATATCGAACAATCACGTGTTTATATTGTTATTATACAGATGGTGTGGTGCAAAAGTGACTACGAGTTTGTTAGTATAATGCGTGTAATATTCTAACTAGTTCTTCCAAACTAGTTGGTTGGCAGGTGACTGGACCGGGGATTAATCCATTAACAAGCCAGCGGGCTATCGATTCGAGATGATACCTGAAAAGGGAATCTGCTTCGACGGGCTACTGATGATAAGGTCGGGTACCAGAGCGGCTCGCCTACTTAGCGCTATAGAGTCATCCACATCCGATGGGTTATGGTTTTGTTCGCCACCTCTACCGTCAATCCGGACGGATAGGACGGAGTGTGTGCACCATGGCCTGCGGCTTAACATAAAATACTATTTGGTCGCACTTATACCTCCTCCACGGCAGCCATCTACTAAATGGCAATTCATGTATTAGTCGGTAAATGCAGGCAAACTCGCTGGGCCTGACTTAAAATTACATATTCAATGCACATCCGTTCTAAAGGTTGAGAGAGGTCACACGTCATCTTATGGAGTTCTATACTAGCTAAGTTCATATTGACGAACCCAGTGTGCCTTAAACTGATCTGCAGTCAAATGGGTGAGTGGAATTAACGCATCATCTCAGCCTGTGTATGTCCCACTGTTAGAAACGCACCAACTCCACAATGAAAGGGAAATCTATCTACTATCTCATGCTATTCAGGTAAGTTGGAATAAGGTTTTACGCCTATTTTTCCTTCTTTTGTTTGTATCCCTCAGTAGACTTTCATGGCATCAGAGGCGGAAAACACTTAACTCATCAGAAAAATAGGATGTGTTATAGACTGTTACACATATTATTATATAACTAAAAGTACACATAGTTATACTAAGCTTGTAATCTTAATACTAATATTCCGTGTGGTCACAGAGTCAAAATACAATTCAAACATTGACTAAATTTAAGAGTTTTGATAAAGCCACAGGTCCGTTTTAATGTGTATAACTTTACTGAATAAGAATGCCTAGTTCTCCATAGGCAATACTATGTTTATCCCAGCTCATACACCTTCCAAGCGGTTAGGGTCTCTTCCGTAATTGGACGGAAATAATCTAATAAGTCGGAATAAGAACAAAATTCTTCACTCCCTATCTTGCCCGTGGATATCGTAAAAAACGACTAAGCAATATAATACGCATATGATATAAATGGACGATAAGGAAAACTCGAAACAAAACTCTGTACCAATATGTCTGACCAGTATGGTATAGATAAGATCAATTTCTTTCGAAAGCTCTTATACGTCCCACTACTCCTGAGCTCCAGCCCAATGTGGGTAGTGGGATGTATTTGAGCCGAGGTGAATGAATGAAGATCTATTATACCACACTGATGAGACGATATGGTATAGGGTTGTTGTTCTTCTCCTGTATGCTATCTACATATTATATCCCTTAGTCGTCATTTACAACACCCACGGGCAATAATAATTTGTTCAATTATATCCTTACTCTGTTACCACACGGAAAATACATTTATGTGTATGTAGTAGTATATAGTTTGAAATGTGGCTGTTATATCATGGTTTAGTTAGGTGGAATATTGTCTTTCCGGATTTGAACTAATCATGTGGTCTTAACAAGGTCGCTTTACAAATTCATCAATAATTCATAACAATTTAACTATACAGCACAATTGTTATTAAAGTACTTATTGTTTATTATATTTTATTTATTATTTAAATTACTAGCTGGTTACACTATAAGTTTTATATTGAAATACAGAAGCTATGATGATTTCAATAAATATTTTACGCTTGTCTTATTTGAGACAGATACTAAATAAAACATTATAATTTAAATTTCAAATACATTTTTGGACTGTATATAATTAATACTTAACATCCCGTTAGTTGTACCAGGATTGAGAATACGGACTATACAAACAAGTCTAGTGGCTACTACTTTTGTTTGGCCTTACACTCAAAACCTATAAATACTTCTCTTACACGCGGTTGCTCAAAATAACGTAACGGCCGTGGTTACGTATATGGACGGTATATTTATTCTTGGATATGGAATATGTATTATATAGTTTTCCTCGGAATAAGAATACAATTGACCATTTCTTGCTCGTCGGTGTCCTAAAAGACGAATAAGGAATCATGATACGCTGATCACACCCATGAAAAAAAAAGTCGACATAAAATACGTTCGACTAGTTTGATATAGTAGTGTATAGTCGGCCAATTTCAATATTATTTTCTGTCCATTATTATATCATAGAAATGTGAATCCCAGATTGTCCTACCGTGATGAGGGATGCCGCAAAGTCAACCTCAGGCACCAAAATTGCAATAATTGAACTTTATATTACACATTTTTTTTTTTTTTTTTTTGTGGGTGCGCCGCGGTCGGCGCGCCTCCGCACCACTCCGTCCGGGGCGACAGAGGGGCTTAAACACGCAACTCCCGCAACCCACCCGAAAACCACCTCGCCTTCGTCATTGGGCCGACCACCGGAGCAGGTTTACTTGTCGTCAGTGGTCGGCCCGACGGAATACCCCCTACGCGGGGTACCCTCCCATCGACCGACGTCCCCCCCTCGGGGAGGACGTCGGTCTTTCCTCACGCGGTCGGCCTCTCGGCGGGTGACGGACTAATCCCCGGTCACGTCACCCGCGGCCTCGGCTAGGGCGGCATGAGGCGCAGATAGTTGCGCCTGCGCCGCCCCAGTCGCCGGCGGCGGATCTCCTCATCGAGGCTGCGCTCCACGCGCAGACGATCCGCCGCCTCCTTCTGCGAGATCACTGTCTCGCAGAAGGCTGCGACCGCGTCCCAGTTCCTGACGCTGTCGACCATCGCCCTAGCGATGGCCGGCAGCGTCAGGTCGGCACCGATGATTGCGACGAGTTCACGGCGCTGCACTGCCCAAGCCGCGCAGGCCTCGAGCGTGTGGCGCGCCATGTCCTCGTCGCAATCGCAGTGGTGGCAGGACGGTGTACTCTCCCTCCTTACGACCCTGTGCAGGTATTTGGCGAAGCTCCCGTGCCCCGTCAACACCTGCACTAGTCGGAAGGAGAGCACCCCGTGCCGCCTTTCCAACCACTGCATCAGCACCGGCCGGAAGGCCTCCACGGTTCGCACCCCGAACCGAGGCCTCTCCAGCCGGACTGCCCAACGGGCAATGACGTCTCGGCGTCATTGATGTCAACCGATCGGACGGTGATTGAGACGCCGATGGGAGGGCTCATAAGGCGCCCATGGAACAAGAGGGCCTCCGTCTTGTCCAGGGCGACCCTCAACCCCAGCGCCTCGATCCGCCGACGACCTCTTCGGTGCCATAGGTCGCCAGGCTTACCGCCTCTTCTAGCGTCCCACCGCGGGCTGTGACGAGCGTGTCGTCGGCGTAACAAATCACGCCCAGCCCGGGCGGGAGGCTCCCCCGCAACGCCCAGTCGTAGCCGATGTTCCACAGGGTGGGTCCGAGGACCGACCCCTGTGGGACACCGCACGTCATGGGCGTTCGCACAACGTCCCCTGCTCGGTTGGTACAGAGGACGCTGCGCCCCACCAAATAGTCTGCCACTAGCCGCCTCAGGTAAGCTGGCACTCCGTGATACCGGAGCGCCTCCCTGATGCAGCTGAATGGCAGACTATTGAATGCGTTGGCGATGTCTAGGGACACCGCCAACAGCACTCCCCCACCGGTGACGGCCTCAGTCGCCACGGCCCTCAGGCGCAACAGAGCCGCGATCGTCGAACGACCCCTCCTAAACCCAAACTGGGCGTCCGACAGATCGGGCCCCGTGCCGACGAGGTGCCGCTCGATGCGGGCAGCTACCACCCTCTCCAGTAGCTTGCCCGTGTCATCGAGCAGCACGATAGGCCTGTAGGCCGAAGGCGACCCCGGAGACCGTCCCGGCTTCGGCAGGAGCACCAGCCTTCCCTCCTTCCAGCACCCAGGGAACCGTCCGGACGCTAAACACGCGTCGAACAGCTCCCTGAGGCGGGGACCCAGGTGGTCGAGGACCAGGCCCAACACGCGGTTTGGAACACCGTCGGGCCCGGGGGCGGTGGACTTTGCGCACATGCGCACCACCGCCACTCCCATCTCGGGTTCCGTGATGGGCGGAACACTGTCGTCGTCGGCCTCCCGGTCAGTGTCTGGCGGAGCCATGACCGGGGGCGTGTGTTCCGCCCGCCGCGGGAACAGGTCCTCGACGACCCGGGTGAGAAGGCTGGGCTAGAGAGTCTCGGTGAGGGGAAGACCCCGCGCGCGGAGCTTATTCAGCACCGCGCGATAGGGGCGTCCCCAGGGGTCACGGTCGAGACCGTCCAGCATATCCTGCCGACTGACGTCCTTGGCGGAGCGGACGGCCAGCCTGAAGGCCGACCGCGCATTGCGGTAGCCCTCATACAGCAAGGCCTCCCGCTCCGCGTCGCGTTGGCGCCGCCGGCTGCGGGTGTAGGCCCTCCGGGCGCAAATGCACGCGGCCCGGAGATCCGCCAGCTCCCGGGACCACCAGTGGACCGCCCTCCTCGGGGGCGGACGCCGTACCCGGGGTATGGCCGCATCGCAGATCTGCGTCAACGCACTGCGGATGCGGCCAGCCTCGGCGTCCACCCCGTCCGACTGGTTGGCAGAGGACAGCCACGAGTAAACGATGGCAGGACGTCCATCCGCCCCGTGACCCCTGCTGGGCGTCGGGATTACCGGGGAGACCTCCATCCGGATATACCGGTGGTCCGACAAGGTCTCCACCTCCTCCACGACGCGCCAGCTCCCCACGCGTGCGGCGACCTCGGGGCTAGCGAACGAAAGGTCCACTATCGACCCGCCCCGTTGTCGCACGCACGTATGCACCGAGCCCCTGTTCAGCAAACAGAGGCCCAGTGCCGCCGCCCACTCCTCGATCGCCCGTCCTCGGTCGTTCGTCCGGGGAGACCCCCACGCCACGGACTTGGCGTTGAAGTCCCCCAAGACGAAGACCTGGCACGATGCCATTCGCCGTAACGAGGCCTCCATGATGGTGAGGGAGGCCTCGAAATCGGTCACACTCCAGTTAGGGGAGAGATAGACTCCGAGGAGCGTAATCTCCCCCCAGTCCGCCGCGACGTATCCGACGCCCCTGTCCCTAAGGGTCAGAGGCGACGAAGGCCACGACGTGGAGGCGACGATTGCCACGGTGCCATCGGTGCTACCCAACCAGTTAGGCCGGTCGGGCACCACGTACGGCTCCGCGGCTACGGCTACTCCTATCAACCACTCCGCCATGGCTTGCAGGAACACGTCCTGCGCACCAGCGGTGTGGTTGAGGTTGGCCTGGAGGAGACGAATGGATACGGGGTCCATTAACGGTCCGTATCCATCGTCACCTCCTCCGTGCTAACGGGCGATCGGGCCGCGCTCGGAGCGGGGACTGGCCCGGTCGATGGGCCGTCCCGCCCCTTCGGGGCCGATGCCGGGGGTCTGCAGTCCCCAGAGCCCATGCGGTGTTTGGCAGGCCTATTGCCTGCCGCACACGCGGGGCAGTGGGGCACCGTAGAGCACGATGCCGCCTGGTGTCCGGTCTGACCGCAACGGAAACATAGCCCGCTGCAGTCAAAGCAGTTTTTGCATGTCGGTCGGGTATGTCCGACCACCATGCATTTGTAACACCTCGCGGGCCGGGGCTCTAGCACGGTTACCCGCGCCGAGCTCCAGCCCACGAGGAGCCTGCCTGAGTCGGCCAATTGCTTGACCGACTCCACCGGACACTGCACCCAGGCAGCACCGACGCCGCCCGGACCAGTGCGAATGGTGCCAATCCGGACGGTGTCCGAGGCACATCCGGTACGCGCCATAATGGCCTCCCGGACGTCCTCCACCGTCACGGAATCGTCCAAGCCCGTCAGGCGCATCTCTGCGCACTTGACAGGCCTGGCGATTCGGACACCATCCTCCGGCCCGAACAGCCCCCTCAACATCGTGGCCAAACTATCGGCCGTCTTCGCGCCCTCGGCCCCAGGGAACTCGAGTATTCGAGCCACTGTCCGGGCCTTGCGGGTCCTCGCCTCGACGCCCCCGATACCGGAGACGTCCAGCTCCCGCCGGGCGCGTTTTAGGACGGCCTCATAGTTGAGGCCCCTCTCAGCCGCCTCAGGCAGCACGGTGATGACCACCGCGGCCGTCTTCGGCGACTTGAGGCCCCTGCGCGACCTTTTCTTCCCCTTTCTGCCGGCTCCCGCCTGGGGAGCGGCGGCCACGGCGGCACTCTTGGCCGCTTCTGGCCGCGTGCCTTCCTGCTCCGCTCAGCCACCTGCCAGCCCTGTTCGAGCCTGGCAGCAGCGCTGAGCGCAGCAGGAGCGGTCGCGGGTGCGCTGGCCGGCGCCTGCGGTGCAGCCGCT
This sequence comes from Lymantria dispar, assembly GCA_032191425.1. Lineage (NCBI taxonomy): Eukaryota > Metazoa > Arthropoda > Insecta > Lepidoptera > Erebidae > Lymantria > Lymantria dispar. Next base: position 18,432,893 of record CM063440.1, read on the forward strand.
GGCGCCGGCCGCGGCCCGGCCTTGGCGGGAGCCGGCACTTTGCTGGCCTTCTTGGCCCCCTTGGGCCCGGCCGCGGCCGCAGCGTAGCTCACCACGCGGCCACCCTGATAGGGCAGCGGGGTGGGAGCTGACGCTTGCGGCCGCCTCGCCTTGTCCGCGGCGAGCGGCGGTTGGAGGGGCGGCTCAGGCGGGAGCCTGGCCGCTACGGCGGCGATACGCGCATCCACCATCACCCCTACTCGGGCTAGGATCACGCGTACCGCCGACTCCGACACGCCGTGCACCTCGTCGGGCGGCGGCTCCTCCCCCCTCCGAGGTCTGCCGCGGCCACGAGCCGCCGGAGGGACCACGACGAGGGGAGGAAGCGCCGAAGCCGCGACGGGTGCAGCTGGCGCAGCAGCCGCGACGGGCGCAGCCGGCGCCACGGGCGCAGACGACGGGCCCGCCCTCCCCGGCGCAGCCCGTTTCGGTGGCGAGGCTGGCACAGGCGGCGCGGCCGGCGCCAGGCGCGCGAACTGGGCCCGCAGGTCGGCCATCTCCTTGGCCAACCCGCGGTTCTCCCGTCGCACCGCCGATAGTTCCGTCTCCAGCTTGCGGTTGCGTTCCCGCAAGCCGGAGACCTCCTCACTAAGGCGGGCGTTCGCGGCCTGGAGGGCCGCCACCTCGCCACCGTGGCCGGCCGGACCCGGTGTCCCCGGCCACGCCGCCACCACCGATCCTCCGCCTCTGCGCCCCCGGCGCATGGTCGGGACCTTGGGAGGAGGCATGATGATGGAACTCCCCTCCGAGTCAGTGTTGGAGCGGCCACCCTCTTGCAGGGGGCGCTTCCAGGGTCTCGGGGGGAGGGCCTCCTCCCTCTTCCTCGCACTTGCGGCTGGAGCTGGCGCCTTTGCAGCCCCCTCCGTCCTCTTCCTCGGCGACGACGACGACGACGGCGACGACGGCAACGACGACGGCCTAACTGCACCCTCAACTGACGGCGCGCCTAGCATCTGCCTACCTGCGGCGCATCCACCGCCCTCGTCCCTACTCCGGCCGACTAGCACCCAAGGGGTGCTGCTCTCCTCGGCGGACGGCTCTGCGGCACTTCCGCCCACGTCCGTCAGCACCATCTCCGATGCCGCATCCGTCTCCTGACGCTCTGATGGCCCTGCGGCACTGCCGCCTTCATCCTGCGACGGCTCTGCGGCAATGCCGCCCTCATCGCTCGACAGCTCGGAGCTTTCGCCTGCTAACCTTATGCACGGCTCTGCGGCAATGCCGCCCTCGTGCTCGGACCCGCTGCTGCTGCCGCTCTCCTCACGCGGCGGCCCTGCAGTGGTCTCCATCCTCTCTTCCGACGGCTGGGCAGCAACGCCACCCCCGTCCCGCGACGGCCCTGCAGCAGCAATGCTGCCGCCCTCGTCGCGTGCGGCAATGGCTTCAGCCTTCATCCGCGCCCGCCACGCCTTCGATGCATTGGCGCTAATGCGGGCTCGTGCAGCGGCGGAACGCCTCGGCTTCGTCCTTCGGGTCTTTTTCCGCACCTGCACCTCCTCCTCGTTCCCCCTCCCCCCCTGAGCCACTTGGTGTTGAGCCGGGCTCTCGGCTTCTGAGGCAGTAGTTGTCCCCCACCCATACGATTGGGGACTGACTGTGCCGGGACTTGGGCGCGACTCCAAATGGACGTCGCGCGCAAGCACCGGCACAGCAAGGGATTCCCCGGCCTGGCCGGGACCCTCTGGTGAAGTTAAACGTGTATTGACTTCTGCCATATCTTGTTGGACGTTTTTAAGTCTTGCCTTGACTACCACTCTAACGACTGGACGCTCGCGCGCTTCTTAACCCACCAGTCATACATCTCCTCGCCGAGTGGCCAAACTTAAGATTGGGGTGATTTTTTATAGGGGTTTTCTTCCCCGCGGTCCGAAGACCCCCGGTCCTGACCCCCCCTGCTCAGGATTACGGTTTGGGCCTTCCGGGTCTGGCCGCTCGCGAGCGACCGACCCGTCACGCCCCGGGCCGTGACGCAACCGTCCCTGGCAACGGAGTGCCATGAGGCACATCCGCCCCATTGGCCCCGGGTCAGATCCGCCGTGCGCTCTGCCACCAGAGCCGCACGCGGAGACCCCCCCCCTGCCGGAATCTTGGCCGTCCAAATGGACGCATGACGTCCAAATGGACGTTACCAGGGAGCACCACGAGGAGGTGCTCCGGCCGCGCCCCCCTATATTACACATATGCGGGAGTCGAACTGAAATTTTTTACAAATTATTGAGTCGAATTGTGTAGACCGTTGATATTTGTATTATTTTTCAAAGTAGTCCACTATTTTATAAGTACCATCATATACGAGAGAACCATTAACTGAGGTCCTCTTTTACGGTTTTAGATATTTATTTCTCTAAAAGAATACAATTCACTTACTAGAGAAATACAAAATAAACTTAATACTAGGAAGTGCACGCAGTTAATAACAAATTAAACTTGATGTACTAAGCAAATTTAAAGAGTGGGTAAATATAAGTGGGTACCTACATAATAACATGCGACGAAGAAATCTAATATAAAACTGTTCAAATACCTTATTACATATGGTTTACTATTCTTATGCAAGTTGCGTTTGATAGACATTTCAGTCGCTTCATAAAAATTAAAATTGTGAAAAGTCGCTTAAAATATGGCGCTTTAATTTATTTTTAAAGGACAAAAATGTTTTAGTATTTTTGATTTCTTTTGGTAGTTTATTATATAACTGAGCTCCTTCGTATAATATATTTTTCTTACCATAGTTTGTTCGTGGGGATAATAACTGTATGTCATTACTATATCTCATAGAACGTTTTCGACAATGTGATTTTTGTAAAAAAGTTATTTTTGTGTGAATATTTTTATGAAGTAATTTTCGCACGAGTAAACACGTATTGTATTTGTATATTTGTAACAAGGACATTAATTGAGTTTCTTTATAAACTGTTGCCGTTGGAGTTAGATAATGAAAATTGAATAATAATTTTATTATTTTGTTCTGAGCAATTTGCAAAGGCTTTATGTTACTTTTAGCAGCGCAACCCCATAACTCTATTAGATAATCTAGATGTGGCTTTACTAAAGAATTGTATATTATATAACGAACAGATTTTGAAAAACAGCGTATATTACCGCGAAGAATAGACATTAGATTTGATATTTTTTTATAAACTTTTTCGATATGCATTTTCCAATTTAAACGGCTATCCAAAACAAGACCAAGGTATTTTTCGGTGTTAAGCTTCGTTAGTGGGACACTATTAACAGTCAAAGGTTCAAAGTAAGGTATCTTTTTGTTTTTGGCACTGAAAATGACGTAACTAGTCTTTAAACTGTTTAAAGTTAACAAATTAGAATTGAAAAATAACACAAGACGATTAAGATCGTTTTGCGCATCACTTACTATAGTTGTAATTTTGTCACCAAAATAAAATAAGCATGTGTCGTCAGCGTACAATGATATTTCACCTTTTAAGTCTAAGTCACTTATGTCATTAATATAGATTAAAAATAACAATGGGCCCAAAATAGAAATCTGTGGGACACCGTACGTAAGATTTTCAGTAGAACTTTGAACGTTATTGATTTTAATAACTTGGGACCGATTTGTGAGATATGATTGGATCATCTTATAGGCTATTCCTTTGATACCAATAGCGTATAGCTTGTGCAAAAGCATTTTATGTGAGATAGTATCGAAAGCTTTTTTTAGATCGATAAAAACACCCAAAGCAATCTGTCTTTTATCAATTTTAACTTTTACAGATGTTATAAGATCTATGCAAGCGGAAAGAGTGTTTGATTTTGGGCGAAAACCATATTGTTTGTCGGATATAAAATTAATAGAATCTAGATAGTGTTCAAGACGGTTATAAATAATCTTTTCGAATATTTTAGATATAATTGGTAGCACAGAAATTGGGCGATAATTCCCTGCATCTAATGTACTGCCTGATTTGAATATGGGACTCACTCGAGCTATTTTAAGGGAGTCAGGGAAGTGACCAGTCTCTAAACATTTATTAATGCAGCGTGTCATTTCAGTCAGGATTAGAACTTTAACACTTTTAATAGCCCTACAACTTATACCATCTAAGCCGTTACTTTTATTTGAGTTTAAATTATTAATTATTCTATCAATTTCATCAATTGTAGTAGGATTATACTCCCACAGTATATTTGGATTCTTCCGTTTATAGTAAGTACTCGCTTGAGTGTTTGAAATATTATGACAAGACTGAGGTATATACTATTAGCTAAGTTTGAGCCGATGTTAGCAAAATAAGAGTTAAAGTATTGGCATATTTCTGTTAGGTCTGTTGTAGAACCAGAATTGGTGTTGAGTTTAGTAGGAGCAGAGTTCAGCTTAATTTTATTATTATTCAGGTTATTAATTAGTTTCCACATTTTAAGCGGCTTTTGCAGACAATTTTTAAATAATTTCTGGTAGTAATTACTTTTAGTTGATTGTATGTATTCTTGAACTTTTTTTCTTTCAGTTAAATATTCGATTTTTGCCATTTCATCATGTTGTCCTGACTTCATATATATATTTCCTAGTTTATTTCTTTTATTTATAGCTTGTATTATATCTTTACATATCCAATCTGATTTTGGAGGATTTAGTATTTTAGTTTTCGTCCTCTTGCTCTTCACAATAGATTCTAATAACATTTTTTCTAACTTTTCGTAATCGCCATTGCAGTCATTAGGTTTCATGTCCTTTAATGTGCTATATAAGGTATCATAATTTATTGATTGGTATTCTATTTTTTCATTCTTTGCTGTTTCAAGCTTATTAACTTCTAAATAAATTTGTTTGTGGTCCGAAATCATTGATCCAATAATAGCCAAATGGAAGGTATTGTTCTTTACGTTAGAACAAACGTGGTCAAGGATAGTCTTTGTTGTCTGTGTTTCTCGTGTACAATATTCTGGAACTATGTTATTTAATATTGTAAAACTATTTTCTCTAAGCATTCGTTTGTAAGCTGTAGTAGGTTGGCTTCTTTTCAGCAAATTATAATTAAAATCGCCAAACACAATGGCTCTCTTTCGTTTAAGCAGCTGCTGCGAATAAACCTCAAGGAAATCTGAAGTATTAGTACTGTCTGGTTTATAAATTGCGGCTATATCTAAGCAAAACTTATTTAGGTGGATCCATAAGAAGTGGTTATCACTTTCGTAAAGATCTTCAACAAGATTATGAGTTAAGTCGTTACGTACAAAAATTGATACATTTTCGTTAGCGATTTAGCCACGCCTATTTCAAATGCAACCACAGCCTTTTCAGGGTTCATAGAACGAATTCCTTTAAGTTTAACTTTTGTTTATAAAAATAAATATTAGTATTAAGCTACCAGCATAAGCATAAGCTACCAGCTATAAAATAATGTGGAGTTACCACACCATCGATTGGCAAATATTCGACAGTCCATCCGGCGAAGTAGGCTAGAGCATTGTCGTGCTGGAGAAGGATCGTCCTTCTTAAGCGCTGCTGGCTAACATTTTCCAAGGCAACTGGTAAACAATGACCAATATATCTATCAATCTGCAATAACATTACTTTTGTCTTCTAGGATAATTGTTGCTAAATGACACCTCCGAACAAAGAATGAGCTAATTAATTTTCCCTTGACTTCCACCCTTCTTTCCTGTTGTCAGCTAGTCCTCTAATGAAGCGGTCGCAGCCTTCTGCGAGGCAGTTATCTCGCAGAAGGAGGCGGCGGGTCGCGAGCGCGAGGAGCACAGCCTCGATGATGCGACCCGCCGCCGGCGACTGGGGCGGCGCAGGCGGGAGTACCTGCGTGCAATGCCGCCCTAGCCGAGGCCGCGGGTGACGTGACCGGGGATTAGTCCGTCACCCGCCGGGAGGCCGACCGCGTGAGGAAAGACCGACGTCCTCCCCGAGGGGGGGACGTCGGTCGATGGGAGGGTACCCCGGGTAGGGGGTATTCCGTCGGGCCGACAACTGATGACAAGTAACCCTGCTCCAGTGGTCGGCCCAACGACGAAGGCGACGTGGTGTTCGGGTGGGTTGCGGGAGTTGCGTGCTTAAGCCCCTCTGTCGCCCCGGACGGAGTGGTGCGGCGGCGCACCGTCCGCAGCCCACCTAAAAAAAAAAAAAAAGTCCTCTAATGAAAACATCAATTGACTTTGGTTTTGAATTCTTAATAATATATTCGCCTTTTATCACCTGTGATGTTGTCCATCACGTATAAACTAATAAAATCCTTACTAATGAATTCGAAAGTAAGTTTGTTTGTTTGTTTATTTGTTTGTTACGCTTTCACGCTTAAACCAGGCAACCGATTTCAAAAATTCTTTTACCAATGGAAAGATACAATATCAGGGAGTAACATAGGCTATATTTTATCCTGGTATTCCCACGGGAACGGCAACTGCACGGGTAAGACGATTGAAATCGAAACGAAGCGAGGGCGGGCTGCTAGTCAGCTATATTTATATAGTGTATATATTTTTTGGTTGTTTGTTTTTTGGGGTGGGTTGCGGTCGACGCGCTCCTCGCACCACTCCGTCGTTGGGCCGACCACCGGAGCGGGGTTACTTATCATCAGTGGTCGGCCCGACGGAATACCTCCTATTTGGGGTACCCTCCCATCGACCGTCCTGCCTCCCTCCCCTCCCATCATCAAGGCTGCGCTCCTCGCGATTATTTAATAAGACCTAACAAAATATAATATAAGTAATAAGACCGCAACAAAAGTTGTAATAAAAGCGATAATTTTCTCCTGTCTTATCAATTTTAGCGCAAAACAGCCAATTTTTAAAATGCCGCCAATCATAGAGTTATATATATATATATATATATATATATATATATATATATATATATATATATATAGAGAAGCTATCCCGAATAAATATTTTGTTCCATTTTGATAACAGTTATTAATTACACTAAAGTTCGTTGCAGCGCTGAAACAATAAATAGTAGTCTAACCCAAACATTGAGGCACACAGCGCTAGATCGCTTTAAAGTTGTGTTACTATAGTAACCCCACGTTACACAACGATTTTACACTACAGACGTGACAATTTTTGTACCTACATTCATAAAAAAAACACATACTCTATTCCAATAGGGCACGTTGTCGTATTTTCACAAATAAGTATTAATTGATAATATATACTACTAGCTGACCCGACAGAAGTTGTCATGTCTTAACTATGAATATTGAATTCGAATTGAATTAAAAAAAATGTTTATTATTCTAATTCCTATATACAACATACTTATTCTTTTTCCTTATGCGTATTAAACCAATAAATGTAATGGCTCTGACGGCGGTACCAATGGCGTCAATTGCGCTCGCGCAACACAATCCAGGACCTTAATTTTTAAACTTAAATGCCTTGCAATATTGGCATACCTACAACTTTCATTGACCCAATACTTACAACTTAAGTTTGTACGTCTAATTGCTGGCATTTTCAAAAACGAAAATTCAACTGTAAATTAAAGAAAACTATTGTATTCTTCTTAATAACTAAGTATATCACTTGTTATATTAGTAACATGTAGCTTAATTACCAAAACTCCATATTAAATTGACTTTTTATATTAGGCGTGATAGCTCTGAACTTACCTACCCTAATGTGCACTAAGAAATTCAGTTTTCTTACATCATTTCCGTAAGAAATAATGAATTAATTGTGTTACATGTATTTTATTAATAAGATAACTCCAACCGAAACATCTGTTTTAAACAATTTTCAGTTTTTTACATCCTCTTCAACGATATTTGCAGCACGCGTTCTGTCAATTCTATGTTAAACGTCATAAGGTTACATTAAAAAAGTTTATATTGTCCAAAGCGGTTAGATTAGAAATAACTTTATATAATGGTTAAGTATTCTTAAATTTTCTAATTTTCTGGGCGTTTTTCTTATTTTTTCTTTCATAAGAACCTTTTCCTGACAATAACAAATACAACAAAAAAAGAATTAATGAAATTGATCCAGCCGTTCACGCGTGATGGCGTGACCAAGGAAAACAGGGATTCATTTTTATATATATAGATAGAAAAAAGAATATAAGCAATCAAAGTAGTTTGGTGAAACATCATGTTAAGTCTGTTTTTAGTCATATATATTTTTACCTCAACGAGTTGTGGAATTGAACATCTGCGTGTTTTAGTCTATGGTCAAAGATGGTGTGACATTTAAATGTATAATACATTTGAATATTTTGTTTTTATAGTGTTATTTCGATATAATTAATTATTTATTCGCTTTAATAACAAAACATTTTACTTAAATAAGTAAAGAATTTTTATTCACATCCAGGTTCACGTTTTGACTCGAATCAGCCGAGTTTTCGTATTAATACCGCTGCTCTGTATGCATCCACACTACATGAAGGTCGTAGGCACACTAAAGTAAGGTGTACGGATTGCAGTACAGTTCAGTGGAATAAAACAAATGTTCGGATCGCGAAATCTAGTACGTAGTACATATATATATCGATGCCGCCTATATATAAAAATAATGTGCATATAACTTCAATACACATCTGGAGATTACCAAAGATTTTCTAAAACGCTACTTTTTTCCTGGCCTATTCTAAAAAAATTTAGTGTTACCCTCTCCTAAATATCACAAATCATTCAATGTTATAGCTACCGTCACTTTATTCAATGCAAACACACATAAAGTCGATAAGATTAATTTGGCAGCTCCATTTAATTTTATTCATTCTAACATACGTCTTAAATATGATATTATGATAATTTTAGTATTTGCAGTATTTAATAAAAGTAATCACCCTACGTAAGTGTTATTTTATAATAAATCGTTTTACAATGTAAAAATTAAAAACTCAAACATGCAGGAAATATTAAGTTGAAAATATAATTATAGATATCATCAATGATTTTAGATTGGCTATTAGTATATTAACTTGAGTATTTGTTGCAATTTTAATGACGTATATGACTATTGCAAGAACACTATAAACTTTTTTTAAGTGGTACCCTTTCTGGGAACTCTTCCACTATGAAGATAGAAGAGTTCAGTTACGTTTGAAACCTTTTGATGTTCTTTCCAAATATCTAGGTATAGCCGTTAAACTCAGCGCAATCTATCCTTTACCCACGAAAGGATTATAACTGCAAGAGACTGGAGAAGCTGATAAAATTAATAATGTTTGAAATTGTGATGTGATAGTTAAACTTTACATGATTTGTGAAGTTTGAAGCCAAATAAATAATTTGTTTTAGGCTAATCTGCACAGCGACTCGATGTTTTTTACCATAAAAATGTTTGTTATGACTTCATCTTCTTTTTATAGCGTTGTTTGCTTAGATTTATGTATAATTATATTTCATGTTCGTTATCATTTTAATCTGACTTTTTTTATATACGTTACTATTTATTCGTAATCCCTAAATACCTCGAACATACATTGCGCTGATAATAAATATATACTCTATGCGAGTAATTCCCAAACAAGAGGATATGCAACTGCAATGTTATTTTATTGAAAAGTGAATTTTAAAGATTTTAATTTGCGACTAGGACATTGTATATGGGACTTCACAATAGATAGGACTTCACAAATAAATTAATGTACAAAAGTAACAACTAAATAACCTTATAACACAACCTCATTACATATAACATTCGTCGTATAATAAAATGATTACTAATAATGTAAAATGAAGATGTAGCGTGCATTAATGTGTGTCATTAACCCAGGAAGTATACTCTACAAACGAAAGCGTGAGTATTTTTAAAGCAGACAATTTGCTAGTCCGCTTTCGAACAATAACAACAAAAACGACTTATTTTGTAATGCTTTGTTGTGGCTTTTGTGTTTTAAGAACTCTACATAATATTACACTAGTTTTAATTATAATTAAAATTTTGAATATCTTTATTAATGTTATTGTTATTAATGTATATTTATCTTAAGATCATGAATTTGTTTACTTGCAGGGTTTTGTCTGTGGAAATATTTAACTGATATGTTTTTGTCATCATTGCTGGGCTAGAACGTCCTCTACAATATAAAGGAATTTGATCTTCTATACCACACTGATCAGATGGATTAGTAGAAGATTTTATTTCATGATTTTCTTCACTTGAAACTATGTTCCATCTATATATGATAGGCATATTTAATTCCTTAGCCATATTTTAGGTCACCAAGAAGAAGGGGGTGGTGAATTATATCTTAAATCTATTACTGTACGAAAATGGTGGATAAATAATCAGATTAATCTATAACTTAGAAACAAATGGACCATGGCCCATTTGGATAATGATCGTAAATAGTAACAGATTCTTGAGATTGCTATTGGGCTATATGAACACATATCAATTAAGCCTACTTGGTGATGAATTGTAGCTAAGGTTAAGTATAACATTTATGAAGCAATCGGTCAAACAAAATTATCTGTGGCATAAGTACCACTTATTTAAGAATAAATTCGATTAATATTCGAATAGTTCGGGCATTACCACGTTGTAGCATGGATCATTAACTTGGTGAGCACTTTATTCATGAGATGACTAACAACTGTAAGGTTAGCACGAATATTTGCGTCAAGTTTTCGTATCATTATCAAGACCAATTTGTATAATATTTGGAGCAGCACCTCTATCGGATGATGATTGCTTGTTACATTGACGCCTGTTGATTAGGTCAGCCAACACGTCCGCTAATAAAGTCCATAAAGGCCTTCCTTTCAATACGGTCCTCGCTGATGTCCAAGAAATTTGGTGAGGAAGTGGAAGCATTAGGCGCGACTATTTCTATTATATGTATAATTGTATATATATGATTCAAATAAAGGCTTTAAAATTAAATAAAATTTCATAAATAAAGTTCTTTTAATACTGGAAACAATAGGCTCATAATATTGGCTGATTGCCAAAATCAAAATCGACAATGGTCAGGTTCAGAATACATTGAACACCGTTCGTCTACTTATTGTATTGTTCAAATTAATATTGTAATATTTTTTTATTACCAGATGGTGACAGACGAGCAAACGCGCCCAAGCCCATTTGATGGTAAATGGTAACTGCCCATGTACCTTAGCGATACTAGGAATATAAGTTGTGGCATGCAGAGCAAAGAGTTCTTAAACCACGTCTAAAGACTGAAATATAGATCGAGAAACATCGCAGAGGATGCTCTGGCTTTATGACGGAAGCAGTGCTCCAGCTCGTAGCTAGAACAGTATAGGAATGAAGTATCATCTGGGGTACCTGTTAAAAAAGCAGAACAGGCCGCGTCATCTCTCGATGTTGGATGAACGGCATTGTGGTTGCTATGTGACCCCTTATATTCCAAAAGTCGAAACCAAATGTGGATTGAGTGACCACCGTTACTTTTTTATTTTTCTATTTCACAAATATTTTATTTGAGAAGAGAAGAAGGGGATAGAGATGTGTAGTCTTTGTGGTTATAATGAAAATGGCGAGGGTCACAGATGGTTGCAGAGTGAGTTTGTGAGAAAATTATATGAAGCACGGGAGGATCCCCGTTGCAACACTAAAGCCCACATCACGTAGACACCCATACCATATATTTATATCTTATATCCTTTAGTTGCCTGTGCATCATCATTGATCTCAGCTCATAAACGTCCCACTGCTGGGCTGGAGCCTCCTTCCCACTACAAAGAGGACTTATCCTGTGAGAGTCGTGAATTTCGGATTAGGATTAACCAGGAGAATGGATAGCTGCCCCTCTGAAAGTTATAATATCAACTGCAGTTACAAGCCCACTCACCGACCGTCAACATTACGATATTTTTCCTCTTGGGGAGATCCATGTCCAACAGTGGACATTGATGTGTTGATAGGAGTAAGTTATGAGCAAGATGAAAACCTATGTATTAGCGAAGTTCTCGGTACGGTGTCAGGACCGTCGAGGCCCTCCGGCCGGTGCTGATGGAGTGGTTGGAGCGGACGCACGGGGTGCTTTCCTTCCGACTGGTGCAGGTGCTGACGCGGCACGGTTGCTTCGGGAAGTACCTGCACAAGATTGTCAGGAGGGAGAACACACCGTCCTGCCACCACTGCAGTTGCGACGAGGACACGGCGCAGCACACGCTCGAGGAGTGTGCTGCATGGGAGGGGGATCGCCGTGAACTCGTCGCAATTATCGGTGCCGACCTGGCGCTGCCGATCATCGCCAGGGAGATGCTCGTCAGCATCAGGAACTGGGACGCAGTCGCCGCCTTCTCTGAGGCCGTAATCTCACGGAAGGAGGCAGCGGATCGTGTGCGAGTAGAGCTCCTATTCGGCGACACGTTCCGCCGCCGGCGACTCGGGCGGCGCAGGCGCGAGTATCTGCGCCTAATGCCACCCTAGCCGAGGCCGCGGGTGATCGGACCGGGCAATTGTCCGTCACCCGCAGAGAGGCTGACCGCGCGACGGCGACTGACGTCCAAGGACGTCAAGAGGTGAGGTTACCCGAAAGGGTATTCCGTTTGGCCGACCACTGACGACAAGTCACATCTGCTCCGGTGGTCGGCCCAACAACGAGGTGACGTGGGTACGGGTGGGTTATGGGCCCGCACGCCGTCCTTTCATCGCCCCGGACGCACTGGACGGCGCGTGCGCTTACCATAGCCCACCCATAAAAAGAAAAATAATGTAATAGCGAGGTTGGACGTTAAATTCCTTAGTCCTCCGAAATCATTAGTGAAAACTGATACACGATATTCATCTCAGCCCATACACGTCCCACTGTTGGGCTCGGGCTTCCTCCACTATCAGAGGACAATTGACCTGCTAAACCACGCTAATCAGGCGTGTTGGTACAGGGTTTCGATTCGAATTTTCCTTGCATAGTTATTATACTAGTGTGTGTTAGCAGTGATGACTTACGACACGGAAACGTGGTCCCTAAATATAGGTCTCATAACGAGGCTCAAAGTCGCTCAGCGTGCTAGGGAGCGGGCGAGGCTCGGGATTTCTCTACGAGATAGAATTCGAAATACGGAAATCCGCAGAAGAACGGGTGAGCCAACATAGCACGAAGAATTAGCACGCTGAAGTGGCAATGGGCAGGCCACATCGCTCGACGAACCGCCAACCGCTGGGGAAGAAAGGTTCTCGAGTGGCGACCACGTATCGGACTACGCAGTGTAGGAAGAACTAGGTCGACCGTCGACCTGGTGAAAGTTGCTGGGCGTCGTTGGAGGCAGGCGGTACAAGACCGCACTCTGTGGCGACAGAGCCCTACGTCCAGCAGTGGACGGCGATAGGCTAAAACGACGATGATGATGAGATATTATATACATATGTATTATATCAATTAGTCGTTTTTTGCGATTGTATTCTTACTCCGTCACCACACGGAAAATATACATAGATATACACGAGAACTTTCGTAAAAATAGTTTTATTAAAATTTTATTATATATGCTTTAAGACTTCTAAAACCAAATAATCTTACTAATATTATAAATGCGAAAGTAAGTTTGTTTGTTTGTTAGGCTTTCACGCTTAGATAACTGAACCGATTTCAAAAATTCTTTTACTAGTGGAAAGTTATAATATCAGGGAGTAACATAGGCTATATTTTATCCCGATATTCCCACGGGAACAGGCACTACGCGGGTAAGGTGACTGGAACCGAAGCGAGGGCGGGTTGCTAGTACGCTATAAAATTCTTGTTAACCTCATCCTTTATATTTTAGTCACGAAATAGTGTGGTCTATTTAAGATAACACAATGCAACTATATATTCGAACATTATAGTATGTTAAATATATCGTTTAAAATTCAGAAAGCAAGGCTCTATAGTATAAATAGTGTTGTAACGAAGTATCAGGAACGATCCTAATAGTTACCGATCGGTCTTCAAAGTGATGCCCGTTTGAAGGAAATGTCAAAGGCTTCCTTTGCGCATCTAATTTCCTTTCATGTTAAAAATCTATTAGAAACATCAACATTGTCAAGCGTTTCAGTCACTATAGAAGCTTCCTGTTAGAACTATAACTATGCGTACCTATTACATAATTACGCTATCGATAAAATATCCTTTATAGAAATATGAGGAAAATTAATTTAATATACCACGCTCTGGTAAGAGGGATTGAATTAAATTAGTGGTTGCCGTGTGGTCGAAACTCGGCCATAATTTATTTTAGTTAATTTTTCTGCTACACATTTTTCTTTTAATTTTATTTATGTATAATTGTAAATTGAGCAAGCTGTATTTCACTAATCTTATTATATTTATATTATATTTATATATATATATATAAAAATGAACCTCTATTTCCCTTGGTCATCGCATCACGTGTGAACGGATTGAACAATTTAGCTAATTCTTTTTTCGTTGTGTTTATTATTGTCAGGAGAATGTTCTTATGATAGAAAAAATAAGAAAGTTGAGCAAAACATTAGAAAATTTAAGAAAACAACAATATTAATTTTACATGATTATCAGTTGTTTGACATAACGGCCAGTCGTTTGAAATAAATGTCAGGGCTCATTTACGGAGACACGGGGCGTCGCGCGTCGCGTGTGGCGTGGCGTCTCGCGGCGCGTCGGACGTTTTTATTGTTTACGTAGCGGCGGCGCATAAAGAGGCACGTTTCATCGCACGCGTAAACACAGATTTATAGCAATATACGATGTTGTTTACAGAGACGCGAGGAGGGAAGAGTGGCGATGCCCGCCGCTGCGCCCGCATCGTATTCTCAAGCGTGTAGCGAAGCACGCAGCGAGCATCGCTGCGGCGCACGCGGGGTTCTCAGTTAATCCAACCCAAACTTCTCATGCTCCGCTATTATAAACACTGGGCCTTTCTTTATATTAAATAACTCACTTTTTAAAATACAATTTTTTTCTAAAAAGTCTATCATATCATACTCCGTTGCGACGGTAACTACGTCTGTGTTGCACGATTAGCAAATGAGACTGGCAGAAGGTTCCGCCACGCCGAAGGTTCCGGCATCGCTTCATCGAGAATCGCCGCTGCGTGCGCCGCTGCGATAAACGCCGCGTGAGACGTGACGATACCATCCGCGGGCTCAGCCGTAGAACACGCTCCATTTCAAGCAAACGCGTGTAAAATCGCTTCTTCGTAAACGCACTCATCCAATGCCCTACATTTGAATTTAGTGCGGGCCGCGCAGCCTATCGCGATGTGGGACGCGCCGCGTCTCCGTAAATGAGGCCTCAGCTATTGACAGAATGCGCGCTGCAAATATCGTTTGACATAGATGAATCGGTTGATATATAGTTTATTTATTATTTCGTGTAATTTCATTTCAATTATGTAGTTTTTAAGAAGTTTTTAATCATCACGCTTATATTTAAAGTTCACATTAATATAAACTTTTTTGTAGGTTTTAATAGACTGTTTGTGTTGATTTGGTATAAAAAAAAGAATGTAATAGAATATTTTTTAATTTTCGTAGATTGTTTTTAATAATGCCAGCAATCAGACATATAAACGTAAGTCGCAGAACTCCCAATGCTGCAAGTTAAAGACATACAAGAGCACGTTAAACGCGGAATGAAGTTAAAAGGAATCGATGGAATTGTAATCAACAACATGGGAATGTTGCTTTTAACCCTTATCAAGCCGCATTTAATTCTAACGAGGAAATCTATTACATTTGACACCAAATTGTTGCTATTGGATATTTTTTTTATTAATTTTACCACTTATTATTCATAGTTAAGACATAACAACGTCTGTCGGGTCAGCTAGTAACTAATATATGTATAAAGCACTAAGTACAAAATAATGCCTATTAGACATTGTCATCATAATTATAATTATTTAACATTCGGTTTCACCAGAGATTTTAACCATAAACAAAAGTGTATAAATGCGCGTATGTGTGCGTGTATGTGTGCAGCGATTGCGTTGTAGTGTGCGTAAAACTGTGCCAAATTTCATACTTGTCCATCAACGTAATTTTCGTAAAAAGGGGTACAAAGTTTTTGCTTCACGTATTAATATATAGATACAACGTAAGGTTTTATTATTTTATAATCGATCAATCAATCAATTCAACTCATACACGTTACACTTTTGCGCTCGAGCCTCCTACACAATAGAAGGAAAATTTACCTCACTATACCATGCTGGTCAGACAGGTTGGTATGGGGTTTTATTTCGAGTTTTCCTTTTCTTGCATAGATGTTATAGGAGTCTTATATCCTTTAGTCGCTTTTTACGACATCCACGGGCAAGATAGGACATGTTGATTTGTATTTTTACTCCGTGACTACACGGACAATATTTTATAATCGTATATCTTTAAACGAGCAATTCTTGTATATATATATAATAGGTCTTTACCTATGTAATTGCCGTTCTGGAGTACTGACCATTTCAAATCAAAATAATTTTTGTTTGGCTAAGAATTCTAATTTCAAATTAATTTTATTTTAAAACATGGAATTCATTTTCCAAAAGTAGTCATTTGTTTATTGATTAGTGTTACGTTTTCATCGCATTTCAATCTTTTTCGTCATCATGGATACGTTAAAAATTCGAGTAATTATGGAATATGAGTATCGTCGTGGCAGCAACGCGGCACAAGCGGCACGCAACATCAACGACCTTTACAGAACTAACACTACAAGCCAACGCACCGCCTGTTATTGGGTTTCTCGCTTCCGTTCTAGAAAATTCGACCTGAAAAATGAACCTCGTGGTCGTCCGAAGACTTTGGTCGACAATGACGAATTAAAGGCGATTGTGGAAGCCGATGATACACAATCTACGGCTGAATTAGCAGCAGCTTTCGATGTTAGCGTTAAAACAATATTGGTCCATTTGCGTCAAATTGGCAAGGTAAGAAAGCTTGACAAATGGGTGCCCCACGAACTCATTGATCGCCAGCGCGAAGTACCCGTCGAAACATGCCTTGCATTACTCAACAGACACACAAATGAAGGAATTTTGAAACGCATTATTACTTGCGATGAAAAATGGATTCAGTTTGATAACCGCAAGTGCTCAGCAAGTTGATTTGATAACCGCAAGTGCTCAGCAAGTTGGTTTGATAACCGCAAGTGCTCAGCAAGTTGGTTGGATCCTGGTTCAGCACCTAAACAATGCCCTAAACGAAAACTTACCCCTAGAAAAGTGATGGTCACTGTTTGGTGGTCTAGCGCCGGTGTGATTCATCACAGCTTCTTACCAAACGGGGTGAGCATTACTGCAGATGTGTACTGTGAAGAACTGAACATAATGATGGAGAAGCTGGCACATCTCCAACCAGCATTGGTCAATCGCTCATCTCCACTGCTCCTGCACGACAATGCGCGACCTCATACTGCGCAGCAGACGGTCTCCAAGTTGCAAGAACTGGGGTTGGAAGCTCTCCGTCATCCCCCATACTCACCAGACCTTGCACCTACAGACTATTTCTTTTGCCAGAATTTGGATAACTTTTTGGCGGGAAAGAAATTCAATACCCGAGAGGCAGTACAAAATGCCTTTGAAGAATTTGTTGCCTCCCGTCCAGCTGATTTCTTTAATAAGGGCATTAATGAACTGCTGCTGCGTTGGGAAAGATGCATTGATTGCATGGGTGATTACTTCAATTAATACAAATAAAAAATACATGAAAAAAAATCGTTTAATTTTTTTCATACATAACGGCAATTTCATAGGTAAAGACCTAATATATATATGTCGAGGGTGTGGGGGCGCCATGCTGTATCACTATCAGGTCGGTCACACATCGCGGTTGAATAAAATAATACTTCGGATGGGTACTTTTAAACTGTATTCAACAATTAGCGTTAACACTTTTCTATCATAACCGATAATTACACGGATACCAACAGCTAACTTACAAGTTAGGGCAACGCGGTGAATTTGATACAACACGGCAGCAACAACGACCGATCGCTCTCGTGTCTCGCACTCAACTGAGTTATGAGTATTCAACGGACCGCTCTCAATAAAGAAAGCTCGGTAATATTTCAAACATTAACGGTCAAACGACAAACATCAAAAATCATTGCCAACGTTGTATTAAAAACACCAAAGTATAATACTTGACGTTTCCGTAATCGATTGATTCTTAAAAACTATTAAGATATGGCGCCAGAGGTAGTGTCGCTGCGACATATATATAAATCGCTGAAGTGTTGTGGCGTCTTTTCAAAGTCGAATCCCGTAGCGTCCCCCATTGACAATAGTTAATCGTGCGAATATTGTTTCATTGCTGTCATGTGAATTCCAATATCAACGAGAAATTTTATTTCAACACAAAAACAAGATACAATTTGGAATAATTCTCGCTGGTTTGTCGCGTCCGTTCGCGATTGTAATCATGTGGCACTCTGTATGTTTCTTAATTTTTAATACATTTCTCCGTTTTTCCTAAATCCGTCTAAATATATGGGTATATCGCTTCCGTATATTATTATGTATATTGTCCTGTATTTATTCAATACATTTCATTAATTATATTACTTCCTACTACGTTTGAGGTTATATTGATACCGAATATTTTTCTGTATGTACTCTATACATTGTTTCGAGTTTGTCGCTTCCTCCTAAACTTATAGGTAGATCGATGACGTATACTTTATTTTATTCCAGCCGTCTTCAAGTAATTAGAAAATAAATACCTCGACATATTGAGAATCCCCTCCTTTTTTTGAAGTCGATTAAAATAAAATAATTATATAAACTTGGTCACAGGCATGACAACAAATATATCCCTATATAAAAATTATTATATATGATATTTTACTTTGTATACGTCCTATAAGTTATACCCTACCAGAATTTCTAGGTTATCTGAAAGTAGATTACGTTTTTAATATATAAGTCAGTAAGTGTATGGGAGAATGAGTCAGCCATAAAAATGGCAGTTTTTAAACGTTAAATATTAGTAACTGTTTTAAGACACTGCAAACTCGAAATAAGACCATACACTAACCTGTCTGATCAACGTAGTTATAGTAGGTCAATTGTCTTCTTATTATGGAGAAGGATCGAGCCCAGTAGTGGAACATACATGAGTTGAGATGATGATGCCGCACCGTTGGATGTACATTAATAAAATGTAAATTGCATAGAAGCTTTAATATTATATGTATAAGGGGTAGGACATTAAGGTGATTTCGGAAAGAGAAGCCAATAGGAATCAACTTTACATTTTGCTCTATTTCGTTCTTTTCTTTCTTTAGATTTATGTTTTTTTTATTGCCAATGGTGGCAAACAGTCAAGTAGTACACCTGATGGTAAGTGATCCTGCTGGACATGGACCTTTGCAATACCAGGAGCACAGCTAGCGCGTTGCCTACCATGAAAAAAATGCTCTTCTTGAATCTCGTTTAAAGAAGGGCATATCATTACACTGGGAGAATACAGCAGCAGGTAGTTTATTCCAGAGTCTGCACGTACTTGGATTAACTAACTTGAATACTCATAACTCAGTTGAGTGCGAGACACGAGAGCGATCGGTCGTTGTTGCTGCCGTGTTGTATCAAATTCACCGCGTTGCCCTAACTTGCAAGTTAGCTGTCGGTATACCTGTAATTAGTGGTTATGATAGAAAAGTGTTAACGCTAATTGTTGAATACAGTTTAAAAGTACCCATCCGAAGTATTATTTTATTCCACCGCGATGTGTGACCGATCTCATAGTAATACAGCACGGCGCCCCCACACCCTCGACATATATATATTAGGTCTTTACCTATGAAATTGCCGTTATGTATAAAAAAAATTAAACGATTTTTTTTCATATATTTTTTTATTTGTATTAATCGAAGTAATCACCCATGCAATCAATACATCTTTGCCAACGCAGCGGCAGTTTATTGATGCCCTTATTAAAGAAATCAGCTGGACGGGAGGCAACAAATTCTTCAAAGGCATTTTGTACTGCCTCTCGGGTATTGAATTTCTTTCCCGCCAAAAAGTTATCCAAATTCTGGAAAAAGAAGTAGTCTGTAGGCGCAAGGTCTGGTGAGTATGGCGGATGACGAAGAGCTTCCAACCCCAGTTCTTGCAACTTGGAGACCGTCTGCGGTGCAGTATGAGGTCGCGCATTGTCGTGCAGGAGCAGCGGAGACGAGCGATTGACCAATGCTGGTTGGAGATGTGCCAGCTTCTCCATCATTGTGTTCATTTCTTCACAGTACACATCTGCAGTAATGCTCACCCCGTTTGGTAAGAAGCTGTGATGAATCACACCGGCGCTAGACCACCAAACAGTGACCATCACTTTTCTAGGGGTAAGTTTTCGTTTAGGACATTGTTTAGGTGCTGAACTAGAATCCAACCAACTTGCTGAGCGCTTGCGGTTATCAAACAGAATCCATTTTTCATCGCAAGTTACAATGCGTTTCAAAATGCCTTCATTTGTGTGTCTGTTGAGCAATGCAAGGCATGTCTCGACGCGTACTTTGCGCTGGCGATCATTGAGTTCGTGGGACACCCATTTGTCAAGCTTTCTTACCTTGCCAATTTGACGCAAATGGACCAATATTATTTTTACGCTAACGTCGAAAGCTGCTGCTAATTCAGCCGTAGATTGTGTACCATCGGCTTCCACATTCGCCTTTAATTCGTCATTGTCGACCAAAGTCTTCGGACGACCGCGAGGTTCATTTTTCAGGTCGAAATTTCCAGAACGGAAGCGAGCAAACCAATAACAGGCGGTGCGTTGGTTTGTAGTGTTAGTTCCGTAAACGTCGTTGATGTTGCGTGCCGCTTGTGCCGCGTTGCTGCCACGACGATACTCATATTCCATAATTACTCGAATTTTTAACGTATCCATGATGACGAAAAAGATTGAAATGCGATGAAAACGTAACACTAATCAATAAACAAGTGACTACTTTTGGAAAATGAATTCCATGTTTTAATATAAAATTAATTTGAAATTAGAATTCTTAGCCAAACAAAAATTATTTTGATTTGAAATGGTCAGTACTGCAGAACGGCAATTACATAGGTAAAGACCTATTATATATATATACAAGAATTGCTCGTTTAAAGATATAAGATTATAAAATATTGTCCGTGTAGTCACGGAGTAAGAATGCAAATCAACATGTCCTATCTTGCCCGTGGATGTCGTAAAAAGCGACTAAATGATATATGATTCATATAACATCTATGCAAGAAAAGGAAAACTGGAAATAAAACCCCACACCAACCTGTCTGACCATCATGGTATAGTAAGGTAAATTTTCCTTCTATTGTGTAGGAGGCTCGAGTGCAAAAGTGTGACGTGTATGAGTTGAATTGATTGATTGATCGATTATAAAATAATAAAACCTTACGTTGTATCTATATATTAATACGTGAAGCAAAAACTTTGTACCCCTTTTTACGAAAATTACGTTGATGGACAAGTATGAAATTTGGCACAGTTGAAGTATATAATGAGGAGAAGTGCATAAAACTGAAATTTCATATAATAATGGATTAGAAATACATTAAATTCATTAAAAAAGGCATTACGCAAACTACAACACAATCGCTACACACACACGCACACATGCGCGCATTTATACACTTTTATTTATGGTTAAAATCTCTGGTCAAACCGAATGTCAAATAATCATAATTATGATGACAATGTTTAATAGGCATTTGTACTTAGTACTTTATATAGGTATTAGTTATTAGTGAAATACAGCTTGCTCAATTTACAATTATCTATACCAATAAATAAAATTGGAGTGTCTGTTTGTAATGTCAAAATAATAGGCTTTCTTCATGCTCACACGGTTATTTGCACGACACCTATGCCTAAAATAGCGATTTCAAAATTTTTGTCGCTTACTTTCCGTTGGCCTGACGGAATACAAGGGGTATTAGTACCCTGGGTACCCTCCCATCGACCGACGTCCTCCCCTCGGGGAGGACATCGGTCTTTCCTCACGCGGTCTGCCTCTCGGCGGGTGACGGACTAATCTCCGGTCACGTCACCCACGGCCTCGGCTAGGGCGGCATTGTACGCAGGTAATCCCGCCTGCACCGCCCCAGTCGCCGGCAGCGGGTCGCATCATCGAGGCTGTGCTCCTCGTGCTCGCGACCCGCCGCCTCCTTCTGCGAGATAACTGCCTCGCAGAAGGCTGCGACCGCATCCCAATTCCTGATGCTGCCGAGCATCAGGAATTGGGACGCCATCGCTAGGGATCTCCCTACAGCGTCAGGTCGGCAGCGTCAGGTCAGCACCGATGATTGTGACGAGTTCACGACGCGGCTCAGCCCAAGCGGCACAGACCTCGAGCGTATGCTGCGCCGTGTCCTCGTCGCAATCGCAGTGGTGGCAGGACGGAGTTCTCTCCCTCCTAGCGACCCTGTACAGGTACTTTTCGAAGCATCCATGCCCCGTCAAGACCTGTACGAGTCGGAAGGAGAGCACCCCGTGCCGCCTTTCCAACCACTGCATCAGCACCGGCCGGAAGGCCTCCACGGTCCAAACACCGTATCGAGGTCTCTCCAGCCGGTCTGCCCAACGGGTGATGACGTCTCGGCGGGCGTCGACGCGCCAGGCGGTGAGCTCCCTCAGGGAAACAGCACCGCCCTCCTCGCGCAACCCCGACACCCGCCGATATAAGTCGGCGAGCATTTCCGCCTCCAGGTCCTACGTGGGAGCCCCGGCCAATTGGCACGCCGCCTCCGTCGCCACCGTGCGGTACCCTCGGATGATCCTGACCGCCATGACCTTCTGTGGACGCCACAGAAGGGCCCTAAGTCGGGCGGTCATGGATCCCGCCCACAACGGTGCGCTGTACAGGGCCATCGACCGGATGACCCCCGCGTACAGCTGTCGACATGCCGCGCTCGGTCCGCCCACATTCGGCATCAGCCATTGTAGGGCGGATGCCACGCCAACGAGCCGCGGGACGAGCCTGCGGAAATGCTTCCGAAACCACCATCGCCCGTCGAGCACCAGGCCCAAGTACTTCATATGGGCCTGGATGCTGATCCCAACCGAATTGACGGTGATCGAGATCATATATTTAACCTAGCATTAATCACCTAATTTTATTTATACCTAAGTCGAAGGGGACGATACCCGAAAGGATATTCCGTGGGTTGGTCACGGATATTAAAGAAGCAGTACCAGCGGTTTGCCCAATGGCGATGGGTAGGAAACACGGTAGGTTATGGGGTCGCCGCCGCCCATCCTTCTCACTGGACGGATTGGGCAATATATAGTTGTATGTGCGCCTACGGTAAAAAATAAAAAAAAGTCTACAACAACATACTGCTATTGAAACTTAGTGATTATAGATTTTACTCCAACCTTTTTTCATCTTTTAGCAGATTAAGGGACCACCAGCCATTATTTTTTCATTAGCTAAGTTTTGTTTCAGCCAGTGTTGCGATATCCACTGGAAAATATGGGGTAGTGACAGGTTACCATACAGAGAGCGCGCACTAGTGTTAACCAACCCACGTAACTCTATTTCTATCATATAAGGGAGAGAGAAAATTAGAGAGAGGGGATGGTTAGGCACCTATAGGACGTTCTAAAGAGTTAAATTTACCCTGCGTTGTAATATTTTTATTGATACGCTGCTCTTAACAATCATAGCATGTTATATAGCCTATGTCTTTCTTCGACACATGGGCTATCCAACACATAATTTTTTTCTTAATTAGAACAGTAGTTCGCGCGTTAAAACAAACAATGTCTTCAGCTTTATAATATTAATACAGAAAAAAGTAATATATTTAAATAGCAGCGCCCTGCGGTTTTACGCGCATAATTCCCCATCCCGTAGGAATATCGAGATAAATTATAGCCTATGTGTTATTCTGATATGTAAGCTGTATTATTGTTAAATTTCATCAAAATCCATTCAGTAGTTTTTGCGTGAAAGAGCAACAAACGTACTCACTTACATACAAACTTTCGCATTTATAATATTAGTAGGATTTATAGTAAAAAAAATTGTATCGGCATTACCCAAGATGAAATCGCACTAATTTATTAAAGCACAACGAAGAATCGCCTCCAAAATAAATTAGATTAAATGAAATCTTGCGAAGCCATATGTGGAATAGTGAAAAACATATAGGCTAATCTAAATTTAGATGATTTGCGCACATTAGTATGTAAATAAAACTATACTTTACATATGTAACAAATTATATTCTGCATTTTTGTTTCTAGGAGATAATATAATTCGTACTTTTTATAATTAATTAGCATAATACTTTTTATAATTAATTAGCATAATACGTTTTATATAGTATCGCAATACACTTGCTCAAGGATAAAACTATATTCGCGACAACTTGCACTTCTGTTCTCTTTCACATTTAGTACAATCAACTGCTAGATCTTTTAATTTTGTTAGTAATAAAGTAAATACCCATAATGAAGTAGAAACAGGATTGTATCTCTACAAAGCTTAGTAGACTAGGTTTATACCTAGACTACTAAGCTTTGGTTTTATACGTATTAAGCACGTTTTTTATACGTATAAGCTTTTATACGTATTAAGGAGCCTATTAAGCCTCTTGTCACGTCTTTATATACGTCAGGTTTATTGTGCCAACTGAGTTTTTTTCAGATTAATGTAAGTGCAGAACAATGTCAGAGATTTTTCAGATCAATATAAGTTTTATTAAAAGTTTAGGTTAAAATTGACAATACTGTAGTGGGTAGATAAAAACCTATGCAGTAACGATGAATTGTTAATCGTTAAATAGTTCAGAACAGCTGCGATCTTGAATTTTGTAAATTATTCTAAACGTCGCATTATAACGCAATAAAATCCATAAAATATGTTATATTTCTTAAGGTCGCTTCACTTTATATGGTGGCACGGAGTGGCTCGGGTTGGCGCGACTGATCTGCTAAAAGTCGGTAACTTCAAAGGCGCAGCGCGAGGATACTCTTGGCGCCGTGTGGTGGCGCGAGCTCACACTATCGACAAATTTATTTTGTCATACATTTCGGGAGTATTTCTTGTTTCGATTTATCAAGATAGGCCGTGAAGAAATGTGCACTGTACCGGGCCCGTGTTAACGGGTGGTATAAGCTCGCTCGTGGTTCATATTTAGGCTTATATCACCTTTATTATAGAGAGCCACCTATATGAGAGAGTTTTCATTAGTCGCTCCGTGCTTGGGAATCTATTATATCTTTAATTAAAAATGTGCCTAATACAAAAAAGAATAAAACCATTTTCGAATAAAATTTTAGAAATTAAGAACTGCGACTTGTATTAATTATCATTTCTTTAATAAATCTTTACCAAGAAAGCATTATGAAAAAGGATTTATTTTTACTAAACGAAAATTAACGCTTATCAACTTTGAATAGTTACGAAACAATGCGAACAGAAAATGATAGAAATGAACTTGGTATTGAAAATAATTCTGTAAAAAAAATTCAAATGATTTAAGAAATAGGTATACAACAGTTTTTGTAATGCCAAAACATACGTTACTGCATTACCATTTCCTTGAATTAGAATTATGAATGTTAAATTTCCGTGACGTAAGCGATGTATATTATTATGTGAAAAAGACGACGGAGAATAGATTCTGTAGCATTATTAGTTGCGTCCTCTGAAGAGCAGGCTTATCACACCCTATTCGACTTCTGCTGTACCGTAGTTCTAAGTACCATGCCATCATCATCATCTCCACCCATACACGTCCCACTGTTGGGCTTAGGCATCCTCCACTATGGGAGGGAAATTGACCTACTATACCACGCTAGTCAGACGTGTTGGTTGGTTTGTTTCAAATTAGGCGACCCTTAGTTGTCTTTTACGACACCCACGAGCAAGAGAAGGGGTGGTGAATTGTATTCGTACTCCGTCACCACAAAGGTTAAGTACCAAGTACCTACTTAATATTATGAGACATACTTGTTATAACTAAATATAAATTATATATACATATTATATCCCTTAGTCGTCTTTTACAACACTCAGGTGTTCTTAGCCATACTTACCATAGGGGATGGTGAATCAACCATTCTTACTTCGTCTTTACACGTAAACCTTACATCGTTACAACGTAGAAGTCGAATTGTTCTTAGTTCATTGATAATAACATTTCTGTAACCAAATCTATTGTTTAATCTTCTTAATATACAGGATGTATCAGGTTATGGGCAACTGTTCAAGTATATTGTAGTTTAACGGTCATAGATCGTAATTAGAATGTACATTACACAAAAAACAATATAACACAAAAGTTATAGTGATTTCAAAAAAATGTGTCTAAGAGTCTATGCCTTAAATGTTACGTATTATGTAGGCATGTACAGACAGAATACATTTAGGCATGTAAAGCTTCGACAGTATAAATTCATTCAGTAATACCTAGAATTGTACAAACGTTTTAATAATATACTCAGTGCCATATAACTTGGCAAAAGACGACCTTTTTTCTTTATTGCAAACGGTGGCAAACGCGCAAACAGTACACCTGATGGTAAGTGTTGCTGCCGCTCATGGACCTTTACAAGGCCAACGGCCTACCGCGAAGAAAGTGAAGGGAGTGTGAATGCGTGCATTGAGGCTCGGTGATACCAAGGGCACCACCAAAACCCTCCACACGCAAACACCCTCAGAAAGTTGGGCTTCCGCCTCTCTCACTCACCGAACGAAGCGCAGTAACAAATCGCTACTACTCAGACGTCGATTTTCTGCGAGAGTGTGGTACTGCCCCGGACGGACCGACCCGCGGCTGTAGACAGATAACTGTCAACAGTGTGGTCCTACCACTCTTATATAAACCTTCACCTACCTTCACCACGATATCTTAAAATGCAAAAAAGTCTATCGCCTACCATACAAATCTATCGAAAAGTTGTATCGTAAAATTCTCTTGGTAGGCCTACCAGGAAGCAACATTACAAACAGCACAACCCAAAATTTTACGAAATCTAGTAAAATTACCATAGAAAATATATGTTTTTAATATCCTATAATCATGTATTTCATTGTTTTAAAATACCAGATTAACCTGTAACTGGTGACATTTCATTATTTTATAAATAATATCATTGATAACAATGCCAAATTACTTTCAAATGTCTGAATATCAAAAGTTTTTAAGTAACATTAAAATTAAAGTACCGAGAATATTTATATATAATTATTCAATATAATATAGATCCTATAATTAAATACGTAATTAGCTTCGAAGAGTTATGTAACGCCCAAAAAATGCCAAGTTTTAAATTATGACACATTTCTTTCAACTCATTTTACCGTCAGATGTAATAAACCTAAAGGATCGCACAAGTAGATGCAAGATTTTAGGTTATGTGTATCAAACATAAAATCTTTTCTTAACTGATTTTAGCGTCAGGTGTACGAGATCAGTGGCGTCGTGTGGCCCAGTCGCCATTTTGTTTGACATTCCGTGTGGAGCACGTAAAAGATATTGAAAAAAAAATGATGGGCCTCGATGACAGTACATACCGAAAGATTGATGCATTCATATTTCATGTATCAGACAGCAGTGATAGTAACAGTAGTGGAAGTGACAGTCCAGAACTATAGATTTTTGTAAAGTCATAAATAAATTATTTTAGTATATTATTTTACCTCACCTTACGTATTTAACAAAAAGTTAGCCTTAAGATAGGTTAGCTATCAGTTTCATGATAGGGCAGTGGTAAGGTAGGTAACGTGTACGTATGCTTTATTATTGCACGTGTAGGTGTTTAATAATTTCTTAATTAAAATTCTAAACAAATTACACGCAGACAAATGTTTGTAACCTCTGTACAGTCTAGACACCTTCACCACAATATTACAACGATAAGACGGTTTGTATGGAAAGCGATAGAATTAGCGATAAATTACTTGGATTTGATGATATCGTGGTGAAGGTCACCAAATCACCTCTTTTGCCATGCTATTTGGAACACACTATAGTGTAGGTTTGTACCTACGAGCGACGAGCGGTCAACGGTCCAAGGCCGATCAGCTGTTTTAAAGCGAAGTTTGTTTTGTTTATGTGAATGTAATCATTGATTTATTCAATTTCTAATGAACATTTAACAAAGTATGAATATGTTGCGTATTAAGTATCATTGACTTTATACATTTCAATCAGATTTACACGAAAAAGCGATAACAAAATTGAAAAGTTACATGTCTCTAATTCCTTAACGAATCGATATTTTTCGTTCAATTTTTTTTCATGGGTTCCTACCACCATTGCCTAGCACCCTTTTGAGTTGTTGCCCCATAACCTGATACACCCTGTATATAAATTACGTGTCACGTTGTTTGTCCGCGATGGACTCCTAAACTACTCAACCGATTTTAATCAAATTTGCACACCATGTGCAGTTTGATCCACCTTGAAAGATAAGATAGATTACATCTTAATTTATAGTCGCAATATTATTTTATTGCAAATTATTTGTATTACCTACATATATATATACCTATTATTTGACATTCACAATTATCTGTTAACTCCAAACGATTTTAATACATGGCGATATCTGTTGACTAGATTGAGTAATTAATTAATAGATGGCGCTGCTATGTCAAACCTACAAACGTGGCATATACGATTTTAACTTGCTTTTTTACATAGATGCCATTTGTAAAAAATATGACGACCTCCATGACAGATGTTCTCCTACAGTTCCACTTAAATAGTTTAATAAAATGTAATATAACAAAAACGTTAGCCACAGCAACGTGTGGCCGGGTCTGCTAGTATCTATATATATAAAAGAAAGTCGTGTTAGTTACACTATTTATAACTCAAGAACGACTGTACCGATTTACCTGAAAATTGGCGGGGAGGTAGCTTAGAACCAGGAGACTGACATAGGATACTTTTTATCCCATTCGAACGGGTTCTCGTGGGACTTGACATAACAACAATATTGCAACATAACAAAATTGCGTTTTGTTATGTCAGCTATAGACAAACTTTTGACGCGAATGTCAAAATGTTATGTAGCGCTTATATATTTTTTCATTATATTAGTGTTTTACAGTGTTATCTATATATATATATATATATATATATATATATAGGAGAGGCGGGTTTTGCGAGCGGTATATTGACTCATCACCATATCTCTGGAACCATAAGGCGTATAGACTTGAAATTTGGCAGGAATATTCCTTTCGTTGAGTAGAGGTCAGCTAAGAACGGATTTTATGAAGTTCCACCTGCAAGGGGTGTTGCGGGGGCCTTAACAATAATATACATTTTAAGGAACAGGGTGAGCCGAAGCTACTGAAGCTAGAAAAATGAAATTTGGACCGTAGTTTCATTTTGTGATGTAGACACCCACTTAGAAAGTATTTTTTGAAATTCTACCCCTAAGGGTGAAATGCAACGGTAAAGTCTGTATGGAAAGAAAAAAATCTTTAGCTACTGTCTTCAAATTAAGCACAAACACTCTTTAATAAAAATAAACAAACACGTGTTTCAGCATTTGTCCATTTTCATCCTCGAAGGGTGTAAAATAGGTATAAAGATGTCAGTTTACTGACTCATCACAGAGCCGAAACTATTGAAGCCAGAAACATGAACTTTTGACATTAGTTTATTTGCGTGACGTAGAAACCCATTAAGTAAGGATTTTTTTGAAATTCAACCCCTAGGTGGTAAGCCGCAGTAACAAAGTTTGTATAGGGAGAAAAAATCTACATCGATTTTCTTCAAATTCTCTACAAATACTATTTAATAAATGTAAATGAACACGAGTTTCAGCATTTCTTAATTTTCACCCTCTAAGGGTGTAAATAGGTATGAAAAAGTTGTCGACTAACTCATTAACGCCGAGCTGAAACTACTGAAGCTAGAAACATGAAATTTTGACTGTAATTTTATTTTGTGACGTAGAGTCCCATTAAGAAAGAATATTTTGGAATTCAGCCCCTAAGAGGTGAACCGCAGTAGTAAAGTTTGCATAAGGAGACAAAATTCGTTATCGATTACTTTAAATTTTTGCTTAAATACTCTTTATTAATCATTTGTTTCAACATTAAAACCTCCTCCATAATGAGAGCGAAAATGACCTACTGGACCACGCTGGTCAGACGTGTTGCCATAGGTTTTAGTTTCGAACTTTTCTTATCTTACATAGATGTAGTATGCATATTATAATCCCTTAGTCGTCTATGACAGCCACGGGTAGGAGAAGGGGTGGTGAATTGTATTCTTATTCCGTCATCACACGGAAAATCTCTTCAGTAAAGATGAATAAAGAGCATTTGTCAACTTTTACCTTCTAAGGGAACTAGGCGGGTAAGGTGACTGAAACCGAAGCGAAACGAGGGCGGGTTACTAGTATTAAATAATTTTGCTGATATTTTATGTAATATAATGTCGACAAAATGTTGAAATATAGTGAATGGGATATAATAGTGAATTGCGTGCATTTTTATATTCTGCCAAAATTTCCAGACGAACTATGGATTGGTTCTGAGCACCTAATCCATGATAACGACTAAAACTAAAAGACGAAGACTGAAGACGTGAAGAATATATGTAAATTATAACTCGACACTGGCACCAATAGCTCCCAATTGTAGCTTATTGCTATTACTCAAGAAGAAGAAAAAAATATATTTACGATAAAAATTATGGCGGTATGAAGTTCGCCGAGTCCGCTAGTTATATAATAATTCGCACCTGCATTTCAGACAGTTATAAGTATTGATTCTCTTCTCTTTCTCTTCCCTCCACATCATTTAACAATTAACTAACGGCCTCGAGTCTTCCACATAATAAAAAGAAAATTTACGTACTATACCACTCTGGTCAGACCGATTGTTATAGGTTTTAGTTTCAAATTTACCTTCCCCTGCATAGATGTTATCTGCATACACATACATAAAAATATAGATACATAAAAATATATTTTGTTGATTGTCTATCAAGAGAAGTCACGAATAGGAGCTAGTATTAAAATTGGTACTATAATTATACGAGGTACATTATTGTGCCAAGTATATTATTAACCAAATTAATGGCTTAATTATACTCGACATCTTTGCACAATAGATAATTGTTTATTTAGTAAAACAAAAACTTATTTTTGAAAAGACAATATGAAAAAAAAAACAAGGACTGATAAAGAATACCTTACAAAAAATACCTATAAATACCTTACATACGCAGATTAATTCCTGCTTAGTAAAGACGTGATTTGCTTTAGATTTTTGCTTTGTCAACTTTTTCATCGGTATGTTTGTGTGTATATACATATTTATCAGGACAATCACAACTTTTAAACTACTAATCAAAATTTGGCTCACGAGGCGGATATTCAATGGAAGGACTTACTTAGCCAATTTTGAATATTTATATATTCTCGTTTTCTTGTGGTGACGTAGTACGAATATAAATTAACAGCTCTTGCCTGTGGGTATCGTATAATACGACTAAGGGATATTTCTATTTTTGCGAGAGAAAAACCTTCAAACAATATCCTATAGCAGTACCTACATCTGATCAGCGTGGTGTAGTAGACGTTTCCCTTAGTGAAGGAGGTGTGAGTCCAACAGTGCGACATGTATGGGCTGTGATGATGATATATTCTCATGTCAAGAAAAGAATCACTCATTTTCTTGCATTTGTTTGATAATTGCGCATTGTACCCAAGCAGGTATAATAAATTTACTGCAAAAATAAAATCAATAGTGGGAAACTAGTAATGCGGTAGTCATGTTTTTCCGTTTTATTTACACATTGTAAACTACAATACATGTTATATTGTAAAATAATATATACTTTCTACAAGACAACGACTTGTTTCGTACAAAGCGTAAGTCCGTCCACTTAGAGTATGGCTCACATTTCTAGGCCCAGTTTATGTTGTTGATCCCAATTTGAATGTTTCAATTTTTGATGATCCCAATTTCACGGATGGATTGAAGGAAAGTCTACGAATCTATCTATGTGCTCCATCTCAACTCTTCAAAGTGGAGTGTACTCTAAGGAGCTGTTTGAATACCAATATAATACTCGATACCGCAGTATGATTTATCCATACCACATGTGATTAATACCGTCTTTAACTGTACGTTTTCAACATTCATTTCTCTCACGCTTGCGCCTGCCTGGGATGCAGGCTCTGGAATGAATTACCTGCTGTGGTATTTCACGAAAGTTATAACATGTCTATATTTTAACGAGGTTTAAGAGATTTTCTGTCACGGTAAGTATTAACTTGACTATACTCCTGCTAATGCTGAGATCTATGAGCGACAGTTACCACTTACAAACAGGTAAAGTGCTTGGTTATCTGCCAAGAAAAAAAAAATTCATGAAATATAAATTAACAACAAGAAACGCCTTTTTTTTTGAGGTGGGCTGCGGTCGATGCACTCCTCGCACGCACCACTCTGTCCGGGACGACAGAGGGCGTAAGCACGCACATCCGCAACCCACCCGAACACCACGTCGCCTTCGTCGTTGGACCGACCACCGGCGCAGGGTTACTTGTCATCAGTGGTCGGCCCGACGGAATACCCCCTAGTGAGGTACCCTCCCATCGACCGACGTCCCCCCCTCGGTTTTTCCTCACGCGGTCGGCCTCTCAGCGGGTGACGGA
Source organism: Lymantria dispar (assembly GCA_032191425.1). Taxonomy (NCBI): domain Eukaryota; kingdom Metazoa; phylum Arthropoda; class Insecta; order Lepidoptera; family Erebidae; genus Lymantria; species Lymantria dispar. The sequence continues at coordinate 18,465,416 of CM063440.1, forward strand.
CTAATTCCCCGGTCACGTCACACGCGGCCTCGGCTAGGGCGGCATGACGCGCAGGGAGTCGCGCCTGCGTCTCCCCAGACGCCGGCAGCGGGTCGCTTCGTTGAAACTGAGCGCCTCGCGCGCGCGACCCGCCGCCTCCTTCGGCTCGCAGAAGGCTGCGACCGCGTCCCAGTTCCTGATGCTGTCGAGCATCGCCTTGGGCGATGGTCGGCAGCGTCAGGTCGGCACCGATGATTGCAACGAGTTCACGACGCTGCTCTGCCCAGGCGGCACAAACCTCGAGCGTATGCTGCGCCATGTCCTCGTCGCAACCGCAGTGGTGGCAGGACGGTGTGCTCTTCCTCCTAGCGACTGTGTACAGGTACTTGCCGAAGCATCCATGCCCCGTCAAGACCTGTACCAGTCGGAAGGAAAGCACCCCGTGCCGCTGTTTTAGCCACTGCATCAGCACCGGCCGGAAGGCCTCCATGGTCCAGACGCCGTATCGAGGCCTCTCCAGCCGGACTGCCCAACGGGCAAATCCCTCCAACCACCCATGGCCTTTTCGGCATCATGGTCATACAGGCCGAATCATCGAGATACATGTGCACACCATGCTCTTTGCGTAAGTATGCACATGCTTCTTAAATCTCTACAAGTTATTTAACTTCCTTCATCCTTTGCCCTGTGTCCTTCTCCCTGTATAACTAGGGCGGACAGCACACGGTACGAACTTCGTCGTCCGCGGTATTCCTGCTAGCTAGCCACATTTACCCGCTACTCTGGCTGCCATCTTGGCTTATCCTGCCAACCTGGTCTTCAAGCCGATTGCCCAACGGGCAATGATGTCTCGGTGGGCGTCGACGCGCCAGGCGGTGAGCTCCCTTAAAGAGACCACACCGCCCTCCGCTCGCACCTCCGACACCCGCTGATAAAAGTCGGCTAACATTTCCGCCTTCAGGTCCCACGGTGGAGTCCCAGCCAACAGGCACGCCGCCTCCGTCGCCACCGTGGGATATCTGCGGATGGCCCTCTGTGGACGCCACACCGGTGCGCCGTACAGAGCCATCAACCAGATGACCCCCGCGTACAGCCGTGGACATGCAGCGCTCGGTCCACCCACATTCGGCATAAGCCATGATAGGACGCCACGCCGACGAGCCGCGGAACGGGCCTGCAGCAATGCTCCCGAAACCATCAATGCCCGTCGAGCACCAGGCCCAAATACTTCATATGGGCCCGGACGCTGATCTCAACTGAATGGACGGTGATCGAGACGCCAATGGGAGGGCCCATGCGGGGTCCATGGAACAAGAGGGCTTCGGTCTTGTCCAGGGCCACCCTCAACCCCAACGCCTCGATCTGCCTGACGATGTCTTTGGTGCCTAGAGTCGCCAGGCTTGCCGCCTCTTCTAGCGTCCCACCGCGGGCTGTGACGAGTTGTGTGACGTGTTGGCATAGAAGACGCTGCGCCCCTCCAAATAGTCTGCCACTAGCCACCTCAGGTAAACTGGTACTCCATGGTATCGGAGCGCCTCCCTGATGCAGCTGAATGGCAGACTATTGAATGCGTTGGTGATGTCTAGGGACACCTCCAACAGCACGCCCATGCCGGTGACGGCCTCAGTCGCCACGGCCCTCAGGCGCAACAGAGCCTCGATCATCGAACGACCCCTCCTAAACCCAAATTGGGCGTCCGACAAATTGGGCCCCGTGCCGACGAGGTGAGGCTCAATGCGGGCAGCTACCACCCTCTCCAGTAGCTTGCTCATGTCAACGAGCAGCATGATGGGCCTGTAGGCCGAGGCCGATTCGGGAGACCGTCCCGTCTTCAGCAGGAGCACCAGCCTCCCCACCTTCCAGCACCCAGGAAACCGCCCGGACGCTAAACACGCGTCGAACAGCCCCTTGAGGCGGGGACCCAGATGGTCGAGGACCAGGGCCAACACACGGTTCCAATTTCGATTTTCCGCGCATGCGAGCCACCGCCACCTCCACCTCTGGTTCCGTGATGGGCGGAACACTCTCATCGTCGCCCTCCCGGTCAGTGTCTGGTGGAGCCATGACCGGAGGCGTGTCTTCCGCCCGTCGTGGGAACAGGTCCTCTATGACCCGGGTTAGGAGGCCGGGCTGAGGATTCTCGGTGATTGCCCGTGCGCGGAGCTTATTCAGCGCCACGCCATAGGGGCGACCCCAGGGTACACGGTCGAGACTGTCCAGCATCTCCTGCCAACTGACGTCCTTGGCGGTACGGACGCCCTTGTAAAGCCGGCCCTCCCGCTCCTCATCGCGATGGCGCTGCCGGCTGCGGGTGTAGGCCCTCCGGGTGCGTATACACACAGCCCGAAGATCCGCCAGCTCCCGGGACCACCAGTGGACAGCCATCTTCGGGGGCAGACGCCGTACCCAGGGCATGCCCGCATCGCAGATCTCAACGCACTGCAGATGCGGCCAGCCTCGGTGTCCACCCCGTCCGACTGGTGGGCAGGGGACAGCCACGAGTGAACGATGGCTGCCTCCGCCAGCAGGTCCCGGTCCAAACGACCCACAGCCCATCGCAGGAACGCGGGACGTCCGTCCGCCCTGTGACCCCTGCCGGGCGTCGGGAGGGTCCGGGAGACCTCCATCCGGATATACCGGTGGTCCGATAAGGCCTCCTCCGCGACGCACCAGCTCCTTACGCGTGCGGCAACCTCAGGGCTAGCAAACGAAAGCTCCACTACCGACCCGCCCTGCTGTCGCACGCACATATGCACCGAGCCCCTGTTCAGGATACAGAGTCCCAGTGCTGCCGTCTACTCCTCGACCGCCCGTCCCCGATCGTCCGTCTCGGGGGACCCCCACGCCACGTTGAAATATATAAATAAATGAATTTGTTTATTTATATATTTCAACTAGCTGACCCAACAGACGCTGTTCAAATAAGCGCCACCTACCGGGTTCAATTGTGAGTCTAAACCATTCTCAAATCCTTGAAGACTCACAAAAAATTTCATCAACATCGATCCAGCCTTTTAGGAGCAGTTCAGTGACATACACACGTAGGTACACAAGAATTTTATATACATATAAAGATAATAAATTGCTAATACTTCGTAAAACTCTCACCACTATAACTTTTTATGCTTTCTTGACTACTTTGTCATAATTAAGAGGTGGAATTTCTTATACTAAATGAATTCTACTCTTGTCGATTAAGTCAAATATTTGCTACTCCCGACGTGATTTTGACATAGTTTAAAGTCGTTAATGTTGTTCAATTTCAAGAAAGCGTCTTTGTGGTGATCGAGTTCGGTAAAGTTATTAATTTAAAGTAATAAAATACGCCACATTTGGTGAAAATAAGAACGGCAAACGCGAAGAATGCATTCTCGATTTTGTTCAAGAGTACCAAATATAAGTTTGGTGAGATTGGAATTGAATCAGGATTGAATTCAAGAGTAAGTCCACAGAACTCCTTGCTAATTTTCATTAATATTACCATCTCCACTCTTATTAAAATGTTAAAGGTATATTGAAATTATTATGTACATTATGAAGTATAGGCAAATTTTATTATACTCTTTTTTTAATACAAACAACGTAGGTACCTACTATGTTTTAATTATATTATTTCGTAAAAAAATGTCATTTTTGGTAATTTAAAAGTCATAAGATACTTTATATAAAAACACAGACTTGAACAAAAAGTTAATTGTATATTATAATGATAAAACTTTGGTTGCTTGGCTACAGCAACCATTACTGTGAAATCCATATTCTATAGCACTACTAATATAAACTTCAAAAGTTTGTCTGTTTTGAGTGTTTTGCGCAATCGCCGTTGTCACTGGAACTGCTGAGATAACGAAAATGGTGATTGACCGAAGGCGTAGTGGTTAAGATATCGACCAACCGCGCCAATGTCGTGAGTTTGAATACCACGAATGACAACAATATGATCCACAAATTGTTGTTCTGAGTCTGGATGTAATTTGTGTCTGTTAATTATATATTTGTAAAGTCCCCGCAATACAAAGATTATTTCCTGAGTGCAGAGTGTGGTCTTTAAAAAAAAATGTAGATGATTACTTGGGTCCTCAATTAAAATAGGTATGGAAAATTTGGTAATATACATATACACATAAGTATGAACACTTACTGATATCAACATTTGTGCTAGTTTAGTCAAAAAAGGGACGAATTGTTTACCTAAATTTATGGCAAGCATAATATAGTTAAACCATGTACAAGTAAATATAAGGTATTGAGTTGAAAGTACAGTACATCTATATATATAAATGAAATACTGTTCGTTTGTCTCGCTAAAACGAGAGAATGGCTGGACCGATTTAGCTAATTTTGGTCTTGAATTATTTGTGGAAGTCCAAGAAAGGTTTATACGGTGAGAAAACATGGAAAATTGTGAATAAAATACTAAAAACAATAATTTTATTTTCCCATACAAACTGTTCTTACCTGTCAAACATTTGATATTCGTCCCGTCGGTTCGGCATTTTTGACAGATTACATGTAGATCTAGATTAAAAAAGGTTTTGGAATCGATAAGAAAAGGCGGTATATCTCTTAGTCGTCTTTAACGACACACACGGGTTGTGAATTGTATTCTTACTCCGTCATCGCACGGATAATACTAAAACCAAATTGATAAATACTAAAAATAATTACGAAAAAGGCGGTGCGAAGTTCGCCGGGTCAGCTAGTATAGAATAGAAAAGTAGAAGCTAAAAGACGTGTGAAAAACTATTGAAGATTTGGCTACCTTTTTTGTGGTAGGCTATGGTCTCGACATACCCCGCCCGATCTGTTCGTAGCGACGGCGAACGGCCCTTTAGTTTACTGAATTCCATTTCCTTCACCATTGGGCCGACCACTGTTACCTCCTTGACAGCCGTGGCCGGCCTGGGAGCTGTGGTGACCTGAGAGATAGAATAGTGATCTCAGCTAACAATAACGTTACATTTAGAAATAAAGAAAGAAAAACATTTATTTCGGTTTCCAAAACATAAGGTAATCAAAATTCTTACAAATTCATACACATAGGATACCGAAAAAGGTCCCACCTCAGCATAGGCTGCATTTCAAATGTGTTACAGCGCTGATTTTCAGGTAAAACCTTTATAATGAGTACGATTCATCACAACGTATAGAATAGAATATTGTATGCAGACTATACTACACTATGTATTGTGTGTATAGTCTATATTTCATTTAAAAGAACAAGTTTGATGAAGCAGTACAGCTGAAATACAAGCAAGATAGTTATAAGTAGAAAGGTTTTAATATAAAATGACTAATAATAAAAAAAATAGTTTTTAATCAATAGTTTTTAGTTACTCAGTACATCAAACCTCCAACCCCATAAACAGTTATTAGATACCATCATCACACAATAGTTTTACACCTACCGTTGGCAGTCCGCGTGTGTTATGTGCAGACGTGGAGTGTCATCGGTAGACGTCCCATCCCATTTTTACATTAAATTTCTCTAAAGGCCTCTGCGTGTTGGATCCATATCACCATGTAAGCCTTTCAAAGGACCGTATATCTTCCCTTGGGAGATAGCCGTGAATCGGAAATACATAATAATAAAAAAATAAAAACTTCAAGCCAGCTGGCAACAGCACTTTTCTTTATCTTGTAGCAAAAATATGGAGGTCATGCAGATTTCTTCCACACAGTTTTCACTAAAAAATTAATATTTCAATAGTCAATGTTTCAAAATTATAAATATTATTTTTGGAAGCTTCGACACATAACTTTGGCACATCATAACATTGCTAATTAAACAACCTTAAACATTAAAATAAACTTTATTAATAAACGTTAATTAAAAAATCATTACGTTTGCTAAGAGTTACTTTATTTGTTAGGAAAATTATTTTTTAATTATTATACGTTTGAAGTAATTTAATGTGAATGAAATTAACATTAATAATAAAATAATGTTCACAAAATATTTAAGACAAAATGAATGATAAAATTTTCCATTACCGTATGAATTTTTTTCTAGCCGAGGCTGCGGGTGACGTGACCGGGGATTAGTCCATCACCCGTCGAGAGGCCGACCACGTGAGGAAAGACCGACGTCCTCCCCGGGGGGGGACGTCGGTCGATGGGAGGGTACCCCACGTAGGGGGTATTCCGTCGGGCCGACCACTGACGACAAGTAAACTTGCTCCGGTGGTTGGCCCAATGACGAAGGCGAAGTAGTTTTCGGGTGGGTTGCGGGAGTTGCATGCTTAAGCCCCTCTGTCGCCCCGGACGGAGTGGTGCGGAGGCGCGCCGACCGCAGCCCACCCACAAAAAAAAAAATAAAAACCGTATGCATTTAAAAAAAATCAAATGTCTATTAATGTAATGTAATTGAATAATAAATAAAACTTTTAATATGACCTAATTGTATGTATGTTATGTACTCATATTTAATACATTTTATACAGTTATGAAGCTTAATAACGATTTGTTTTAGTGGGCGTTAAAGCTTGGTTACGTCAGATTTGATTGACTATAATAATAACTATGATATAGAACTAATAAATATAGTAACAGAAATCATTGTTTAATAAATTGTTATTTCTATTGATTTTAGTATACACAGGTGTATAATTCTTCTGAGATACTTAAAACTTTTATCCGATAAGCGCCGAAGCTATTATGCGTATTGCTCTAATCTCTAATTCCAATTAAAATCTATGAATATGAGTAATAGAGGGTAATGATTATTCTCATCATACTACAAGGTAACGCGTCTGTCACGAACATCATAAATCAACAATAGCCTGGATTACTGTGAAACACCCTGTTTTTCACACGCTTATTTAAGATGAACTCATTGCTTAATTAACGTTTACTCCTTGAACGATGACGATGCTCATTTAGTGTATTTTTTTACGGATTGCAATAAAATTGTGTATCCGACCACTTGTATGAATTTTCTTATACAATATTGTGGCGTTTCTGAAAGTATATTTGTATGAACAGTCGTCATCGTCATCATCATTATCATCATCGCAGCCCACATACGTCCCACTGTTGGGCTCGGGCCTCCTTCACAATAGGAGAGAATTTGACCTACTATACCATGCTGGTCAGACATGTTGGTATAGGGTTTTATTTCGAGTTTTCCTTCTCTTGCACAGTGATATGTGTGCATATTATATCCCTTAATAGTCTTTTACGACATCCACGGGCAAGATAGGGAGTGGTGAATTGCATTCTTATTCCGTCACCACACGGAAAACAGTCGTCAAGTAATGACGTTATGAAAACGTGAATTGTAAATGTAAGCCTCATATTTAATCTAAAGTTGCACAGTGTATTTATAAGAAGAAAAGCAGAAATCCCAAGCGACGTTTGGGATGCTTCTTCTTCTTTAACATATATACTCGCAAATCGCACTATTGAGCTCGGGCTTCCTTCATAATAGCAAGTAAGTTAATAATAATAATTAATTTAACTAGTGGTTGCCGTGTGGTCGAAATTCGGCCATAATCCAATTTAATTAATTTTTCTGCTACACAATTTTCTTTAATTTTATTTATGTACATATAATTGATTGAATTAGGCGATACATAGCAGCAATCCATTTTTATTCTGAAATGGAAGGAAGGAAGGGAGACCCACCGCTTTCCCACGGTAATCAATATACCGCACACAATAAAAGGAATACAGGATAGGATTAAGGTGGACTAGGAAATAAGTATTGTATATGAATTATGTATAATTGTAAATTGAGCAATGTATAATTGCAAATTCACTAATCTATACCAATAAATAAAATTGGAGTGTCTGTTTGTAATGTCAAAATAATAGGCTTTTTTCATGCTCACACGGTTATTTGCACGACACCTATGCCTAAAATAGTAATTAAAAAATTTTTGTCTGTCTGTCTGTCTGTCTGTTTGTTTCGGGTAATCTTCAAAACGGCTGGACCGATTTCAAAAATTCTTTCACCAATGGAAAGCTATAATATCAGGGCGTAAACTAGGCTATATTTTATCCCGGTATTCCCATGGGAACGGGAACACGGGTAAAACTACTATAACCTATAACCGAAGCGAAGCGAGGGCGGGTTGCTAGTAACTAATATATAAGCACAAATCTCTATTAGACATTGTCATCATAATTATGATTGTTTGACATTCAGTTTGACCAGAGATTTTAACCGTAAACAAAAGTGTATAAGCGTTGCTACGCAACACACTCACGCAAACGTGTGTATGTGTGTGTGTGTGTGTAGCGATTGCGTTGTAGTGTGCGTAATGCCTTTTTTAATGAATTTAATATATTTCTAATCCATTAATGTATGAAATTTCAGTTTTATGCACTTCTCCTCATTATATACTTCAACTGTGCCAAATTTCATACTTGTCCATCCACGTAATTTTCGTAAAAAGGGGTACAAACATTGATGTAACAAAAAACCCAAGATACACAAACAGCGTCTCAAAAACGTCCTCATAAAAAGAGCGCCACAACAAGAATTTAGCATTCTCTTCAAGTAGTCTTGTGTCAACCGCGTTATTGTATGAACGTTAGAAATGACGAAGTGTTCATTGAACAATTGTAAAAATAATACGTCAAAAACGTTAAAAAAGGATGAGATTTCGTACTTCCAGTAAGTTAAACAGTTCATTGATTTGTTTTTATTGTTTATATGACTAAATATCGGGTGGAATATGGTGATTTAGATTTTTTTGTTACAAAATTTTACTCAACGTTGCAAGAATAATACGATGGAATTCAATGGCATCATTTTCAATGTAGAATAAGACATTAATATCTCCTTTTATTTTCGTCGAATAATACCTTGACCTTTATTATTAATATAGCTTTTTTGGCACCTCGTAATATAAACTTTAAAACATGCATGTAAGACTGAATTTGATTTGAAGTATGATGACCAATGAGAGGCGAGCTTCGGTCGTACAAAATTATGGCTTATCGTACGTATTATTGTGAATACAACTATAAGTTATGCTCATAAGGTTGAATTTTCATTAATGTATAATAATTATTTAGACTAGCACTAAGAAAATACAATTTGGGACAGTTTTAAAAGAACTTTTGTATGAGATTGTGTATCTAGTTAATTTGTTACATCAATGGGTACAAAGTTTTTGCTTCACGTCTTTATATTTAGACTAGCAATGCGCCCTCGCTTCGCTTCGGTTTCAGTCACTTAAACCCGCGTAGTTCCTGTTCCCGTGGGAATACCGGGATAAAATGTAGCCTTTGTTACTTCCTGGTATTATAGCTTTCCATTGGTGAAAGAATTTTTGAAATTGGTTAGGTGGTTTAAGCGTGAAAGCGTTACAAACAAACAAACAAACATCCTTACTTTCGCATTTATAATATTAGTATGGATTATACTAATTGACATATGCCAATTCATATGATGACACTATCCGTGTAGTGACGCAGTAAGAATACAATTCACCACCCTCCATCTTGGCCGTGGTTGTCGTAAATAACGACTAAGGGATATAACAGCAGATAATATATATGGAAAAGAAGTTAAACCTGCCATCAAACCCTATACCAACACGTCTGCTAGAAGTCTGACTAGTAGGTCAATTTTCTTCCCAATTTAGAGGAGGCCCGAGCCCATCAGTGGGACTTCTGTGGACTAAGGGGAGATAAATTGGCATAGGGTTTATTTAGAGTTTTATTTTCTTCATATTTACAGGTATCAATTTCACAGATAGCGTGAATATTGATTAAGAAATGTATTATAATTTTATATTTTAAATTGATAATTCTTTTCTTCCGTTTGGTGACGGATTAAGAATACAATTCACCACTCCCTATCTTGCCCGTGGATGTCGTAAAAGATGACTAAGGGATATAATATGCACATAAGATCTATACAAGAGAAGGAAAACTCGAAATAAAATTCTATACCAACATGTCTTACCAGCACGGTATAGTAGGTTAAATTCGCTCCCATTGTGGAGGAGGCCCGAGACCAACAGCGGGAGTAGGTATCACCAATAGGTATCACCCCCACAGGTAGGTCATTCCAGAGTCTATACGTATGAGTTTGCACAATATGTTGCTGTGTACCTAAATTCCAGTTGTTAATCTGTCTCTGTAAATATAAAGTTTGGAAGCTACAAAGGATGGCGTAAAGGAAATAATATGTACAACCAAACCCTAATGAAGTCCAAAGCATACAGTGAGTATACAAAAATAATAATAACAGTCATGGTACCGATGACGAACACAAACCTTTTTACATATGCGTATTCTCAAGCAAGTCGTAATAATTACAGATTGAATTCTATTGAAATTATACATTTATGATGTACCTACCTATAATTATGTATACGTAACTGTCAATTAGAGAGATAGTTTTTATCATAGCATTCGTTCCGAGTGGTGACGGTGTAAGAATTCATCAGCCCCTCTTATTCGAGTGTGTCCCCTCCCTCCCTCTTGTGAGGGAGTGGTGTAAAATGCGAATAAGGACTGTCTTAGACTCTTTGACTCCACCGTCAAATAGTTATTACGTGTACAAAGAATAAAATATTTGTATACGGATATAAAATCAATTTGAATAAGTTTATATAATAATAAAATTGTATAGTATTATTTGTAATGTCATAATTATTTTTTGCAAAAAACAATCGACTTCAAAACGCAATGTAGAGTAAACAGTAACAAGACAATGTAGATATATTTTAGAATTTTGTTGATTTTTCAAAAACCGCTGGTCTGATTTTGATAAAATTTTCATGGGACTATTTAGAAAGTATAGCCTTTCCCACAAAAAAAAATTGCAAATCGGTCCAGGCATCTTTGAGTAATTGGTGAACATACATAAAAAAAAATCCGACGAATTGAGAACCTCCTCGTTTTTTTTGAAGTGGGTTAACAAATATACAAAGTGTTATACAATCATTAGTGCATTGATTTATATAAAATAATAATTATATATTTTACGCAGTAATGAGTTATTAGTGTAAATGGTTCAAACTCTTAAAATCTCAGCTGATAATAGGTAGCTGCATGACAAGACGTTTATCGCGCTTTGTGCGTTTGTGCTCAGTGACTCGATGGGGCGTTCGCAGAAGTGTTAAGCTAACGCAGACGATGCGCTTTATTGTACCTACACTGTTGTACCTCTTGGATAACGAACATAAAATTATTCTATTCCCGTTTTTGTATATCATCGAAATTACGGAAATGTATTTCATTATGCATTCCTCTCAAAGAATCACTCTATAAATCTAGCATATTCAAAGTTTAGAAATGTTCTTTATGTTTGAATCGTACTCCTAGAGTCTTAAAAAAGAATTCAGCCCCCATACGTAATATAACTACAATTAGAGGTAGTAAAAGGATAGCTATTGCATCTCCTTCACCTCCACTGTCTTCGCCTAAAAGAGATGAGATTATTCAAGAGTCAATAAAATCAGAATTCAGTGAGATGCTATCAGAATTCAATAAAAATATGATATATAACATCAATAAAGAAATGGAGCCCCTAAAAAAAGAAATATAGGACATCTCCCAACTCATGCCCTTTATAAATGATAAATTTGAGGAAGAAGGAAAAACGCACTGAGAAAGAGTGTATTAGAAAAATATACCTAGAAAATGCAGAATTAAAAAATGGTATGGGCGATCTTTTACTAAGGGTTAACAACTTAGAACAGCAATCTAGATCCAATAATTTAGAAATACAATGTATGCTTGAGTATAGGAATGAAAATTTATACAATATTGTCTCCCTTCTTGGTCAAACCATGAAGTGCGATATTAAAGAAAATGATATATTGACCTGTACGCGCATTGCTAAAACTAATTCCGCTAGCTGCCAACCTCGATCTATAGTTGTTCAACTGTCATCACCTAGACTCTGTGATCAAATTCTAGCATCTGTTATCCAGTATAGCCGAACTTAGCAACAGGGTAGGATCTTGTACGATGAGCTCCAGACCGAATGGCAGGAAAGGTCGGATTCATCAACACAGGGTCGTAACCTATATCTATTCTTTCCATCTGTTCGTGAACGTTTAGAGAGAACTTGGCTAGAAATTGACCACTATTTAGCCCAATTCCTCACTGGCCATGGAAATTTTAGAAGTAAATTATTCTATTTTAAACTAGTAGATTCACCTTTTTATCAACGTTCGATCTCAAACGCCAATTTTGAACAAACAGCTCATCACATCCTTTGGGAGTGCACTCTCTGGCATAACGAGCGTAACCTCATGTTAGACAGTCTGCAAATTACGTCTGGGGTAATATACTATACGGACCTTGTAGCAATTCGAGAAAATTGCCGTGCATTCAGGTGTTTTTGCCATATTTACTATTGTAACCAAACCTAAATAAATAAGCTCACAAATAGGTTCTATTAAATCCATAGTGCTGTATCGCTGCGTTTCACATAGGTAGTTGTACATAATCTTATTTACTAGCTTATTAGCCAACTTTGCTTCATGTCTCCCGCTTTGCATAGGAGGGAAGTGGAATCTTTCCAACTCCTTCTGTTTTTCTTTTCTAATTAGATTTGTTGAGTCCCAACAAAATTAAAAGCGTTTCGCGAGACTTCCTGAGGGGCAAACCTCAGTGTCTTATAAGGAGACCATTGTGGATCCTAGCTTACAGGAGTTACAATAGTAGTGTCAATGTGTGGTGAGATTAGTCCAAAAAAAAACAAGGCGTTTGCCTTGTTTTGTATTTGAGATGTTTATCTCAAATAAAGCTCTATATGCAGGTACTAGAACTAAGGTTAGTTTTATAATGATTTCTGATGTTTACGCGAGTATTATACATTTTAAATAAAACTACTTTACGGATTTTATCGCGTTTGTATTTGATTTTTGATTACCCGACGTTTCGAACACTTTACAGCGTTCATGGTCACGGGTGGACTAAGATGTCTCACGTTCAACAAGTCATCGTTACTGCAGAAAATTTATAATTATAATACATATATATATAACGTACATATATAACGTACATATATAACGTAACATACATATATATAAACATATCTACCCGATACAGAAAATTAGTTATTAAATATTGACCCACATTTAGATACAAAATTTATTGCCAGTGTAAGAAGAAAATGATTCTATATGAAAAAATTATATTGTTTATGGTTAGTAATAATTAAACATTAAAATTAATAGTAATTATATTTAAAAACTAACTAATAATCTAGTATACTACCACCGGATCGGAACACGGTCACACTGAGAAAGATCCGGCAAGAAAACTCAGGTAACATGATGCTAAATTAAAGTTAATTTTGAAGGCGGCTTACTTTATGTTACTAAAAGGTTTTAATTTATAAAATTATCTTTAGTTATTATTATTGTGGGTCAAATCTATACAATATGAGCTCACGGTGTCTTGCAGTCTTGTGGTGGTCTTTTTGGATTTGTTTTTAATAATATTTATAACAGGATCCCAGCTGCCTAGAATGGTACGCAAGGCTATTGAGATTAAAAAACACAAAAATTTCAATAGAGAGGATGGCTGGGTGTTACCATCGCGAGACAACAGGTAGTCAAAATAAACGAGATGGTGGCAATGTCATGATCGCTGGAACCATAAATACTAATTCAAGCCGAATAGAAATATGTAAAATTAAATGTGGAGATATCTGGGTTTTATTTGACATATATACAATAAGCTCACTATGTCGAATAGCTTTCTGTGCAATTTACCTGCCGCCTCCCGTATATTTGTCGATGCTTGAACTTTTCATAGAACATTGTAATATTGTGTTTGATGCAACATATCCCTATTTGAATAATCATCATCATCATTTCAGCTTATATACGTCCCATTGCTGGGCTTCAGCCTCCTCCACAACAGGATCTATTCTTGACTTCAATACCCTCCATAAATATAGTAAAACAGGCAAGTCTGTTTTTAACCGTTATTGATAAACTACCTCCTCTTTTAGAAATAGGTCTCACATCATTGAAAAATGTATTTTAGCTTACAATATATTTATTAAACATGAGGCCACATTTTCATAATGGTAACTATGAAGAAATCAATAAATGCCTTGATAAGTAGGACTGGTATCAGGTTTCGGCGGAAAGGCAAGTTGACGAGATAGTTAACCTTTCAACGAAATCTTAAACATGTTAATATGTAATTTCATTCCAAAATATAGCCGAAGATTAAGTAGATATCCACCATAGTTCAGCCAAACGCTGAAGAAATCTTTGAAAGAAAAAAATGAACTCATGGGTGTTCCGCTCCTATTGGTCTTAGTGTGATGATATTTATCCCTATAGCCTGCGTTAAATGGGCTGAACTAATGGGCTCACTGAAGGAATTTTTCAAATAGGACCAGTAGTTCTTGAGATTGAATGCGCTAATTCAAGTAAACAAATAAACTGTTCAACTTTATATATTACTAGCAACCCGCCCTCGCTTCGCATCGGGTTCAGTCGCATTTATTTACTCGCATGGTATTTTAATTTTGCGATAACTCCAAAGATATTAGTTAAAATTGTATGATGTAAAAGGCAATATGTAGTGCATGAAATGCTTAAGGTAGCTAACGTATTTTATTTGATAAGGATTAATATCCTATGCGACTAAATAACTTCCAAATTATCACGTTATAATGTGGCCATTTTCTTAAACTTAATGTTTAAGGGCTTATTGGGTATTGTACGTTATCCGTAAAAGATAGACATATGCTATCGCGAACTTTTTGTAGGCTTATAAATGTAATGATACACAATTCCACCATAGATTCTTTTGATATATTTCCAACGAATCAGACAGCGTTTTCGATAAAAGTTCCCGGCCGGCTTGATTTTTGCTGACCTCTTCGACAATTATCGTCATATTTCAACCAATTTATACAAAACATTGATGTATTATAAATAAAAACCTTCCTCATGATCCACTCCGACATTTAAACCGTGAAAACCGCATGAAAATCTGTTCAGTAGTTTTTGAGTTCATCGCGTTCAGACAGACAGACAGAGGCCGCCGGGCACTTTGTTTTATAATATTTAAAGAAGATAGATTAACAATCGCTTCAATCGAATGATAGAGTTAATTATGGTCATTTTGTACATTTACGTGTTCGTAGTACTACTGGGTATATCTTGTGTAATTAGCCAGTTTACGTTGCTGAATGATTGAATTTCTTGTCAGGATTATCACCTTACTTATGTTAAACAGCCAAAGTTTATATACAATATACAAATGGTGTAAAACTTTAGAAAAAAAACAATGAAAAATAATGTCTTACGGCTTAACTATACGTGTGATAAAATAATAAAATTTTAAATTAAACCGACGAGTGTGGTATTCGTCTGTATTTTTAACCCTCGACGCAAAAAGAGGAGTGTCATAAGTTTGACGTCGATGTCTGTTTGTCTATGTATGTGTCTGTCTGTGGCATCATAGCTCTCAAACAGAGGAACCGATTTCGATGCGGCTTTGTTCATTTGAAAGACAATTTCCTTGCGGTAGCTCTTAGCTACGTTTAACTAATATCGGTCCAGCAGTGTAAGAGTATCAGCGGTTTTCTAAAATAATGTAATGGCGTATGATTACTCGATTAAGTGCTTCACGCTTGCCAGTATAATTGTTAGATGGCAATTAATTCGTATAATTCCTGTTGAAGAGAACGTAATACTTACCTTATTATTGGTTTGTCGGGGGTTAATCAAATTTTTTAATTTTACTCTTTTAAGTAATTCTTAGTATCAAATAATTGCTCTTGACTGTCTGTTAAATATAATTACGATACTCCATTAAAATTATAAAAAAGTACTTCATATTTTTGGCACAAGGACAATGGACGAGGAAAAGAATAAGTTGTAAAGTTATCGCTGTATTCCTTTAAAACTAGTTTTAATCAAACATCGGTATACGTAAAACTTTTATTAATATATTCGTCTATAATAGAGAAATTTTCTGAATTGGTTCAGAAATAATATAAGCATGAATTCTTCTATTCTAAAAGTCAACTCGTTTCTAATATTAACGTGTCAATGGTTATGATAAATAAATCTCAATAATTTCCTTATGATACATTCAATGTTTAGTTTAATTAGGAAACACTATAACTTAAAAATAAGGATAATGTTATATAAAGTCATATTTTCCTATATGATTAGCAAAGTTATCGTTGAGATAATTGTAATATAATACAATAATGATTTTATTGGTAGTCAAATGTTCGTGTGGTGACGGAGTAAGAATTCAAATTCAAATCATTTATTATGTTAAACCCAGAGAGGGCACTTACATATGGTCATGTTTACAAAATTAAATTAAATTATCCAAAAACAAATTAAACTACCACCGGATCGGAACGCGACCGCTACTGAGAAGATCTGGCAAGAAACTCAGCAGGCTTGTCTGTTATTTTAATTATTTTTCTTCTTATCTATATATATAAAGCTGAGTTGCTGTTCGTTAGTTTCGCTAAAACTCGAGAACGGCTGGACCAATTTGGCTAATTTTGGTCTTGAGACAATATGGAAAATTGCGAGTAAAATACTAAAAACAACAATTTTATTTTCCCATACAAACTGTTCTTACCTGTCAAACATCTGATGTTCGTCCCGTCGGTGGGTTCGGCATTTTTGACATAATTACATATAGATCTAGATTAAAAAAGTATTGCAATCGATAAAAAAGGTGGTATATTAAATAACTAGAATACAATTCAACAAATGGGGTTGTCGTAAAAGACGAGTAAGGGATATAATATGCATATAATAACTAGAGAGAGAGAAGAAAATCTCGAAAAAAACCCTATATTAACACGTCTATATCGTACAATATCGTACAATAATTCCATTATATTGATACGTTGGAGGCCGAGTCCCGAGACCGCCCCAGCTTTGGCAACTTGACACCATTTGTATGAGGCTGATAAATCATCTTCATCGTCTCAATCCATACATGTCCCACTGTTGGGCTCGGGCCTCCTCCACTATGGGAGGGAAATCGATCTACTATAACACGCTGGTGAGACGTATTGATATGGGTTTTGTTCCGAGTTTACCTTATCTTGCATAGATATTATATGCATATTATATATCTTAGTCGTCATTTACGACACACACGGTTGATGAATTGTATTCTTACTCCGTCACTGCACGGATAATACTAAAACCAAACTGATAAATACTAAAATCAAATAATTAGGAAAAAAGGCGGTACGAAGTCCGCCGGGTCAACTAGTTTGATATGAAATTGTGTACATGTTTTGTAAAAACTAGCTCTAGTGTGACGCCCTTCGAACCGCATGATACTTAATATAATTCAAAAAATTAGGGCTGGACTAGATCACACAAGATTCGATCACGAGTTATCTACTAGAGCAGCCATCAATACAATACAATTCACCACCCTCTATCTTACCCGTGGGTGACGTAAAAGTTGGCTAGGAGATATATTATGCATATAAAAGCGGTGTAAGAGAAGGGAAACTCGAACCAAAACCCTATATCAAGCCGCTAGACCAGCGTGGTGTAGTAGGTAAATTTCCCTTTTATTGTGGAGGAGGCTCGAGCCCAACATTGGGACGTATAGGAGCTGTGATGATTTTTTGCAATAACAGTAATAAAGAGGTCCTTCCGCAGTGCTCGCTAGTGATATTGAGTAATTGGTCTTTGAAAATATTTGGATGTTGTGAATTAGTTTATTTTTATAAATTCAACATTGACGTACTACTCAAAAAGGAATCCATTTTTTTGACAGCGTATCTTTATTCATTTATATATTTAAAAGCTAACTTTCTAATATTTAGATTATATCCTCTCCAAGACAATTCCACTTAGGATTAAAACTTTCAGAAGCCAATAAATACACTTCTTTATTCAGACCGCTAAGGGACTCAGTTCTCATAATTTTTATAGTATTCATTATTTATAAGCATTATTCAAATGATTAGCAGCCAATAATAGAAAAAAACACTTTTTAAAATTTGTTGAATTTTTAAATAGTGGACTTGATAATTTCACTATAAAATGATTACTTTGTGTAACGTCCATTACGAAGACAGAACTAGTGGTAATGAAGCATGGGGATAAAAGAAAAGGAGCATAATAACGTTAAGATATACTTTTCTTTATGTTGATGGGGAAATATTGATATTGTATCTCACAAAATCCTTATTGTAGAAATACAATATTTAATGTTATATGGTCATCATTATCCTATCATTCCTATCTTGTATTGACACAATAGCACAATTTGCGGCATACATAAAAGATTAATCTTCATAACAGCTCATGAAATGTAATATTGTTCGGTAAATAGTCATTCAGCTCATACATTATGTTGCGGATAACACTTGCGTTCTAGTTTATTAAGAACTAGCAACTAACCCTCGCTTCGCTTCGGTTTCAGTCGTCTCACGCGCTTAGTTTCCTTTCCCGTGGGAATACCGGTAATATATATATATATATTTTTTTTTTGTGTGTGTACAGCTGTTGGCCGCAGATGGCCTTGACAGCTTGACGCGGACTATGGGTGAGCGCTGAGGGCTCTCAACCCGGAGAAAAGTATGCTAAGCGACATCGCCCAAGGGCTGCCCCTGTGGGGAACGGACCTCGGCTTGGGGCGTCGCTGGAGGCAAAGTGAGCGTGCCCACGTTTTTAGTCGTGACTTTTGCGCGGCGCGGTTTCGCACCTCGACGGCGAGGGCGGAACCGCGGATATTTATTTGTTAAGGCCTCGCGGGCCGTGTAGGCTCTTTGTTGAGCGAGTGTGATATTGTCGTCCTCTTTGTCGAGGACGTGACGAGGACGTCGGATGGAGGCTGGTAAAATATATCCTAAATTACTTCTTATATAGACTGCTATCTGGTAGTAAAATATTATCGAAATTCATCCACCCGATTTCAAGATTACCCAAAACATAGAGACAGTCAGACAAAAATTATTAAACCATCTTTAGTAGGTATCGTGCAAATAATCGTATCGACATGAAAAAAGCCCATTATTTTGACATTACAGTCTGTTTAGACTAATGAACACTTCCACATTAACTGTGTATGTGGCGTAGTAATCCAATAAGCAATTTAGAGGTTAGCTTAACGACTACAATTTCCACATGAGATAACTCTTAGTGCGATAGATGAGAGAAGTTATTAAAATGAAACTTCTATAGAATCGTCGTGATTTCAAATCCGATGAAACGAAAAAGCGAGTCCATAGAGACACAAACACCGTAAATATATAGGATTCAGCCGGCGAGAGAATGATATAAAGGATAAAGGATAATGGATAAAGGATAACTTCCTAGGTTTCACTTCTGATATGCGTACTTTGTACACGCACTCTTTTTTTTTCTGCTTCTGGATGTTATTTGCGCACAAATATTTGTGAGGCTAATAAATTTAAAAAAAAAATATCGTGATATGTCGATGTTGAAAGTGGATAAAAGCCCCCGGTGCCATATATTTTTAAATGAATTGATTAATACATTGTAAAGTTCAAGTAAACAAACAAGTATTTTAAATAATACTAACATTTAATACAATTACTATTAGATCTCTTTATTGCACAAACATTTGTAATAGCTATTAATTATGTGTATGGGACTGACCCACATATTAAATAGCAGGTTTCCTTATCTAAAGTACTTGGAAACATATTAATGGACATATAATAAGATCAAGAAATTGTATCACATTTAATGTCATAATATCTGGTTGACCAAGCTTCGCTCGGCATATTTTTATCGAATTTATTTAGATATATATATTACTAAAAAATAAAAAATAAATAATGAAAATATATAAAAAATTACAAAAAGAGAATAATAATAACACCGAGATTTGAACCGACACTGTTTGATTGAAAAAATACCAAAATTAAAACCTGTCACCTTCCCATCTGAGCTATCGTAACATCATGACGTTGCCATCGAAATTTGAATTCATATTCTTTTAAAATTTAATGTCATTGTTTATTTTGGTAAAAACACGGACAAAACAACATTTTCTATAAATAAAACCTAGCTAGATCGATTTTTTGGACCCGAATCCTCTAGTATGCCAAGTTTCAACAAAATCGTTGGAACCGTTTCCGAGATCCTGAATATATATACAAGAATTGCTCGTTTAAAGATTTATATCTTTAAACGAGCAAGATGAGAAATATATGTACAGTACTAGCAACCCGCCCTCGCTTCGTTTCGGTTTCAGTCGCGCTTAGCCGCGTAGTTCTCGTTCCCGTGTGAATATCGGGATAAAATATAGCCTATGTTACTCCCTGATATTATAGCTTGCCATTGGTGAAAGAATTTTTGAAATCGGTGCGGTGGTTTAAGCGTGAAAGCAAAACAAACAAACAAACAAACAAGCTTACTTTCGCATTTATAATATTACTAGCAACCCGCCCTCGCTTCGCTTCGGTTTGAGTCGCTTAAACCCGCGTAGTTCTCGTTCCCGTGTGAATATCGGGATAAAATATAGCCTATGTTACTCCCTGATATTATAGCTTTCCGTTGGTGAAAGAATTTTTGAAATCGGTTCGGTGGTTTAAGCGTGAAAGCGTTACAAACAAACAAACAAACAAACATCCTTACTTTCGCATTTATAATATTAGTATGGATTAAGGATTTTTGTTAAGCTATGCTATGCTATTATCAATCATTTTGCATTCAAAACATGCATTATCAATTTGTACAATCCATTTCTATTGTAATAGCTGTAATATGAAAATAAACGTATATTTGATAATCATCATCATCTCAGCCTATATAAGTTTCACTGTTGGGCTCGGGCTTTTACAATGGGAAGGAACTTACTACACCACGCTGGTCAAACGTGTTGTGTGTTTATGTCGAGTTTTAGGACACCTGCAGGCAAAAGAGGGGCTGGTGCACTGTATTCTTATTCCATCATCGCACGGACTATTTTATAATGACTGAGTGTTTTTATTTATCAGTAAAAAATACACGTATATTTGTTAATTTCAAGTAATACTTATGAGGTAATGAAGAAATGAAGATAAAGTTTTGCCTTTAATGGGCACAATTATAGACTTCTAACTGTTATTGAGAATTTCCAGGTGCAAATGCAACGGTTATTGAGAATTTCCAGGTGCAAACGGACATAGAGAACACAACCTTTTAGCAAGAATATACATAGTTCTAAATTAGATTGTGATCTACATAATAGTTTTCTATTTTTAACCCCCGATGCAAAAAGAGAGGTATTATAAGTTTGACGTCAATATCTGTCTATACAATGTCTGTAATGCCTCCTCTACACGTCAGCGGATGCGTCCGCAGATGCGTCTGCAGATGTCATCGGCGGACGCGTCCGCGGACGTGTAGAGGGGGTGATTTGCTCGTCTGTGGTAGCTCTATTATAATATAACAGCTGTGTTCACATTTTTACTTGCATTAATAATTTAGTTGCTTATTATTTTTTACACTACGTATTCTACACAGTTCAGTCGTGGTCGCTAAAACATATGAGTACCAAAATGCCAATATTTTTTTTCATCTACATTTAGAGGGTCAAGATTTATTTCGAGTTCTATTCAATCCATCAAATTATTTCTTCTACGGTTTATTAAGACAATATATTAATAGGCAAACTAGACTGATTTGGTTGCGTTGTGACTAATTCAAAACCACCCAATTTCTTACCCGTGGACGTCACAAAAGATGGCTAAAAGATATATGCATCTAATATATGGAGTTTACATAGATTAGAGAATGAAAATTTTAAATAAATCTCTATAGCAACCCACCAGTTTGATGTAGACAGTCTTCGAAAGGAATATCCTTTCTGTTGTGGAGTTCAATCTCAGTAGTCGGCAGAATATAATGGGATGATGAATTTAATAGCAGCTATACTTTTATTTATAATGCTCGCATAAACATCCTAAAACGCTTATTACACTACACGATATTCAGGGCCCTGAATCACTAGGGGTGCTCTACAACAGCTAAATTGTGAGACCTGTTTCACCTGTTTCAGTTTTAGCGAAATAACAGGTTCAGAAAACTGTTCCATACTGTTCCATATATATATATATACATAAATAATAATATTATATTGTATGTAATAATAATATTGTATATATACATAAAATAAATACATGCTTAAATATATTAGACGTGGGTCGTTACGTTATTTTTAAGAAACGTAACGAAACTAGTGACTAGGTCGACGTCACGTGTTTCAAAACTAGTGATTTTTGTAACGACTTATTTGTATACAGCTACTTTGTTTGCATATTACTTCCTGCTTCGAAAGAAGACCGAGGCCTCAAGGTACGCCATGGCGGGGGGGGTGGAGGGGTGTGTAGTGCAGTGACCTTTTGTAATAAATAAGAGTCCCCCCTAGGGGAGAGCCGACCCTGTCGTTGCGCACTAAATTGTAGTTTGCAATTTTAGGGTCTCTTAGATAGGGTTTAAGAAAAGTCTCTTGGACTAGTAAAAGGTCAAGCTGCTGATCTTGTAGAAATGTACCTACTTCGTCTCTCTGACATGAGAGACCGCACGCGTTGTAAAACCCTACGCGGAGTGATCGTGTTTTGACTCTGCCTGGTGTGTACCTATCCACTATTTAGGCTCTGAAAGAACCGAGGCTCTCTAGGACGGGTGAGAACCTCATGGCGACGTTAAGTAACGCGAGGCTGTTCTCTTCGTTCTTTCGCAGTTCCGCTGCGATTACGCGTATTTCATCTATATTTATTATTGCCGCGAGTCTGGCCACCAGGTCTAGATCCGGGTCTAGACCGCTGGCGGCTGGCGCATGTGTTGTGGCTGTTTTGCCCAGAGGGGGCTTAGGTAGGCCCGCGGATGGCTGTTTGTGCCCAACGGTTGGCGAAAAATTTAACAAACATAGAGGACATCGAGTCCGCGATCGACGCCCTCACTGGTCACGGACAATCGTTAGCGATTGTTCACGGAGGGTGCCTGACACGAGCGATCGTAGATGGCGCCTACCCGTTGACGTCCGCGACCTGTTGAGGCGTAAGAACGCAGCCATCAGAGCCTACGACCGCTTCCCCTGCGAAGACAATCGCTATCATATGCGGTCAATGCAGAGGGCGGTCAAATCGGCAATACAAGACTTTCGGCAAAAGAAATGGGACGCCACCTTAAGCGAACTGGAGCCTTCGCACCAGGCTTATTGGCGGCTAGCCCGTTCTTTCAAAAAGGACACAGTGTCCACCATGCCTCTAAATCGCCCCAACCATTCGCCGGCGTTCGATGACGATGAAAAGTCTGAATGTCTGGCGGCCAACCTTGAAATGGACTAGGAAATGGAGAATCGGTATAAATCCTACCAAGAGTCAGGCAATCATATTCCATAGGTGGAAAGATCACCTTTACCCAACGGCTCAATTGCCACAGATTAAGATGTTCGACCAACCCATCCTCTGGACAAGGGAGGTCAAATATCTGGGTGTGACCTTGGACAGACGATTGACCTTCGGACCTCACATAAGGCGAGTCCACACGCGCGCGCATTCTTAGTGTCATGATGGTTACAGAACTTGGTACACGCCAAGTCCAAGCTATCTCTTCGTAACAAAGTTAGATTATACTCTGCTTGTATACGTCCAATCATGACGTATGCCAGTGTAGTGTTTACACAAGTGAAGCCATACAGGCTATATAGATTACAAACATTACAGAATAGGTTCATGAGCCGAGCGACGGGAGCACCGTGGTTCATGTGCAATGTGGATCTTCACATAGATCTAGGCTTGCCGACCATCAGGCAATACATGAAACAGTGCTCCCGGCGCTACTTCGACTCTGCTGTGATACACCCAAACCCACTAGTGGTAAGGGCGGCTCCTTATATCCCCTCAAAAATCTCCGCGATAAAATAACCGCGGCTAATCCTCGACATACCCGACGATAGACCGACATTACACTCGCCCAGACGGAGGTATACACAGCCCGCGAGGCCGTAACAAATAAATATTCACGATTCAGCCCCCGCCGCCGGGGACGGAAATCGTGCCGCGGTAAAGTCATAAACGTGGGAATGCCCACTTTGCCAGCGACCCCCCGAGCCGAGGTCTGTACCCCACAGGGGATGCCCTCGGGATCGGTCGCTTAACTTTAAACGGGTTGAGAGCCGGAGCTTACCCAACAGTCCGGGTAAAGTTGTCACAGCCATCTGAGGCTAACAACTAAGTCACACAAAAAAAAGACCCAACAGACATTGTTCTGTTGCAATTGCCACCTACCGGGTCCAGTTGTGAATTTAAACCATTCTCGAATCCCCTTGTACACACAAAAAAATTCATCAACATCGGCTTAGGAGCCAGCCGTTTAGGAGGAGTTCAGTGACATACAAACGTACACAAGAAATTTATATATAGAGGTGAGAATAACAACTTGTAAAACGAACAAAATTGACTGCGAGGGAAATTAGCTGACCCGACATCGGATCATCGCTGCTATTTTTTTTTTATTGTATAAATCAACCAAAGCAAAAGCTCGAAGAGATATCTTTATTTTAATATTTTCAATTGCACTAACAATTGAATACGATCGAAATATCTCGATGTGACTCTATAAATCTAATAAAATAATGCAAGATTGAGATTAATATATTAATAAAAATAATTGAGATTAAAAAGAGTTTTGTGTTGTATTGAGAAGGTAAACTCTCAACACAATATCAAACTCCCGGCTTATCAGCACAATTTTTTTTAGTGGAAAAAACGACTTGCGTATTACTGGCCGGCCAATACATATTTGTCATTTATATTAAATAGATACGTCGAATTCAGCCAAATGGTTTCGGTGCAAATTTGTTCTAATTAGTTGTGGTAACAGAAGGTCACCAGGAAGTAGTTGGGAATTTCTTCAATAGCTGATTCATAACGTTTATCTACCGTAACTACCTTTATTTAACATTATCATATTTGTGGTTTGTTTATGTTCGTTTTATTATGTATAAAACAGGTAACTTACACTTTATTAAATATGCATCAATGTCGTTTTTCCTCAATTTGAATGAGTACAAGAAATACCTATATTAACATAATTTTTTAATATTTTCGGAACGGAATATCTTAAAAGACATACAGGTTTTAAAACTAATTGTAACACTGCAAACAATAAAAATATTTTAAGAAAAGGTAATAGTATTTATTATACATTAGGTTTTTTTTTCGTGATGACGAAATTAGAATGCAATGGACCCCGACCTTTCCTTTACTGGGTGTTGTTATTATCAATTAAGTATGGTGAATATATAACATTTATGCAAGAGGAAAAACGTCAATACAAAATTGTATGCCAATTGTATGCCATCGTGATAAAATAGAAGAATTTTCCTCATTTGGAGGAGTCTCGAATCTACTAGCAGCACCTTTATACGTTGCTAAGATTTAGATGGGCAAGTCGTTTATTTTCATTTTGGTTTATGTCTATTTACCTATAGTTTATTAATAGCATTATGAAACGACATGATTTGAATTACCACAACATGCCGTTACGTTTTCGATTCGCTTTTTTGGCTTAGAATATCGAATTTTCCGGTATGAGCCTCTTCCCCATCGTAAGTAAATTGTTCTTGCATAGGGACCAGAAGATAATTGTGTTCGTCTCTTAATCGTCGGTTTCCGTGAGCTTTCTATTAGGGGACAAATAGAGGGGGGCGCGGCCGGAGCACCTCCTCGTGGTGCTCCCTGGTAACGTCCATTTGGACGTCATGCGTCCATTTTCATTTCCACGCGGCCAAGATTCCGGCAGGTGGGGGTCTCCGCGTGCGGCTCTGGTGGCAGAGCGCACGGCGGATCTGACCCGGGGCCAATGGGGCGGATGTGCCTCATGGCACTCCGTCGCCAGGGACGGTTGCGTCACGGCCCGGGGGCGTGACGGGTCGGTCGCTCGCGAGCGGCCAGACCCGGAAGGCCCAAACCGTAATCCTGAGCAGGGGGGTCAGGACCGGGGGTCTTCGAACCGCGGGGAAGAACTCCTATAAAAAATTACCCCTAATCCTAAGTTTGGCCACTCGCTCGAACAGGGCTGGCAGGTGGCTGAGCGGAGCAGGAAGGCACGCGGCCAGAAGCGGAGAGCGGCGGCCAAGAGTGCCGCCGTGGCCGCCGCTCCCCAGGCGGGAGCCGGCAGAAAGGGGAAGAAAAGGTCGCGCAGGGGCCTCAAGTCGCCGAAGACGGCCGCGGTGGTCATCACCGTGCTGCCTGAGGCGGCTGAGAGGGGCCTCAACTATGAGGCCGTCCTAAAACGCGCCCGGCGGGAGCTGGACGTCTCCGATATCGGGGGCGTCGAGGCGAGGACCCGCAAGGCCCGGACAGGGGCTCGAATACTCGAGTTCCCTGGGGCCGAGGGCGCGAAGACGGCCGATAGTTTGGCCACGATGTTGAGGGGGCTGTTCGGGCCGGAGGATGGTGTCCGAATCGCCAGGCCTGTCAAGTGCGCAGAGATGCGCCTGACGGGCTTGGACGATTCCGTGACGGTGGAGGACGTCCGGGAGGCCATTATGGCGCGTACCGGATGTGCCTCGGACACCGTCCGGATTGGCACCATCCGCACTGGTCGGGGCGGCGTCGGTGCTGCCTGGGTGCAGTGTCCGGTGGAGTCGGTCAAGCAATTGGCCGACTCAGGCAGGCTCCTCGTGGGCTGGAGCTCGGCGCGGGTAACCGTGCTAGAGCCCCGGCCCGCGAGGTGTTACAAATGCATGGCGGTCGGGCATACCCGACCGACATGCAAAAACTGCTTTGACTGCAGCGGGCTATGTTTCCGTTGCGGTCAGACCGGACACCAGGCGGCATGGTGCTCTGCGGTGCCCCACTGCCCCGCGTGTGCGGCAGGCAATAGGCCTGCCAAACACCGCATGGGCTCTGGGGACTGCAGACCCCCGGCATCGGCCCCGAAGGGGCGGGACGGCCCATCGACCGGGTCAGTCCCCGCTCCGAGCGCGGCCCGATCGCCCGTCAGCACGGAGGAGGTGACGATGGATACGGACCGTTAATGGACCCCGTATCCATTCGTCTCCTCCAGGCCAATCTCAACCACTCCGCCGGTGCGCAGGACGTGTTCCTGCAAGCCATGGCGGAGTGGTAGCCTAACTGGTTGGATAGCACCGATGGCACCGTGGCAATCGTCGCCTCCACGTCGTGGCCTTCGTCGCCTCTGACCCTTAGGGACAGGGGCGTCGGATACGTCGCGGCGGACTGGGGGGAGATTACGCTCCTCGGAGTCTATCTCTCCCCTAACTGGAGTGTGACCGATTTCGAGGCCTCCCTCACCATCATGGAGGCCTCGTTACGGCGAATGGCATCGTGCCAGGTCTTCGTCTTGGGGGACTTCAACGCCAAGTCCGTGGCGTGGGGGTCTCCCCGGACGAACGACCGAGGACGGGCGATCGAGGAGTGGGCGGCGGCACTGGGCCTCTGTTTGCTGAACAGGGGCTCGGTGCATACGTGCGTGCGACAACGGGGCGGGTCGATAGTGGACCTTTCGTTCGCTAGCCCCGAGGTCGCCGCACGCGTGGGGAGCTGGCGCGTCGTGGAGGAGGTGGAGACCTTGTCGGACCACCGGTATATCCGGATGGAGGTCTCCCCGGTAATCCCGACGCCCAGCAGGGGTCACGGGGTGGATGGACGTCCTGCGTTCCCGCGATGGGCTGTGGGTCGCTTAGACCGGGACCAGCTGGCGGAGACAGCCATCGTTTACTCGTGGCTGTCCTCTGCCAACCAGTCGGACGGGGTGGACGCCGAGGCTGGCCGCATCCGCAGTGCGTTGACGCAGATCTGCGATGCGGCCATGCCCCGGGTACGGCGTCCGCCCCCGAGGAGGGCGGTCCACTGGTGGTCCCGGGGGCTGGCGGATCTCCAGGCCGCGTGCATTCGCGCCCGGAGGGCCTACACCTGCAGCCGGCGGCGCCAACGCGACGCGGAGCGGGAGGCCTTGCTGTATGAGGGCTACCGCAATGCGCGGTCGGCCTTCAGGCTGGCCGTCCGCTCCGCCAAGGACGTCAGTCGGCAGGAGATGCTGGACGGTCTCGACCGTGACCCCTGGGGACGCCCCTATCGCGCGGTGCTGAATAAGCTACGCGCGCGGGGCCTTCCCCTCACCGAGACTCTCCAGCCCAGCCTTCTCACCCGGGTCGTCGAGGACCTGTTCCCGCGGCGGGCGGAACACACGCCCCCGGTCATGGCTCCGCCAGACACTGACCGGGAGGCCGACGACGACAGTGTTCCGCCCATCACGGAACCCGAGATGGGAGTGGCGGTGGCGCGCATGTGCGCAAAGTCCACCGCCCCCGGGCCCGACGGTGTTCCAAACCGCGTGTTGGGCCTGGTCCTCGACCACCTGGGTCCCCGCCTCAGGGAGCTGTTCGACGCGTGTTTAGCGTCCGGACGGTTCCCTGGGTGCTGGAAGGAGGGAAGGCTGGTGCTCCTGCCGAAGCCGGGACGGTCTCCGGGGTCGCCTTCGGCCTACAGGCCTATCGTGCTGCTCGATGACACGGGCAAGCTACTGGAGAGGGTGGTAGCTGCCCGCATCGAGCGGCACCTCGTCGGCACGGGGCCCGATCTGTCGAACGCCCAGTTTGGGTTTTTAGGGGTCGTTCGACGATCGCGGCTCTGTTGCGCCTGAGGGCCGTGGCGACTGAGGCCGTCACCGGTGGGGGAGAGCTGTTGGCGGTGTCCCTAGACATCGCCAACGCATTCAATAGTCTGCCATTCAGCTGCATCAGGGAGGCGCTCCGGTATCACGGAGTGCCAGCTTACCTGAGGCGGCTAGTGGCAGACTATTTGGTGGGGCGCAGCGTCCTCTGTACAAACCGAGTAGGGGACGTTGTGCGAACGCCCATGACGTGCGGTGTTCCACAGGGGTCGGTCCTCGGACCCACCCTGTGGAACATCGGCTACGACTGGGCGTTGCGGGGGAGCCTCCCGCCCGGGCTGGGCGTGATTTGTTACGCCGACGACACGCTCGTCACAGCCCGCGGTGGGACGCTAGAAGAGGCGGTAAGCCTGGCGACCTATGGCACCGAAGAGGTCGTCAGGCGGATCGAGGCGCTGGGGTTGAGGGTCACCCTGGACAAGACGGAGGCCCTCTTGTTCCATGGGCGCTTTATGAGCCCTCCCATCGGCGTCTCGATCACCGTCCGATCGGTTGACATCAGCATCCGGGCCCATATGAGGTACTTGGGCCTGGTGCTCGACGGGCAATGGTGGTTCCGGGAGCATTTCCGCAGGCTCGCTCCGCGGCTCGTTGGCGCGGCGTCCGCCCTATCGTGGCTTATTCCGAACGTGGGCGGACCGAGCGCTACCTGCCGACGGCTGTACACGGGGGTCATCCGGTCGATGGCCCTGTACGGCGCACCGGTGTGGGCGGGGTCCTTGACCGTCCGACTTAGGGCCCTTCTGTGGCGACCACAGAGGGTCATGGCGGTCAGGGCCATCCGCGGATACCGCACGGTGGCGACGGAGGCAGCGTGCCTATTGGCCGGGACTCCCCCGTGGGAACTGGAGGCGGAAATGCTCGCCGAGTTGTATCGGCGGGTGTCGGGGGTGCGCGGGGAGGGCGGTGTGATCTCGTTAAGGGATCTCACCGCCTGGCGCGTCGACGCCCGCCGAGACGTCATTGCCCGTTGGGCAGTCCGGCTAGAGAGGCCTCGGTTCAGGGTGCGAACCGTGGAGGCCTTCCGGCCGGTGCTGATGCAGTGGTTGGAAAGGCGGCACGGGTTGCTCTCCTTCCGACTAGTGCAGGTGTTGACGGGGCACGGGAGCTTCGCCAAATACCTGCACAGGGTCGTAAGGAGGGAGAGTACACCGTCCTGCCACCACTGCGATTGCGACGAGGACACGGCGCGCCACACGCTCGAGGCCTGCGTGGCTTGGGCAGTGCAGCGCCGTGAACTCGTCGCAATCATCGGTGCCGACCTGACGCTGCCGGCCATCGCTAGGGCGATGGTCGACAGCGTCGGGAACTGGGACGCGGTCGCAGCCTTCTGCGAGACAGTGATCTCGCAGAAGGAGGCGGCGGATCGTCTGCGCGTGGAGCGCAGCCTCGATGAGGAGATCCGCCGCCGGCGACTGGGGCGGCGCAGGCGCAACTATCTGCGCCTCATGCCGCCCTAGCCGAAGCCGCGGGTGACGTGACCGGGGATTAGTCCGTTACCCGCCGAGAGGCCGACCGCGTGAGGAAAGACCGACGTCCTCCCCGAGGGGGGGACGTCGGTCGATGTGAGGGTACCCCGCGTACCGACCACTGACCCCCGGGCCGACCACTGACGACAAGTAAACCTGCTCCGGTGGTCGGCCCAATGACGAAGGCGAGGTGGTTTTCGGGTGGGTTGCGGGAGTTGCGTGCTTAAGCCCCTCTGTCGCCCCGGACGGAGTGGTGCGGAGGCGCGCCGACCGCGACCCACCCAAAAAAAAAAAAAAAAAAAAAAAACAAAAAAAAAAAACAAAAAAAAAAGGGGACAAATAGAAAACGATAAAAGGAATAAAGGCGTTTGTTTTTTTTTAAACTAACACCATCATTATAATCTCGTTTTAGATATTCACGTTTTCAATACAGATGAGTTCTTACTTCCTATTACCATAGTGGATAACTGTTCATTATTTTTAATACGTAACCCGTCTATACATCTTGCTGTTATTTTAATTACTTGCAGTAAATCTAAAATGTTCCCTTGTTACCAGATCGCACGGTGCAAAGGAAGATAATGTGTTTGTCTGCCTATATATTTGTGTCATTTTAGAAACGCATGAGCCGATTTTTATTCATCAATCTGTCTTAATCTTGCGAATATCATTGAAGACATGAGATTAATAAAAATCTAATATGGCGACTTCCAGCCGCCATAGTGGGCAAAAAAAATAAGAAAGTTTAACTATGTCATGTACATTTGGGTTATCGCTTAATAAGGTTTTATTTCTAGGTTTCTTTTAACATTATTCAAGGGGGCCACTTACGTATTTAACGAATTAATAATTACTTAGCAACCATTTAGTTAAATAAATTATAATATCTACTAGGTCGAGTTTATATCAATTTTACTTTTACTACATGATCATCAGTATTACAGCTTGTATACGTCTGGACTTAAGCCTCCTCCACAATGGGAGGGCAATTGACCCACTATACTACACTGGTCAGACGGGTAGGTATAGAACTTTATTTCAGGTTTTTCTTCTCTGGCACAGATGTGCTATGTAAATTATAATGCTTTAGTTATCGAGTGGTGAATTGTATTCTTACTCCGTCACCATACGAAAAATTTACTCACATAAAATTAACATATTAATGTCATACTTAGAATTATGCTGATTTGAACTACAATTTTCAAGACTGCGATCACGACTGTTACCGACCTGAAGTAGTAAGTACCTACCGTACAATATTATGATTTAACCTAATATGAAAATCTATAGATACCATAGTACCATTTTCATCTATTATCACCCTAATGCTAGGGAATATTAATCTACACCTTCAACAAATCAGATGTAAACATTTTGATGGTTGAAACATTATTTTTTTTTAGCAAATCTCATGCGATTGCCACCTATTTCTAAAACAACTAGTAAAGTTTCACCAATTTTAATAAAACTGCGACGTTAAAAAGTGAAGTCAAACTCAGGCATCTATTCGATTTCTGTTAATTATCACAAAATACGCGACAAGGAAATGGCACTACATTTTGGGGACATTTAATCTTTAATTTAAATATTTAAATATTTAATCTTTGAATTGAACTTTGAACTGTCCTCTGGAGGTGGAGTCAGAATCGAACCATCGACGATAGAATTCTATGGACAGAATTTTGTATAATACAGATTAGTATCATTATTTAATCCTATAAAAGTGAAAATTGGCATAAGCTTATTATAGCTACCATAAGGTAGCTTTTACATTGTATGTCACCTAAAAATCTTGCAAAGACTGCATCAAGTACAGCGTCGTAACGCGTTACGTAACGACGCTATTTATCCTCCCACAAGAAGTGAACACTTAAAAAAATATCTTTATATAAAACAATAATATAAAGTATAATTTAAGTATTAACAATAATTATGTCGTAATTCCTATTACAATTTCTGTTAAATGTCAGATGATAAAAAATTAACACGTGCTATTTTGTAATATAGCACGTGCTGATTAAATATTAGTAAGTGTGTTTTACTGAAGCCAAGGTTGTCTTGCTATGATGCATTACTGGGACTGCCCCGACTTTGAATTTCATCAATGAATTATAGTAAATTTCCTCATGCATTGATGGTTTTATTAATAAACATCGTAAACTCGATTTCTAAAGATAATAACTATACATTTATAATTTTTGAGTTTCGATTAAATATTTTCCTTGTGATGATGGTGTAAGAATACAATTCTCTTTATCTTACTTATGGATGTCATAAAATACGATTAAGGGATATAATAGGCACATAACATCTGTGCAAGAGATGGAAAACTCAAAATGAAATCCTATACCAACATGTCTGACCAGCATGGTATAGTAGGTCTATTTCCCTTCTAATAGGGAGAAGGCTCAAGCTTCACAGTTGAACAAAACGAACTGAAACCACGATTTTATCTGCATGCAGCGGCATATAGTATATATGCCGTCCCATTTTCGAGGAGGCCCGAGCCCAACAGTGGGATGGGATTTATGTGAGCTGCGATGATGATGATGACATTGTATGTATGACATGTATTGACTCCGAGTACAGATGATAAGAGCAGGATGATGGTGATCATGATTTTGTATTATTTCAAGATTATTATCATCATTTCAGCTCATATACCTCCCACTGCTGGGCTTGAACTTCCTTGGAATTGGAATTAAATTGATCACGCTGATTAGACCAGTGGATGTAGGGCTTTATTTTCAGTTTGCCTTGTTTTGTAGTGCCGTCTGCTTGATTTAATCTCCTGATACGATCATTCACAGGAAAGAAAGGGGTATTGAACATTCCTACTCCAGCACCATACGGATAATACAACCGTAGTACATTAAAATGTTTAATTATAAATTTAATTACCACGAATTGGCATTGATGACAACGTCAACGCATAAAATTTGGATAATTTATTACATTTTTTTTTAATTATATAACTTTACATTTTATATATTACAATGAAATACATAAAACAGTAATAGATGTGGCCGTCAACAATATACCTTGAGACTGTTGGGTTTCCTTGAGCGATAAAGTGTCAATCTTATATTCTAACTCCAGAATCAATTGCGTCTATGTGAATGTAAGAAAATTAACCATCCCCTCTTTTGCCCGTAGGTGTTGTAAAAGACGACTAAGGGATATATGCAAATAACATCTTAGCAAGAGAAGGAAAATTCGATACAAGATCCTATTCCAATACATCTGACCAGCGTGGAATAGTAAGTCAATTTCCTTCCCAATGTGGTCTAGAGCAATGAGGCCTAGGCCCAGCAGTGGGACTTATCTGAGATGATGATGATGATGAAATTTAGGAAGACATTTTTGATGCTCCTGTAAAATCAAAAAATGGTTCTGTGGAGATTCATGCCTCAAGTCCTGGCTTTGCTTTAAAACAGGCTTTACGTATTGTGATTTAAAACGGAAGCAAATCGGCTTATACTTTACTTGTAGCGACATCGAAACCAATCTCTGTGTACAATCATCTTCATCATCACAACTCAGATACATCCCACTTTTGGGCTCAAGCCTTCTCCACAATAGGAGGGAAATTGATCTACTATATTATGCTGGTCAGACGGGTTGGTATAGGGTTTCATTTCAAATTTTTCTTCTCTTGTATAGCTGTTATATGGATTTAATAATCCCTTAGCCGACTTTTATGACCCCCCACAGGCAAAAAAAGAGGTAATGAATTATTCTTACTGCGTCACCACACAAAAAACCGTCGCATACGAAATATAATTAACATTTCTGTGGTCGCTTATGCTGGAAATGATTTTGGTTCAAAGGATTGGAAGCGGTTCGTTCATCCCATTGACGGTACTTCCACTACTTAGAGGTTAGAGACATGGTCATGGTCTACGCCAGTCTGCCATACTGACTCCTAAGCGGCGACCGCTAGAAAACCCTTGGTAGCGAAATGAAGAATATTAACTAGGTCCCAAGAATGGTTGACGTCAGGCAGGCTGGTCATAAAGCTATTGTCAAAACTTTTTCAATATGTACTCATCATCATCATCATCGCTACCCACATACGGACGTTACGATACGGACTATTGGGTTCGGGCCTCCTCTATAATGGGAGGGAATTTGACCTATTATACCATGCTGGTCAAACAGGTTGGCATAGTTTCGTTTCGAGTTTTCCTTCTCTTATATAGACGTTATATGTATATCATATAGCTTAAGTCGTCTTTTATGACGCCTACGGCTAAGAGAGGGGATTGGTGAATTATATTTTTCCTCCGTCACCACACGGAAAGTCATATTCAAGAAATTGTAATGTATCATAATTATGTAGTAGTGTTATACGTAACGTAGGTATATCTGGTAAGTATAAAAGGTCTGTGAGTAATGCGACCAAACGTCTCGTTTTTAACGGTTCGGGTCCGTTTTCAGTCTATTGCACACACACACACACACACGCACGCACGCACGCACGCACGCACGCACGCACGCACGCACGCACGCACGCACGCACGCACGTACGCACGCACGCACGCACGCACACACACACACACACACACACACACACAAGTATCTACAAAATTTTAAGTGAAATAATTAAAGAATATTCTTTATTATATACTAGCCGACCCGACGAACTACGTACCGCCATAATTTTTTTAGTAAATATATTTTCTTCTTCTTATTTAATGGCAATGAGCTACAATAATAAGAGCTATTGGTGCCAGTGTCTGCATGAATTATATTGCTGTGCGAGTTATTATATTATATTTATTATTCACGTCTTCAGCCTTCGTCTTTCAGTCAGTCATTAGCATGATTTGGTGCTGATATCCAAGTCATGCCTTCTCTGGGAATTTTGGCAGAATGTCAAAATGCATGCAATTCACTATTATATCATATTCACTACATTTCAAAATTTTATCGGCATTATATTACATAAATTATCAGCAAAATTATTCAATATAACACTTCAAAACACTAAAATATGAAAAAAATATAAAAGCACTACGCGACATTTAGACATTCATATATTTTCTAAATTGCCGAAAATATAGTCTGTTTATACCTAGCTGTCATTTGCGTTTTGTTATTACATGATAGATGTGTTTTTGTTATACCACGTTTCATAGTGACTTGTATTATCTTTGACGTTTTATGTCAAGTCCCACGGGAACCCGGTCGAACGGGATAAAAAGTATCCTATGTCCGTCTCCTGGTTCTAACCAAATTCCCCGCCAATTTTCAGGTAAATCGGTACCGCCGTTCTTGAGTTATAAATAGTGTAACTAACACGACTTTCTTTTATATATATAGATTGCCAGGGTATAGGTACTTCATTAAATATCCATTGGGCAGAACTAAATATAAAATATACGGTAAGTAGTTTATAATGCACATTAAAATTTAAAAATATTTTACGTTACTCCACTATGCAACGTCCTCTCGTTTTAAAAGCGAGGAGAAACACCCAACGTAGCTACAACCCAGCTTCCTTGAAACCATAGCTCAAGTCTTTTAACATCCAAATGAAATCATGTGCCTTGTTTATTATTCAATGCTCCAAGATTTGATAAAAATAAAAGATAAAGGAAGTGGACGGAATATTATTTTAATTAAATTCGATAACCTATCTCATCACTTGATAAGGGTAAAATGTCTGGATCTTGCATGTCAATTTCTCTGTCTTTTCCATTGTTATTTTCATCCCTTAGTATATCTAACTCGTTAGTTTGATTTTCTTAGACAAAGGAACAGTCATGTTTTCACTATATTGGCTTTGGTACGAACTTTCGGGAGCGATAGTCGATAGTAAGTCTAATTTCCTTTGAATACTCTCTATTTTAGTCATGCAAAAGTAGTTATCGTTAAAATGGTTACTAGGTTCGCGGAACTGCAATTGACGCTGTCTAGATGTTTTCTTTTCGTTCAAAAACGACGGCCGAGTAACATATTACAATACAAAAAACAGTTGCTCAATCCAAAGTATAATATCCAGTACGTCCAAAATATATGTTTTCAAATATTTTTCCTTGAGATTTAAGAATGTACTATCCAGACACAACAAAATTTGTTTGGTGAAATTTTATACTGACCGCGTATACTTTTTTCAATATTCATTTTTATAACTGTATTCATCTACTCATCAGCATCGCAACTCATGTGCTCCCTGTTGGGCTCCTCCATAATAGGAGGCAAATTTGCTTACTATACCACACTGGCCAGACGTATTGATATAGGGTTTCCTTTCAAGTATGCCTTCTCTTGACTAGATTTGTATGCACATTGAATTCCTCCACAATAGGAGGGAAATTGACTTACTACACCAAGCTGATCAGACGCGTTGGTATAGGTTTGTATTTCCTTCTCTTGCATAGATGCATATTTTTCCCTTAGTTGTCTCCATTATTTCTCATAAAAATAAATTGCATTTTTACAAAATTACATTAAACAATAATATTCTGAACTTGATAATGATCAAATGTACGTCACACAATACATTGTAGTCCTCCAAATTGGAAACTTTTGGTCCACCGTCCACTGCACTACTCGTAATATGAAAATCATCGATTTTGCATTTAAGTAAATAAAAAATGTGAATAAAAACTATACCATCTCTCAAGTTGGAACAAAACACACATGAAATATAAAAAGTTAATATCGAATTGTTAGTTTCAGCGGTTATTCCGGCACAACATCGTGACACGGGAATTATATACAGTATAACTAGCTGACCCAACAGATGTTGTTCTGTTCAAATAAAATAAATTGGAATTCTCCTTGAAATCAACAGCAGCGCCACCTACCGGGTCCAATTATGAATCTAAATCATTGTCGAATCCCCTTGAACACACACAAAAAATTTCATCAACGGTCCAGCTGTTTAGGAGGAGTTCAGTGACATACAGACGTACACAAAAAAAATATATATAAAGATAGATTAATAGGACACTATAACAGCAGTTACTTCTCGGGTAATCATGCCATGTAATTACTATTTATTACATGTCCTTTTTTTATTTTAAGTTCTATTTATACCCATTTCTGCAGTTGTTCCTTTTCCTTACAAAAAATAATGGTCACATTATCTATGAGCGTTTTATAATAGGCCAATTTTCTTCTCACTGCAGGTCTAGCTCTTAGAGTAGGCTTCGTATCTAATAGTACGAAGTATATGCGCTATAAAGAAAAGGTATATTTATATATGTAGGTATTCATATTGTGATTCTTGAAGTAATACATCTTTTGGTGCGTAAGGGAAAATTATGACAGTAAACTTGTACGCGCACACCATCACAAAAGTCAATTAGATAAGGTGTTATAATAAAACAGTCAATGTATTCAATACATTTTTTTAATTATTAGTGTCGTTCTCTACAAATGTATAATGCGAAGGTTAAAGTATTTCGAAAGATTTTAAAATGAATTTTTAAAATTTATCTTGTTACGCCAAAGAGGGGAATTGACCTACTAATCCACCCTGGTCAGAGGTGTTGGAATAGGGTTTTGTTTCGAGTTTGCCTTGCACAGACGTTATATGCTTATTATATCCCTTAGTCATCTTTTACGATATCCACGGGCAAGATATGGAGTGGTGAGTTGTATTGATACTTACTCCGTCACCACACGGAAAATCTTAACAAATTACCACACGAAAAAATATTAAAAAAGTATTCTGCAAACATTTTATAGTTTACCTCACTATTAAAAGCTTAAACAATAGTTCGTACATATCTTGTAAACGAACTTTACACTACATTGTTAAGTGTCAAATACTATTTCCTTACTAGCTAACCTAACGCATTTTGAGAGTATGTAAATTGAGCTCAAGGTAATGTATATATACCTTCAATGCGTGTAATTGTTAAATAGTATACTATTCACGTACATGCATGCAGTACATATACTTTATATGATATATCACGTACTTATTTATCTCTCTAAGTTTATTTACATATACAAAATATAACTTTAATTTTAACATTTTTGTTCACACGATTATTGTGTCCACAAAATGTCAATTTCAAAAGATGTTTATTTATATAATTATATAAAATTATTATTATTGTGTGAACAAATCGTAGATAACGAATACAACTCGGATAGGTTAATACACCTTTTGGAATACAGCTTTTGGAAAATTAAGAAGGAATTATTCGTTCAATATTCCGTAGTGTCTGAAAGCAAAGTATGTACTTGATCAGTTATCATGCGACATCGATTACTTACATACGTTACAGAAACATGCCAATATACTCGTAACTATGTAAGCTCCTTGTCGCTCAGCGTGCGATTGGAGGTTGATAATTAGGATTTTTTGATGTGATAAAATCCTTAATTACGAATAAGTAAAATTGAAAATTTTGCATAACCCCCGAAACGAACTAAATAATAAAAAAATATATTACATTCTCTTCAACAGGAATTTTCAATTAGTCGTCATTTAACGATTATACTAGCACGCGTGAAACATTTAATCGAGTAATCATACGCCATTACATCATTTAGGAAAGCAGCTGATACTCT
Source organism: Lymantria dispar (assembly GCA_032191425.1). Lineage (NCBI taxonomy): Eukaryota > Metazoa > Arthropoda > Insecta > Lepidoptera > Erebidae > Lymantria > Lymantria dispar. The sequence goes on from CM063440.1 coordinate 18,504,000, forward strand.
TACACTGCTGGAACGATATTAGCCATACATAGCTAAGAACCACCACAAGGAAACTGGCTTTTAAATGAAAACCGCATCGTAATCGGTCCATGAGTTTGGGAGCTACGATGCTATAGACAGACACACACACGCACAGACAAACATACATCGATGTCAAACTGAATAAATGAGTATAACTAAAATAGGCTGAAAATTTGCATTTAACAATGAACTTGAATTTTAATCATCACTCGATAAATAGTGGCCTCACGACATGGCTGTTTAATTCATGTGACATAGGACCGTTATAAGTATTATTCTCGTAGGGGAAAACTATGTTTAATAGTGAGCATAGACTAATGATTATTTGAAATAATTTTATAATGATAATTTTCAAGATATTATTTATTATTTGTATTCCTTTCCAACGTGTTAAGAAAATAATGGGATACAAGCCTTTACTTTCTCATGTGTGCCGTAAAAACCAGCTAAGAAAGCACAGTCAATGGTCAGTTGGACTCTCCTGGGCAATTTATAATATTACTAGCTTATGTCCGCGACTTTGTTTACGTAAAAGGTGAAAATATTTTTAAATAATACAATTCTGTCGCACATGAATTTCGCGAAATCGCACTACATAGAGTGCACGCAGAGGAAGCACTCAAAAGGAAAAAAAACGCGATTCTGAAACATTTTTCATTGTTGCTCCGCTCCTATTGGTCTTAGCGTGATGATATGTAGCCTATAGCCTTTCTCGATAAATGGGCTATCTAACATTGAAAGAATTTTTCAAATCAATTTCAAAGTAGTTCATGAGATTAGCGCGTTCAAACAAACCAACTCTTCCGCTTTATATATAAAGACTAGCGGTTCCTGAGATTAGCGCGTTCAAACAAACAAACAAACTCTTCAGCTTTATAATATTAGTATAGATTAAGGTTATAAATTACTATCCCTACCAAGCGCGATCTTTTTAGCATTATCCTTCTTCTTGGTAAATCCTAGCTCCAATAGTGGACCTCTAATTGAATGATAATTATTTTCAGTCATATTTTAAAGTACACGCTTTTGCCTGAAATTGAATGTGTCACCACTTCCTCGTCGAAATTGTTGTCTGGTAAGCAGATAATCTCAATGTAACGAGAACTAAACTAGATATGAAACTATGAGAACATGTCTAGCTAGCATGGTGTAGTAAGTAGATAGTACAATTTTCCTTTGAAGGCATTTGAATTTTTAGTAGGAGAGGAAAAAAGCAGGAAAAAGATTGCCGATAGTTTCGAAAAACGGTTTAGCAAAATCCTAGCAGATACCTTTACAGGGATCAACAGCAATAAAAAACCGCGATGAGCGACACAATACCTAATTTATTCTTACATAGAGCCTTCATGGATGATGTTTTAAAGGTTAATAGAATAGTTTCTTCTACCTTTTTGTTCTAATATGGTCACACCTCATCCATTCCGTTCCTGAGTTGGGAGGGACGAAAGAGTGGCTTTCGGCCACATAACCCACCGTGTGCCCCCATATCGTCATCGGGCCGACCACTAGTATCAATTCCTTGACATCATCGCCGAGCCGGATTACCCTTTCGGTTACCGTTCCCGTTGCTCTGCCAACACTGTTGTTGTAGTCAGGGCATCACTCTCATGCTGTCGACCTCGCTGCGAGTGGTCGATTAATCTCTGGTCACTGCACCCTCCACCTCGGCTAGAGAAAATTGGTTCTACTTAACTGGAATGTTTGTTCTAAATATACAAAATGATCAACATCGAGAATTGCATTGCCAATTAGGATCGGTATTGAAATAAAATGGGCATTTTACATAATGATTAAACCTATCATTTAAATGGCTCTTGAATGAAACTAAGGTTTGACAATAACAACTTCATCGTCATCGCATCTCACATAAGTCCTGCTGTTGGCCTCGGGCTTACTCCACAATTGAAGGGAAATTAACCTACTATACCACGCTAGTCAGACGTGTTAGCATAAGGCATAGCATAGCATATGTCGACTTTTTCTTCTCTTGAATAGATGTTATTTGCCTATTATATCCCTTAGTTGTCTTTTACCACATCCATGGCCAGGAGTGGTGATTTGTATTCTGAATTCTTTACACGGCAAATGGGGCAATAACATACGATAGCTGAACTTCAAAACTAGGGTCACTCACAAGTATTATTTTGTAATTTTTTTTTTGAGTGGGCTACGGTCAGCTCCCCACGCTCCGTCCGGGGCGACAGAGGGGCGGCGCAACCCACCATTAAATCCATTTAAATATGTTAGTGTTTATACGAATAATATATGTACAGTATACTGTTATTAGGCTCGTAACTAATTGACACAGATAAATAGCACAAGCATTTTAGAGTCCTTGTTACGTGGTTGGCTATCTCTAAAACCCGTAAGATTATTCTTACCTATATTGTGACTTATGGTTTCAGTTTAATAGTTAACTACGTAGTTTTTTGGTCTTGGCGATAATTTGTAAACTATAAAATCAATTTTGCTTCATGTCTCTCGCATTGAATAGGAGGGTAGTGGAATCAATCTCTTCTAACTCAGGATGATTCTAACTTTTCTAATTAAAATAGTTGCAGTTCCGAAGACAAATTAAAATCATTTCCCGGGACTGCCTAAGGGACAAACCTCGGTGTAATCTATGGAGACCATTATGGATCTTGGCTTACAAGAGTTAATGTACTGGGAATGTATAATGGGGATTAGTACTAACAAAAACTAACAAAACTATTAAACTATTTATATTTTCAACCAACTACCCCGACAGCCTTACTAGCATAAATTACTTAAGTACAAATTAATTGTTATTTTGATGTAATTTTATTTATTTTAAAATAATGTCCGTGAGAATTTAAGAAAAACTTGTTACTATGCCGCCACCGCAAAACTAAGTAAATCTAGTAATTCATTAAGTATATCTTATTATTACAATTTTGCCGGCTTTTATAACATTTATAAATGCGGCTGTATATTTTAGCGTTATTTATTTATGGTACTTTTTTTTTTTTTGTGGGTGGGCCGCGGTCGGCGCGCCTCCGCACCACTCCGTCCGGGGCGACAGAGGGGCTTAAGCACGCAACTCCCGCGACCCACCCGAAAACCACGTCGCCTTCGTCGTTGGGCCGACCACTGGAGCAGCGTTAACTTGTCGTCAGTGGTCGGCCCGACGGAATACCCCCTATTGGGGTACCCTCCCATCGACCGACGTCCCCCCCTCGGGGAGGACGTCGGTCTTTCCTCACGCGGTCGGCCTCTCGGCGGGTGACGGACTAATCCCCGGTCACGTCACCCGCGGCCTCGGCTAGGGCGGCATGAGGCGCAGATAGTTGCGCCTGCGCCGCCCCAGTCGCCGGCGGCGGATCTCCTCATCGAGGCTGCGCTCCTCACGCAGGCGATCCGCCGCCTCCTTCCGCGAGATCACTGTCTCGCAGAAGGCTGCGACCGCGTCCCAATTCCCGACGCTGTCGACCATCGCCCTAGCGATAGCCGGCAGCGTCAGGTCCGTACCGATGATTGCGACGAGTTCACAGCGCTGCACTGCCCAAGCCCCGCAGGCCTCGAGCGTATGGCGCGCCGTGTCCTCGTCGCAATCGCAGTGGTGGCAGGACGGTGTACTCTCCCTCCTAACGACCTTGTGCAGGTATTTGGCGAAGCACCCATGCCCCGTCAAAACCTGCACCAGTCGGAAGGAGAGCACCCCGTGCCGCCTCTCCAACCACTACATCAGCACCGGCCGGAAGGTCTCCACGGTTCGCACCCTGAACCGAGGCCTCTCCAGCCGGATTGCCCAACGGGCGATGACGTCTCAGCGGGCGTCGACGCGCCAGGCGGTGAGATCCCTTAACGAGACCACACCGCCCTCCGCTCGCACCCCCGTCACCCGCCGATATAGTTCGGCGAGCATCTTCGCCTCCAGGTCCCACGGGGGAGTCCCGGCCAATAGGCACGCTGCCTCCGTCGCCACCGTGCGGTATCCGCGGATGGCCCTGACCGCCATGACCCTCTGTGGTCGCCACAGAAGGGCCCTAAGTCGGGCGGTCATGGACCCCGCCCACACCAGTGCGCCGTACAGGGCCATCGACCGGATGACCCCCGCGTACAGCCGTCGGCACGCAGCGCTCGGTCCGCCCACGTTCGGCATAAGCCACGATAGGGCGGACGCCGCGCCGACGAGCCGCGGAGCGAGTCTGCGGAAATGCTCCCGGAACCACCATCGCCCGTCGAGCACCAGGCCCAAGTACCTCATATAGGCCCGGATGATGATGTCGACCGAGTGGATGGTGATCGAGACGCCGATGGGAGGGCTCATAGTGCGCCCATGGAACAAGAGGGCCTCCGTCTTGTCCAGGGCGACCCTCAACGTCCGGACGCTAAACACGCGTTGAACAGCCCCCTGAGGCGGGGTGTTCGAGGATCAGGGCTAGCACACGGTTAGGAACACCGTCGGGCCCGGGGGCGGTAGACTTTGCGCGCATGCGCGTCACCGCCACCCCCATTTATTTATTTATGGTATGTAATACTAGCTATCCCGCGCCGTCCACTTCATTGGGCTGAAATTGGAATTTATGTTTAGTTATTAACAAACTATTCTTGAAAAATTTAATATTCCTGTTATTATTTATAAACTAAATAATAATTAAGATAGAAAAATAATTTCATTATTATAAATAATTCTTAACGGACCTCGATTCACCAAATGAGAAACAGATAAATAAAACCTTTTAATTAAATTAAAATTTAGTTGCAATAAAAAACATTATTTCTAAATCAAAAAATATAGCCTCCGTATAAGTAATCAGTAACGTATCATAGGTATACTTAAAATTTCTCCAAAACACGCTGCCTCTTATGGTATAAGTATTATTGCGATCGGTCAGCAGGTTTCGCAGTATAACCGAAAAAAAAAGCCGACTCGCCATTTATTAGTATAGAAGATAAAGTGAGAGTCAAATCAGTTAAAGAGATTTTCTTCTTTTCTAACAAAATCCTTACTAATCCTTACTAATATTATGAATGCGAAAGTAACTCTGTCTGTCTGTCTGTTACGCTTTCACGTCTAAACCACTGAACCGATTTTGATGAAATTTGGTACAGAGATGGACTAACTTTAGAAAGGGCATACTTTTTATCGCGAAAAAATGGATTTAAGGGGTTGGAATATAGGATGACATTTTGTATGGAAATTCGTCATTTTCGATGATAAAACCATGAATCTTTGTATTAAGGCACTTGATAATAATATATATATATATATAAATATTTATTCTAGCGTTTTGTAAATTTCATTTATATGGGGATGAAATTCAACCCCTAAAAGACAAAAAAGCTTACAGCCGAAACCATTGGGCCTAGAAACGTAATTTTTTTTACACCGTTGTATTTCTTGGGGTACACGAGCTCTGGCAAAGGATTTTTGGAAAATCTTCCACCTTTTTTTTTTATTTTTTTGAGGGTGGGTCGCGGTCGGCGTGCCGCCGCACCACTCCGTCCGGGGCGACAGAGGGGCTTAAGCACGCAACTCCCGCGACCCACCCGAAAACCACGTCGCCTTCGTCGTTGGGCCGACCACTGGAGCAGCGTTAACTTGTCGTCAGTGGTCGGCCCGACGGAATACCCCTAATTGGGGTACCCTCCCATCGACCGACGTCCCCCCCTCGGGGAGGACGTCGGTCTTTCCTCACGCGGTCGAAATCTTCCCCCTAAGGAGGTGAAAAGCGTATAGCCTTTAACGCCAAAACCACTGAATCAATTTTGATGAAATCAGGTACAGAGATGGACTAAAGCTTGAGAAAGTACATGGGCTACTTTTTATCGCGAAAAAATGGGTATAAAGGAATGAAATACGGGATGATATTTTGCATGGAAATTCGTCATTTACGATGATAGAACCATGAATCTTTGTATTAAGGCATTTGATAATAAATAAATAAATATTCGTTCTAGCATTTTAAAAATTTTTCTTACATGGTGATGAAATTCAACTCCTAAAAGCCCAAAAAGCATACAGCGGCAACCACTGGGCCTAGAAACGTATTTTTTTTTACTCCGTCGTATTTTTTGGGGTACACGAGCACTAGCAAAGGATTTTTGGAAAATCACCCTCTTAAGTGGGTGAAAAGTGTATAGCCGAAACTATTGGGGCTAGGAACGTGAAACTGTGTATTTCTGTGTATTGTGCGATCCTCTTTCTTTTGTTGTAAATGAGCTCTAAGAAATTAGTTTTTGAAATTCAATCTCTAAGGGGGTGAAAAGTGTATAGCCGAAATCATTAGACCTAGACGTGCAATTTTGTACAAAGTTGTCTTTCTTGGGGAAAGTGCTCACTTAAAATGTTTTTTGCAAATTTACCCCTAAGGAGGTGAAACGCGTATAACCGATATTACTGAGCCTAGGAACGATCATTTTAGTACACGGTCGGCTTTCTTGGGTTACCCCATTATTTTTTCTTAATGCTCGCTTATCAAGATTACTTTGGATCACCACAATATGTAGGCACTCCGCTGCCATCGTAAATATATTGCAAAGGTTCTTCTAGCAACATTTTATGACCAGCTGCCTGCCAGACGACATTGCTGGCTAGATGATATCACCAATTGATCCAGGTCGATGTAAATCTTTGTCTTAGTAGTATGTTGCGACACACACAAACAATGAAAGCGTTATAATTCTCAGCCGCTACCAGACAGTAAGTTAAAATCAAGATATTAATCCAATTTTCTATGTCTAGAAATAAACAAATTTGAAGCGTCTATTTGTCTGTCAAAATAATAGGTTTTATTTATGCTCACACAATTATTTGCACGATACCTATGTCTAAAAAACCGGCCAAGTGCGAGTCGGGGTCGCACACGAAGGGTTCTGTATCATTATCTATAAAAAGGGGGAAAAATTGCGTTTGTTGTATAGGAGCCCCCTTAAACATTTATTTTATTTTGTTTTTAATATTTATTGTTATAGCGGCAACAGAAATGCATAATTTGTAAAAAATTCAACTGTCTAGCTATCGCAGTCCTTCAGATACAAGCTTGGTGACAGACAGACGGACGGACAGACAGCGAAGTTTTAGTAATAGGGTCCCGTTTTTATCTTTTGGGTACGAAACCCTAAAAACGGCTCAATTTTTTTTTGGCTGTCTATTCGTTACGGGTAATCTTCAAAACGGCTGGACCGATACTGACAATACTTTACTACGAGGTCTACCAAGCCTTACATAAGGAATAATTTAGGCTATATTTTATCCCAGGCTATATTTGATCTCGGTGTGGCTGGAGCAACTGTGAGAATTTAGTCGATTTTAAAATTATTTCACTGATGGAAAGCTATTTTTAAGCGAGTAACATATTTAGGCAATTTTTTTAACCCGATATTCCTACGGGACTGGGCACAATGGCGGTGAAATCGCGTGCATTTAATAGATATAAAAATTAATTTACGAACGAAAATCTACATTATCAGTGAATAACAAATAAAGGCTATTTTCATCCTGGTGTTTGCCCGGGCACGAGAACTCCGCGAGTGAAACCGGTGGATGTTGACCAATTTTTAAAATTCTTTCACCAATAGGAAGTTACGTTATCAGCGAGTAACATAGGTAATTTTTATCTCTGCTATAATAAATGAAATACCGTTAGTTTTGAGCGTCACTCTGCTCCATCCGTCGTCCTCGTCACGTCCTCGACGAAGAGGACGACAACATCACACTTGCTCAACGTAGAGCTTACATGGCCCGCGAGGTCTTAATACATAAATATCCGGAGGTGCGGGGCCGGAACAGGGGTGCGTGGTGCACCCTGGACAAAGTCCATTTGGACGGCTAAGATTTCGGCAGGAGGGGGTCTCCGCGTGCGACTCTGACGGCAGAGCGCACGGCGGATTTGACCCGGGGTCAATAGGGCGGATGTGTCTCATGGCACTCCGTCGCCAGACACGGTGGCGTCATGGCTTGGGGGCGTGACGGGTCGGTTGCTTGCGAGCGACCAGACCCGGAAGGCCCAACCCGTAACCCTGAGTTGGGGGGTCAGGGCTGGGGGTCTTCGGACCACGGGGAAGAAAACCCCTATAAAAAATTACCCCAAATCTCAAGTTTGACTACTCGGCGAGGAGATGTATGGCTGGTGGGTTAAGAAGTGCGCGCGAAAAATAAAGCGTCCAGCCGCTACAGTGGTAGTCAAGGCAAGACTTAAAAAGGTCCAAACACCATGGCAGGAGTGAAAACGGACGTAGTTACTCCAGAGGGTCCCGGCCACGCCGGGGAATCCGTCTGAGCGCGAGAGGCGCACAAACACCAGCACAGTCAGTCTCCATATGTATGGGAGGGGGACAACACCTGCTCTGACAGCCGGGAGCCCGGCGCAACATCTTGAGACTCCACGGGGGTGTGGGGGAGGGGAAGGAGGAGAAAGAAAAGGAGGAGGAGAAAGGAACGAAGGTGGCAAAGAAGAAGAGGAAGAAGCCGAAGATGATCACGTCGAGGTATAAACTCAAAGTGATCGCCAAGCGGGTGGCGGAGCGAAAGGCGCTAAAGGCTGCCGCCGCTGCCGCAAGCAACGAGGGCGGTGTGACCGCAGAGCCGTTGCGGGACGGGGACGGCGGTACTGCCGGGCCGTCGGAGAGCGACGAGGGCGGCATAGCCGCAGAACCGTCGCAGGACGGGGACGGCGGTGCTGCCGGACCGTCATGCAGTGAGGAGAGCGACGAGGGCGGATCAGCCAGTCGCGGGACGAGGGCGGCAGGGCCGCAGAACCGTCCAATGAAGGGAGTGACACCGACCAACAGAGCGACTCCAACCGAAGCGGCAGCTCGCTATCAATTTCGCTGTCGCTGTCGAGCGATGAGGGCGACACTGTCGCAGAGGTGTCACAGGACGAGGGCGGCAGTGCCGCAGGGCCGTCGGAGCGACAAGGCACGGCCGGGTCGATGATGTCGACGGACGAGGGCGGCAAGGCCGCAGAGCCGTCTGGAGATGGAGGGCCGAGAATCGGCCGGAGAAGTGAGTCCGGGATGAGGGAGAGCAGGTCGTCCAGATCAGATAAGGTGGCTAGGAAGGATAGGTATATGGTCTATAATTTTGTCTAAGGTACTTTTATGATAAAACTTACCGTTTTGCCGAAAATCGCGAAAAACTCAGTTTCTTGACCTTTGACCTTGAATAAAATATTTCCATACACTGGAATGATGGGGAACTTTTAAATATTATTTATAATTATGTTTTGAACAATTTTACTGATTTTCAGCTTGTTGGGATTTTATGCACCTTCAAATGTTTAAATTGACCGGACTACAAGAACAATCGATAACGTGATGTACATGTTGTCCGAAATATTAAAATATTACATGTATTGTATGGCTTTTATTTTCTCGATAAACGGATGGACAGATACAAATAAATAAACATTGTAACTTTATTACAGCAATATAAATTACCTAGATACTTTGAGCCTAACGGCAAGTTAGCATTCTTTAGTCATCATCATATCAGCCTATATACGTCTCACTGTTGGGTGCGGGCCTCCTCCACTAAGGAAGGGAAATTGACCTACTATACCACACTGGTCAGACGTATTGGCATAGGGTTTTGTTTCGAGTTTTCCTTCTCTTGCTTAGATCTTATAAGCATATTATATATATCCCTTATCGTCTTTCACAACATCCACGGGCAAGAGTGAATTGAATTCTTACTCCGTCACTATACAAAAAATTCTTTAGTTACACTAATCAAATTTAAGTTCACATTTGTTAACTAATTTTCAAAACAGCGTATATCACAAGAATTACGTCAAATCAACGAATGGATATAAAATATGTATATGGATATATATATATATATTTAAGTAGCTTATTGTTGTACAATGAAAGCAAATAGCATTTAAATATGTGACATTGACAAAAAATTGGTAAACATTATACCATATTCTTACACGTTTAAATAGTCAATTTTGTAAAGTGCTTTATAATGTTAAATGTCTTGAGACCGGTTTTTTGAGCTCATATGAAACAATAGCTGTGTCAAAATAATAACAAAAGTGCATGCCAAAACATATTCACTTATGTACTAACATGATTCTATAAAATGATGGATGAAAAAAATAATTTAACCCACGCTACTGTACTTATTAGCCATAAAAGACGTCGATACAAGAAAGGGAAAACTTGAAATACAGTCGTATGTCATCTCATCTGGTCAACAGATAGTAAATAGATTTGAATTTTATTGACGGAAAGTTATTGAATAATGACATAAAATAATAATTAGGTTTTTTTTTGGGGGTGGGTTGCGGTCGGCGCGCTCCTCGCACCACTCCATCCGGGGCGACAGAGGGGCGTAAGCATGAGTGCATCCGCAACCCACCCACGATGCACGTCGCCTTCGTCGTTAGGCCGACCACCGGAGCAGGGTGACTCGACGTCAGTGGTCGGCCCGACGGAATACCGTGTGTCGTCGTCGTAACAAATCACGCCCAGCCCAGGCGGGAGGCTCCCGCTCAACGCCCGGTCATAGCCGATGTTCCACACGGCGGGTCTGAGGACCAACCCCTGTGGGACACCGCACGTCATGGGCGTTCGCACAACGTCCCCTGCTCGGTTGGTGCAGAGGACGCTGCGCCCCTCCAAATAGTCTGCCACTAGCCGCCTCAGGTAAGCTGGCACCCCGTGATACCGGAGCGCCTCCCTGATGCAGCTGAATGGCAGATTATTGAATGCGTTGGCGATGTCCAGGGACACCACCAACAGCACTCCCCCGCCAGTGACGGCTCAGTCGCCACGGCCTTCAGGCGCAACAGAGCCGCGATCGTCGAACGACCCCTCCTAAACCCAAACTGGGCGTCAGACAGATCGAGCCCCGTGACGACGAGGTGCCGCTCGATGCGGGCAGCTAGCACCCTCTACAGTGGCTTGCCCGCATCGTCGAGCAGCACTATGGGCCTGTAGGCCGAGGCCGACTGTGGAGACCGTCCTGGCTTCAGCAGGAGCACCAGCCTCCCCTCCTTCCAGCACCCAGAAAACCGCCCGGACGCCAAACACGCGTCGAACAACCCCCTGAGGCGGGACCCAGATGGTCGAGGACCAGGGCCAGCACACGGTTGAGAACACCGTTGAGCCCGGGGATTTGCCGTGCATCTGCGCCACCGCCACCTCCATCTCGGGTTCCGTGATGGGCGGAACACTGTCATCGTCGCTCTTCCGGTCAGTGTCTGGCGAAGCCATGACCAGGGGCGTATGTTCCACCCGTCGTGGGAACCCCCCAGGGGTCACGGTCGAGACCGTCCAGCATCTCCTGCCGACTGACGTTCTTGGCGGAATGGACGGCCAGCCTGAAGGCCGACAGCGCATTGCGGTAGCCCTCATAAAGCTGGCCCTCCCACTCCACGTCGCGATGGCGCCGCCGGCTGCGGGTGTAGGGCCTCTGGGCGCAAATACACGCGGCCCGGAGATCCACCAGCTCCCGGGACTACCAGTAGACAGCCCTCTTCGGGGGCAGACGCCGTACCCGGGTCATGGCCGCATCGCAGATCTGCGTCAACGCACTGCGGATGCGGCCAGCCTCGGCATCCACACCGTCTAACTGGTGGGCAGAGGACAGCCACGAGTGAACGATGGCTGCCTCCACCAGCAGGTCCCGGTCTAAGCAACCCACAGCCCATCTAACCTCTGCGATGCAACCTCCTCCGCGACGCACCAGCTCCTCACGCGTGCTCTGACCTCGGGGCTAGCGAACGAAAGTTCCACTATCGACCCGCCCCGCCGTCGCACGCACGTATGCAGCGAGCCCCTGTTTAGCAAACAGAGGCCCAGTGTGGCGGCACTGCGGCGGGCGGCGGCCCACTCCTCGACCGCCCATCCACGGTCATCCGTTCTAGGGGGACTCCCACGCCACGGACTTGGCGTTAAAGTCCCCCAGGACGAAGACCTGGCGCGATGCCAGTCGCCGTAACGAGGACCCCAAAATAGTGAGGGAGGCCTCGAAATCAGTCACACTCCTGTTAGGTGAGAGATAGACTCCGAAGAGCGTAATCCCCCCAGTCCGCCGCGACGTATTCGACGCCTCTGTCCTTAAGGGTCAGAGACGACGAAGGCCACGACGTGGAGGCGACGATTGCCACGGAGCCGTCGGTGCTACCCAGCCAGTTAGGCAGGTCGGGCACCACGTACGGCTCCGCGGCTACGGCTACTCCTATCAACCACTCCGCCATGGCTTGCAGGAACACGTCCTGCGTACCGGGGCAGGGGTTGAGGTTGGCTTGGAGGAGACGAATGGATTCGGGGTCCATTAATGGTCCGTATCCATCGTCACCTCCTCCGCGCTAACGGGCGATCGGGCCGCACTTGGAGCGGGGGCTGGCCCGGTCGATGGGCCGCCCCGCCTCTTTGGGGCCGATGCCGGGGGTCTTCAGTCCCCAGAGCCCATGTGGTGCTTGGCAGGCTTATTGCTCGCCGCACACGCGGGGCAGTGAGGCACCGCAGAGCACGATGCCGCCTGGTGTCCGGTCTGACCGCAGCGGAAACATAGCCCACTGCAGTCGAAGCAGTTTTTGCACGTCGGCCTGGTATGCCCGACCGCCATGCACTTATAACACCTCGTGGGCCGGGGCTCCAGCACGGTTATCCGCGCCGAGCCCACGAGGAGCCTGCCTGAGTCGGCCAATTGCTTGACCGACTCCACCGAGCACTGTACCCAGATGGCACCGACGCCGCCTGGACCAGGGCGGATGGTGCCAATCCGGATGGTGTCCAAGGCACATCCGGTACGCGCCATAATGACCCCCCCGGACGTCCTCCACCGTCACGGAATCGTCCAGACCCTTGAGACGCATCTCTGCGCACTTGACGGGCCTGGCAATTCGGACTCCATCCTCCGGCCCGAACAGCCCCCGCAGCTTCGTGGCCGCACTATCGGCCGCCCTCGCGCCCTCGGCCCAGGGATCTCGAGTATTCGAGCCCCTGTTCGGGCCTTGCGGGTCCTCGCCTCGACGCCCCCGATATCGGAGACGTCCAGTTCCCGCCGGGCGCGTCGTAGCACGCCCTCATTGTTAAGGCCCCTCTCAGCCGCCTTAGGCAGTACGGTGATAACCACCGCAGCCGTCTTCGGCGACTTGAGGCCCCCGCGCGAACTTCAATTTTTCTTTTAATTCCATATGTAAGATACGTTAAAATATAAAATCTATAGGAATGAAACTTTGTGACTGCTGTAACTTCAAATATTGCATAATATAGCAACTGTGTGAAGCATACCTACACAAAGGTGGATGAAGATACCACTTGTACTACTATTAAATATCTAATACTATTCATAATATTGAATAATATAACTAATAAGCTACAAAGTGTCATAATATCATACCAATACACAATTACGGACGAAAATGTTAATCATCATGTCCCTAAGTAATAAGTCATAAGACAGATTGTAATGTACGCACCTCATATTATGTAGCTATGTAAGTACACCCACCAAGATCGTAACTGTGTATGGTCAGTTTAGGTCACAATTATCGTGATCACCATAATTAAAATGTACTTAATACAATTATACATATTTCTAAGCGTTAATATTATTGTCCATGACTATATATGCTATATTTAAAAACTATTGACATGGTGTTTTAAATTTTACTTCTATAAAATATCATAAATCCATACTAATATTATAAATGCGAAAGTAAGGATGTTTGTTTGTTTGTTTGTTTGTTTGTAACGCTTTCACGCTTAAACCACCGAACCGATTTCAAAAATTCTTTCACCAATGGAAAGCTATAATATCAGGGAGTAACATAGGCTATATTTTATCCCGGTATTCCCACAGGAACGGGAACTACGCCGCGAGTAAAGCGACTGAAACCGAAGCGAAGCGAGGGCGGGTTGCTAGTTCATTTGTAAAGCATACTTTTAAAATGAGTTATTACAATTTGATGTATTCCGGCGAGTCTGGACCCTTTGGGATATTATGCGTATCGTTGACTGCTCTCATTAGGTTAGAGTTTAAAGTCCTGCTTTGACTTTGTACCCCCTAACAAGCTTCTTTCAGCCATGCATCTCCTCGCCGTGTAGCTAAACTTAAGATTTGGGAAGTTTTGTTTTGACGAGGCTTGTGCTTTCAGTGAAAAGAGTGATACGCGATACCCTTCTTTTTTAATCTCAGCCGAGCAGAGGCCGTAGCCCAGGAGACGCCAATTAGAATTTCTATGCAATAACTTTCAGAACACTTTCTTTCTATAATTAATGACCTTCGCCCGTTTACAGCTAAAATCTATAACTTCAAAGACGCTGTCTACTATTTAAGCTGAATGTATTCGGCTTAAATAGACTTGACTAACTGCACAGATGGCGTAGTGGTTAAGATAGCGACTTGCAGTGCCAGTGTCGGGGGTTCGAATCCCACGCGGTACAACACTTTGTGCTATCCACAAATTGTTGTTCTGAGTCTGGATGTAATTTGTGTCCGTTAACTATATGTTTGTAAAGTCCCCCACAATACAAGGATCATTTCCTTAGTGCAGGGAGTTGTCTTAAAAAAAAGAATAGGAGATTGTATGACTTGGAGCAGTCAATTCTCACGCAGTGTCAGAGTTTGCTATAAGTTGATGACCTTTCCGTGAGCCCAATCTCAGCAGTTTTCCAAATATATAATGGACTTACTTCCTATCTAAAATCACCGAATGGGTATCTCGCCAATTATAATTGCTATATTTCTGTTAAAAAAAATAATATCGTCATACTAAAGAAAAATCCTATTGCCACCATTTAAAAATATTAACATGCTTCTATGCTGCTTCCGGCCTTCCATATTCCCTTTATTATTTTCTAAAAAGGAAGAGTGTGGTCCTCGTATGCTCACCTATGTATTATTAATGTCTACAAAAAGCGAATACACTTTATTGTGTACATTAAAAATAGTTTACGGTTTCAGTAATTCTCTGTTTGTTATTTTACATTTGGATATTGACATATAGTTTAATTGTATCTCGAAATAGAATATTTATGGGAATGAAGAAAGCATTTAAATATTGTTAATATTACATAAATAATGTGGTGTAACTTTGAGACATACTTTCATTGTAAAAGTAAGTAAATTGCTCATGACGATAACAGCTCCGTTAGCATAAAAGTATTTATGGTATATTTTAATTTCATTGTTTCAAATTAATTATTCCGAATAATTCAACGTTTTATCTTATCTCTGCATCAATTGAACACTAATAATGTAATTTTAATCATTTAAACCTGTTTTTTTTTTTGTATATGATGATCGACTAAAAATACAGATACTAGTTCTTTTCTACGGCTCTTTAAAAAGTAGCCAACTTTGATGTACTGCGTAAATATTGGGCCGTAAGCAAATTCCCCCACACCTAATAAGCTATGATGTACGGTTCTGGTACGGTGATAATTTGTAGTCAAAATAAAAAGTCCTATCTTGTTAAATAGGTATCATCATCGTCATCGTCCTTATCTACTCTTACTTTCTTTTCTTTTTAAAAAGGCAACACTCTGTACTAAGGAAATAATCTCTGTATTGCGAGGGACTTTATAAACATATAATTCACGGACACAAATTACATCCAGACTCAGGACAACTAATTATATATTACCATGTGTTGTCCTGCGCGGGATTCGAACCTACGACACTGGCTGTGTAGGTCGGTTTCTTAATCACTACGCCATCTGTGTGAGTCATTACTTAGGGTCGAAATTATACATTTTCTATGGTATATATATATTTAAGTTTTGGCAGTAGTTCAAATTCAAATCATTTATTATGCATAGACCGCGAGAGGGCACTTACATATTGTCAATTTTACAAAATTAAATTAAATTATCCAATAAAAATAAACTACCACCGGATCGGAACGTGACCGCTACTGAGAAGATCCGGCAAGAAACTCAGCGGGCTTGTCTATTATTTTAATTTTGTTTTTCTTCTTATTAGATATAAATTTGTATACATGTTTTGTAAGACCTAGCTCCAGTGTGATGCCCTTCGAACTGCAAGATACTTAATATAATTCAAATGATTATGGCTGGACCAGATCCCACAAGCGGCACCCAATCACGAGTTAACTATTAGAGCAGCCATCACTCCCCTCAACCACTATGGAGGGAAGGGAGAGACCCGCTCCACGCAGCTACCGCAAGTAGATCCTTCAGTGAGCATGACCAAGACCACATGTTACAAACATGTTACAAACGACGAAAATGCAAAATTTCGTTAGGCAAAACACGCTACGCTTTACAATATTAGAGTTATTAAAAAAGAGTTTATTTAAAATAACAAGGAAATTGCATAATGAGGAGCTGCTCACAACCAATCAGTATTATCATCTACATAATCCGAGATTTTATAATAAGCTTTCTTACAAAGTCTATTCTTGATAGCTTTTTTAAACTTTTTTGTTGGCAGGTCTCGGATATCTTTAGGTAATCTATTGTAGAAACGTATACATTGCCCCATGAATGATTTGCTAATTTTTTGGAGACGAGTAGTATGTACAACTAGTTTGTCCTTATTCCGAGTATTCATTTCATGAATGTTACAATATCTTTTGAAGTTAGTTTTATGACCAGTCGTCCACCTGACATCAACCCTCCTCCAAATTGTACTTGTTGACCAGTATCAGACGGTGTCATCCCAAATTGATTTAAATCTTGTAAAATATATTTAAAAATAAATGAGTATATTGCTTTAAGAATCCTTCACATCATCGCTTTTTATTAATGCACTGAGTAAATTTTACTATACTATAGCATACACCATCTCATCATTCCCTCATTTTCAAATGGTAGTAAATAGGTAAGAAGCGACGAAGAAATGTACCAAAGAGAATAAAAGGCAAGTAAGGAAGTACAAAGGAAGGTAAACTGGCAACAAAATCATATACCAACCCATTAAAGTTATACGCCTAAACTTAACTTGTGCATTTCCAACCGTCCTTGATTTATATAAGAGAAAGTTGAAACTAGCGCATGTCAGCATAAAGCTTTTGGTCAATTTTTCATATCCACGGGCAATGTTAGTTTTTTTTTTATTGCAAACGGTGGCAAACGAGCAAACAGTACACCTGATGGTAAGTGTTGCTGCCGCTCATGGACCTTTACAAGGCGGTTGTCTACCGCGAAGAAAGCGAAGGGAATGTGAATGCGTGCATTGAGGCTCGGTGATACCAAGGGCACCACCAAAACCCTCCACACGCAATCACCCTCAGAAAGTTGGGCTTCCGGCTCTCTCGCTCACCGAACGAAGCGCAGTAACAAATTGCTACTACTCAGGCGTCGATTTTCTGCGAAAGCATGGTACTGTCCCGGACGGACCGGCCCGCGGCTGTAGACAGATAACTGTCGACAGTGTGGTCCTACCACTCCTAGTGTAGTATTCATGGTCTTATAGCGCAACTTCGCACATGGTTATAATCAGAAAATGTGTAAAGCAGACAGGAAATACAAAATGATGAATACTGACCCATAATACATGCATATATAGATAATATGTAATAGCCGTGAACAATAAATATCACGACTTTGTAATAACACACACAATTACCGCTATTGCCGTGCTTTACGGTGTGATATAGTTAATTAAAAATATCTATTAATTTCTGTTTCTATGTTATGTAATTAACATAATAGTCTGTTGTAATTGTCTTCCTATTTAAATTTGTTCTTAATTGTTTGAGACGCGTTATAACGTTTTGTCATTTAGGTTTCTTTTTGGGTTGGCTACGGTCAGCGCTCTCGACCCTTGGCTCTGTCCGGGGCGTAAGAGGGCGGTGCGCGGCACCGTAACCCACCCGATAACACGTCGCCATTACCACTTCAGTAGTCAGTCGGAATACCCTGAGGAGTTACCCTCTCCCATTGACGTTCCTTTCTCGGGACGCCGGTAGCCGTCGCGAGGTCAGCCTCTCCGCGGGTGACGGACTAAATCCCCGTTCCGGTCACCCACAGCCTCTGCTAAGTGCTAGGGCGGTATCAAGCGCGTCATTTATATGTATAGGATAATTTTTAATAGCATGAAGCGAAATCTTATGTATGCCAGCCAATATCTAATAGTAAGTCGGGAATCATCGTATACTCAACTAATATATGTATCACTGCTGGGCTAGATCCTTCTTCAAAATGGGAGTGAAATTGGTTTATTATGCCACGCTGGTCAGAAAGGTTGGTATAGGATTTCGTTTCAAGTGTTTCTTATCTTGTGTAAATGTTATAGGCACGTGATATCACTTAGACGTCTTTTATGACATCCACGGTCAAGATACATCGGTAAGAAAGTAAGTGATGAATTGTTTTCTTATTCAGTCAAAGTCGACCATATTCTATTCCAATCCTAAAAAGATATTTAGTTGCAAATGTATTAATTTTAGGAGAATGTGTAAATATTGTTTAGTAAGAAAATTATGATTTAATAATAAGTATATTAAGTTTTTGGTGATAATTATAAAATTGGTAAGTAAATTGGATATACACTTTTTAGCATTAAGTATAAGCGTTCTTCTTATAGAATAAAAAAGTACTTATACATGTACAGTGGTGGCCAGATAATTTGGCAGCGGACATATTTTTGACCTTTTCCTTCTTTCACTATGAACTAACCAACTTGTTTGTTCTTTGTTTTACAATAATCCACAAGAAATAAAGCGATAATGACAGATAGTTCAGCAATTTTTTTCTATGAATTATATTTACTAATTTATATTCACAATTTTTCAACGTACTTACCCAAAGATAAGTTTAAACTAGGCAAATCTAAGTTTAACTGTATTATATAAATACTAGAATATATATACGAATACATTCTATTAATTTGTGGAAATAAAAACTATTATTAGTTTAACTGTAACCTAGCAACGGTTTTATTAAATAATTTGATAAATACAATAACGTAAAAGTTTTAATGTGCGTAAAAATATTCTTTCCTTGACAGTAATATTGATTTTAAAATATTTAATTGATTTTCGTTATTAAAAAAGAATATAATCAGTCAAATGGAGTATAAAAAATTAATCTTATTGCGATTTCAAAATAGGTTATGTTATACGGACATAAAAATATGTGTAAATAAGTTATAGACTAAAACAAATTTGAACATGTAAGGATAAAAAAAACATTGTTTACAAACATGTCAAGCTACAAATTTATTCTGTGACTAAATGTGTTCTAATTCTAAATATAGAATCTTATTTAGACACGCTATTGAATCAATCAGGTAGCGTGATTAATTTTGGAATTAATTTTGTTCACGGACAAAAACTGAGGAAGCAGCGATTGCCATGTCCGGTTAACTGCGGTTACACTAAACTGCTCTGCAATGGTTCGCTGATAAAGTTCAGTGTTAAAACATTAACTTCCAATTTAACACGTTAAACGTTGACCTGATTTTTCACTTTTTCTATTTTGGCCATGGGGAACATCATGTAGGCGACATACAATTGTTCCGTTGGAGCCGATAGTGACACCATGTGACCGCGAAACTGGGGCGACTTTAAGTATTCCTATTAAGCCATCGGATCTCGATACAAAGCTAATATGTATTATACGTGTCCTGCATAGCCCTAAAAACGAATAAATTATGCTTGTATATGTACCTATCAATTTTTTTAATAATACCGCTTATTCATAGATGTAATGAACTAGCTAGTATCATAAACGAAATTAGGAAAAATAAATGGCATTATTTTTTGTTATAATAATGAATCATCAAATGTACATATGTGTGTACTAAACTAAATCTATAACAATAAATAAAATTGGAGTGTCTGTTTGTAATGTCAAAATAATAGACTTTTTTCATGTTCACACGGTTATTTGCACTATACATATGCCTAAAATATACTTTATAATTTTTTGTCTGCCTGTTTGTTCCGGGTTATCTTCGAAACGGCTAGACCGATTTCAAAAATTCTTTCACCAATGAAAAGCTATAATATCAGGGAGTAACCTAGGCTATATTTTATCACAGTATTCACACGGGAACGGGAACAACACAGGAAAGAATGAAACCGAAGCGAAGCGAGGGCGGGTTGCTATTATGTAATAAAATTACTTATTAATAAAATATTTTATCATCCGCATGGTGGCGGAATAAGAACGGAATTCACCACTCCCCACTCTTGCTCGTGGATATTGTAAAAGACGACTGAGAGATATGATTTGCATATAACATCTATGCAAGAGAAAGAAAATTTGAAAAAAATCCTATACCTGTCTGCCAGCAGGCAGTAGGGTTATTATGGAGGAGACTCGAGCCCAGCAGTGGGACAGATACGAGTCGAGATGAATAAATTTTAGTAGAACAGATAATTATATTTTGTAACAAAATGTAGTATTTTGGAAGCGGCTGGTTTTAAACAAATAGTTAAATTTTGTTTTTTTTCTTATATGTGTATAGCTACACTCACATAAGTTAGCTGTACATGGTTTTCACAGCTTTGTTTGGACTATGAGTGAGCGCTGAGGGCTTTCAACCCAGTGATAGATATTTAAACAGTATTAAATCAAGGTGGAAAATCGATTGATGCTTTTTAAGCTTTAAAGCTCTGAACAATCATCGTTTCAATTTGAGAAGATACTTTTGTGTGTATAACACAATTATTAGAGATGTGCCGACTATGACTATGGCCAACTAGCCGATTAGTTAGTTGTAAAGGGGCCGACTAATCGGCCTATGAATCTGAAGTGTAACTACTGTCAAAAGATAATTTCTCATGTTGGAAGGGAAAACAGCAAATATATTATTACAAGTGTAATTTACCATATTAAATGCAATTCCTCCTATATGCATTTTATTGACGAATACATATAAAGTAAGAAGCCGGATGGTTCACGCTGTTTGTAGATTAGTTGCCGACTATTCACCAACTACGATAATAGCCGGATAGTCGACTTTACCGAATAGTCGGAACATTTTTAACATTTTTATATTTAAAATAATTTTCCTAAAAAATAACCGATTTCAACTGGACGAGATCGGAACCACACGGACAGTACCCGCTTTCAAATAAAAACCCGTCGTTGAAACATCGAAATTATTTTCTACAAGTAGGTATATATATATAAGAAAAGATATATTACCTAAAGATATCCGAGACCTGCCAACAAAAAAGTTTAAAAAAGCTATCAAGAATAGACTTTGTAAGAAAGCTTATTATAAAATCTCGGATTATGTAGATGATAATACAGATTGGTTGTGGGCAGCTCCTCATTATGCAATTTCCTTGTTATTTTAAATAAACTCTTTTTTAATAACTCTAATATTGTAAAGCGTAGCGTGTTTTGCCTAACGAAATTTTGCATTTTCGTCGTTTGTAACATGTTTGTAACATTTGGTCTTGGTCATGCTCACTGAAGGATCTACTTGCGGTAGCTGCGTGGAGCGGGTCTCTCCCTTCCCTCCATAGTGGTTGAGGGGAGTGATGGCTGCTCTAGTAGTTAACTCGTGATCGGGTGCCGCTTGTGGGATCTGATCCAGCCATAATCATTTGAATTATATTAAGTATCTTGCAGTTCGAAGGGCATCACACTGGAGCTAGGTCTTACAAAACATATATACAAATTTATATCTAGTAAGAAGAAAATAAAAATAAAATAATAGACAAGCCCGCTGAGTTTCTTGTCGGATCTTCTCAGTAGCGGTCGCGTTCCGATCCGGTGGTAGTTTATTTTTATTGGATAATTTAATTTTATTATGTAAAATTGACAATATGTAAGTGCCCTCTCGGGGTCTATGCATAATAAATGATTTGAATTTGAATATACTTAAAAGAACAGAAGGAACTACTATGCCTTAAAGTATTAATAAAATATTACGATTTTTTTAAAGAAAAATGATGATTTTTATTCAATAAACATTTATTTTCATTAGTGTACACTATAAGTATGCGAGCTCAGTGCGGCGAGAGAGATAGCGCACAGTCTCTTGCGCACAACATCACGTTTCCTCACACATTACTACGTATAGACTACGTATGTACATATATATAGCGTGGTGTTTTGAAGCCACGAACTGTTATGCCACGCCAACAATCAGGTTTACCCTCGCATATACCGTCAAATAGCGTGACGTCGTAACGCCACGAGCTGTTTACGCCACGGCAACGATCAAGTTCACCTTCGCCTATAGATGTTTCACATCAATCATCTATAATAATAATACTTTCTGATATCAAAGGATCGATACCGCTGGTCCGTTCATTTATGTATGAGGTACCTAATAAAGCAGTTTTTTTTTTTTTTTTTGGGTGGGCTGCGGTCGGCGCGCTCCTCGCACCACTCCGTCTGAGGCGACAGAGGGGCGTAAGCATGCAACACCCGCAACCCACCCGAAAACCACGTCGCCTTCGTCGTTGGGCCGACCACCGGAGCAGGGTTACTTGACATCAGTGGTCGGCCCGACGGAATACCCCCCATTGGGGTACCCTCCCATCGACCACCCATCGGGGAGGACGTCGGTCTTTCCTGACGCGGTCGGCCTCTCGGCGGGTGACGGACTAATCCCCGGTGACGTCACCCGCGTCCTCGGCTAGGGCGGCATGAGGCGCAAGTAGTTACGCCTACGCCGCCCCACCTAATAAAGCAGGTTATCACCCAATCAAACGAATTTGGCTGATTGTGGCGATACTATGTGATTTCGAGAACCAACCATTACACGTTTAAACCCCACCAACTAATTAAATTAGGGTGATATATCTATCTTATCTCAATCATCATACACAACTGCGTGCAATACATGCCTGAATTGCATAAAGTTAATTATCGAGCGTAAATCTGGCAACACTTAACTCGTGTTTTATGAAATGGATTTTTGCCTGAATGTCAAAATGTCATGCGTCGCTCTTATATTTTATTTCTTATTTTAGTATTTTACAATGTTATATTAAATAATTTTGCTAATATTTTATGCAATATAATGCAGAGAAAGTTCTGAAGCGTAGTGAATGTGATATAAGGGTGAAATACGTGCATTTTCATGTTCTTCCAAAATTGCTAATGATTTCTTTGTCAGCAGCAAATCATGGTAACGACTTGACTAAATGACGGACTACTTATGTGAATTTTTAAACTAACTATATGTTCGACTGAGGGACTTTGTATCCATGGTCGTGAATAAATTTTAACAAAGAACAACAAGTCTTATGAAATAATTTAAAAAGATAGTCTCCTTTTGTAATAGCCTTAATAGGACGTAGGCTACAGTTTCACCTTGATATCCCGCAGACATTTTTTAACAGTTTCTGATTAGCATTCAGATACAGATAACCAGTTTAAGACAGACCGACAATCGCGGATACGACCCATATAACCTTGATACTTATTGTATTATGACTTATAACACTTAGACAAAGTCTATGACCTCAAATTGGAGAAATTAAATTATCAAATTAAAACCTTAGGCATTAGGAATTTTTAATCCGGGTTAATATCCGTGTAGTGTCGGAGTAACAATACAATTTACCACATACTCTTGGCTGTGAGTATCGTAAAAGGCGACTAAGGAATATCTTGTGCATATAACAACTACGCAAAAGACGGCAAACTCGTAATGAAACCGTATAACAACTGGCCTGATTGCCATGGCATAGTAGGTCAATTTTTCTCGCAATATGGAGGAGTTTTGAGCCCAGTAGAGGGCCTTATATAAGTCAAGATAATGATGACATGACTTATTCTTTAAATATATGTTGAGTAATGCAGTATAAACACAAATTTCTACGACTCTTTGACTTCCCATGATAGTCCTAAAAATCAGTTTAACGACTACCAGGATATTAAACAGCAGCTATCTACTGCGCCATACTACAAAATACTACGATCGCCAATATGAACTACCTCCATACATGTACGTTTACTATGTTATAGTACCAACTAAGTTCTCTAATCCAATTATTCGTGAGGTGACGGAGTAGGAATGCTATTCACCACTCCCTATCTTGCTTGTGGATATCGCAAAAGACGACTAAGGGATACATGCAGGTAACATCGAAGCAAGAGAAGAACAACTCGAATTAAAACCCTATTTTAATAGTCTGACCAGTATGCAATAGTAGATCAATTTTCCTTCCATTGTGGAGGAGCCCTGAGCCAAACAGTACCATGTATATGGGCTGAAAAAATGATGACGTTCTCTAATCCAAGCGCCAAATCTGGCGATAGCATTACCCGCATTTACTGAGATCTATGGTTTAGCTGGGAACACCGTTATATTAATGGATAAAGGTTAAGCTATTTGCGGATGGCACAAAAACTATTATCCTAAATGGGAATTGAACCCATGACAATGGCATAGTAGGTCCATATTTAAACTAATTCACCATCTGTACAGTCAAAATAATAACAAGGTGTGGATAGCATATTAATAATACAGTAATATTAATTTTAAAAACCTCAAACAATGCATAAAATTATCGCGTTTATTTATTGCTTCACTACAAAATTTAATAAAAATATAAGTCACATATAAATTTAGAATACAATCGTATTCCAAATTTGTAAAAATATTTCATAAGAATCGTGGGATACCTACTCAAAAGAGATGGATGAATTGTCTGATTGAGCACATGCGTATGAAAGAAGATAGTACATAATATGATGGCTGCCAGAAGACTATGGCCGCTAAAGACACGTTATGCCCACCTCATATAGCATAGGATAAAGGCAGGCTAAAGATGATATTTCATTAGAATAATTAAATAACTAAAATAGGCAAGGAAATTTCTAAGTACGTAAACTGATTCTATTCTGATCATTGCGTAGGCCCAATATAAGGCTTAAATTATATACGTTCGCTAATTAATTAGTCTATATGCAAACAATAAATAGAATGAGAGAAAGTCAAAATATGAGTTTTATTTCATGTCAAGGTTGTCGTTTTTTATCTGTAGTTTTAAAATTAAATTAATCATTAAATTATTCTACCACCACGCTGCTCTAAAATATGTATATTTATGTATTATAAACATTTAAATTGAAAATTTATTTATATGTATACTAATTTGTATTTGTAAATATTTTGTTTTGACATTGCAATACTATTAGAAGTTTTAACATTCTTCTTCTTGGCTTTTTAAACAAATTATGAGTTTCTGATAAAGTAAAAAATAAATGCCACTAATTTCATAGGTAGTTATCATCATCATCATATCAGCCCATAGTCAGCTCACGACTGTGCTCGTATCTCCTCCACTATGGAAGGAAAATTGAGCTACTTTATCACGCCTCCCTCATTATAACTCTTAGCCCTTATGGGCAGTGAATTAAATGTATTCTTATTCCATCACCACAGCGTGGTACACTTATAATTACTTAAAATATCTTTGTGAAACATTTTTATGATTTATTAACCGTAGTGTTTGTATATCATTCTCATCATCATGAGTTCGGGTTTTCTCCGCTATGGGAGGAAAATTGACTATATCACGCTGGTCAGACGTGTTGGTATAGAATTTTGTTTCGAGTTTTGTTTCTCTTGCATAGATATTATATGCATATATTATTATATCCTTTGTCATCTTTTACGACACCCACGAGCAAGAGAGAATTATATTCTTACTCCGTCACCACACGCATTTATGATGTATGTATATATTTAGTTAAAATTCGCATCTATAGCTAATAATAGGCATGTTGATTGTGTTCTATTTTGTTTGCCATTTGTTATAGGTATAGAATACACATTCAAGGTTCTAACATGAATCAGATCATGATAAAAGTTTCATACATGTAGCAGTGCAAAACACTATTAAGCTATTTAACATATTTTAAAAATCAGTAACACCCGACTTTAAAGTCAAAATTTTTAAAAGCAGGCATTTTTATTAAAAAAAAATAACAATTTTCGTGTGGTGACGGAGTGAGAATACAATTTGCCACTCCCTATCTTGCCCTTGGATGCCGTAAAAGACGACCAAGGCATATAATATGCATATAACATCTGTGCAAGAGAAGGAAAACTCGAAATGAAACCCTATACCAACATGTCTGACCAGCATGGTATAGTAGGTCAAATTCCATTCTATTGTGGAGGAGGCCCGAGCCCAACAGTGGGACGTATGTGGGCTGCAGTGATGATGAATAACAATTTTATATTTTTAATATAGAATTGTTAAGATCCTGTAAGTCAGGTATTATCTGTTTTATATCTTTTCTGTTTTATGACAGAATAAGAATGCAATTCACCAATCCCTGTCTTGCTCGTGGGTATCACAATTGACAACTAAAGGATATAATATGGATATAATATTTAAGCAAGAGAGAAAGAACTCAAAACAGAACTCTATATTTCCATCCTTTTTTTTTGTTTTTGGGGTGGGCTGCGGTCGGCGCGCTCCTCGCACCACTCCGTCCGGGGCGACAGAGGGGCGTAAGCACGCAACACCCGCAACCCACCCGCGTCGCCACGTCGCCTTCGTCGTTGGGCCGACCACCGGAGCAGGGTTACTTGACATCATATTTCCATCCCTAGCCGAGGCAGCGGGTGACTGGACCTGGGTGCAGTCTAGTCGCTCGCGGAGAGGCTGATTGCGTGAGGATGACGAGTAGAGACGGTACCCGAAAGGTTAACCCGTCGAGACAGCCACTGATGAAGGTACCGGTGGCTCGCATATTTGGTGCTTGAAGGTACGCACCCAGCGGGCTATGGCCTCGTTTGACGCCCTTCTCGTAGCCGTAGACGAATCAGACGTTGAGCGACGCATCATGGTCTGCCGTCAAAAAAAAGGCAATTTCCATCCTATTATTGAGGAGGCTCGAACCCAACAATGGGAGATATGAGAGTTAAGATGATGACGGAACCTTTTATCTTATACTAGCTTTTTCCCGCGACTTCATCCGCGTAGAAATCATGTGTGGCAGAGGCAATCACAGATAACTCTGTAGTGCGTTCAGGGTTCTACAGGCTCACTGTTGCTCTGGATGATTTAATGCCAATCTGGTATATCAGGGAGGCGCTGTTATAAGGGGGTGCTTCTATAGCTAAGGCGGCTGACTCCAGACTAATTGAAGCGGCGTAGTGGCTTCTGCGTGAAGCGCGCAGAAGACATTGTGCGAACACCTATGTTGTACTGCTCCCAGCTGAGCTCGTACTTGCGGGTAATTGTATGGTACATTAGCCGAGGCTGGACCCTCTAGGGGTTGGGCTTAATTTAAATAAGCAATACGTTTGGCCACACTCGGTATCGAGGTCGTGATTCAATGAGTCACGATGCTGCCTAGAGTAACCCTATATAAAACGAATGATTTGCTGTTTCATAGACCCTGTATCTAGCTATACACCCGTCGCCATAGCAATCACCGTTGATTTGATTACACTCGGTCGAGGACCAGATTAAGTATTTGGGTTTAGTACTCGACGGGCGAGTGTATTTCAGGAGCATTTTTATCAAATTACTCCCCGGCTCGTTAACGCGGTGTAAAATGTTAAATGTCTGTACCGGAGGCTGGTTCGATCAATGGCCCTGTACGATACACCTGCGTGAACGAGTTCTGACCACTTGTCTTAAATTTTTTTTCTGGCATTCGCAGAAAGCTATGGTGTTTAGTGCTACACGCGGATACCGTGTCATGTCGATCGAGTTACTGTGTGCTTTAGCCAGAATACTCCCGTAGGACTTAAAGGTGGAAATACATGAAGCCCTCCCACAATAGGGAATATGCATGATTTTTTTACTTTTTAAAACGTTTCTATTAGTTATTACATTACTAGAAATAAATATAACACATCCAAAATATAAAGCATTACGCCAAAAAAATTTTTAAAATCACTATTCTTTATGGGCGATGTAAACGCGACTACTTCGGCGCGCGTATTCTGTGACGTCAGAGTCCTCGACACTCGTACAATTTGCTAGGGC
Source organism: Lymantria dispar (assembly GCA_032191425.1). Taxonomy (NCBI): domain Eukaryota; kingdom Metazoa; phylum Arthropoda; class Insecta; order Lepidoptera; family Erebidae; genus Lymantria; species Lymantria dispar. The sequence continues at coordinate 18,531,839 of CM063440.1, forward strand.
TGTCAACTAGGGCTAATATCGTTTTTCGACATATCGATATTTTACAATGTATCGAAATTGGGGTTCGCTATATCAGAAAAAATATCGATATATCGATTTATTATTATTACAATTATTAAATATATTATATCTTATTTACCTTGCAGCTTTTATTCCTCAGAGTTTAACAGACATTAAATCTGAATTATATACACGTCTATTTTAGGAAGATTATCTGACTGTACTTTGACGAAACCGGTTTCAGTCATTGTAATAAGACTTTTATTCACAAATATTAATACTTGAACACAAAAAACTAATAACTTATTATGAAATAACTGGGTAACAATACAAAATAATCACTAAAAACATACAAACAACAAGTTGATATCAGAAGGAGAAGGAGGGCTGTTGATAAAATATCGATATGTCAAAATATCGATATTATTATTTAAAAAAAACGATACTTAATACTGATTTTTTTTTGGACAATATATCGATAGTAAAAAGTAAGTATCGAGGGTCGATATTTATTTGAATAAATTTGGGGTTTTATCTTTTCTTGTAAAGTATTTATTCTACAAAATCATCTTTAACTTAATCTACTGTAAAAGCGCTGGCATGAAATTGATGATCAGTTACCACTTACTCCTAGAATTTGATAAAAAAAGCTCGGCACGGCAACCCCGCAATGAACGAAGTTAAAAGTGATCATGGGAAAAATATCGAAATATCGATATATTTTTTCGTTATATCGAACTCCGTTATTGATATATTTAAAAATATCGATATATCGAACAACTATTTTTTTTTAAATATCGACAGCCCTAACTAGAAGACTCAGATGTCACGTGTTCAAAACGTGACATCATAGTCCTCCAACCAATGCGGTGCGTTTCAGAAATTTTGCGCGCGAATCGCAAAAAAGGCACTTTTTGATAATTAAATTTAATTATTAAATAATGATAAAATTAAAAAATAATTCTATAGGTACGTTTTTTAAGCAATAAAGATTACAAATAAAAATAATTTGTTCAATTTGGAGGTTCGTGCATATTCCCTATTGTGGTTCCAGCTAGGACACAGCAGCCATACTTAGGAGGTCTGTGTTGCCTGGATAGAACAGCGCCGTGAATCCATCGCAAGTATCACTGTCGAAGCTGTCGACTATCACTTAGATCATAGTTGACAGGCCGGGCATTGATATAAGGTCACCATCTTCTGCTTGGCAGTTATCTCGCGTAAGAACTCGGCGGAGCGAGTCAGGAAGATAATCTTTCAAACTGACTCATTCCACCGCTGTGGCGTCGGGTGGTGGCTAGCCAGAGTGCTTGCGCTTTACTATCTTTACGTGATAGAATCATACTTTCGACAATCGTCCATCTAATGTCGCAGGCCAGTCCATCCAATGCGAGAGACCCGGAAGCCCAACTTTCTGAGGGTGTTTGCCTGTGGTGGGTTTTGGTGATGCCTTTAGTATAATCAAACCTCATTGCACGCGTTCACACTCCCTTGAGTTTCTTCACGGTAGGCATCGACCGGGCGTGCGCTGTTTGCTCGTTTGCCAACAAAAGCAATAAAAAACCAACCTAGTCAAAAACACGGATCGACGAAACGGGGATTAGTCTTCCACCCGTAGGGGGACTAAACGTGCGAGGCCGATACCACGACAACATAGTTTGCTGCCTAGGGTCAAAAAAGGGGTGTTCGAGTGACCCTTCACGACCTTCTTTTTCTATTTATTATAGAAACTATGAATTTTGCGCTACACCCTTCACTAAGGAACATATAAGTCACAAACATATAAGTGACGGACACAAATTACACCCAGTCTCAGAGCAACAATTTCACACAAAAGATTGGCTGGCGTTGGATTTGAACCCGTGACACTGGCATGATAGGTTGGTATCTTAACCACTATATTATCAGTACAGTTAATTAATCATTGGCGTTGTATGAATTTACTAGCAACCCACCCTCGCTTCGCTTCGGTTTCAGTCACCTTACCTAGTTCCCTTAGAAGGTAAAAATTGACAAATGCTCTTTATTCATTTTTACTGAAGAGTATTTTCCATGTGATGACGGAATGAGAATACAATTCACCACTCGCTGTCCTACCCCTGACTGTCGTAGGAGAAGACTAAAGGATTATAATATGCATACAACATCTATGCAAGAGAAGAAAAGCTCGAAACTAAAACCTATGGCAACACGTTTGACCAGCGTGGTATAGTAGGTCATTTCCCTCTCGTAATGGAAGAGGCTCGAGCCTAAAAGTGGGATGTATAAGGGTTGAAATGATGAAACAAATGATGAACGAAGAGTATTTAAGCAAAAATTAAAGAAAATCGGTGACGAATTTTGTCTCATCATACAAACTTTGCTACTGCGGTTCACCTCTTAGGGGTTGTATTCCAAAACATCCTTTTTAATAGGTCCCTACGTCACAAAATAAAATTACATTCAAAATTGCATTTTTCTAGCTTCAGTAGTTTCAGCTCGGTGTTAATGAGTTAGTCGACCAACTTCTTCATACCTATTTACACCCTTAGAGGGTGAAAATTAAAAAATGCTGAAATACGTGTTTAATTATTTTTACTAAAGAGTATTTTGGAGAATTTGAAGAAAATCGATGTAGATTTTTTTTCTCCTTATACAAACTTTGTTACTGCGGTTTACCCCCTAGGGGTTGAATTAAAAAAAAAATCCTTTGGGTTTCTAACTAATGTTAAAAGTTCATGTTTCTAGTTTTAGTAGTTTCGGCTCTGTGATAAGTCAGTAAACTGACATATTTCTACCTATTTTACACCCTTCGAGGATGAAAATGGACAAACGCTGAAACACGTGTTTATTTATTATTATTAAAAAGTATTTGTGCTTAATTTGAAGACAGTATCTAATTTTTTTTTTACTTTCTATACAGATTTTACCGTTGCGTTTCACCCCCTTAGGGGTGGAATTTCAAAAAATCTTTTCTTAGTGGATGTCTAGGTCACGAAATGGAACTACGGTACTAACTTCATTTTTCTAGCTTCAGTAGCTTCGGCGCACCCTGTTACTTTATTTGCATATTGTTGTTAAAGCCCCCGCAACACCCCTCGCAGGTGGAATTTCGTAAAATCCGTTCTTAGCTGACCTCTACTCCACGAAAGGAATATTTCTGCAAAATTTCAAGTCTGTACGTCTTATGGTTCCAGAGATATGGATATCCTATATATATATATATATATAGATTACTTGTGTATTAGAGTGAAAAATATCAAATTATAATTTATTCCCTATTTTGCACCCTTAGAAAAGAATATATCCTCTAAGGGTTGATTTTCAGAAATAATTTTCTTTATAATAAACCTTTTTGTATCGATTTTCATTGAAGTAAGTTGTGTACTAAGCTGTGTAAGTTACTATAGTTTTTTAACTATCCCACGGGAGCTCTTTAATTTGCCGTGATTTAAAATATCCTATATGTTGACCGGGGATATAAGGATGCAAAACTTCATTTAAATCGGTCGAATAGCTTCGAAACCTTTTTAATTAGCCCATACAAACAGATAAACAGACAAACAGAAACAAAAATAATATATGTATATATTAAAGGTGGTATCTAATATATATTTTATAATATTAAAGGGGTTCACATGGAAGAATAAAGAAATTCAATTCGATAATCGCAGCGAAATTTTTAAAAATCCTAAGGCCGTCTGCTTGCCTTCGGGTTTCTCGCATGTCGACTACGTACGTTCCGCTTCCCTACTTTAAACTCTGAGTAGGGTGTAGGGTATCGCCAATAATAATTAATTGGAACTAATAACATAAATACAAAATTTCATTAAAATCAATTCAAATAATGTAGGTAAATACGTATTTTTACGTACATAAGAAACTTTTATACCTATTAAAATTTCACCCCTCTTTTACCCCCCTTGGGGATTGAATTCACAAAAAGGGATGTCGGTAATAATCATTATTACGAACTTGTAACCCAAATACAAAATTTCATTGAAATAACTTTAAAAATCAGAGATTTTTCATACTAACTTTGACCCTCCCTTTTATTCCCTTAAAGGATGATTTTCGAAAAAAATGTTTCACACGGGTTTCATGGTTTTCAAGGCAGAATCTTCGTACTGAATTTCATTTGAATAACTTCAAAAACGGCAAAGTTTCTTACTAATTTTGCACCCCCGTTTGACCACCTCAGGGGGCGAATTTTCAAAAATCCTTTCTTAGTGCTCCCTTACGTTATAAAAGGAACCTCTGTGCAAAATTTCAAGTTTCTAACACTTATAGTATAGGCTATATATATATAGCACTTATAGTCAGCTTCTCCTTTCATATATAGACCGTTTATTTTGAAAGTGGTGTAAGTCCATTTTTGAGAAAAATGAGCTATCACGTATTTCATGCTTAATTTAATGTAATTTTTTTATATATAACTAGTCCGTGTTTAATTTCTCAAAAAAATCCCATGTTTTGTACAACTTAAAATCGATCGGTAAATGAAATTGCATAATCATCGATTATGAAAGTGGTGTAAGTCTAATTGACAGAGGTAGGTGGCATAGCAGATAGATGCCGATCAGTGTTTTGTTATTTTTCATTTATTTTATACTAACTGTATCCCGCGGTGTCACCCGCGGACGATTTGCATTGTTTCCCCTCCGTGTTTCCACTACTCATAAGTTAAAAGATAGATATTAGAAAATTAGAGAAATGTATTAGAAAATGTACGCGCATAACCTGTGAGAAGAAAATAAATACGACAAGGCTGTATGACTCCGTATCTTTGCCCGTATTTTGGCGAATTAAAAAAACAACAGTATCTATCAATAACAGTATCAGCGCTATCTTTTTGCAGAAAAATCCGCAATTTTATTCCGATTTTTCTAATTTTATATTATTTAGGAGTTGAATTTTTAAATAAAATGTAGCCTATGTACTATTCCAATTCATACTCTAGCTGTGTATTAAATTTAAAACCAATCGATTACGTACTTTTGGCGATACCTTTACCCTAAAAAAATTGTAACTGCCATCTAAAATAAAATTTTATGTGTTGTTATGCGTAGTTGTAAACAAAATTATATTAAAATGAAGTACATTTTAAGCATTATTTGATTTTTAAAATTGATATTAAACGATTTTTACAATTGTCTAATTTTGAAAGTGGTGTAAGTTCATTTACAGCACATAAATATGTGTTATCGTAGTCTAATTAGCCAAAAACAAATTTATATAAACAAATTAAATGTTGATAAAACAATAGAAACAACGCCAGACCTCATATGATTTGCCTGTATTTTTAAATCAACAAATATAAAACCTTTATTATTTTTTTTTTTATTACCTTTAATTTTCTCGAAACAAAAGAAAATGGACTTACACCACTTTCAAAATATAGTCCATATATAGATTTATTTATTGTACAAGTAAAAACAAGCAGCATTAAATCTATATACAATCGGATATATAATGATTTATCATTAATATGTGTAACATTTTTCATTGCGGTCATGTCTTGGCCGTGTATGTTTATCTGGCGTAAGGTGGACCAGTAATTATTACGTAATTGACCAAAGGGGACATGAAATCCAAATTGCAAGTAGCGACGAGGTCAGTCTGTTCTGACCTTAGTTTTTTCTAAATGTGGACTAACATGAATCGTTTTAATTTTATTATTTAATTATAAACTATGCTCTTTATGACAATAATGATAATATACTCGTATTTACAAAAAAGAGAATGTTTTTGAAGTGTCTGTGATGTTTATCAAAAGCTAAATTAATTGCTCGACATATAGGTACATAGATGTCTATGGTTGTACTAAAATTGTAGAAATATAAAATCGATATTTGACAAAAATAGAGTTAGAGGGTCGGGTTGAGATTAGTCTGCCACCCGTAGAGAGGGCGACCGCGACAGGGTGACGCTCCGTCAACAAAAACAACATGTAATATTGTAGGTTATAGAGTCGAACGCTGCCCTACCGTAGCCCCGGTTAGTTTGGGCGGGATATATCCAGACCATAGCCTACCTTAAAATAGTATTGCAATCAGTAACAAAATAGATTCCAATGAATTTTGATTCTATTTTATCTAACAGACTGTTAATTTTTTCGCTAATCATTGAAAATTATTAATGCTTTACAGTCATATTTACAATTCAAATCATAATATATTGCCCAAAACGTAGTAGTATTTAATTTAATAATTGAAATCTAAAATCCCTGCAGATAGCTGTTATACCTATAATGAAATTGTACCAAAACTTACGTGTGAAAATGGGAGCGAAGTTTAATATCATGATAATTATGCTGTAACACGTCGACTTCAGCGACAAAAGTTCTGTACACAAACATTCCTGATATTTCCCCCGTGACACATCGCCTTCGTCGTTGGGCCGACCACTGAAGCAGGGTGTCTTGACATCAGTGGTCCACCCGACGGAAAAAAAATATAAATATGTAATATGACGTACTGCTTACATTCTACCTAAGATTAAAGAAGACATTATTAAGCCAGTTCGTTTTAGTACAAGAGTTATTTAATAATACTGTTAGGACTATTTGATAGGTGATTACCATATTTCCAGCAGCCAATATATATTATTCATCCACCAGCCTATGTTTAAAAATGTTGAATAAATTATTCATATTTTCTGAGTGCATCTTTTTATAGAACTTTAAGGTTTCCTTTTACTATAATTATGTTTAAAACAATTAATTCACATTTATTTTTCATTAAATTATTACCATTATTTTAAATAGCTTTAATGTTAGCATGATAATGTTAACATAATATTATAAATGAAATTATTGATTACTAGCAACCCGCCCTCGCTTCGCTTCGGTTTCAGTCGCTTAAACCCGCGTAGTTCCCGTTTCTGTGGGAATATCGGGCTAAAATATAGCCTATGTTACTCCCTGATATTGTAGCTTTCCATTGGTGAAAGAATTTTTGAAATCGGTTCGGTGGTTTAAGCGTGAAAGCGTTACAAACAAACAAACAAACATCCTTACTTTCGCATTTGTAATATTAGTATGGATACGCGTGACAGTACTGTACATTTGACTCGTAAATACTGTATACCATCAAAAACAACACTTGTAAAAAAAAGCCAAGCCTCGCAACTGAGTTCTTTTACCATAAAAAAATGTGAGATCCATGTTATAATAATAATAATTTCATTTATTTAAGTAACAAGGACTCATTTTTGTTAGTAATACTTAATCTACGTTTGTTAGTAAACATATGAAATATTCGAAAAATCAATTATAATTACAAAACAATATGCGAATACATTAAAATGAAATAAATTAAAATAAAACAAAATATTATCTGCTAATATAAATCACTGTTGCCTCACCCCATGAGAGATCGCACAGCAGTGATTTACATATATGCAGTCCAGCCGACTTGCAACCATGGCCAGGATGCTGTTTGAGCTAGCCCGCACCCTACGCACTAAGGATGTACACCTTTTGCGCATTGTGGTGTAAAAGCAATCTACACGAGCTTCAGCGAACATCCCCGAAGCGCTGCAGAAGCGGGGCAGCCCCAACAACACCCTGAACGCGTTGTTATATTGGATGCGGAGAGCACTGTAAGATTTTTGAGTATATCTAGCCCACAGGCTGCAAGTGTAGAACGATGTACAATAGGCTCTAAACAGTGTAATTTTCACCTGTGTTGTACATCGTGCAAACCTGCGAGCTATCATGTTCGCTCTCACTGACAGCGCCCTCCGCTCCCTTTCCAGGTCATCGTTGTCCTTCAGATCAGGAGTCAATATATGCCCCAAATACTTAAATTTATAAACTCTTTTCAGGTGTTCACCTTTGAGGAGTATTGGCGGCATACATTGAGGACTTTTACCCCCGGTCTCAAAAATCATAAGCTCACTCTTGTTCGTGTTGTATATTAACCCGTGACTTGCAGCATAACTCTCACAAATAGTGATAAGTTGTCGCAGTCCACAAGGTGACGCATTCAGTAGCGCCATGTCATCGGCATAAGTGATGTTGTTAACACATGTTCCATCAATATAACATCCAGCCCTGGTGCTACTGAGCTCGCCAATTAAATCATTGATATACAGATTGAAAAGAGTAGGTGAGGTCAACCCCCCCTGCCTCACCCCACAATCCAATCTATACGACTGTGATAGAGCTCCTGCCCATCTCACATTATTCTGCTGGCCTCCATACCAGTATTTTAGTATATTTATAACTGCAACAGGTACATGAGCCTGCTGCAGCTTCAACCATAGGATGTCGTAGGAGACCAGGTCGAAAGCTTTGGAGAGATCTAGAAAGCAGCAGTACACATGTGTCTTACGCTTAGTATAATAGTTGACAGCATGCTTAAGGCACAATATAGCACTTTCTGTTGATAATCCAGGCCGAAAACCGAATTGATTATCACACAGGTGCACGTGTTTATTCAACTGCACATTAAGCATGCCATCAAATACCTTCGCGATACCAAATACCTTCGCGATACGATTATACCAAGTCGGTTACCTCATTCAGTCACTGCTTAAGGGACCTTTCTTCTTAAGTTATTACGTAAATAGCTAACCTAACAACTTCTTATTGTGACTACATCAATATTAAAGATCTTTTTATGTCTTAAATAAACAGCATGACTTGGCAATCGCATGAAAACACAATGTACCTCACAAGTAATACATATTATATTAAATTGTATTAAACATAGTGCGGTTGCCAAGTCAATCTATTTATTTAAAGCATAAAAGATCTTTAATATTCATATAGTTACTATAAGAGTTATTTTACAACTGGTAAGTAAAAAGTGCAGCATGTTTAAAGAAGATATACATTTTAGAACAAGAATAAATAATAAATAGATTGATCAGATTATTAGAGATATGAACTGGCTTAAGTTAGGTGATGATTTTCTGATTTATCGTCAGTTTGCTAGTGAATTTCATCACTGTGTAGCATGAGAGCAAATTTTATTACTGTTTTCAAAGCCACACAGTGTAATTCAGTCCATAAATTTATAAGTACACACATATACAGGGTGTATCAGGTTATGGGGCAACAACTCAAAAGGGAGCTAGGCAATGGCGGCAGGAACCCATGAAAAAAATTTGAACGAAAAATATAGATTCGTTAAGGAATTAGAGACATGTAAAGTTTTCAATTTTGTCGTCGCTTTTTCGTGTAAATCTGATTGAAATGTATAAAGTCAATGATACTTAATACGCAACATATTCATACTTTGTTAAATGTTCATTAGAAATTGATTAAATCAATGATTACATTCACATAAACAAAACAAACTTCGCTTTAAAACAGCTGATCGGCCTTGGACCGTTGACCGCTCGTCGCTCGTAGGTACAAACCTACACTATAGTGTTTGCCAAATAGCTTGGCAAAAGAGGTGATTTGGTGACCTTCATCACGATATCATCAAATCCAAGTAATTTATCGCTAATTCCATCGCTTTCCATACAAACCGTCTTATCGTTGTAATATCGTGGTGAAGGTGTCTAGACTGTACAGAGGTTACAAACATTTGTCTGCGTGTAATTTGTTTAGAATTTTAATTAAGAAATTATTAAACACCTACACGTGCAATAATAAAGCATACTTACGCGTTACCTACCTTACCACTGCCCTAGCATGAAACTGATAGCTAACCTATCTTAAGGCTAACTTTTTGTTTAATACGTAAGGTGAGGTAAAATAATATACTAAAATAATTTATTTATGACTTTACAAAAATCTATAGTTCTGGACTGTCACTTCCACTACTCTTACTATTACTGCTGTCTGATACATGAATTATGAATGCATCAATCTTTCGGTATGTACTGTCATCGAGGCCCATCATTTTTTTTTTCAATATCTTTTTGTGCTCCACACGGAATGTCAAACAAAATAGCGACTAGGCCACACGACGCCACTGATCTCGTACATCTGACGCTAAAATCAGTTAAGAAAAGATTTTATGTTTGATACACATAACCTAAAATGTTGCATCTACTTGTGCGATCCTTTAGGTTTATTACATCTGACGGTTGAAAGCGGAGTTGAAAGAAATGTGTGATAATTTAAAACTTGGCATTTTTTGGGCGTTACATAACTCTTCGAAGCTAATTACGTATTTAATTATAGGATCTATATTATATTGAATTTATATAAATATTCTCGGTACTTTAATTTTAATGTTACTTAAAAACTTTTGATATTCAGACATTTGAAAGTAATTTGGCATTGTTATCAATGATATTATTTATAAAATAATGAAATGTCACCAGTTACAGGTTAATCTGGTATTTTAAAACAATGAAATACATGATTATAGGATATTAAAAACATATATTTTCTATGGTAATTTTACTAGATTTCATAAAATTTTGGGTTGTGCTGTTTGTAATGTTGCTTCCTGGTAGGCATCTACCAAGAGAATTTTGCGATACAAATTTTCGATAGATTTGTATGGTAAGCGATAGATTTTTTTTACATTTTAAGATATCGTGGTGAAGGTAGGTGAAGGTATAAGAGTGGTAGGACCACACTGTCGACAGTTATCTGTCTACAGCCGCGGGCCGGTCCGTCCGAGGCAGTACCACACTCTCGCAGAAAATCGACGTTAAAACGTTTGCACAATTCTAGGTATTACTGAATGAATTTATACTGTCGAAGCTTTACATGCCTAAATGTATTCTGTCTGTACATGCCTACATAATACGTAACATTTAAGGCATAGACTCTTAGACTCATTTTTTTGAAATCACTATAACTTTTATGTTATATTGTTTTTTGTGTAATGTACATTGTAATTACGATCTATGACCGTTAAACTACAACATACTCGAACAGTTGCCCCATAACCTGATACACCTTGTATATATAGAAATATTGAATCTAATGCGTCCATCTTCTATTTGTACAGGTTATATGTCCAGTAACCACTTATTGCCATCAGGTTTGATATACGATTCACCTTTTTGTTCATTACCTAAGTAGTTAATAGTCTATAAACAAGTTAATTATTTAGGCACATTAAAACACAAATGTAAGAAGACTGATCTGTGCGGCTTATCTGTAATGATTGTTAAATTTATAATTTCCATTATTGCTTCCCACCTGGCATTTAATGGTTGTATTGCTTAATGTGTATTTTCTGAGCTCATAAAAAATTTGTAGAGTTCCCTTTGTTCAAATCGGGTAGTTTGTCAGATATTAAACATTTCTATCCGATTTCTATACTACAACATTACAGAGTATTTGATAAAAATATGTATTTCAACAGACATGTATGTTTCATAAAAAACAATGAGCCGTCGCTCACGACGCCTGGCAGATGTGAAAAATCTAAATTATTTTGTAAAAGTATATATGCATAAAAGAACAGATTAAGACGGGAACTAATATGGCATAATGTATTAATAAAAATAATATTACGATTTTTTTTCTAGAAAATGATGTTTTTTATTCAATAAACATTTATTTTCATTAGTATACATTAAAGGTAAAAATATATTTTGAGCTCACTAGATGCCGTTGTCCAAAATTTTAAATCGCGCTATGGTTTCGTTACAAATTTGTAGATATACATATGTATCCGGATTTTGAATTAATAGATAAAATAAGATGGGACCGCAAAACGTGGCATTAAACGCCACGTAATGATCGGGTTCACCCTCGTCTATAGATGGTGAAACATCTAAAATAATTTAATCTACTAAAAATTGCTCTACTACTGATGCAAGTGAAGAATTATTAAAAACATTTTTGCAGGCTGCGAGGAATCGCATGAGGCTTTAGGTATATTTCTTTCTTAGCCAAAGCATTTGACTGCGTACACCACGACACCTTCCTCAGGCAATTATACCACTATAGAATCAGGAATAATTCTCTTGAACTCATAACTTCTTATATAAGCAATGGAATCCAGAATGGTTGATGTTAATCCTACACGATCATCTAGTTCTGTTTTTGAAATATGAGAATGAAATGAAAAAAAAATATAAGGTAAGTGGCAATCAAGTCCAAATGAATGATGAAGCGTTAGACTTGTGGAATCAAACGATTTTTTAGGTATTACGTTATATGCTAGACTAGACCTATGCTGGACCTCATATTGAAAATTATTATCAACTGCTTATTCAGAAAAACAATCACGTACCAACCGATATTGAAACAATTTTGTTTCGCTTATTGCCATCATCTTATGTCTTATGACTGGCTATGGTACTAAAGGGATGCTCATTTTTTTTTTGGGTTGTGCTATGGTCAGTGCGCACGCCGTCCAACACCATCCGGGGTGACGAAGAGGCGGCACGCGGCCCCATAATCTACCGTTTTCTCTTCTTCGTCGTTGGGCCGACCACCAGTACCAAGTTCCTTGTCCTCAGTGACCGGACCGGTGGGATACCCTGTGCACTCTCCTTCGATAGTCCGTCCTTGTCTTTCTAACGCCGCTCTCAGACGTCGGTCGCCGTTGCGCGGTCAGCCTCTCTGCGGGTGACGGTCCAATCACCCGTGGCCTGAAGTAGGGCGACATCAGGCGCAGCTACTCGCACCTGGGTCAAATCCGACGTGGGCTCTGAGGACAGAGTCACAAGCGGAGACCCCTCCGTGCCGAAATCTCTGCCGTCCGCTGGAGGTTGCCCGGACCGCACCACGAGGAGGTGTTTCGGAATCGCACCCCAAAAGGATGCTCTGTAGCCTTGAATAGTATCTTTTTATAGGTCACCTAAAATGGCCGAATCCTATCTGTGCCTATATGTTATAAATGTCTTATCTCTCTAGCGCAACTAGATTATTCAACTCGTATTTAAAACCTCTACTATGGCGCATATATATAAGCTATTGAAAAATTTTGAAATAAATTGTATTGTTCCAAGCTCTTCATTATATATGTAGTCTTAACATGTACGCAGACAGAAAAATAATACAAATTAACATCCTTAAATGTAGACGTACAATGTACATGGATCAAAATTATGTTTTTGTATAAGCTCTGCCATTATAGGTTCAATTAAGATCTTACTAATAAATTCTGCTACGCTGTCCCACGTACTTTCCATCGATGTGCAGTCTGTGCTCGTAATTTCTTTATCACATTATCGTATCGTATCAAGGCTGGCTTATGGTCATTCTGTACAGGATGACGACTATATAAAACACTCAATTCACTAATCTAGATTTATTCATCATTAGAGCTACGGAATTTTCGCAAATAAAAAACATGAATTTCGCATATCTCTTTTTAACGATAAAGATATTTTGCAACAATTTCGCATTTATTTATTAACTAGCAACCCGCCCTCGCTTCGCTTCGGTTTTAGTCGTTTTACCCGCGTAGTTCCCGTTTCCGTGGGAATACCGGGATAAAATATAGCCTAGTTTACGCCCTGATATTATAGCTTTCCATTGGTGAATGAATTTTTGAAATCAGTCCAGCCGTTTTGAAGATTACCCGGAACAAACAGACAGACAGACAAACATTTTTTAATCGCAATTTTAGGCATAGGTGTCGTGCAAATAACCGTGTGAGCATGAAAAAAGTCTATTATTATGACATTACAAACAGACACTCCAATTTTATTTATTGGTATAGATTATCTATAATATCTGGTTGACTATCTATATCTATTTCGTAAATAAGAAATTTCCGTAGCTCTATTCATCATGTATAAAGTGCATTAAAAAAACGTTATAAATTTTCTAAGTAGCTAGAAAATAATTAAAGATTATAAAGCTCGCCGCCCTTTACTTGCCCGTGGAAGTCGTAAAAATCGGCTGAGGGTTCACCAGGAGAGTGAGGAGCAGCTCTCTCTTGGGAAATATATAACATCTTACTGCGATCGCCAACCCGCCTGCCAAGCGTGGCGATTATGGCAATATCCCCTCATGAAATGACGAGCAAAACAAAAATGGCCCCAGTCACGGCGGCTCCAGTACCCTACCGGCCCATTTTAAAGTTGCTGGGCTTCGTTGAATGCAGACGGAACAGGACCGCACTTTGTGGTGTAACATGAGGGAGGCCCACTCCAGCAATGGACGGCGATAGGCTGAAATGATGATGATGACATAGAGCAGAGCACATTGATCTCTCTTTGGATCACGTTTATTCCAATAACTACTTAATCCGAGTATGACATTGTTGCTTATTCATTTACGGTATGTAAATGAATAAGCAAGTCTTTTCTAACATTGTTGCTAACATATAATATGTAACTTTTGCCATTCTTAAATAAAGAGGTTTTCTTTGAGAACGTTGTGCGAACTAATGTAAGAATAACAATAGATGCAAAACACAGCTGTACGTACCCAACCTGTCGGTTAATTTGTAATATCGTAACGTAAAAAATCCTGAAATAAATACATTTCTAGTTATAATTTTATATTTGATATGATTTATTATTGAACATTTCTAAATTTAATATTTTATTAAGTTGAGTGGAACCCAGCATATAAACTGATAAATTTATCGATTTGTATTACTTAGTATACATAGGCTAGATATAATATCACTACATATTATAAAACAAAGTCGCTTTCTCTGTCCCCATGTCCCTATGTATGCTTAAATCTTTAAAACTACGCAACGGATTTTGATGCGGTTTTTTTTAATAGATAGAGTGATTGAAGAGGAAGGTTTATATGTATAATAACATCCATTAAATAGTGGAGAAATACTGTTATTTTTGAGGTTCCTAATGTGATGTCGTAAATAATTACATTTTTTTCGCTTACATTGCAAACGCTGGCTGAACCCTACGAGATTTATCAAAATAATGTACTAAGTATTGTACACATTGAAAAGGTCTACAGAAAACTCTGCGATGGTATATGTCTATCTCTTATGGATATCCCACAATAACATTTTTTTGTTATTTACTTTTTACGACAAATAATGGCTAATTTTCGAAGCGATTTTAACCAATACAGCATTAATCCTTATCCAATTAAATACCTTAAATACATTGTTGATTTAATATAGATCTATATGGCCCTTTACAGCATATGATTTAAATGAATATTTTCGAAGATATTACAGATTTAAAAATTGCGAGACGTAGCGTTTTCGAGGAAAATAACAATCTATACCAATAAATAAAATTAGAGTGTCTGTTTGTAATGTCAAAATAATAGGCTTTTTTCATGCTCACATGGTTATTTGCACGACACCAATGCCTAAAATACAGATTAAAAAATTTTTGTCTGTCTGTCTGTTTGTTCCGGGTAATCTTCAAAACGGCTGGACCGATTTCAAAAATTCTTTTACCAATGGAAAGTTATAATATCAGGGAGTAAACAAGGCTATATTTTATACCGATATTCTCACGGGAACGGGAATTACGCGGGTAAAACCACTAAAACCGAAGCGAGGTGAGGGTGGGTTGCTAGTTCTTTAAATAAACAAGAATTTTGTCGTAGATGAATACGATTAGCGAGATCTATAAAGAGGGATAAATGGATAAACTCCTTCATCGCATGAATCATTATATTTCATTCCATCCCGTGCTCCGAGGAACTGTTTGACTTGGTACCACCGTCACCATTCTACCAACGTACCACTCGACATCGTAGCAGGGTTCATCCATTTCACCTGGCAACGTTATGGTCTTGTACGTTTCGAGCGATCATTTCTCCCACATACGTGCAAGCTCTGGAATGAACTACCTGCTGCTGTGTTTCCTGAGCGCTATGACATGTCCTTCTTTAAACGAGGTTTAAGAAGAGTATTTTATTCATGGTAGGCAATGGCTTCGCTGTGCCCCTGGTATCGCAAAGGTCCATGTGCGGCAGTATCACTTACTATCAGGTGTGCTGCTTGCTCGTTGGCAATAAAAAAAAGTTATTATTTTATATTTACGGACTACAGGTTGAGAGCCCTCAGCGCTCACCCACCAGTCCGGGTAAAGTTGTCACAGCCATCTGAGGCTAACAACTAAGTCACACACAAAAAAAAAAAAATTAAAATTATATTTACGGTTTACACTTACTCTTGTGATTGTATAGCGTAGCGTGTTGTGCCTGTCGAATTTTGGTTTTGATCTCCTTTTGCACACCTGCTATAGTTTATAGTTTATTTTATAGTACTTAGTGGTTTTTTTTAAAGTAGGTATAGTAGTAGTTCTAGTTCGTTTTGTTTTTTTTATTTATGGTTTGATCATGCTCACTGAATAAGGTTCTGCTTGCGGTAGCTATGTGGCACGGGTCGCTCCCTTCCCTCTAATTTGGTTGAGGAGAGTGATGGCTACTCTAGTAGTTAACTCGTGATCGGGTGCTGCTTGTGGGATCTGGTCCAGCCATATTTTCTTCCTTTCTTTATGCTTTAATTTTTTTTGTCTTGCATTAAATCTTGAAAATTTATACATATATTTAATTTCGAAGGACATCACACTGGAGCTAATACCATATATGTTGTACGAAGCATAATATTATGTATATTTAAAAGATTAAGAAAAAAAATGACTGCCCGCCGAGTTTCTTGCCGGATCTTCTCAGTTTGTGGCCGCGTTCCGATCCGGTGGTAGATTATTGTATTGTATTCAAACGTGTATTTGACAATATGTAAGTGCCCATAAGGGGCCTATGCAGAATAAATGATTTGATTTGACACACTTTTGGTTTGCCTTCTAATTCTTGGTTTCTTCTAATGACCGGGCTTAGCATGACCAGAAGGGTTGCACCAAAGTTAAGGAATTGAATACTGTAGCTGTAGCATATTGGTTTCTTAAAAAAAATGAACATAAGAAGTGCATTTAAAATAGATGTTGCCATACCCACACTAGCTTACAAAATTCGCTTTAACTGATTTGAAATGTCACATTTTTGTTTGTACAAAGGCGCTTCTAACATTTGAATTGATGCTTCATGATTTTAAAATTCCATTGTAACAAATGTGCATCATCTTTTATGGCACCAACGGGCAAGAGAGGGTGGTTATGAATTGCATTTTTACTCTGTCATAACACGGAACAAAATAATTATAAATAGATAAAGTCTACCATGCCACGAAATTATGCCTTAGTACGAAGTAATACAAGGACTCGACCCACCCACCGTAGACAAGGACTTGATACCGTTCCACACAAATGGCGATAGAGTGGTCGTATACGGCGAGGTATGCAATTTGATATGATTCACAATTTTATTGATTTTAAGTCCCCTTCCGCGGTAATTGAGTTATGATTGAGACGGGCAGCACTTTTGTTACAGACCGGAATAAAATCAAGAACAGAAAAGGATAATCATTACATTATTATACCCTTAGTCATATTAGCCAGGAACTTTGTTAAGAGTTCATAAATAAAACTATGTTTACGGATTTTACTGCGTTTATATTTAATGTTTGATTTCCCGACGTTTCGAACACTTTTCGGTGTTCATAGTTACAGCAGCACTAAGATGTCTCACATCCAACAAGTCATCTTTATTTATATGTTTCTTCTACAAAATTAGTTAATAAATTTTGATCCACATTTTGATACAAATTTATTGCCAGTGCAGAAAGTCAGTAATTATTAAACATTAAATTTGTAGTAATTATAATATTATGTTAATTTATTAATTTAACCTAACAATTCTAATATACTACCACCGGATCGGCACGCAGCTAAAATCAAAACAAATATAAACGCGATAAAATCCGTAAAAATTGTTTTATTTATAATGTTTAATATTCGCGTAAACATCAGATATCATTTTTTAAGATTTATTTAACCGTAACTAAGTGATAAAGAATAAATTTGTAATTAAAAATAAAAGTTCAGGATCGTTAAAACGTTTCGAATATAATAAAATATTAAAAAGGTTATAACTACAAAATTTTCGAATATTACTCATAGTTAAAAACTACACTTTCTGTTAATAGTAAATATTAAAACGCCATGAGTGTGAGCTATTAATATGGGTCATAAACTATAACAGCTAAAGAATACATACAAATACGATACAAGTTATTTGTACTACAGTTTTTGTTTATACTATCATTATGATAGTGACGAAGATGAAACTGTAGTAACTAAAAAACCTGTATCATATTAATATCATTTTGAACAACAAGTATATTAGTTTGCCCGTGACCATGTATCATTTCATCATTCGTCACGTCTAGTAAAACATAATTATAATGAAAAAGCTATAAAAATAGTACTGTTTCAAATGTATCTTTTAAATGATTTTTACAGCACCACTTCCTGAGCAAATATCAAAAATTCTAACTAAATGTTACTGACATTTAGTAAGAATAACGACTAGAACCACGTACTTCTTTATAAATAACCTATTGTTAAGTTTAAGTTAAGGAACTAAGTTCGCATCCTATCGACACGTTTCATTAACAACCTTTACACAAGGACCCTGGTGCGATTTTATAATAAAAAAAAATCATAAAGGCACTTAGCGCATTTTCTCCCAAAATTTACGTCAAAAACGTGGTTATAAATATATTTCTTGCGTACGTGTGTATCTCACTTAACTCCTCTTAAACGGCTGGACCGATGTTGATGAAATTTTTTGTGTGTGTTCAAGGGGATTTGAGAATGATTTAGATTCATAATTGGAGCCGGTAGGTGGCGCTGCTGACGATTTCAAGAAAAATTCCTTTTTTTTTTAATAGAAGGACGTCTGTGGGGTAGTTTAATATAAATGTTCGAATCTTAAGCGTTAAGCGTTTATTTAGTCATGTCGAATCAGGCCTCTGTTATGCATTTATTGCCCCACACATGCTGCCGGCACGTGAATCTATAGCCTAAATTATGTTTTTCTGTAACGTAACGTGCACTTCCCGCTCAATTAATTATGCTAATATTGTACGAAAATATAAATCATATGCTTGTTTGTTAGTTATGCCTAGTTGTTTTTATATTTAGTAGCATCAGTGCAAATATGGCATTGGTTCGTAATTTAGTGCCGGACCTAAGACAGGAGTTATAGGGTCTATAAACAGCGTCCAACATACCTGTGTCAGAAAACACGGGTCTACGACCAGTGTGTGTTACCAGGGATGACTTACGGCACGGAAACGTGGTCCCTAAATGTAGGCCTCATAACAAGGCTCAAATTCGCTCAGCGTGCTATGAAGCGGGCTATGCTCGGGATTTCTCTGCGAGAATAATCCGCAGAAGTACTAATCCGGAATACGGCAATCCGCAGAAGAACGGGTGTAACCGACATAGCACGAAGAATTAGCACGCTGAAGTGGCAATGGGCAGGCCACATCGCTCGACGAACCGACAACCGCTGGGGAAGAAAGGTTCTCGAGTGGCGACCACGTATCGGACCACGCAGTGTAGGACGCCCCCCCACTAGGTGGACCGATGACCTAGTGAAAGTTGCTGGGCGTCGTTGGATGCAGGCGGCACAGGACCGCACATTGTGGCGTAACATGAGGGAAGCCTACGTCCAGCAGTGGACGGCAATAGGCTGAAATGAAACAGCGTCTAATTTAAAATCTTAGACTCTGTGTCAGATCAATGTATTTTCCGTGTAGTGACGGAGTAAGAATACAATTCACCACTCCCCATCTTGCCCGTGGATGTCGTAAACGATGACTATGGGATATAATATGCACATAACAGCAAGAAAAAAAAATCGAAATTAAACCCTATACCAACATCTCTGATCAGCATGGTATAGCAAATCAAATTCTCTCCCATTGTGGAGGGGGCTGGAGCCCAACAGTGGGACGTATGTGGGCTGTGATTATGATGATGATGATATGTGTCATATCTAAATCTAAACAAATTAAAAAAAAACTATTTTAGTAATAGCTCTAAATGAGTTGACCAACGTGGCGCAGGCCACGAATTATATTTGTACTTAAAGTTATATGTATTTAGTTTAATGGTGGACCATAAATGGGAAATAAAAAAATAACTAATAACTAGAATTCAGAACATATATAAATAAACATCTACCGCATTTCGCGGAACAATTTAATTGCTTAGAGTTATTCCCCGATCTCAGTTTTCAATATTCTTAGAAATTTTGTTTATTTTTTGTTACCGCGTTATTATTTTGAATTAATTTAACATTAAATGTACGTTATAACTTTTCTTCTGTTGAAGTTAAGAAAATCCACATTTATATGTTTTGGACTCATTAAAATTCTTTAAAGTATTTCTGACTTTAAACGGTAGGTGTTATATAGATAGACTCTGGCACTTCGAACTTAACGTACACAATTTGATAACATTGAGATATTATAAGAAAAGAAAATCTCAAAATATAACCTAATCTATTGGCACTGCCTAGCCAGCATATTATATACTTCTTCTTCTTTTGTGATGGCAATGAGATAAAATTATGAGTTATGGGTGCAAGTGTCGAGTTATAATACATATTCATTCTTCACGTCTTTATTCTCTGTCATAGACGTTACTATTGATTAGGTGCTGATAACCAAATCAGATTCCTCTGGGAATTTTGGCAGAGTATGAAAATGCATGCAATTCGCTATTATATCCGATTCACTACATTTTAGCATTTTATCTGCATTTTGTGACATAAAATATCAGTAATATTATTCAAAAACACTGCAAAACACAAAAATAGTGAATAAAAGTTAAAAGCGCTACATGACATTTTGACATTGTCGTTAAAAGTCAGCATTATATATTAAAGTTTCTATTCTATTCTACATGCCATCGTGACATAACAGTTGTAGGTGGTTGTAGTTTCTGTGGGAACTATCAAATAGTACCTAATCGTCATAATTTTTAAAGTATATCGTAAAATAACTTTAGTAACGTTTAAACTTAAACATATAACAAGTTAGGTTCAAATTTCGACCATTAGTAACATATTTTATTGTACTTTGCTTGTTTACGAAATTCTTTATAATTTAAATAAAGCATTGTTTTTATTTATCATAAAATAAATCTTATTTAACATTCAGCAATTGATATGAGGAAGTTAATTAAACCACCATAATAAAAAAAATGCTTAGACGGATACGGAACTACGTATTATATTGACTTAATTTAAACGTACAGGATGCCTTCGTTAACAGTTATTTATGCAGTTGTGTCTGAGCTAGTCACGCCCTATAACTGCCTACTACTCAATAATGTTACAAGTATGTAATTGAGGGCCGCATATTCATTATGGTGATCGATATGGCGAATTTACTTTGTTATCCAACAAATCCTTCGTAATGAAGGTCTCACTGTGGTATTGATTTTATTAAATATTTTGTTCATCAACTGTATTTTAAATTTGATAAATAGGTAATAAAACAATCGTCTGTTTGATGGGGTAAGTTATACTCGCTTCTGTAATAACCACATCGCTACATACTGCGGAAAACATAGTTATTTATCATTTAAATTTTTTTATGTAGATAAAATATGACATATTATCATAACCAATTGTAAACATGTTTGACGAGTTATATTTGCTAGTACACAGTTTACTGTTAAGGAAGATTAATTACCATAAGCGGAACTTCACCCAAAAGCCTCACAGCAAGCTGTGCTCTAATTTCATCTATGCCTAGAGACAGAAGCAACGCTGCATGGAGCTCTAGAGCTCCATGCAGCGTTGCGCGTTAATTGGAAAAAGGTTAAAAGAATAGTAGCTCGATTAAATATTAAAAGTATTATACTTTCTTCTACAATTTAATTTGATACATACCCATTTCAATTTTCTTTTCAAATCTGTGTAGTGACGGAATAGGAATACAATTCACCGCTCCCTATCTTACCCGTGGATGTCGTAAAGGCGACTAAGGGATATAATGCACATATAATATATAGATATTATACAAGAGAAGAAAAATTCGAAACAAAACCCTATACCAACCTGTTTTACCAGCATTGTGTAGTAAGGTCAATTTCCCTCCCATTGTGGAAAAGGCTTGAGCCCAGAAGTGGGACGTGTATGTGCCGAGATGATGATGACATATTTCGAATAAAATATCAATCAACAACAATAACATTTTTCCTATTAATTTATTCATTGAAATATCAGCCTATTGATGCCTTATTGGACTTAGTCCACCTGGGAATATTGACATAATCGCCATGCTTGGCAAGTGGGTTACAATATTTGAGATTGTTAGTTTCTCAGAAGAACACTGCTGTCTACTCCTCCGTGCCGTGTTAACCGTATAACTGATTCGACAAAGACAGATTATATTATTACCTAGAGACCAAATTTCGCTTCGCTTTAATTCCAGCCGCTTTGTCCCCGTATTTTAAATCTGCAATATATCCTAAGATGTATTCTAAGATATGGTCTCGGGTTTGAGTCCCAAAACGGCAATTTTATAGAGTTATTCTGAGAGACAAGAGAGATTCTGAGAGCTGTCTCTTAGTCGTCTATAGCTTTAGACGTCTATAGCTTATAGATGTTTTGTTAGTCCAGAGATTTTGTAGATTATCCGCAACAAACGGACAAGCAGAGAGACAGATAAAAAAATAAACTCTGGTTACACATTTTATGACTGTAGAATATCCAAAAAGGAAAGATAAAAGAAACACATTAAACATGCCATTAAAGTACGACAAAGTAATGATACTACTCAACATCAGAAAGCACATCCTAATATTATAAAAAAGTAATTTTGTTTGTTTGTTATGCTTGCACGTTTAATTCACTAAACCGATTTTAATTATTATTTGACCAATGGAGCGCTATATTATCAGCAAGTAACATAGGCTATATTTTATGATGCCAATCCATGGGAACGAGAGCCACACTGATAAACCGTGGGCAGATAAATTTTAACATTTGAAGATGAATTTAAAATTTCTTTCCTCAATGGAGAGCTAATGAGTATCATATGTAAGCTATTTTTATCCTAGTATTTTCTCCGGAACGAGCATAACGCGAGTTAAACCGCTGAATTTTAAACAACTTAAAAATTGGTTCTCTCAATGGAAAGCCACATTATCAGCAAGTAACATACGTAGGCTATTTTTGTCCCGGTATTTCTATGGGACGACAACTACGTGGGTGAAACTGCTGGATGATGACGTATTAAAAAAAACAGCAATGGAAAGTTACATTATCCGTGAGTAGCATATGTAACCTATTTTCCATTCTAATATTCCTATCGAAACAGGTACTATGCGAGTGAAACCGCTGGATGTTCATTAATATTAAAATTTCTTTCACCAATGGAAAGCTACATTAGTAGCGAGTAACGTAGACTTTTTCATCCTGGATTGCCTGCGGGAACGGAGCTACGAAGAGCGAAAACACGGGTGTACTGACCTAATTTAAATTTATTTCATCACTGGATAGCTACTTGTGAAAATGTTTGGATATTTATTACTCGCTCTTGCGGAAACCGTTTTTGTCTGCGCAACCAAGCAGATAAATCAGATTTTGTTGAAAATTTTCACATAGATATTATTTTTTCACATAGAGTAATACAATAGTATTGAAATGTTAGTGTAAAAAATTGGAATTTATATATCCCGGTAAGAAATATATTCCATTACCATAATAGTTCCAATTTGGTAAGGTTAATTTCCACGTGGGCGAAACCGAGAGTAGACGCTAGTATTATATAAATAAACAGTAATCATTTAATGTTTGCCTACTATAATCAGTGAGTGTATACTCAAATTTACGTAAACACAATCTTTATCGCCGTCATTACCCCTATAATGACTATACATTAAGTCAAGTTTTTGAGGAATGCTGTAGATTGACTATAAGCAATCGTAACAAACGTCGGCACAACGATTGAATCAGATCTTTATGGACACCTTGACAAGACAATGTTAAACATACCGGCCATTCCTTAAGTTCAAACCATTAAAGGTAAATTGAAAAATACTAGTATATGCTATTATATATATCACATTCCATTGTTGCGCGGTTACTAGTTGAACTGTACATATGTACATATATTCCTACAATAACTGAAAAACCACGGAAGTTGATATTTACAACAGGTTAAGCTTGTGAGTACGTCCGTAGGTATTATGCAGTTTATGTTTTATTTATAACATTTAGTAGGACAATAATATGTAGTTATTAGACTACTAGAAGACTAAAATAATTTTAATTGTTTCGATTTGCATAGTTATTATTCTCGTAATGTGCCACTTGGGTCTAACGGTTCCCTGGTATTGTAAATAAATTATTCTAGAAATATGTCTTGGAGAACACATATTAATACTGTGTGTAATAAATTATATCAATTTGCATATGCATTGTATAAATTGGGTAAAATAGTCAACGTCAATGCACTTCTTGCGGCGTATCATAGTTATGTTACATCAACCTTAAGATATGGATTAATATTTTGGGGTAATGCACTAGGGACAAACGTCACAGAGATCAAGCTATATTTTATGGACTATAATTAATATACATGACTATAAATTTACCCATAAGAAATTACTAACAGAGAAAACGTATATTCACTAGCAGTATTTTTTAATGACAAATTATAAATTCCAATGATTTTCGTAATTTTTTGATATGCAATTGATTGTATTTTTGATTACTATATATTGTTAATATTGTACATTAATTGCATGCCGTAAAATCGACTATGATGAGACTTATATTATTTATAACATCTTATGTACCCATATTTCACAATAATAAATTGATTGATTGTTGATTGAAATATGGGTATATTTACGAGTACGAGTTATAACTCGTACTCGTAAATATTCTCGAAGCTCAATAAAATAAGCTCGAAGGATTAATGATAAATACGGCGCTGGTGTCGCAAAAGAAAGCAAGGTACGTTTTTGGTTTCAACGTATTCGTTCTGGCAATTTCGACCTTCAGAACCAACCCCGTGGACGGCCGGAGACTAAAGTGAAAAATGCAGAATTAAAGGCGTTGTGGAAGCGATACCATCACAAAGCACTTCCGAGATAGCTGCAGGCTTCGGGGTAAGTGACAAAACTGTATTAATCCACTTGAAGCAAATCGGGCAAGTAAAAAATCTTGAACGATGGGTACCTCATGAATTGAGTGAATGGAACTTGCAAACACGCGTAGACTGCTGTGTTACTTTGCTCAACCAACACAATAATGACGGGATTTTAAAACGAATCATTATTTGTGGTGAATAGTGGATACTGTACAATAATCGGAAGCGCTCGTCGCAATGGCTGACCCCTGGAGACCCAGTTCAATCCTGCTCTGAACGAAAATTGACTCAGAAAAAGTTACTTGTGAGTGTTTGGTGGTCTAGCGCTGGTATCGTTCACTACAGCTTTCTAAAATCTGGCCAAACGATTACGGCAGATGTATATTGTCAGCAACTGTAAGCCATGAAGGAAGAACTAGCTGCTAAACAACCGAGATTGGTAAGTCGCTCTAGGCCACTGCTGCTTCAAGACCACACACTGCACAATAAACATCCACTAAGTTAGATGAGCTACAATTGGAGTGACTGCGACATCCATCGTACTCTCCGTATCCTGCTCCAACAGATTAAATTTTTTCCGGAATTTGGACACCTTCTTACAAGAAAAAAAAAATCAACTCCGTTGCGGCATCGGCAGTCCAAACCGCCTTCAAAGAGTTTATTGATTCTCGCCCCCATGGTTTTTTTAGTAAAGGAATCAATGAACTACCTATCAGATGGCAAAAATACATAGATAATAACGATGCATACTTTGATTAGGTACTTAAATATATTTAAAAAAAAAAAATTTACTTTATATTCCTCTCGCACAAAACGCCAATTTCATATGTAAGGACCTAATATATATATACTAGCTGACCCAACAAACGTTGTTGTGTTAAAATAAAATAAATGGAATTCTCCTTGAAATCGACAGCAGCGCCACCTACCGGGTCCAATTGTGAATCTAAACCATTCTCGAATCCCCTTGAACACGCACAAAAAGTTTCTACTACTAGTTCAGTGACATATACACGGACACAAGAAATTTATACATATTTAAGGATATTATGAAATTACAGTACTAATATTAATTTTTTTGTAAATATATAATTATAATACGTTATTTTATGTGTCACGTGTACTATTAACGAAGTTTGACTGTAATAACGTGAGCTAATTATATTCACGAGACCATAGTACTATTCATTTGTCTAAAATTATTTAATTCCTCGTAAAAATTCATTGAGAACGGGTAAACTTTATTATGCTCAATTATATTAGAATAGGCATTCCACCGTAACTAGAAATTATTCATAATAAAATAAATTTACCTCCGTGGTAAATGAGTAAGCAAGTGAACATTAACGCGAAATTCAACTCAAAGAAACAACAGAGTTCTTAGATAAACAAACGTTAGATATTTTGAGGAAAACGACCCCTCTCAGAATGATATTTATGTCGGTATTTTAACTACTACGCCATTTGTGCAGTCAATCACAAATAGCGTAGTAGTTAAAATACCGACTTATCATGCCAGTGTTATGGTTTCCATTCCCATGCAGGACAATATTTTGTGCGATGCATAACTTTTTGTTCTGATTCTGAGTATAATTTATGTCCGTTAAATTATATATTTGTAAAGTCCCTCGCAATACAAAGTTTATTTAAAATGTAACATCGCCAAAATCCATCAGTGCATCAACGTTTATTGTCAGATATAGACCTTATCATTAGAGGGAATGATGGCGGTTTTTATGACTTCCATACGAGTGTTATTCCCATTTACCACTCATCCATAGTTCAGATCAAGTTGTTGAACCTGTCTGAGACTAAAAACCTACATTAACAAAAAAAAGTATTCCTAACCAATCGCCGTACCAGGAAACCAACTCTCAATGCTGTCGCTAATAAAGTAAGAATTTTTAAACAGGTAAATTGCAATTTTTTGTTGTGGTGACAGTGTAAGAATACAATTCACTGCCCATATTAGGATAGGGGCAGTGGTAGGCGCGTGGGTATCGTAAAAAGAGCGAGGAATATAATACGCATATAACATCTATGCAAGAGAAGGAAAGCTGCAATAAAACCCTATACTAATACGTCTGACCAACATGGTATAGTAGATGAATTTCCCTCCTTTTAAGAAGGAGGCTCGAGCCCCCACATTGGGACGTATATGATTTAAGACGATGAAGAAATTTCTGTCATGGATATCTTCGACCATCATTATAGTAATTTATAATTGGATGCCGATAAGCGATGATATGTTAACCCTCACAAACTTTATTTTGAGAAAATGGCGTTTAAAGATTTCAAACCAATTCTTAATAAGTTTGAAAAAATTTATAGACACCGATTCTTTCTCTATTTAATAAAAAGAATAATGGATTAAAAATAGACTGGCAACATAAAAATTAAAAAAGTTAGTATATTTATCCACAAAAATAAGATTTTTGCTTATTACAAAATATGGAACACACAAAAATAATCGTAACATGAACTTAAGGAACTTAACACTATTTTGTTAAATGTCCGCACTAATATTTAGTGACAATAAATACACATCAAGGAACATAAATGAATATTGATAAACATATGTTATCAGTTATAATGTGTAAAATGTCTTAAGTAGAATTATTAAGATATGATTTTTTTTATTTTACTTTCATTACTTGAGAAATACAAGAAACCTAAACAATTTTTTTTAACAAATTGTCTATCTAATGTAACAGAAAACATATTTGGTGCTGCGTAGAATCACTGAATGTAATTTAAGCAATACAGTGTCAAGCCTCATAACATATTGGTCGTCACAATAGATGGCACATTTCGAATTTAAACTACGTTAAGAAACTTGAAGGATTATTGAAAAATATTGTATGCGTGATTCCCGATTTGTTTTATGTTATTTATTAATTTTTTTCATACTTAACTCTTTCAAGTGACCTTAAACTCTTTTCTAGAATGTTAAATACGTGACGTATTATCAAAATATATCAAAATCTTTAATTTTGACTTTTTGTGGGTTGACACATTATTGCTTATCAGCATCCAATTAGCTGACCCAACAGACGTTGTTCTGTTCAAATAAAATAAAAGGAATTCTCCTTGAAATCGACAGCAGCGCCAGCTACCGGGTCCAATTATGAATCTAAACCATTCTCGAATCCCTTGAACATACACAGAAAATTTCATCATCATCGGTCCAGCCGCTTAGGCAGAGTTCAGTAACATACACACGTACATAAAAATATATATAAATAAGCCAATGCTATTTTTGCTGTTCCACAATATTTTGTTATTGAGTTCTCGCTATGCCGCAATACGTCCCTTTTCCATTCCAATTCACAGATTTTAAATTGTAAACAGGGTAGTAACCTTGTATTATCCTGTACGTAAGTAGGACAGTAGTCATATAATATTAAAAAACAACTTTGTAAAATAATTGTCGGCCTCATAGAAGCGGCCGTCTTCGTCTTGGTAGCTCATGCATGACCTCGTTAGACCTCCAACTGCCATTCATACACATAAGTGGTTTTTTTTTAAAGTAACCAGAGTCACGCAGCTGTGTTTTTTTTTTATATATAAATTGACAATATAATTAATTAGGCAAAGAACTTATTTATGTACTTCTCATAGTAAAATTTTAAATCAGGCCGATCGGATGACTTACTTAGCATAAATCATATTTTTAAATGTAAATAACTCCATTTTAAGCCTGCTATTTTGTATAGAAAGATGGTGTAGGCCTGATAACTAATCATGTCTTTTCGCGTATTGAGCGGCCCACAACGAGTTAAAATGGAAAAAACCTGAATAAAGTCTGTTTTTTATTGCATTTATATGTATATATATTTATACTATACCAATAAATAAAATTGGAGTGTCTGTTTGTAATGTCAAAATAATAGGCTTTTTTCATGCTCACACGGTTAATTGCACTATACACATGCCTAAAAATCACTTTATATTTTTTTTGTCTGTCTGTCTGTTTGTTCTGGTTAATCTTCAAAACGGCTGGACCGATTTCAAAAATTCTTTCACCAATGGAAAGCTATAATATCAAGGCGTAAACTAGGCTATTATTATATTTTATCCCGGTATTCCCACGGGAGCGGGAACTACGCGAGTAACACGACTAAAACGGAAGCAAAGCGAGGACGGGTTGCTAGTATATTTATAAAACAAATGATATGTATTATATTCCCGTATTTAAATTATTACAAAAATAAAATATGGTATATTTGAGATAATTCATGTCATAATATGCGCCTGTATAATATAGCTTGGATAAAGGAAATAGTAGTTGATGGAGAGAGGTGATAATCTCGTGGTCGTAACAAGGACCCTACATCTTCCGGTCACGATATTGTATTCATTTCCGAAACGGACCACTGACGATTTATTACAAATCGTCATATAATTTATTCTTATATTATTATAAGCAACGACGTGTAAAATTTCGTAATGATTGTTCGCAAAATTTAATAGCTCTTGTTAATTATGTTACTTATATTGACATTGTTACACTTAATCGAAAAATTTTATAATATATTTAGTAGCATATTGTAATTAAAACATAATATACCAACATATTGTGACTATATTTGTGTAAAAATTGTTTCAATTTAATGTTAAGTAAGCTGATAAAATGCAGATAACTAAACTATCTCTAATATTACCTAATAATTTCTTCGACAAAAAAATATTTGATAATAATGCGTAATAACTTGATAAGAAAATAAGAAAATTACATGGTTACAGATGATGAAAATAGTAATTAACTATCTTTTATTTTTTATATTAGATAGTGATTAGAATGCCCCGTATACATACTCTCTGCTATCTAAAGCAAAAAAAAAGGATGTATCGATTTTGCATAATCCTCAGAAATGATAACAATAACTACATCGGCATTAATTTCGAAATACATTACAGATTCGTATATAGACGTTATCAACTCATCTAAATTCAAATACACAACACACAAAATAGGTTACAATAAAGTAGTACTAAAAAAATCTATTCATCTTACATATATCTATTTCGAAATATACATTTTTTATAGGTTTGGTAAAAAAGAATTCTTATTTCATCGCTATACGAGAATCGAAGAAGTTCTGTAAAATAAAAAAATCAAAACACCCATACTGAGACGTACCAATGTCTATAGAACAATTACGTGTAACCTTATCTATCATAATGGCAAATCAAAAAGCGAATAATATAAATTACAGCAATTTAACAATAAACGTTGAATGTGGCTATTGCCTTGACCCAAGCAATGGGCTGGCAGGCGTGAACGGCTGCCAGGAAACATGCTCGCTCGCGCCGTACCAGTTTGTTCCTTTCATTACTAAAAACAGGACATTTAGGCAATTGTTGAACTGTAGTGATTAAAAATATTATAATCGATCGCAATATCTTGTGGAGCGTATTACTGTTTTAGTATTATATATGTTAATTTAACTCTAGTATTACGCAACGTTTTTTGAATTAGCTTGTACTATATTACACAAAAGGTAACCATACACATATTATTATTTCATCATCATTCTCATATACATCCCACTGCTGGGCTCGAGCTTCAAATTTTCGGATTATAATACCATTACTCTCTCTTACTAGAGAAGGAAACAAATATGATACTTAGATAAGTTGTATTTTAACCATAGAATATGTTTATTTGTCGCTATCGTTAGCGAAATCAATATTCTAGGCAAATTTAAAAGCCGACGCTAAACTGTGATACTATTAATAGAAAAACTGTGTTCCTATTTACATATTAACAATGGGATCTTCTGTAAATAACTTTCAGATTAGTTTTAGCTTGATAACACTAATTGATGGGATACGATAACTTACTCCTCAACGATAGATCACAATAAAAACTTATTAACTTTAGTTTTATATATTGTACATTAAGGCACTTTTTTTTTGCTGTTTGCGTGTTCCTCGCACCACTTCGTCCGGGGCGACAGAGGGGCGTAAGCACGCACACCCACAATCCACCCACGATGCACGTCGCCTTCGTCGTTGGGCCGACCACCGGAGCAGGGTTAACTTGTCATCAGTGGTCGGCCCGACGGAATACCCCCTATTTGGGGTACTCTCCCATCGACCGACGTGCCCCTCGAGGAGGACGTCGGTCTATCATCACGCGGTCGGCCTCTCGGCGGGTGACGGCCTAATCCCCGGTCACGTCACCCGCGGCCTCGGCTAGGGCAGCATGAGGCGCAGGAACTAGCGCCTACGCCGCCCCAGTCGCCGGCGGCGCATCACCTCATCGAGGCTGCGCTCCTCGCACAGGCGATCCGCCACTTCCTTCTGTGAAAGGCATGAGCATAGATTCAATTCATTAACAACAGAGTTATAAAACTCTGCCCTGAATCCTTAATGATCCTTCTACCTTACGTATTTAAAGCAACACTTTAAAACAAAATCTATCCTCCCCAGTGGAAAGAAGACATAGTCATAGAAAGCGACAAACCCGGCTAGAATTGTTTTTAACCCTATAATTACAGACTGATAAGTCTTCTAAAGTCTCTTAATATAATATATGTGCACGTAATATATCGTAAGTAGGTTAAAAACATTTGCAAAGAAATACCAAATGAGCAGCTCAAGATCAAGGTAAAGTTGCAACGCAAACTTTTCAGTTATTCTTCTTCTATAGAGCCCTCGACACGATATAGCACAAGGTCTTATCATCTAACTAGGAATTATCTACTCACTAAATCTTCAATCCGCAGCTACTGACTTCGGTAAGAAGTTTCGAAAATGGAGAATAGATATGAACCCCAAAAAGAGTCAGTCGGTTATGTTTCACTCACACAATCCGTATCTTTGACAAACCTATTCCTTGGCGTCTAAAGCCAAAACCTTAGGCATCATCCTTCACAGAAACCTCAACTTTGCTCAACACACAACAGCGTGCAGTGTTCGTTAAGCGCCAAATACACAGCTTACTCAACTCTAAGAGTAAGCTGTCATTAAAATGTAAAATTAGATTAAATTTTACTTTGATTACTTTGATTCTGTCATGATATATCCCAACCCATTACCACCCCATAGCTTTGATATCTTATGGTGCCTTTGTTACACAAAGTATTCATTTTGGACATAGGAGACAGTACAAGTATATAAGCCCGTACCTGGTAATTCATCTGATGATGAAAATAAGATTGAATAATCAATCTATGTATTTTATAGAATTCTTAAACTGGCTTCAATGCACTAGAGTTTGGCATCCGAAACAGAGAAGAAGAGCACGTCGACTGCCAATGCATCGATCTTGGCGGTGGCTCTAATGGCTAACGAAATAAGTGAATATGCCACCCTTGGCTACCTTCGCTGATATCTGCCGGTAAAGTTTAGAGAGAACCTTTATGGTTATCGTATTTATCTCTTAATGAGTGATCAGGGTAAGTGATCAGGATCACCCTCATAGGTGCGCCAAGCAAGACTCACGTACATTTGTCGATATGAATTTTGCATCTAACCACCTTGACATGAGCCAGGAAAAGTTGAACGAAGTGTCAATGAGCCAATGAGAAAATGTATAATAATGCTACCGAATTCACCATCAGTACGGATAAAATGTCCTGTCATAATCAATATTCTCAAGGGCCCAGCAATTAGCCCAAGACCAACCCCAACATCGCATAACACAGAAGTTCCCACGATATCTACTTCTGCACCGGTTACAGTCTCTGTTGCAACGGGCCTCAGATGCAGATGGCCAATCGTCGAATGTCTCTTCCGAAAATAGAATCAGACATCCGACAGAATGAAGCCAACCTCATTAAGGTCAGTACCTTAGCGAGGTTGGCTTCGTTCTATCACCCAGCGGTGAGGCAGTCAGCCACGATTTTTTCAGCCTATCCACCTCATCGGTAACACGATGAGTATTTAGAACCTAGAATACTCCGCACAGCTATCTGTGTTCACTTTTGTCACAAATGTTTTCTACACTGACGAAGTCGCGAGCATAAGCTAAATTATATTAAATGGAAATGTGATGTTTGCCAGCGAAATGCATTTTCTTAATGTATGTTTGGGCTAGAGTGCACTAAAAGTAACTTTCAGTGATTGTCTAAACTCTAAAATACACACTTTTTGGGCCATATGTAATCAATATTGATCCTTTACTTATTGTAAATTCTTCACAGTAGTTCTGTCATCATAATAGCTATAGATGGTTTGATTAAATGAATAGCAGAAATAGATTTGCGCATAGAAACATATTAAAAATATTGTTTTTAATTATAGTTATTTATTTCTATTGCACTTCTGATGTCAAAACCAGTTCTACTTCAGGAAACTCAGGTGTTTAATAATTGGATGGCGAATATAAACAAAGATACCTCTACTACATTTTTATTGGGTTATTATGTTAGTTAACTTTAAAAAACTTGTCATTAGTTAATGAATTTAGAATTTACAAAATTAAAATTATGTATTCATTTTACGGAAGGAATTTGTACACGCCGATTAAAGACCTGGTAAATGAGAAACCTGCGGACAAAATTAAATATTCAAACGACCAAATACGTCATATATCTTTTTCTCATATACGTCACGCTGTTGAGCTAGGCTCTTCTCGGCTTTGAGAGGAAATTTGACCTACTCTATCACGCTGTTCAGTCGTGTTGACATAGAAATACGCTTCATTTCGAGATTGCCTCCTCTTGAATCGACGTTATCTGCGTACTATATCCCTAAATCATCTTTTACGATACCCAGGTGCAAGATAGAGGGTGTTGAATTGTATTCTTACCATCACCACACGGAAAATATGTATTATGCACTTTCGAGGAGGGAGACTGATGTCCAACAATGGATGTTGGAACTTTGATAGTTACGTCAGTATTACAGATTTGGAGTAAAATATATTTGCGGACTTTATCGCGTTTGTGTTTAATTTTTACTTTCCCAACGATGAGGACTCCGATGACCATGAACTCTGGAAAATGTTCGAAACATCCTCGGGCAACTAAAAATCAAACAAACAACATAAAATACGTAAAAATAGATCAATTTGCAGATCTCATGTTTGGATATCAAACTTGTATAAAATCCAAAACTTTTAGTTATGGTATTATCTTAACTTTAGTGGGCATGGTGACGGAAATGAAATATATTGCTATCTTTGTCTTGTGAAAATATGTTATTTTATTTTATAGGATGATAAAGGAATGTATAAAGAACATAGTGTTCATGTGAAAAGTAATACATACGAGCGTGAACATATATAAATATTTACACTAATATTATAAAGCTGAAGAGTTTGTTCAGATCTCCGAAACTAAGCTACAACCAATAGGATCGAATTATATCATTGAAAATATTGTAACAATGGGTAAATAAGGCAATGATGCCCTCATAATTATATATGACGGCATCGTTCCCCTTTAAAATTCTAAATTAAAGTGCGCGACGTACATGCATGCACCTTTTAAGGTTAACTCACTATCTTATATTTTATATATACATTTTTTTTTGGCATACTAGAGGAAACTTGGCATACTAGAGGTTTCGGGGCCAAAAAATCGATGTTGTTTTGTCGCTGTTTTTAGCAAAACAATACAATGACATTAAATTTTAAAAGAATATGAATTCAAATTTCGCCGTTAAAGTCAAGAGTTATAATAGCTTAGTTGGGCAGTTGTCCAGTTTTCTTTTTGTTTTGTTTTGGCATTCAAACAGCGTAGGATCGAATCTCGGTGTTATTATTATTCTCTTTTTGTAATTGTTGATATTTTTCATTATTTTATTTTTATTTTTTATTAATATATATCTAAATAAGTTCGGCAAAAATATAACAAAAATATACAGAGCAAAGCTCGGTCAACCAGATGTTATAATTATTATTATGGTAATCAAATTTGTTCTATAAATAATGTATTAATTGCGAGAGTGTCTTTCTAAATATGATATTAATTCAAATAAATACGTTATTCATCATAACTATTTCATTTTCAATGAAATTGCCTTTGATATTTATTCATTATTTAACTACTTTACGGATTTTATCGCGTTTGTATTTGATTTTGATTGCTCGACGTATTGAACACTTTGCAGAGTTCATGTTCACGGGCGGACTAAGATGTCTCACGTCCAACAAGTCATCGTTTTTACAGAAATTTATAATTATCTACCCGCTACAGAAATTAGTCATTAAATTTTGATCCACATTTTGGTACAATTTTATTGCCAGTATAAGAAGAAAATTATTCTATTGTTAATAATTAAAAAAATATATTGTTTATAGTTAGTAATTATTGTTTTTAGTAGAAAAAATGTATTGTTAACAGTTAGCAATTATTAAACATTAAATTTGCAGTAATTATTATGACAAATTATTAATTTAAAATCCAACAAATTAGTATACTACCACCGTATCGGAACGCGGCCACACTGAGAAAGAACCGGCAAGTAAACTCAGGGCACATAATTCATTTATCATTCATTCATTTCAGCTCATATACGTCCCACTGTTGGGCTCGGGCCTCCTCCACAATGGGAGGGAATTTTACCTACTATACCATGCTGGTCAGACATGTTGGTATAGGGTTTCATTTCGAGTTCTCCTTCTCTTTCACAGATCTTATGTACTTATTTAAATCCCTTAGTCGCCTTTTACGACATCCACTGGTAAGATAGGGAGTCGTGAATTCTATTCTTACTCAGTAACCACACGGCATACTATAAACACCCATAAAAAAAAAAAAAAATAGAATACTATAAACACATAATGCAACACATAATAAATTAATCTTAATTTTACTTTGTCTATGGTTCAATAATATCGTAGCTAATATCGTATTTTTAGAATCTGCAAGACAATTCTCACCTTAACTCGGCAGCCGTACATTTAGGATGGTGCAGGTGCTTACCGGACATGGGGTCTTCGGTAAGTACCTGCACAAAATTGGAAGAGAAGAGTCCCCAAGATGCCATGAGTGAGACGCCCGCCGAGACGTCATTACCCGTTGGGCAGTCCGCCTGGAGAGGCCTCGGTACGGTGTCAGGACCGTCAAGGCCTTCCGGCCGGTGCTGATGGAGTGGTTGGAGCGGACGCACAGGGTGCTTTCCTTCCGACTGGTGCAGGTCTTGACGGGGCACGGTTGCTTCGCCAAGTACCTGCACAAGATTGTCAGGAGGGAGAGCACACCGTTCTGCCACCACTGCAATTGCGACGAGGACACGACGCAGCACACGCTCGAGGTGTATGCCACGTGGGCGGGGGAGCGCCGTGAACTCGTCGCAATTATCGGTGCCGACCTGACGCTGCCGACCATCGCCAGCGAGATGCTTGACAGCGTCAGGAACTGGGACGTGGTTGCCGCCTTCTGTGAGGTCGTAATCTCACGGAAGGAGGCGGCGGATCGTGCGCGAGAGGAGCTCCTCTTCGGCGACACGTTCCGCCACCGGCGACTCGGATGGTACAGGCGCGAGTACCTGCGCCTGATGCCGCCCTAGCCGAGGCCGCGGGTGACCGGACCGGGGAATTTAGTC
Source organism: Lymantria dispar (assembly GCA_032191425.1). Taxonomy (NCBI): domain Eukaryota; kingdom Metazoa; phylum Arthropoda; class Insecta; order Lepidoptera; family Erebidae; genus Lymantria; species Lymantria dispar. The sequence goes on from CM063440.1 coordinate 18,568,159, forward strand.
CGTCACCCGCAGAGAGGCTGACCGCGCGACGGCGACCGACGTCCCGGGACGGGGACGTTGAGAGGTGAGGGTACCCGAATGAGTATTCCGTCGGGCCGACCACTGACGACAAGTCACCCTGCTCCGGTGGTCGGCCCAATGACGAAGGTGACGTGGGTACGGGGGGGTATGGGCCCGCGCGCCATCCTTTCGTCGCCCCGGATGAAATGGACCGCGCGAGCGCTTACCATAGCCCACCCATAAAAAAAAGAGTGCTGCTGTTGGTCGTCGATGGCCTCCTTTTGTGAAGCTATCATGACAGGGAAAGAGGCCGCGGAGCGGGCACGCGAGGCGCTTGCGTCCGCTGACTCGCTCCGCCGCTGTGTGCTTCTTCTCCCACCGCCCTGATTGATGACAGGACGTGGCCAGACGGCGAAACGTTGGGTGTCGGGTGGCGAAGAAGGCCTACCTCAGACCATATTGTCGTTTACCATTAACTAAAATATTAATTGCAATATAAAAAGAATTATTTATTTGTATGGAGACAAAGTTTTATAATATTCACTATATTTTCGAATCATAATGTTATCAAGAAAGGTAGTTAGGCAGCATATATAATGTTATCAAGAAAGGTTAGACTATCGATTTAGACATTAGTTTCGATGTTAGTGTTATTTTAGGGTGTATATTAAATTATGGAGGCATATAAGTAATTTCAATGAATACCGAAATAAATACGGCCATAAAGAGTAGCATATGATAAGGGTAAGGGGTTTAAGTACGTTTCCAGCTTCACTGCCATATTCGTCATAATGAATAGGGTCAACAGAACAATTAATTAATAGCAATTTGTTTCATGCCACCGCGCTTCATTGGCCGAGTTTTTTCTCTGTAATTAGCAATTTAAGTATTTTTACTATTACTGTTTAAATTGGAGATTGACATGATTTGTTATTGAAATCACGAAAACCTATGTAACCTTTTATTGACAGGATAATAAGCAAGGTATTGACAAAAAAAATTAATTATGTGTGCCTTTGAATTTTGACATTAGAAAAAGGCTCTAAAATATTTAAATATTTTCTGAGTCTTTGTTATTCCTTAATATGCTAGAATTGGATTGACTGTCAATATATTTAAAGATACTAAATCGCTTAGATATTCTATCATATATATCTAACATGAATTTATATGAAAGTTGGAATTAACAGCTTATGGATGCAAGGATTTCAAATATCTTTTATATTTGATATTTCACTATTGATATTATGAAGAACTCTTACATATGCAGGTTTTTCGGCGATATTTTCCTTTACCGTTGAATCAAGGGTTAGGCAGTTACATTTGCTCGCTACGGATGTCAAGGAATCGGTACCAGTGATCGGCTACTAATAGAGATAGGTAGTTAATACGCTGGGTTATAAAGCCGCGTGAAAACGAATCACACCACAGCCTGAAAAAACATGTAGCTAACATTTCATTTATAATTACACTTAAAAGAGAGTTCAGCGATAACTTTAGAGAATCACAATAAAGGCATACCTAGCTAAAATATTTGTTAAACTTGCTATTCTGTTAAGTTAGTAAGTAACGGACAAATAGCATTATTTTAAGAAATATGTGGTTTAATTTAATATTCATTTCGTTGACGTATTATCGTTTAAAATATTTTAAATTGTAATGTTAATCTTTTTAATTTTATTTTCCACTAGCAATCCGCCCTCGCTTCGCTTCGGTTATAGGTTATAGTCGTTTTACCCGCGTAGTTCCCGTTCCCGTGGGAATACCGGGATAAAATATAGCCTAGTTTACGCCCTGATATTATAGCTTTCCATTGGTGAAAGAATTTTTGAAATCGGTCCAGCCGTTTTGAAGATTACCCGGAACAAACAGGCAGACAGACAGACAGACACAAAATTTTTTTAATTGCCATTTTAGGCATAGGTGTTGTGCAAATAACCGTGTAAGCATGAAAAAAGCCTATTATTTTGACATTACAAACAGACACTCCAATTTTATTTATTGGTATAGATTTAAATGATAATGCCGTCCCGCAATAATCATTCATATTTACATTTCAATAACTAAATTTATTACAAAGATATAAAATGTGTTGCCATATCTATTTTAAAATAATTTGATTAAAATATAGCAAAGGAAAATATTTTCAAAACTGCGCTTTACGACACAAAATGCTGAACAAAAAGTGAGTGTAAATTTTTTATTTACTTGTTCGCAACTTCAATGTCATGAATTAAATAACCTTTGTGGATGTCATTGTTTTAGTAAGTAATCCCACCCGGATATATTTGTACTGCACCATATCTTGTTAAGCCCATGTAAAACGCACCACTTTATTTCCTTTTAAATGAAGGTTTCGTTTGAGATAACTATCTACCAGTAAATAATTAATAGATCAACGTTTGTTTAATTGCGATAAAATTGTTATACAATGTAAAACGTAATCTTGTACTAGATTATCATCCAGCTATCCTAGCTTAGGAATGGTTAATGGATATACCTAACCCGATCTTCTATTTAATTCTGTGTAGGATTCTTAATTCATACCGCCATAAAGTGTATACTGCGCCGTGGCAGGACGAATCGATAGCGATCTGAGAGCATCTCATCCTCAATGCCCAAAACATTTTCAGCCAACGCACCCTGCAATTTTTAACCTATCACTACATAAGGAATAGAGTGATATAACAGATCAACTCTCCTACATACATTGTAGAAAATAGAATACATTTGAAATAACAACTAATGTTATCATAATCATCTTCTGGCCTTCTTCGGGACTTCTTTCAGGTAAATTAAATTGATCAGCACACGCTGCAATAGCTTTGTGAACAATTCTATTACCTCAGTCTATTAACAAGTTCTCACCTACCTACCTAAAACAATCCTACTGGGAATCCATATTTCGTTGTCATTATTTACAAATATGTATACTAAATAAGGAATGGAACCTACTATTCTGATTAGAAACAAGAAGACAGAATTATCTATTACAAATTATAAGATCCATTTCACTAATTAAACAATACAGTAAAAGTATTAATAATTGAGGGAAAAAAAGACTTAATTACTATTGACTAGTATCTCCATTGAAATATAAAACATTTCTCACAGTATTAATAAAACAGTGCATTGTGTGGGTCTCTATACCTTGAATGTAAGGTCTTATTATACGTCAATTAATTAGAAATAAAACAGTTAGCCAATATTAAAATACAAACGATGTTATAGTACATGGTGTGGGCTGAACGGCTTTAGCCAGAGAACATATTATTATTTATACCGTTACGCTGGTTTCTGATATGTGGCCTAAAGTGAACATGGTTTTAATAATGTAGTCGAGTATAATTATGATTTATTTATTGATGAGGGATCCATTGTACTGTTGTAGCTTATTTTGAAGAGATATTTTCTCTTTATTATTTTATTGAAATAAGGAGATACAAAGTATATATAGTATATAAGAGATACAAAGTAAAGTATATCGCATATCATATATATGTTATGACAATATGCTGTTATTACGAAGATTATCCTGATTTATATTTTTGAGTCTCCTCCACGATAGAACAGAAATTAACCTAGTAGGTCAATTTAATTACGCAGGTCACACGGGTTAATACAGTTTTGGGTTTGTCTTCTCTTGCATAGATCCGTTACAACCGTTACAGAAGTACAACTGCGTATACTTTCAGCGACATAGCTATCGAAAAAGCTTGATGAATATGTGCATCCAAACCTTATGTATAACATACGTTACGTACCTTTTTTATGGGTGGGCTATGGTAAGCGTGCACGCGGGGCGAAGAAAGGACGGCGCGCGGGCCCGTAACCCACCCGTACCCACGTCGCCTTCGTCCTTGGGCCGACCACCGGATCAGGGTGACTTGTCGTTAGTGGTAGACGTTACGTACCTACGTACGTTTTAACGTACCGTTTATATGTACCTTTTAACATACGTAGTTTACACAAAAATAAACATGGTTCTGAATTGGCTTGATTTTCAATCCGACCTCAATGAGATATTGTGTATGTAGATTACTTCTTTAAATCGTTCTCTTTAAACCAGATTCTCTACATATTTACAAAAACGCTTTACTATTCACTGAAATTAATAGGAGACACGTGAGAAAATTAAAATATCGTCATTTTTTTTTCTTTTTTGCGGGTGGGCTACGGCCGGCCCAGTCCTCGCCCGGCTCCGTCCGAGGCGACAGAGGGGCGTAAGCACGCACACCTGTAACCCACCCGTATAGCACGTCGCCTTCGTCGTTGGGCCGACCACCGGTGCAGAGTTCCTTGATTTCAGTGGTCGACCCGACGGAATACCTCGAGGAAGTAGCCTCTCCCACCGACGTCCCCTACTGGGACGCCGATCGCTGTCGCGAGGCTAACCTCTCCGCAAAAATTTAGTCCTGTAAATGATAACTTGAGTGAAATTTTGGCTATTTTTAGTTACTTGTGTCCAAGCGCCTTTGCTAAAATTAAATAGGCTAAATCTATCTTTAGGCGTATGGTAAAAATCACCCAAGTTGTAGATTCTGTCAGCCCTTAGAGCTTGACTCTTTAGCTCTGTGGAATATCGACTACAAATGAGCTTGAGACGTAACCTCCTTTCGGGGCGTACGTTTTCTATCAATCGTCACGACCCAGCATTCACCATCCTTGAAATATTAATGGTGCACGATTAACGATAATAATTCCCGTAACATATCTTCCGATTTGTTATTTCCTCTCCCATCGAGTAGAAGACTCATACCCAATATTAGCTCATATTTAGCCAATGAAAAAGAATGAAAGACTTTTTGAATATCACGTTTGCGTGCGTTTAACCGTGTCAACTCATTTTAAAAACTGGCGCTGAAGTGTATGATATTAACGCTCAAACTAGATTTGCTTTTTATAGCGGTAAAAATTTTAACTATTCCCCTATTCGGTTGATATATTTCTACTAATGAAAGATAAAGTCGGTCATAACACTGCATATTCCACCAAACTCGGATATAAGGATGTAAAGAATTGATGAGATACCTTGTAAATCTTAGTATTGACTAACCTGCATAAATACTCTGATTGATAAAATGACTGACAATAATACAAAGAGACCGATACTTAACTATAAGTCTAGACCAAAAATTCTTAAATTTTATAATAAAATACAAATATGATGTCATCAGTCATGGTCGTTGATAGTCTTTCGTCTAAAACTGGCGCTGAAGTGTATGATATTAACGCTCAAACTAGATTTGCTTTTTATAGCGGTAAAAATTTTAACTATTCCCCTATTCGGTTGATATATTTCTACTAATGAAAGATAAAGTCGGTCATAACACTGCATATTCCACCAAACTCGGATATAAGGATGTAAAGAATTGATGAGATACCTTGTAAATCTTAGTATTGACTAACCTGCATAAATACTCTGATTGATAAAATGACTGACAATAATACAAAGAGACCGATACTTAACTATAAGTCTAGACCAAAAATTCTTAAATTTTATAATAAAATACAAATATGATGTCATCAGTCATGGTCGTTGATAGTCTTTCGTCTAATACTCGAATGTAATTAAATAAAACCAAATTAATTACAATTATTAATTAAAACCAACGAAGTCATGAAATTGGTTGGTACCAATTTCATGACTTGATTCCATGATCAATTTCATGGCATGTAGCCTAATTGGCGATGGATATGTTGTACGGCAGGACAGCATATCACTCTCATAATATTTTAGGCTTCTCCCGAAAATATTTTGAGAGGCAGTCAACTACAACACGAATGGAAATAATAAAGGCTCATAATACGATAATAATTTATATACCAACACGAGTGTGTTGGTATACGAGTAATACGAGTGTATTACTCGTATTTAATGCATTGTCCTAGAAGCGTTACAAACAGAATAATAAAAATAACAATATCTTAAGTTAAAGTCACATACAGTAACCGAGTTAAATTTGCCTTGCGAACTTTTTATTTGAAGGTTATTTAAATATTTCCTGATCTGCCGACACCAATGTCAAGTATTGCGCCAGAAAGCACTCTCTGGAACCGCGGTGGTCTTCACGTTCAAGGTCACTTATTACAGTCAAATGACTGTTCCTGGAAACCTTAGATCGGTCACGTAGGCCACTAAACCTATCGGAAATATACAGAAACAATGATTGGCAGTACTTCTTATGAACGCTGCTTGCGTGATTTTGTTACACCATACATAATTTGCGATGCGTAATAGCTTCTGAGATAGACAATGACTTCTATGTGTACGTAGTAAGTGTTTACAGTAAACAATTGTATTATTGTAATCTGGAGAAGTATAACGTATATTACAATACGTATCAGTAATTAGTAGGAAGAACAGTGGACTGTTGCATCGAGATGTCATGGTAAAACATTGGTTTTAAGTTATTTAAGTAAAGATGGAGATGCTCACAGTATTAACTGTGAGCATCTCCATCTTTACCAAGCTACGGGAATTTTAAATCTCAAATGGTTCATTATTATTTTATTTAATATCGAAGCAACACATCATATTCTGGATCATGTAAACGACAGTAACTGTACAGCGTGCTGTTTTTAGCACTAATTCTGCAACTTCAATGCAATTCTGTAACAGTCAATATGAGTAGTAGAACCACATTGTAAATATCTTAACCATTACGGCATCAGTGCAATCAAATAAATCATCGGCGTTTTATGAATTTATTGCTTGCATATTAGGGTGAAAATATCAAAGCATAATTATTCATCTCTTATTTTACACCCTTAGGAAAGCATATTAATAGGGGTTAATTTTCAGAATACTTTCTCTTATAGTGATTCCTTTTGTGCATTTTTTTTATCAATGACAAATCGGCTAAAGAAATTAATGAAAAATTCAATACCTTGGGGATACACCATTAGGGGATGATAAATTGGCGACGGAGGCAGCGTGCCTATTGGCCGGGACTCCCCTGTGGGACCTGGAGGCGGAAATGCTCGCCGGATTGTATCGGCGGGTGATGGTAGTGTGGTTCACCCCTTAGGGGTTGAGTACAAAAAAATCCTTTCCACGTGGTTTATTTATTTTTATTAAAGAAGATTTGTGGATAATTTGATGAAAATCGATGAAGATACTGCGGTTTACCCCTTTAGGGTTGAATTTTAAAAAATCCTCTTTAGTGGGTTCCTTCGTCACACAAGGCAACTACTGTCAAAATTTCGTGTTTCTGGCATCAGTAGTTTCGGCTCGATGGTAAGTCAGTAAAGCGACATCTTTCTACGTATTTTACACCCTTAGAGAATGAAAATGGACAAACACTGAAATAGGTGTTTATTTTTATTAAAGAGTATTTGTGCTTAATTTGAAGAAAGTGAATAAAGTTTTTTTGCTTTCCATACAGACTTTGGCGTTTCGTTTTACCGCCTTAGGAATAGAATTTCAAAAAATCTTTTGAGTGGTTGCCGTGCCTAAGACGCAAAATGAAACTACGATTCAAATTCCATTTTCCTAGCTTCAGTAGCTTCAGATCACTCTGTTTTTTTATATATATACTAGCTTTTTTATTTTTTTTGGGGGTGGGTTGTGGTCGGCGCGCTCCTCGCACCACTCCGTCCGGGGCGACAGAGGGGCGTAAGCACGCACATCCACAACCCACCCACGATGCACGTCGCCTTCGTCGTTGGGCTGACCACCAGAGCAGAGTGACTTGACGTCAGTGGTCGGCCCGACGGAATACCCTCTATTTGGGGTACCCTCCCATCGACCGACGTATATATATACTAGCTGACCCAACAGATGTTGTTCTGTTCAAATAAGCGCCATCTATCGGGTCCAATTGTGAATCTAAACCATTATAGAATCCCCTTGAACACGCACAAAAAATTTCATTAGCCAGGTCCAGCCGTTTAGGAGGTGTTCAGTGACATACACACGAACACAAGAAATTTATATATAAAGATTATTATTAACGTCCCTGCAACGCCCCTTTTAGGTGAAATTTCGTTAAATCCATTCTTGGCTGACCTCTACTCGGCGAAAGGAATATTCCTGCCAAATTTCAAGTCTACGCCTTATGGTTACAAATATATGAGTAATATTGATGAGTCAATATGTCGCTGGCAATTTCTTATATATATGTACTTAGTACATTAGACGTTGTCTGTTCAAATTAAAAAAGGAAATCTCTTTGAAATTGATCGCAGCGCCACCTAACGGGTCCAAATATTAATTTAAACTGTTCGCAAACCCACTTAAAACACACAAAAAATCTTAAAATTTCATATTTACATCAAAATCTGTCCAGCCGTTTAGAAGGAGTTCCATTACAAACACACGAATAGAAGATTTATATAAATATTTTAATAAGCACACGATTTAAAATAACACAATAATAACACATGTCTTACTGTCGCGACAAACTAAAATTAAAATAAAATATTATTGAATATTCAAAACTAAAATGGTAGCGCAGTCTGCTGGATCCAATAGAAAACATTTCAAAATGAGCAACTCCAAAATAAATGAAAAATTAATTATAAAAACACTTTCCAGTGGATCAATTTTTATTTAAAAAAAAAAAAAGATTCCACTAGAAGAATTTATATAGTCGAAAAAAGATTACATTAGAAAAGTCGTTAAATTTTCTTAAATATTCTAATTTTCTGCGTAACTTTCGAATTATTTCCCGTAAAATCCTTTTTCAAAGTTAAAGAAACTTAAAAAAAAATGGACGAAATCGGTAAAGTCGTTTTCAAGTTATGTTTTTGTCCTGCCCAAACAGCGCCACCTACTGAGTCCAATTGTGAATCTAAACCATTCTCGAATCCCCTTGAACATGCACAAAAAATTTCATCAACATAGGTCCAGCTGTTTAGGAGAAGTTCAGTGACATACACACGTACACAAGAATATTTATATATAAAGATAGTTGACCCAATAGACGTTGTTCTGTTCAAATAAAGCACCACCTACCCGGTTCAATTGTGAATCTAAACCATTCTTGTATCCCCTTGAACACACACAAAAAATTTCATCAACATCAGCCGTTTAGGAAGAGTTCAATGACATACACACGTACACAAGAAATATATAGACTGCACAGATGGCGTAGTGGTTAAGATAGCGACCTACAGCGCCAGTGTCGGGGGTTCGAATCCCACGCGGGACAACACTTTGTGCGATCCACAAATTGTTGTTCTGAGTCTGGATGTAATTTGTGTCCGTTAATTATATGTTTGTAAAGTCCCCCACAATACAAGGATTATTTCCTTAGTGCAGGGTGTTGTATTAAATAAATAAATAAATAAAAAATAAATAAATATATATATATAAATATATATATATATATATATATATACAAAAACAAATACAGATTTCACTAATTCTTCTCATTACAGGTCTTTATAACGTTATGAAGTGCCGTATATTATTCAACATCGTTTATCACTCGTAGTACCAGGTGTTTTGCACTACAGCTACAGCTGCTATGATTATTATTCGTAATAAGATGCGATATGTTTCCGTCTTGTCTGTTTATGTATTGATTTATTACATTTTCAATGTCATTGTCAATCGCTGTTGCGATGTACCTGAACTATTGAATATACTCGTAATGCTCAATGAGATATAATCTGAGGGTTATTACTTTTTTTTGGGGATGGGTTACGGTCGGCACACTCCTCGCACCACTCCGTCCGGGGCGACAGAGGGGCGTAAGCAAGCACACCCGTAACCACAGAAAAATTAATAAGATAGAACAGCCATGTGGGCGGGGCAAGCGTGCCACAATTGCGATCAAACGGTCTTAATATTGACGAAATTCGTTTTACCGGTTCTTAGTTGCGCTCATATAGTGACCTTGAACGAAGCTCCGACAAAAAAGAGAAATATGCCGTCTTGCGCTGTTACAACGCGTCGAAAAAGAAGTCAGTTGCGTAGCTATAGTCTAAGAAGGCATTTATTTTCATCGTTAAGTCCATAAACTTATTAATTCAGTGATATTTCTTAATTTTATGAAAGTATTATGTCGTTTATAAAGAAAAATTATGAAATCGCAAAAAGAGCCAAACATTATACATCGTCTGCCACACATGGATATCACCTTTTATTAGTCCAGCAACCGCGCAATGTACTGCGTTCAATGCGATATCGCTAAGAACCGCCTTACTAGCGTGGTAGTATACGTTTTCATTCAAAACATTGACGTCGATCCACGCGTATCGATAGTGCTGTCCAACATACTATAAGTTATCGATTTCAATAATTAGCTATGGGTTAATTTTATCATATAAATAAATATTTTTAACACTTTTAATTTAGTGATCGTTTTATATAATTATATTAACAATATTTAAATAGGTATTTAAAAATCAATTATTCTGGTATACATTACCTACTTAATTTATCTTGTATATCTATAGTACATTCTTGTATATTTTCCGCGTGGTGACGGAGTAAGAATACAATTCACCACTCCCTATCTTGCCCGTGGATGTCGTAAAATACGACTATGGTATATAATATGCGCATAACATCTGTGCAAGAGAGGGAAAACTTGAAATGAAACCCTATACCAACACGTCTGACCAGCATGGTTTAGTGACTATATAGTTAACTTTATAGTGCTCTTTAGTAATTAATAAAATAGAAATAACAAAATAATAGTAATAAAATATCTATGTTCGGGACCAATCACCAAATATAATTTTATTAATATATATATATATATATTAATAAAATTATCTTTGAACAAAAGATCTTACATTTAAAACTATGGATTAAGGCAACTGGTAGTTAACTAAATACCAACTAAATCTTGCACAATTTGTTCACAACATTTTGTAGAATACTAAAAATAATGGTAAAGTGATCAAATGTTATTGTATTTCATTTTTATTGGAAAACTAAATGTTTAATTAGGTAGGTATTTAATTGTCGTACAAAATAATTGTTCTATTCTTTCTTTAGATGGAATAATATATGTCAAGAATGAATTTCTTGAGACTGGTCATTCATTACTAGTTATTATCATTATAAGTGTTGATTTCTAACTTTTCGTAAGTGTTGAATTTTTATTCCAAGAAATGTTGACATGATAGTCATCATCTCGGCTTATATAAGTTCAACTGCTGCGCTTGAGCCTCCTCCGCAATTATAGGCAAATTTACCTTACTATACTATAGTAGTCAGACAGGTTAGTATAGGGTTTTTTTGAGTTTTTCTTCTCTTGCATAGATGTTATATGCTTACTATATCTCTTAGTCGTCTCAATATATTAGGATGGGACATCCGCGGGTAAGATACGGAGTGGTGATTGGTTTCTTATTCCGTCACCACACGGACAATGTTAGTAAATTTTTGTGTACAATAAACAAAAATGTACTAACAAGTAGCAGTACCAGTATATCTAAAAAAATAAATAACTGTTTTGTTTTTTAAGTTAAATAATAACACCAATAAAAATAAACCGAATTTCAATAAAAAATAATATTTTAACATATTTTAAGAATGATATCTGATGCTTATGCGAGCACTACACGTTGTAAATAAAACTACTTATACGGATTATATCACGTTTATATTTGATTTAGGATTGCCCGATGTTTCGAATACTTTACAGCATTCCTGGTCACGAGCAGTCTAAGATGTCTGACGTCCAAACAAGTCAACGCTATTACAGACGTCCATGGTCCCCCGTCGCAGAGACCGTCTGAAACCATCCACAGTTGAGCGCCTCCCTGCAGTACTACCTTATGTGAAAGGAGTCACTGACAAGATTGGCTTCATCCTGAAACGGGCTTCCATAAAAACATATTTTAAGCCACTCAAGAGGATTAGTCAATTCTTCCCACCTGTCAAGTGCCAGATCCCTCTACAAGATGCAGGAGTTTATAAACTTGACTGTGGTCTCTTTTTAATACATTTTAATTGTATCTTGTGTACTGGTGTGTACCATATATGGGAACAATATAATATACAAATCGCTACTCGCTTATGTAATTAATTATAGCACTTAAATTTTCTGTCACCTATACAGAGTGTAGTGAGGAGTATTTTATTTGCATGATTTTACTGTTAAATTACTGACTTGCATTACAAATAACGTCAACACATCACACAAGTGCTTAATTTAAAGACATTAATATTTTTGTTTCGATAAAACAGGCTAAATAAATATCGTGTAGTATATCGACCATGGCAAGCACTAGCGTACATGTGCTTTTTTATATGTGGGTATACGTTGCCTACAGAACTTAGTTATAATTTGTGTACCAACTGCAGCTTCGAGATTGATGTGTGTGTGTTATGTTAGTGTGTAAAATTGTTGTAAGCATAGACCTTGCATATGTGTTAATACTAGCGGGAGGGGGCAATTATGCCACACTGGTTTTCGAACAAAATCAGCCGAATGGCCTTTCTAAAGTATTAATATTTCTGTGCCCGTAACCCACCCGTGATACGTCGCCTTCGTCGTTGGACCGACCACCAGAGCATGGTGACTTGACGTCAGTGGTGGGCCCGACGGAACACCCCCTGAGACGGAGTACCCTCTCCTCGACCGACGTCCCCCCCTCTCGAGGAGGACGTCGGCCTTTCCTCACGCGGTCGGCCTCTCGGCGGGTGACGGACTAATTCGGAGGTTATTACTTGAAACATCTTCGTGGTATAATCTAGGTACAAGTGATAGCCACTTATTATTGGAAGTTCTCATTTATGGGAAAATAGATAGCCTATAGCCGTATTTCAGTAGAGAATTTATCAGAAAATGCAGGTGGACATTCTTACTAATATTAATGCGAAAGTAAGTTTGTTCGTTTGTTACCTTTTCACGCTTAAAAACCACCGAATGAATTTCAAAAATTCTTTCACTCATGGAAAGCTATAATATCAGGGAGTAATATAGGCTGCGAATGACGTGACTGGGAAATTAGTCTGTCACCCGCCGAGAGGCCGACCGCGTGTGGAAAGACCGACGTCTTCCCCGAAGGGGGGGGGGGCATTGGTCAATGGGAGGGTACCCCAAGTAGGGGGTATTCCGTCGGGCTGACCACTGATGACAAGTAACCCTGCTCCGATGGTCGGCCCAACGACGAAGGCGACGTGCATCGTGGGTGGGTTACGGGTGTGCGTGCTTACGCTCCTCTGTCGCCCCGGACAGAGTGGTGCGAGGAGCGCGCCGACCGCAACCCACCCCGTGAAAAAAAAGGGAGTAATATAGGCTATATTTTATACCGGTATTCTGACGAGAACAGGCACTAAACGGGTAAAGCGACTGAAACCGAAGCGAAGAGAGGGCGGGTTGCTAATAAGGTTATAAACGAGCTCGTGCTCGGTAGGGGAAATTTCCTATCATTTGCAACTGTAGGGTTTCATTATGTTGCCGGGCCGGCTATGGACGCTAAGGAATCGGTACCAGTGGTCGGCCCAATGGCGACGGAGAGGGAGTACTGTAGGTTATAAAGCCGCACGCCACCTATCCGTCGCCCCGGACATATTATTATGCCATATGTATGACCACACCATTACCTACCACAAAAAAATGGATATCATTATATAGACAACGTGTTATTGCAGTAATCGAATTTGTAATTAATTTCATTTTCTAGAGAAAACTTAACGAGTATAGTTATCAAATTCAACAAGCAAAAAATATAATCGCTGTAAGTCCGTTCTTAAAATAGTCACACAAATGACTACTCATTTCAATTATAATGTATCCATTAATTGATTATCAGGAAATAGTAACCGGATTTTATCTCCACTGTTTTCTTGTTATGGAAACTTTATGCCTAAACATTGCCTTTAAAATATCCTGTTAGTGATTTAGATGCATGTTAATATCGAAGCTTAAATTTTATAAATATTATTAACTTGGATCATGTTTATTAGCTTTTCTTCTAAACTTAGGACTTAAGGTTTTTTTTTAATCGTGCTGTGATTCCTAAGTTTTCTTCATATTACATGCTATTATAAATTGAGATGAATATCTATTTTAATCTATGCCAACACGTATAATTGGCATAACTACGTATTTCGAGTTTGCTATATTTTCATGCAGTAAAAGGGTGTGATATATTATATTCTTAGTGCTTATGTCATGAGGTAGGTATGATAGCGAAGGCCTAGGTCTAGCAATGGGACGTATGATAGCTAATATGATAATGAGATAACAATGTTTTTTTTTTATTTTATTTATTTCCAAAGTCTTATTTTGCATCTTTTTATTCGTCAAATTTCGTTAGTCGTCAAAGTTTGGTCAGTAAAATTTTATGGTTATTTTATTTATAAAATTTGCGAGTGGTTATATTACCTACCATTTAACACGTTGAGTGCGATACCAAGTCCAAAAGATCTAGTCTATATCTCGCTTTAAGTTTGGCTAAGAAAAGCATATACTTCTCTATCGTGCGAAAGGCATAACTTCAAATTATTACGGTGTAGGAAAAGGAATTATAGATTGATTTAACAAAGACCGGTGGGTTATCAATACTATTTATTGCTGCGTTTAATGAAAAATCGTACAGTTGAGGGAGAATCGTAATAGGAGTTAATTACTATACTTCTCTGAATCTAACAAATAAACTTCTATGTCAAAAGTCCTTCATATGTGACACTTTAAACGTAAGAATTAAACATTTGCCAAAGATATTAGTATCAAAGTAGTACTCCATCAAAGATAAAGAAACTCGTGTGCGTGTGGCACACCCACCCATGTGTGTGTGTGTGTGTGTGTGTGTGTGTGTGTGTGTGTGTAGTGTGTGCATTATCATCACATTATCTTTTCAGAACCAAATGTGTTGGATGTTACGAAAAACTTCGAACCTATTGAACAAGTCGCCAAGCTGACAGAAAAGTCTAAAAAAATACTTACTAAATTATAAGTAATTTCTAAATTTAAGTAATTATATACCGAATAATGTAGTTTTCTGTGTCTCTCACAATTTATCTTACATTAAATATAAATAAAACTATCGATATTCTCATTTCTCATCCCTAAAATATGCAAAAACTTGCCTTATGCAGTGCCGCACTGAATGTGCGAGGTGCACAAGACCCTGTATTTTATTATAGCTATAATTTTTAAATAAAACAAGCTAGCTAGCAACGTACGCCTTTAGATTCATGTCAATAAATTCATTATTGTTAATATTCAAAGCCAAATAATCATATATATTTTTACATGAAGGCAAAAATAGGATTTGAGTTTCTTAAACGTTACAGGGTTTAAGATGTACAGCCACAGTGATATTTTATGACCAGTTGTACAACGTACTGCAGGGATGACAAGAATAGAAAAATCACTGCCGCAGGGAGCTTGTTAAATTTTTATGTAGCTCAGGGTAAAATTAAAACACTTTTATGTATTAATCCACAGAAAAATTAATAAGATAGAACGGCCATGTGGCCGGGGCAAGCTTGCCACAATTGCGATCAAACGGTCTTAATATTGACGAAATTCGTTTTACCGGCTCTTAGTTGCGCTCATATAGCGATCTTGAACGAAGCTCCGACAAAAAAGAGAAATATGCCGTCTTGCGCTGTTACAACGTATCAAAAAAGAAGTGAGTTGTGTAGTTATAGTCTAAGAAGGCATTTCCTTTCATCGTTAAGTCCATAAACTTATTAATTCAGTGATATTTCTTAATTTTATGATAGTATTATGTCGTTTATAGACAAAAACTATAAAATCGCAAAAAGAGCCAAACATTATACATCATCTGCCACGTGGATATCACCTTTTATTATTTCAGCAACCGCGCAATGTACTGCGTTCAATGCGATATCACCTAGAACTGCGTTAGCACCGTGATTTTTATTTAATTTTTTTTTATTTTTTTTTTATTTTTGGGCGGTCTATGGTAAGCGCACGCGCGGTCCTGTCCGTCCGGGGCGATGAAAGGACGGCGCGCGGGCCCATAACCCACCCGTACCCACGTCACCTCGTTGTTTGATGGGCCGACCACCGGAGCAGATGTGACTTGTCATCAGTGGTCGGCCCGACGGTTACCATTTCGGGTAACCTCACGTCTCGACGTACTGGGACGTCGGTCGCCATCGCGCAGTCAGCCTCTTTGCGGGTGACGGACAATTCCCCGGTCCGATCACCCGCGGCCTCGGCTAGGGCGGCATTAGGTGCAGATACTCGCGCCTGCGCCGCCCCAGTCGCCGGCGACGGAACGTGTCGCCGAATAGGAGCTCTACTCGCACAGGATCCGCCGCCTCCTTCCGTGAGATTACGGCCTCACAGAAGGTGGCGACCGCGTCCCAGTTCCTGACGCTGTAGAGCATCTCCCTGGCGATGGTCGGCAGCGCCAGATCGGCACCGATAATCGCAACGAGCTTACGGCGTTCCCCCTCCCTCGCAGCATACTCCTCGAGCGTGTGCTGCGCTGTGTCCTCGTCGCAACTGCAGTGGTGGCAGGACGGTGTGCTCTCCCTCCTGACAATCTTGTGCAGGTACTTCCCAAAACACCCGTGCCCCGTCAGCACCTGCACCAGTCGGAAGGAAAGTACCCCGTTCGTCCGCTCCAACCACTCCATCAGCACCGGCCGGAAGGCCTCGACGGTCCTGACACCGTACCGAGGACTCTCCAGCCGGACTGCCCAACGGGTAATGACTCCTCGGCGGGCGTCGACCCGCCAGGCGGTGATCTCCTGCAAGGAGACCATACCGCCGCGGGCGCGCGTCTCCGACACCCGCCGATAAATGTCGGCGAGCATCGCCGCCTCCAGGTCCCACGGGGGAGTCCCGGCCAGGAGGCACGCTGCCTCCGTCGCCACCGTACGGTAACGCCGTATGGCCCTGATCGCCATGACCCTCTGTGGTCGCCACAGGAGGGCCCTAAGACGGACGGTCAGGGACCCCGCCCACACCGGTGCGCCATACAGGGCCATCGACCGGATCACCCCCGTGTACAGCTGTCGGCACGTAGCACTGGGTCCACCCACATTCGGCATCAGCCGCGAAAGGGCGGACGCCGCGCCGACAAGCCAGGGAACAAGTCGATGGAGA
This sequence comes from Lymantria dispar, assembly GCA_032191425.1. Taxonomy (NCBI): domain Eukaryota; kingdom Metazoa; phylum Arthropoda; class Insecta; order Lepidoptera; family Erebidae; genus Lymantria; species Lymantria dispar. The sequence goes on from CM063440.1 coordinate 18,585,159, forward strand.
TGCTCCCGGAACCAAAAATCGGGCGTCCGACAGATCGAGCCCAACCCCGACGAGGTGCCGCTCGATGCGGGCAGCCAACACCCTCTCCAGCAACTTGCCCGCATCATCGAGCAGCACGATGGGCCTGTAGGCCGAGGCCGACTCGGGAGACCGTCCCGGCTTCGGCAGGAGAACCAGCCTCCCCTCTTTCCAGCACCCAGGGAACTGCCCGAACGTCAAACAAGCGTCGAACAGTTCCTTGAGGCGTGGTCCCAGGTGCTCGAGGACCAGGGCCAGCACACAGTTCGGAATACCGTCGGGCCCGGGGGCGGTGGATTTGACTCGCATACGCGCCACCGCCGCTCCCATTTCCAGCTCCGTGATGGGCGGAGCACTTTGATCGTCGGCCTCTCGGTCGCTGTCCGGCGAAGCCATGACCCCCCGGCGTGTGCTACGCCCGCCGTGGAAAGAGGTCCTCGACAACTCTGGTGAGGAGGCTGGGCTGGAGAGTCTCGGTGAGGGGAGGGGCCCGCCCGCGGAGCTTGTTCAGCGCCGCGAGGTAGGGGCAACCCAGGGGTCACGCTCGAGACTGTCCAGCATCTCCCGCCGACTAACGTCCTTGGCGGTACGGACGGCCAGCCTGAAGGCAGACCGCGCACTGCGGTAAGCCTCGTACAGTTGGCCCACCCGCTCAGCGTCGCGGTGACGCGCTCGGCTGCGGGTGTAGGCCCTCCGGGCACGTATGCACGCGGCCCGAAGGTCCGCCAATTCTCGGGACCACCAGGGAACCGCACTCTTTGGGGGCAGACGCCGCACACGGGGCATGGCCGCATCGCAGCTCTGCGTTAATGCACAGCGGATGCGGCCAGCCTCGGCATCCACCCCGTCCGCCTGGGGTGGTGAGGACAGCCACAACTGAACGATGGCTGCCTCCGCCAACAGGTCCCAATCCAATTGACCCACAGCCCACCGCGGAATCGCGGGAGCTCCGTCCGCCGTGTGACCCCTGCTGGGCTGCAGGAGGGTCCAGGAGACCTCTATCCGGATGTATCGATGGTCAGATAGGGTCTCAACCTCCTCCTGGACGCACCAGCTCCTCACAAGTGCTGCGACATTAGGGCTAGCGAACGACAAGTCCACTATCGACCCGCCCTGCTGCCGCACGCACGTTTGCACCGAGCCCCTGTTCAGCAAACAGAGGCCCAGTGCCGTCGCCCACTCTTCGACCGCTCGCCCACGGTCATTCGTCCTGGGGGACCCCCACGCCGTGGACTTGGCGTTGTAGTCCCCCAGAACGAAGATTTGGCGCGGTGCCAGTCGCCGTATCGAGGCCCCCAGGATGGTGAGGAAGGCCCCGAAATCCGTCGCGCTTCTGTTAGGGGAGAAGTAAACACCAAATAGCGTAACCTCTCCCCATTCCGCCGCGACATACCCATCGCCCCTGTCTTTGAGCAACAAAGGCGGAGAATGCCACGACGTAGAGGTGACGATTGCCACAGAGCCGTCACTGCTGCCCAGCCAATTGGGCCGGTCAGGCACCAAGTACGGCTCCGCGGCTATGGCTGCACCGATCAACCACTCCGCCATGGCTTGCAGGAAAACGTCCTGTACCTCGGCGGCGTGGTTGAGGTTGGCCTGCAGGAGGTGGTAGGATTCGGTCGCCATTAGTGGGCCGTATCCATCACCTCCTCCACGCTGGCGGGCGATCGGGTCGCGCTAGGGGCGGGAGCGGCCGGGGTCGTCGGACCGCTCCACCCCTTTGGGACCGAAGCCGGGGTCTGCACTCCCTGCCCCCCATGCGGTGCTTGGCGGGCCTATTGCCCGCCGCACACGCGGGGCAGTGGGGAGTGGCGGCGCACGATGCCGCCTTGTGCCTGGGTTGTCCGCAGCGGAAGCAGAGATCGCTGCAGTCAAAGCAATTAGTGCATGTCGGCCGAGTGTGTCCGACCGCCATGCACTTGTAGCACCTCGCAGGCCGGGACTCCAGCACGGTCACCCGCGCCGAGCTCCAGCCTACGAGGAGCCTGCCTGAATCGGCCAATTGCTTGGCCGACTCCACCGGGCACTGCACCCAGGCAGCACCGACGCCGCCCGGACTAGGGCGGATGGCGCCAATTCGGACGGTGTCCACGGGACACCCGGTTTTCGAGACGATGGCCTCTCGGATGTCATCCACTGTCACGGAGTCGTCCAGAGCCGCGACGCGTAGTTCTGCGCACTTTACGGGTCTGGCGATTTTGACGCCACCCTCCTCTGCGAACAGACCCCTCAACTTGGTCGCCATACTATCGGCCGTCTTGGCGCCCTCGGCCCCAGGAAACTCTGGAATCCGTGCCCCTGTTCAGGCCTTGCGGGTCCTGGATTCGATAAATCGGAGACGTCAAGCTCCCGCCGGGCGCGACGTAAGACGGCCTCATAGCTGAGGCCGTTTTCGGCCGCCTCAGGCAGCACGGTGATCACCACCGCGGCTGACTTTGGCGGCCGGAGCCTCCTGCGCGACCTCTTATTTGCGGCTCCTGCTTTGGGAGCGGAGGCTTTGGCGGCACTATTGGCCTCCGCTCTCCTCTTCTGGCCGCGACTTTTTCGGCTGCGCTCGGCTGTCTGCCAACCTTCTTCAGGTGCAGCGGAGGGGCCGGGCACAGCAGTCACGGCCGCGGCTGCGTTGGCTGCTACCAGCGGTGCATTTGCCGGCAGCGGCTGAGATCCGGCCTGAGCAGGAGCCGGTGCCACCTTCTTCCTCGCGGCGGGCCCTTTGGACTTTGGTCCAGCAACGGCCGCAGCGTAGCTCCCTACGCGCCCGTCCTGGCAGGGTAGCGCATCAGGGGCTGACACCGCGGCCTTGGGCCTGTCCACAGCCAGCGGCGGCCGAAGACGGGGCTTCGGAGGCAGTCTTGACTCCAGAGCTGCCATGCACGCGTCGAGCATTTTGCCGAAGACGTCCACCATAGCGCGCATGGTCTGGTCCGGCACGCCGTCCACTGCGGGCAGCGGGACAGCTTCGGCCGGCTGGGACTCGCCGCAGCGCGAGTTGGCGCAATGGAGACGGCGGGGGCGGCGGTAGGGCCGGCGCTTGTCGGCGGCGTGGTCCTCGCCAGCTGCGCGACCTGGTGCCGCAAGTCGGTCATTTGCTTGGCCAACTCGCGGTTCACCTTCTGCACCGCCGACAGCTCCTTTTGTAGGGCCTTATTCTTCTTCTGCAGGCCTGAGACCTCACCATTAAGGCGGGCATTTTCGGCCTGCAGGGTTGCTACATCGGTAGGTGGGGGGTCGACACCTACAGCGGGCTCTGCAGCTGCCGCGCTGGTGGGAGGGATGTCCGCTAACACCCCCATCATCCTCGCGGCAGCCGCCTCATTCGCCCGCTTTTGGGCATCGGTCCCTCGCACATGACCAATCGACGCAGGAGCCGTCGACCTCGTCGCCACCACTGCAGCCCCTCGTCCCCTACGAGAGGCTGGCACCTTGGGAGGAGGCATGATAGTGCCACTCCCCTCGGAGGCGGACTCTGAGCTGCCACCCATATTTAGGGGGCGCTTCCGCACCATCGAGGGGAGGGCCTCCTCCCTATCCTCTAGTGCTGCCGCCAGGGCCGATGTCGGCGACCGGGATGACCCACCGACGGTCTCAACTGCCGACATGTCGATGTCCGACGGCTCTGTGGCAGTACTGCCGCCCTCGTCAGCAGTCGGAGCGGCTGCCGCGGCCTCTCTAGCCAGCCGCTCCTGCCTGGCCAACTCGCGCTCCAAATTGACGCTCGTGGCCTTCCCCGTCCCCATGTGCTTTCTCTTTTTTCTGTTCTTAGGGGCCACTATTTTCGCCGGGCCCTCGGCTGACCTTGGGGCCTCAAGTGCCAAACTAGCAGCAGAGCTGCAGTCGGACGAGGCCTCTCCTTCCTCTGTGCCAGTTTTCCTGTAGCCTGGCAGGGCTTTTGGGTGGGAACTAATTAGATCCTCTGTGGTGGTAATTTTGGGCGTCTCACCCCTCCTATCTATATCAGGTGTGTGTGAACAATGATCCATCGAGTTCCCACGAGTATGGGAAAAAATAAATGTCGACCCGGGCAGAGATCCCGATACCCGGGCAAGCGTACATTTGTTTCCCAACACAGGGGGTCCGCAGGTACCCTGGCTGGGGGCGCGCTAACGACTGAACAACCCATCAGCCATGCATCCTCTCGCCGCGCGCCAGAACTTAGGATTCTGGGTGATTGTTTTATAGAGGTTTTCTTCCTCGCGGTCCAGGCGGTTAAGCCAAGACCCTCGCTCCTGAATCTAGGCCTCAAGACAAATGTCCCGAAGCAAGAAACAGATTTACGATTTGTCGCGGTTGGCAAATGCCTGCCCAGTCCTCAAACAAATGAGTGACTGGGCCCGTCGATTTTTCGCGTCCAATACCCTCTACAATTAGGGGGCATGGAGCGAATTTGGAGCATCCCACAAACTGGGCCCCTCCTCGGGCCAGATATTTGCCACGAGCGACAATTCCAGAGAGCAGTCCAAGGAATAGTCGCTCGTGCCCAGGGTACACCACGCGGAGGTTTCTGGCATAGCACCCCGCGTTAGCACCGTGGTATCATACGTTTTCATTCAAAACATTGACGTTGATCCACGCGTATCGATAGTGTTGTCCAACATACTATAAGTTATTGATTTCAATAATTAGCTATGTGTTAATCATATAAATAAATATTTTTAACACTTTTATATTTAGTAATCGTTTTATATAGGTACATTAACAATATTTAAATAGGTATTTAAAAATCAGTTATTCTAGTATACATTACCTACTTAATTCATCTTGTATATCTATAGTACAAACTTACTATAGTACACCAAATATATTTATTATATATAAAGCTTTCCATTGGTGAAAAGTTTTTGAAATCTGTTTGGTGGTTTAAGCGTGCAAGCGTATCAAACAATCCAACTTAATTTCGCATTTATAATATTAGTGGGATGTTATCTTAGTGGATATCTCCAATAATACTATTACAGGTATAAATAATTTACATTGGATTTGTTTTATTCTTAAACTTTAATTATTTTACTTAATACTAATAAAGTAGATTAATAAACAGTTACATTTCGTTATTCATGGAAATAGAAGAAACTGGTATAAGCTCACACAATCATACACCATCATTACAACACAGCAGTTATCATATTGCATTTACTTGGCGACAGCCCGTAAAATTAGTTATAACCAGCCCCGTGCTGAGAAAAATAAGCATAAAAAAAAATAATAATAATACAGGCTATTATTTATGGTTGTAGGTAAATGTACAAGAGCCGGTTCTCGAAAATGGCCGTGTTACATTATACTGGGACCGACCTATTATCACCTAAAGGACTATTCTGGCCTGTAAGCTAGACATCGTGGTGACAGATCGTTTAGAGCGACGTGCAATGATTGTCGATGTCACTATTCCTCATGACGTGAATCTCGTGAAAACTGAGAAAGACCATGAAATAAAATATCAAGACTTGGCTCACGAAATTGTTGATATGCGGGATGTGGACACGGCAATCGTTGTAGCGATAGTCATTTCGACCAATGGCTTAATAGCCAAGAGCCTCGATCAACACCTAAAAAGGCTCGAGTTACGTAGTTGGAATGCGAGTCTGATGGAGAAGGCAATGTTGCTCGACACGTCGCGAATCGTGAGAATGTTTATCTCCTTGTAGCCCTAACCGCCGGCAGCTTGGTATTTGTATTCGCTGCCGGTGAGCAACGCGCTTTTTATATTATAAATATTTTATTTTTTATATTATATTTAAAATGTATTAGGTAGTATGTGTAAAGGTAATAATAATAATAATGCCTCTGAGCCCGTCGTTATCTCATTATTAGACTAACGCAAATCTCGGAGGAACATTATATGGCTCTCTAAGTTCTTTTAATATAAAAGAACTAGCTGACCCGACAGATGTTGTCATGTCTTAACTATGAATATTGAATTCGAATTGAATTAAAAAAAAATGTTTATTATTCTAATTCCTATATACAACATATTTCATTTTTTTCCTTATGCGTATGAAACCAATGAATGTAATGGCTCTGACAGCGGTACTAATGGCGTCAATTGCGCTTGCGCAACACAATCCAGGACCTTAATTTTTAAACTTAAATGCCTTGCAATATTCGCATACAACGTTCATTGACTTACTTACAACTTAAGTTTGTACGTCTAATTGCTGGCATTTTCAAAAACGAAAATTCAACTGTAAATTAAAGAAAACTATTGTATTCTTCTTAATAACTAAATATATCACTTGTTATATTAGTAACATGTATCTTAATTACCAAAACTCCACATTAAATCGACTTTTTATATTAGGCGTGATGGCTCTGAACTTACCTACCCTGATGTGCACTAAGAAATTCAGTTTTCTTACATCATTTCTGTAAGAAATAATGAATTAATTGTTTTACATGTATTTTATTAATAAAATAACTCCAACCGAAGCGTCTGTTTTAACCAAATTTCAGTTCTTTTACATCCTCTTTGATGATATTTGCAGCACTTATTTTGTCAGTTCTATGTTAAACGTCATAAGGTTACATTAAAAAGTTTATATTGTCCAAAGCGGTTAGATTAGAAATAATTTTATATGATGGTTAAGTATTCTTAAATTTTCTAATTTTCTGGGCAATTTTCTTATTTTTTCTTTCACAAGAACCTTCTCCTGACAATAACAAATACAACAAAAAACGAATTAATGAAATTGGTCCAGCCGTTCACGCGTGATGGCGTGACCATGGAAAACAGGGATTCATTTTTATATATATATAATAAATAATAATAATATAATATAATAAATAATAATAATAATTAAATTAAATTAGATTTTAGATTAAATAGATTTAATTAATTTAGATTAAATTAAATTCCAACCCCATAATCAGATGTTACATACCATCATCACGCTATACTTTTATACCTACCGTTGCAGGCGTGGAGTGTCAAGGATAGACGGCTCATCCCATTTTTAGTTTACATTTCGTCAAATGCCTCTGCGGGTTACATCCATATCCCCGTGTAAGCCTTTCAAAGGGCCGGGTATCTTCCCTTGGAAGATTCCGTGAAAACGGGGATACATCTTTAGCTTTCTTAAAGCTATGAAATATAAACAGAAAGATTATTATGATAAAACTAGACAGCTTTCCCAAGTTGACAATCCTGATTAAATTTATATTGATGGCTGTCATATGTTTCAAAATATAGGAACTTGTTTTTGTTTATCCTTACTTATAACATGTCGTACGGTGTCCCACAGACTTCGGTTTGGGACCCACCCTGTGGATCGTCGGCCTTATCTGGTCATTGAGACGTAACCGCCGCCTGGGCTGCGCGTAATTTGCTACGCCGACGAGTAGGTGCATCATTCGTCACAACCCGGGGTTGGAAACAGGGCTATTTGCAGCGCACCTGGCAACTCTTGGCATCGAGGAGACTATCAGACCGATGGAGCCACTAAAGCTTAGCAAAAGAAAAAGCTTAGAATCGGTACCAATAGTTAGCCTAAATAAGAATGGGGCGATAAAAATATGGTAGGTTATAGCGTCGGACACATTCGTATAGTGGTCTTAGGGACCCTCTGGAAGCTTAGCAGGGGTCACACGGTGGACGGTACTCTCGCGTTGCCGCGGTGGAATGTGGTTCGGTTAGATCAAAACCTACTACAAGAGGCCATCGGGCAATCGGTTTGGATGCCGAGGCTGGCCGCGTTCGCTTTGTGTTAATGCAGATCTGTGATGTGGTCATGTCACGTGTACGGCGCTGAGTAAGTTTCGCGCGCAGGATTTGGATGTCATTCTAACCGAGGGCGCAGGTGAACGGATTGGGGATTAATCTCCCACCCGCAAAGAGGCCGAGGCCGCATGAGGGCGGTAGACAGCGCAATTCCTTCACCCGTGACGGTTCGGAATCAATATTGCGATCCAAAAATGTACTTTACTTACTCACTGTTTTCTTCCTTTTCTATAACCGATATAAGTTTGTATTGGGCATGAATACAAAATGTATTGTAAATTTAAACTTATTTTTAGAACAAATTTAGAATGTTCGTTCGAATTATGCTCATACCTCAACTATATTTAGTTTTTTTTTGTTGATCACTTATTTTTACTTATTCAACTATTATTTATTATATGCAACAAATATTTAAATACAGTTCCTATTTTCAGACTGCAAGCGTGTTAAAATTTTCCACTTTTAGTATATATATTTCTTCTACTATAAATAAGCAACAATTAAAAAGATAGTTTCGTTTACACTTTTGTTGAGTATTAATCTCTAGTACCATTTATTTTTTATATTTTATTCTTGATGAATTAAATATGAAAAATATATATCACATTTCTACTGTTGTACATATGTCTAACCACGAAGAGCGATAATGTGATAATAGTTACACAGACGCAATTAGTAGGCGGCTGGACAATTACAGTTCGTGTTACAATTTGCCCAGATGAGTTGCTACTTATCCTTCAGAGGAACGCTCAGCCAAATTTCACGGCTTTAACTAAAAGATAAGAGAGTAATACTCCCGTAGTAATACTTACGCCCGGCTCCGTCCGAGGCGACAGAGGGGCGGTGCGCGGCCCCGTCACCCACCCATGTAGTATGTCGCCTTCGTCGTTGGACCTACCACCGGTGTAGAGTTCCTTGACTTCAGTGATTTATTGCAGTATAGGAAATAGAAAATGTATCTTTTAATAGATGCAATTTAAGCATTACCTTATAGTACTTCGTATATTTATGAAGTGTAATCTTCTACATGCAGATTTGAATGCGGAGTAAATTCATGTAAGTTGTCGTCGATATGATCACGTGACGTGTGTTAACCCTAACGCTATACCAGAATCTATTTCAATGTCGTTAAATGTGTGCCAATAGATTTCAAAACCAGACAAATGTAAAAATATTTAATTTACGAACATTAATTTAAGATCAAACAATTCATTCATAGTTTTAAGTTGTCACTTCTGTGGGCAGTGCTCATGACTTCTTTGTGTTTTTTAAATAATATCGTACGTACCGATATCAAAACTAGGTGTTCAGGTACTTACAATAGTCGCTGTGCGACTGCTACTTTCAATGCATAGCATTCACAAATCCTTGCAAAAGGTCTATTATACTACAGATGAGTACATCATTTATGTGCTTATGAATTAAGATTCAGTTACAATTGAGCTGTTTTTAAATAAAAATTTAAGCAGCGTAATTAAAACCAGAATGTCGTACTTAATCTTTTATGATTAATCTTGATACAATTAGTTTTATTGTCATTATAAAGTCGAGTGGATTGAGTGCCAAGGTCGGCGGTAAGGTTATTTAAATATTGGACGTTACGTCTAGTTAATTAAATTATTGTTATAAAATAACAAAATGATTGAATTTAATTGCGGCAGCCAAGCAATCTGCTGGGATCCGTCGAACCGTGGACAGGCCTTTCGATTTCACCATTATTTCGCGAGGATGTCCGTTCCTTTTAATTTTAACTAGATTGTATTCTTTATAATAATTACTATATTTAAAATAATAGTTACAAACATACGTTTTTATTTTATAGTAGTTTTATTTTTAGTATGTAATATGAATTCAGGTTTGCAAGTGGTATTTTTATTTTTCTATCGTATGAAATCATTCGTGTGAATTTTTAAGAAACAAACGAATACGTTTCTTGTAATCAAAAGATCGTGCAGAAGTATTCGAATATGTGCTGTGCTTGTATATTATATAATATTTCCATCGAGATGTCCTCAAATACCAAAACTTTTTCTTTTTTTCATACACGAATAAAATCGAGGTTTACATATTTTTGTCAAAAAGTCAGGTCAAAAGTTACATTAATTACCAAGAAAATGTTTTCAATTTTATCGTGTAGGTAATTCAGTTATGTTATATTGTATTACTATGGTTCCTAGCCGCTATTAATATTTGACATAACATTGTATATTAACATCTTATGTAGGATTACATTTTTTTTAACTGTCTGTATCTTCAGTAAAGAAAATAATTAAATAATGATCCTATCAAGTGGTAAAAGACAGTCCATCCATCCATCAGCCTACAGACGTCCACTGCTGGACATAGGCCTCCCCACGAGAATGCCACACGGAACGGTCCTGCGCCACTTGCATCCAACGGTTCCCTGCGACTTTGAGAATGTCGTCAGTTCACCTAATGGGGGGCCGTCCTACGCTGTGCGTCTTTGAGCTTTTTTATGACGCCGACATTTAGAGACCACGTTTCAGTGGCGTAAGTCATCGTTGGTAACACACAAGAAATATTAATCTAATATTCAACGACCTCATAACAACAAATGCCGTGCTAAGTCTGAAAGCATTATTCAACAGTTCTCTCTCATTCATTTTTTCGTGCGAATATTACATATATAATTATAATGTAGGTAATATGAGATATAACTTTTTTTTAATTTTTATTACATCGTATGGATCCGTGTGGTCACGGAGTAAGAATACTATTCACCACTCCCTATCTTGCCCGTGGATGTCGTACAAGACGACTATGGGATTTAATATGCACAATGCACATAACATCTGTACAAGAGAAGGCAAACTCGATACAAAACCCTATATCAACATGTCTGACCAGCATGGTATAGTAGGTCAAATTCCCTCCCATTGTGGAGGAGGCCCGAGCCCAACAGTGGGACGTATGTGGGCTGCGATGATGATGATGATGGATGGATACAATAATATACAGTATAAAGTTAGTCATAATAATCAAACATCTTCTAGATCCTACTTCAATATCTTACAGGGATACTAGAGCATAGTCTGTTGAAATATTAATTTTTTTTGGAATTAGCGTACGTTTGTCACACGCAATTTTATTTTTTAGATATGAAGAGGTTTAGTGTAAAGTTAAATTCAAGTTTGTGGGGTTGCAACCCTAGTCCCATGGCCGCCATTTTGAAAAAAAAAAGAGGTTCAAATGGTTTTACAGTTTAATAGGTCAGCCAAATCGGTCTAGGTATAGGTCACACAAAAAAAAATACTTTACGTCTTTTATTGCAAATAAAATTATCTACAACTTTTGTCCAGTAACTTTTAGTCATACAACCATAAATAAAAAAGTTATAAGCAAGAATACATAAAAAATTGAGAGTAAATTTATTTGTCGCTATACCTTTTTCCAATCGCTATACAAAAAAAAATTATAGCAGATAATTTTTAGATAGTGTTCTAAGGAACAATTTTCATTTTAAACATTCTTAAATTTATGCATTAGTTAAGGTTTTACAGCGCCACGAAACGAATACTATTCTTCAGTATTCATAACTATACACATAAATATTAATGATATTTCATATCTTTTTTTTTAAAGACTAACCCATCTCAACTAATGGCCTCTTTTTTTTTCTTAACCATATTAACTTTTATACGTGGCCTCGACTACAAATTACCTTTTAATAAGAGTTGATAAATTTTATTAGGAGGGAAAGTAAGTCGCTTTTGTGTATTTTAATATTAAGTTAAGACACATATCCGCCAATTTCTCCAGTCCATCTCTAATGTTGGGTTGAATAAATAGGTAGGAGAGAGTTATCAGCGTAGTCGATCAATGAGCAGTTTTGCAGTAGAGGTAGCTAAAGAAGGTCATTAAAACCTATATTCCACAGATATGGAGTCAACACTGATCACTGAGGACTGCCCATCGTCAATGATTGAGACACATCATGTTGATCGAGTCAAGTCAGTATTTGTATCTAAATAATGATGATTGAACCTTGCAAAAAGTATGACTTTACAAGTTGGTAGATATTTCTACGAGCATCCACGAGCCTTTTAAGTGGTAAAATCGGGCACCTGGAGTTTTCTAAAGCACCTGAGATATCCAGACAGACACACATACATATTTAAATGCTGATATAGTAACAGTTTTTCTAATGGCAATGACCAGTCGACAAGCGATTTCCCCAGGGTAAAGCCAAATAGTTTAAGGTTGAATGTGGGGCCAACCTGTGTTTTCAATAGTTCAGCTATACTTTATCCATTTTATTTATGGTTCTGATAGCTCAACGGTTGACACAATTTAGTGATGTCCTAAAGAACGTAATAATCGATATTGATAAATGTACCTACATGTCATATTCATTGATATAATATCCTTTTTTTTAATAAATATAAACCCGTATGTTGGCGTCTTTATTTATTAACATGAAAATAAATATTATAATCTTAAAAATTATTTATACGTCAACTGGCAACATCAACAAGCCGTCCGCCTGGCAGTCATTTCGACGTGGTTTATCACTTGCAACAAAACGGTCGTGTTAGTCCCGTGCATTTACGTTCGCTGACTATTCTCTCGCATTTGTTATACCTCGAGTTGAGTAGTTTTATTCCTCGTTACAGCTTTTAGGAGTACTTAGATTGGGCTGAGTACATTCATCGTAATAAAAAACCGAAAAAACGTGTGTTGAAAGGAGAATCAGGACAATTAGAGCTCCAACTTCATGATTGCGTTGAACAAGAAAGTCTAAGTAGCGGTCCGCTTATACCTCCACAGTACCGATGGGAAAAGGCGAATGTCTCACAATTTACCACGCAGATACAGCAAAGTGTTTTGTAAAAGACGCATTGCTGGTATTTAAATCAAAGAAATCTGGCAATTAAATGTATCCGGAGGTGTATGAAAAGTGGTTCAATAACATCCTTCTATCATCGGAAGAACAGTTAATATTTTTTTATTGATAACGCGCCTTACTCTCGTCAAATTGACAAAATGCCAATCCAAGCCAATAAAATCATGAAATTATTAATTCGATACGCGAAAATGAAGGAATGTTTAAAAATCAAAAAGAAACCATAACGAATGACAGATGAAATGGCTGCAGAATATGGCCATATCGGCTTTAGGATTCCTTCATATTACTGCAAATACAACGCCATAACAGAATGGCAATTAGTAGGACATGCTGCAAGAAACAATATAAGCGCCCCATTCACAGCAAATAAAACTTTGCAATTACTCAAGAACGCTTGCACCCTCGTGGCAACCAAGAACTGGGCAATGTGATAGAGAGTAAGAGAAATAAGAGAGTCATAATGTCTAATTGGAACCGTGACATTGCATTTGATAATTTATGCACACAAGAGCTAATCATTAACATTGCTGAAGACGCCCCATCGGACAAATTTAATATATATATTAGCATATCTAACATAACTAGTAGTGTTGTGTTATGACAAGAAACGGTGTAAGTGACCATTACCATTTATTGATAAATGTGACTATTTATATTACAGAGCCCACCAGAGCAGCCGCGGCGCGTTGCCAAACAAATTGTTACAATTCTTCGTGTATACTCATAGCTTTAAGTCAAATTAGAACACATATGGAGATTAAAATTTTATGTACACTCGATGAGATACAAAATAAACAGTTCTTATATTTGTATTCATTTGGGACCCATAACTTCTTATTGCAAGCTTTTATTTAACTTGGGAAATATGTTCTGGGCAAATATTGCAACTAAATTTTAATATAGTCGGCTTCAACCGAATGAGCTGAAATTTGGCATACATGTTTAATTTAGATTACAATGCATGATAAACTAAGTGACATCATTCTAAATCTAATATGGCGAATGGTCCAAGATGGTGGCTTAGTTATTTTATATGGCTTTAAGTTTGTGTGGGTTAGGAATGGTAAAGTGTTTCTAAAGAAAAATGAAACCTCTGAAACAAAATTCATAAAAGACATGGACTCACTAGAGAAAATAAAGTAAACAGTTCTAAGTTTTTTTTTTTATGCATGTTGTTATATTATAAAATTAAAATTCAATACCTTAAATATTTATTATCAGAATATTAGAGGTTTAAGGTCTAAAACTCATATTTTTTACCACAATCTTTGTATTTCAAATATGATGTCATTGTACTCACTGAAACGTGGTTGAATAATTCAATACTTGACTCTGAATTGTTTACGGAAAATTAGGTAGTACATCGGCGAGACCGAGAAATAAAGACCGGGGGGGGGGGGGTAGTGTTAGTTCTGTACGTTTACGCTCGAGCGAAAGTAACTGTGAGGATCTTTGGGTTGTACTAGATATTCCTAAGGCTGCCAAAAAATTTGAACAGATAGCAATTTGCGTCGTTTACCTGTCACCACCAGTACATAAAACCACATTAGAGCATTTCATCGAACAATGTAATCGCTTCTATGAAAAATGGAGCTCCAGTTCTTGTATCATGCCTGCAACTTGTGAATCTCTCATAGATTTTTCTTATGTCAATAACTTACAACAAATTAACAACATTTACAATAATAGTGGTAAAATTCTTGATTTGATCTTGACTGATGTTCCATCATATTCCATTTCAAGGTCGTGAAGATAAAAGATATCCTATGCCCAGAGGATCCCTACCATCCAGCCTTGGATATATCATTTACAATTGACGCAAGTACTACATTGAAACTACGTAGGACAAGCAAACTAGATTTCTACAAAGCCGATTACACTGTAATACGTAATTACCTGGATGAATTTGATATTCATTGTTGGGTGACAAGGATGTAGATGAAATGACACGAAAATTTTACGATATCTTATATGAGACCATTCAGCGTTTTGTACCTCAGTGTAAGAACAGAAGTGGTAGATACCCTGTCTGGTTTAGCCGTACTTTGATACGTAGTCTTCATAAGAAAGATAAATTAAGGCGTCGTCTTAAAGTCTTTAAAAACCCTTTGGATATGATCGAGTTAGATTTTTTAAACGCTGACTGCAAGAAACTATCTAGATCTTGCTTCAATAATTATATTGAAAAAATTGAAATAAACATTTTAAACAATGATAAGGCTTTTTGGTCCTATGTTAAGGCAAAAAGCACCGATCGAGTCCATACCCTTCCATGATGTCAAATGGAGTACGTAAAAGTTGTGATGGGGAAGAGATAAGTAACATGTTTGCCTCATATTTTGCATCAACGTATACTAACGACATAGATCACGCTTCGCGTTCCAATTCTCCAAATACTAGCAAAGTTGCAAGACACGAAAGCAGTTTTACGTCATTGTACATTGCACCTGAAAAACTACTAGATACCCTTAAGCAACTTAACACAACAAAAGGAGCTGGTCCTGATGGTATTCCTCCTTTCTTTGTTTTTTCAAGCGCGACAAGTTTGGTCACACCACTTCATATCATATTTAATGAATCTCTAAAATCTGGATTATTCCCTAAACGTTGGAAGACTGCAAATGTGTTCCCGGTCCACAAATCCAATGACAAACATTTGGTAAGTAATTACAGACCAATATCTATACTATCATGTATGGGTACAGTATTTGAATCATTGGTTTATACTTTTATGGAATCATATTTCCAGCCCTACCTGTCCGACTATCAACATGGTTTTGTGAGGTCCCGTTGAACTTGTAGAAATCTAACCGTTTTTGTGGAGATCTTATCGGAGGCTCTGGATAATCACAAACAGGTAGACGTAATATACACTGATTTTAGCAAGGCTTTTGATAGGGTTTCTCATAAAATGCTACTTATAAAGTTGGATGCATACGGTTTCGCGGGTCCTATATACTCATGGATCGAATCATATCTGAGTGATCGTCTTTTCAATGTAGTCCTAAATGGTTTTAAATCAGCCAATTTTGGCATCGCTTCTGGCGTGCCACATAGTTCACATTTGGGCCCCAATGGGGCATAAATGGGTTATAAATAACAATTTATTTAATATATTTATTAATGACCTTCCAAGTTGCTTTCTTCATGCTTGCTACACCACTTATGTTCGCAGATGACTTAAAAATCATTAAAACTATAGAAACACATAGTGATGTCAGTTTACTGCAAAAAGATTTGAACTTACTATCCAAGTGGTGTCATGATAATGGTATGTTACTAAATGCAAATAAATGTCAATATATTAGATTTACACGCAAAATACATGAAATTAAATCTGAGTACAAGACAAGTGATATAAAGTTAAAGGAAGCCGATTGTGTCCTGGATTTGGGCGTCTTGCTGGATAAAAAAATTACATTTACTGCTCATTTGGAAATGATTATTAAAAAAGCATCAAGAACGCAAGGATTCGTTATGCGAACTGGAAAGGTTTTTCGCCATATACGTACTAAAGTAAACCTATATAATAGCATTGTAAGAAGCGTATTAGAATATTGCAGTATTGTGTGGCATCCGCATTATGCTACTCATATTTTAAGAATTGAAAGAATTCAAAAGCGATTTCTCTGGCACTTATCACACTCAGCATCAACAGTCATAAAAAAATGTCATACAAAGATAAACTCATATATTTTAAAATGGATACACTAGAAAATAGAAGAAAATATTTAGATCTAATGTTTCTATACAAGCTGGTTCGTAATAGAATATCATGTCCACAATTGCTGGCAAGACTTAATTTTAGAGTGCCGTGCAGGCTCCCTCGAGTATGCATCACACCTCTATATCCACCATTAAGAAAAACTGTTTTGGGCTCCAGTTCTCCCATTCCTCGTATGAGCAAGCTGTTAAACGAATGTAGTGATTCTGTAGATATATATTCGGATTCTCTAGGTTGCTTTCGCAAAATAATACGAGCGTTGAACTTTTTGTAATTTATCATACTAATTTATTATGCTTTATAATACTTTAATTTTCCTTCAAATTACTAGTTATAGGTAGATACTGTGCATGCGGTGCTTGCTTATAATTGAGTGTAACTTTTCTTTAAATGTAAGTGCTAGTTTTAGTTGTTGTATTATTGTTACATTTGTTAGCAAACCAAATAAATAAATATGCATTCTCACAATATGGATATCAAATGAAAGGGCTTACGCTTACAAAAAAACGAAATTAAAGTTCATCATTTAAATAAAAGCTTGCTTGATAAATAGTTTTTACTATTAATTTATTTAAAACTGTAATATAATATTTATTTGCAGCTGTAGTTTAAGATTTGGAAATTCTGGTAATCAATATATATTTTTGTTTTATGATTAGCAGTCATTTGTTAGCATTGCATTTGCCTCGTCTCAAAGTGAATAGGAATATCTGAAGTTTTGCTATACCCAATAGTTGAAAAAATTGAATGTTTTATTACTTATTAGTCTTAGAATATTTGTGTTATGAGATACTTTAAAAACATTGAATAAATATGCATTTATATTAGTTTAGAGGAAAATTTTAGCACCATTTTGATTCAAGAATACAACTGAGCGTTACCATACGAAATTTATTTAATTATTATAATCTATCTTTTAGATTTTTATTATTTATTATAATCTATGTTTTGTGCTGTGTGGTAGCGGCTTCGAATACTACCAACCCTT
Source organism: Lymantria dispar (assembly GCA_032191425.1). Taxonomy (NCBI): domain Eukaryota; kingdom Metazoa; phylum Arthropoda; class Insecta; order Lepidoptera; family Erebidae; genus Lymantria; species Lymantria dispar. Next base: position 18,602,470 of record CM063440.1, read on the forward strand.
GCTTTGCTCGTGGGTGTCGTAAAAGACGACTAAGAGCCCTAGATTGACCCGGACCAACTCCATCTGGTATCATTTGGGTCAACGATTACATTCCCAAGGAGGCTTGACGTCAGGCAGGCGGCCGGTCATAAAAGACATTGCCGAAACTTTTTGCAATATGTCAAAACAGATGACATATTGCGTCGACCCCAAGTAATTGGGATAAGAGCAAGATGATGATATGTTTTAGATTTTAGCCATAATTTGCATTCATTTGTAGCTCTTAAATTAGGGTATAAAAATCTTCCACTAAAATTTTATTTTAATTATGGTTAGAGTTATTTTGAGTTTTAGATATGTAGGTATGACAGGAACGGCTGAAAGAAGACTTATTTAGAGAGTTCTAGGTATTTTACCTCTAATCTAAAATTTCAAACAAGACATATTATTTTTAATCGATAGAACTATTCAATGAAATATTTCCTAGTTAATATTGAAAATTGAGTTTAAAGCAATGAACTATTCTTAGGCATTCCAATGAAGAGCAAAACATTGCATAGGTTTTGCTATCATTGGACATTTTTTTCAATTTGTGAAGTTTTTCATTCAAATATTATATTTGAATGAAAAACATCTAATAATATAATGACTTCTGAATAAAGTTATAATTATGTACCATTTATTGCTCTGCCAATGAAAGCAGCAGTAATTATTGAATCAATATTAACGTTCATTTGAAGCTTAATTGCTTGGGCAAATTGCTCTGGTTAAAGTTACTCTTAAATATTGCAACTCCAAAGAACTAAGGTGCATTACATTACTTAATAATAATAAACAAATGCTCACAACTTTCATCAATTAAACAAGTGTATTTAGGTGAACTAGCAACCCGCCCTCGCTTCGCTTCGGTTTCTATCGCCTTATCCCCGTAGTTCCCGTTCCCGTGGAAATACCGGGATAAAATATAGCCTAGTTTATTCCCTGATATTATAGCTATCCATTGGTGAAAGAATTTTTTAATCGGTCCAGCCGTTTTGAAGATTACCCGGAACAAACAGACAGACAAAAAAATATAAAGTGATTTTTAGTCATATGTATAGTGCAAATAATCGTGTGAGCATGAAAAATATTTTGACATTACAAACAGACACTCCAATTTTATTTATTGGTATAGATAATTGTAAATTGAGCAAACTGTATTTCACTAATAACTAATATATAAGCATAAATCTCTATTAGACATTGTCACCATAATTATGATCGTTTGACAATCAGTTCGACCATAGATTTTAACCGTAAACAAAAGTGTATAAGCGTTGCTACGCAACACTCTCACACAAACGTGTGTGTGTGTGTGTGTGTGTGTGTGTGGATGTATGCAGCGTTGTAGTGTGCGTAATGCCTTTTTTAATGAACTTAATGTATTTCTGATCCATTATTATATGTAAATTCAGTTTTATGCACTTCTCCTCATTATATACTTCAACTGTGCCAAATTTCATACTTGTCCATCCACGTAATTTTCGTAAAAAGGGGTACAAAGTTTTTGCTTCACGTATTTATATATCTACTAGTGGTCGCCGTGTGGTCGAAATTCGGCCATAATTCATTTTAATTAATTTTTCTGCTACACAATTTTCTTTAATTTTATTTATGTATAATTGTAAATTGAGCAAGCTGTATTTCACTAATAATAATAACTAATTTAAAAGCACAAATCTCTATTAGACATTGTCATCATAATTATGATTGTTTCACATTCAGTTCGACCAGAGATTTTAACCGTAAACAAAAGTGTATATAAGCGTTGCTACGCAATACACTCACACAAACGTGTGTGTGTGTGTGTGTGTGTGTGTGTAGCGATAGCGCTATAGTGTGCATTACGCACGCCTTTTTCATTGAATTTAATGCATTTTTAATCCATTATTATATGAAATTTGAGTTTTATACACTTCTTCTCATTATATACATCAACTGTGCCAATTTTCATACTTGTCCATCCACGTAATTTTTGTAAAATGGGGTACAAAGTTTTTGCTCCACGTATTTATATATAGATACCAATAAATAAAATTGGAGTGTCTTTTTGTAATGTCAAAATAATAGGCTTTTTTCATGCTCACACGATTATTTGCACTATACATATGCCTAAAATACACTTTATATTTTTTTTGGAAAACTATAATATCAGTGCGTAAACTAGGCTATATTTTATCCCGGTATTCCCACGGGAACGGGAACTACGCGGGTAAAACGACTATAACCTATAACCGAAGCGAAGCGAGGGCGGGTTGCTAGTGTGTAATAAAAACATGAGGCTATCTATTTTGGAACAATTAGAAGTTTTGAAAAGTAAAAAACACACATTGCTGAATGAACAAACGAACTTTAATACGTCTCCACTTTTAAAATTGTTTGCTTGTGAACAAGATGACGCATCGCTAACAGATAACAGTGGAGGGAGTATTTAAGCGCATCGCACAGACGATCGGTGCGTCCCACAGATTAAGATGTTCCCATTCCATTCCCTGGACAAGGGAGGTCAAATATCTGAGCGTGATCTTGGACAGACGATTGCCCTTCGGACCTCACATAAGGCGAGTCCGCGCGCGCGCAGCCTTAGTGTCAGGATGGTTACACAGCTTGGTACACGCCAAGTCCAAGCTGTCTCTCAGTAGTAAAGTTCGATTATACACCGCTTGTATACGCTCAATTATGACGTATGCCAGTGTAGTGTTTACACAAGCTAAGCCATACAGGCTACACAGTCTACAAACATTACAAAATAGGTTCATGCGCCGAGCGACGGGAGCACCATGGTTCATGCGCGATGTGGATCTTCACATAGATCTAGGCTTGCCGACCATCAGGCAATACATGAAACAGTGCTCCTGCCGCTACTTCGACTCTGCCGTGACACACCCGAACCCACTAGTGGTAAGGTCGGTTTTATATCCCCTCCAAAATTTCCGCGATAAAACAACCGCGGCTAATCCTCGACGAACCCGACGATAGCATCACACTCGCCCAGACGGAGGCGTACACAGTCCGCGAGGCCCTAACAAGTAAATATCCACGATTCCGCCCCCGCCGCCGGGGACGGAAATCGTGTCGCATTAAAATCATAAACGTGGGAGTGTCCACTTTGCCAGCGATCCCCCGAGCCGAGGTCCGTACCCCACAGGGGGTGCCCTCGGGATCGGTCGCTTAACTTTAAACGGGTTGAAAGCCCTCAGCGCTCACCCACTAGTCCGGGTAAAGTTGTCACAGCCATCTGAGGCTAACAACTAAGTCACACACAAAAAAAAAAAGATCGGTGCGCATTTGAAGCCGAACCGTCCTGAGGATGCCTCGTTTACAGGCGAAACACGTGTCGAATGAATATTCGAAGTTCTGCGGCAAATTGCAAGTTGATGTTCTGGAAGGTGCTCATCACGTGAGAGTAAGATTTCCTTATTTCCTAGTCCACCTTAATCCTATCCCGTATTCCTTTCATTGTGGTGTGCGGTATATTGATTACCGTAGGAAAGTGGTGGGTCTCCCTTCCTTACTTCCATTTCAGAATAAAAATGTATTCCCGCTATGTATCGCCTAATTCAATCAATTATGTCAAAATTATGTTTTAAATAATAACGTTTTTTTTTTTGGATGTTTGGTTACGGTCGGTGCACTCCTCGCCCGACTCCGTCCGGGGCGACAGAGGGGTGTAAGCACGCACACCCGTATAGCACATCGCCTTCGTCGTTGGGCCGACCACCGGTGCAGAGTTCAAAAATAAATATCTGGTTGACCAAGCTTCGCTCGGAATAATTTTGTCGAATTTATTTAGATATATATTAATAAAAAAAAAAAAAATAAATAATGAAAATTATGTAAAAATTACAAAAAGAGAATAATAATAACACCGAGATTCGAACCGACGCTGTTTGAATGCCAGAAAAACCAAAATTAGAACCGGCCGTCTCCCAAACTGAGCTATCGTAACTCATGACGTCGACAACGAAATTTGAATTCATATTCTTTTAAAATTTAATGTCATTATATTGTTTTACTAAAAACACGGACAAAACAACATTTTCTATATATAAAACCTAGCTAGATCGATTTTTTGGACCCGAAACCTCTAGCATGCCAAGTTTCAACAAAATCGTAAATCAAAATTTAAAACTAATTATTTGATGTTTTTGTAAAATAATTACAGAATAATATATTGTTAATGTACTATTATAAATAAAACTACATATTTTACAGATTTTATCGCGTTTGTATTTCATTTTTGATTACCCGACGACGTTTCAAACACTTTACAGGGTTCATGGTCACGGGCGGACTGTACTATGTTTTTATAGCGGACGAAAAAATGTTTCTCTTCTCTCTGATTTTCTGTTCTTCTTTTTTCACATTGTCACCCATTTCTGAGCTATGGTCCAAATTTCAAGTATCTACCTTTGTAATCGGGAAGTTAATTTAAAATCAATAACAAAATTTAAAAAAGCCGGAGCCATGTATAAAAAAGCGGGTGATAATAACATATTAAAATAAGAAATTAAACATATATAATTGCGTAGGTTTTCTTGAGAAGAATAAATATAGTCACATGGCTGTTAACAGTAGAGGAGCATTAATTTTTTTTATTTTCTTTTTTATTGCAAACGGTGGCAAACGAGCAAACAGTACACCTGATGGTAAGTGTTGCTGCCGCTCATGGACCTTTACAAGGCCGTTGCCTACCGCGAAGAAAGAGATGGGAGTGTGAATGCGTGCATTGAGGCTCGGTGATACCAAGGACACCACCAAAACCCTCCACACGCAATCACCCTCAGAAAGTTGGGCTTCCGGCTCTCTCGCTCACCGAACGAAGCGCAGTAACAAATTGCTGCTACTCAGACGTCGATTTTCTGTGAGAGCATGGTACTGCCCCGGACGGACCGGCCCGCGGCTGTAGACAGATAACTGTCGACAGTATGGTCCTACCACTCCTGAAGTCCTACCACCCTAAGAAAGGATTCTTGGAAATTCAATCCTTAAATTAGTGAAAAGGGGGTGCGAAAGTCTGTATGAAAGCAGCAGCAAGGCGTTCGTTTTATTTAAGGCAACTGGAAGCCGCAATGCAACCCGCTGGAACAAAACCTCGATGTAAATTATGGCTAAGTCATGCAAATGAAGGAGTTGACTGACGTATCAACGCACAGGCGATACTACAAGTACTAGGACGGTGAAAGTGTGCATAGAGGTTCTTTTTACACTGTAGGCAAGCGCTCAGAAAGGATTTTTGGAAATGCAGCACTACCTGCCCAGATGACGTGATAATCTAAAAGCTAAGTTCCCATGCCAAGAATCCTTGGACTAATCCTCACAGAGAACAATCTTTGTGAGATTCATAGTGATTGTCATCATCTGGGTAGTCTGGGTATGATTTGTGTCCGTTAATTGTGTTTATAAAGTCTACCGAGACACAATGATTTATTTCTAAGTGCAGGTTAAAATATATAGAGGTACTTATTATATATGATTTTTTCTGATTCCTTAATATTATGTTACTGGTGATATGCAAACGTGGGAAGAAATCTGGATCTTACCATAACAAAAGGCAACATAACCGAAGTTTATTAGTCTCTAAGCGATTATAGGAAAACAATTAATTGTGATGACGGAGTAAGAATACAGTTCACCAACCAATTTCACGTCGCGGTTGTTATAAAATTTTCACTTGATGGTAAGTTAGTGTTAGATAGTGTGGCAGCTTCTGTTTCCAAAGTTTAGTTGCACGCAAAGAATTGATCCAGAAGATTTCATTTGCACTGTGGGCCAGACTGCCAACATGGTTCTGTAGTAGTGGAAGTTTGGACTGGCAAAAGTTGCCTTAGACAGCCTTGACGAGCGACCAAAATGCATGAATTTCAACAAGACAGCTCTTCAATCGCTCGCCAATTCTGGGAACATGTTCCGCCTTCATTCTGGCAAATTAGTATTTTTATTAGATCTGCAAGCGGCACAAAATTTTCACTTCCTCGTTTTACTTTTCGGGTCCTGACATATTCTGGCTCTATCGCTAGGCTTAGTTTGTGAACTGCTTTTAACATGCAGCCATCCTGCAAGTTTTGATACTGCCCAATATTTCTTCAACTCCGCTCTCGAATAATGAAATTGAACCTGATTCACTGCGATGGGACCTGTGGAGTCACCCGTGTTTATAGCGCCTAGATCTATTCATGCGGGTATGCCCTCCGTAATCTACGCATAACCATGAGATTGGCAGATTGCCATGTTTCTAAGCCCGAAGGCAGCGGCAACACCGCGAAAGAAGGTGGACAGCTCAGACAGCTGACAGCACGACTTTACGATAGAAGATGTTGTAACTCGTAACTTGGATAATTTAGGCATAAAATATCATCCAGGCCATCGATCTTGGTCTCCGTTAAAAATAGCAAGGCCGCGCTGTCTGTAGATGGTGGTGGAGGACGTTAAGGTATCCAAATCATAAATCCACATCAAATATGCAAAGGGTGATCGCCGTAGAAAAATTACTCTTTTTATATTTCCCTTGTATTCCCTCATTATTGTTTTTATTTTTAAAAGTGGAAAAGTGAGTGAATGCTTTCAATGAGATTTAGTAACAGAAAAGGGAAGTGAGATGGTGCAGTGGAGCGCAGTGTGTTGTTTATTCTATTTTCTGCTCCGGCACGACGAGTACACAAGGGATTTTTTTTTTCGGTCGGCGTGATAGCTCCCAAAGCAGATAATCCTCGGTTTGAATCTCTGCTGACTGACAGGTGGCCGGTAGTGACCATTCACACCGGGGCTCCCTATACCCCATAACAGCCCCTCACGCTAAATACCCCAACAAAGACTTCACCACCGCAAGTTTCATATATCACCAAAACGCACCACATACAAACAAACCCAAAAAGTTGCTCTCTCGTTTACCGAATAAAGGGCAGTATAAAATTGCTACTTAGGGGTTGAAATTTTCTCGATAGAAAATCCTATACTGATACGCCTGACCAGCGTGAGATAGTAGGTAAATTTCCCTTATATTGTAGAGGAGGCTCGAGCCCAGCCGTGGGACATATGTATAGGCTGAGATGATGACCATGGTGAAATAATTAACAGTAAAGCCAGCTTTTCACTATGGGATATAATATAGTATGTATTACAGCTTGAGATATAATATTTTATCGCTCGTCATACATTTTGTACGAGACTGTTTGCACTGTGCTATAATATATATTACATCCCAAACTACAAATATTTTTTTCGAGCGATATTGAAAGAGTATATTTTACCTTACGTCCCCGATACCGCGCCTTCCTTTGCCCCCCCTTTAGTTTGAATGGTGACGTCCGTGTGCAGACGTATCAACTAATGAAAATATACATCTTACAGTGTGAACAGCAGCCGTGGGATGATATATATAGCTCAAGATCTGATATATATTATATCCCATAGTCAAAAGCCTGCTTTAAGCTGGTTTCAGACTACGCTATAATACAATAGCATATAGTATATAGTTCATAGCACAACAATATCGCGCACCATACATAAAATATAGTACAGTACAGTGTGAACGTGTCCTTAACAATGTATGGTGCGTGATATTGTTGTGCTATGAGCTATATATTATATGCTATTATATTATAGCGTAGTCTGAAACCCGCTTTAATATGTAATGGTGGCATCGAATTTATGTCATTGCTATAGTTTGTTAATGACAATGCTAATATGGGTATATACCCAATTACCCATATTAGCGTTGTTATTAACAAACTTATATTACGTATCTTATATTTCTTATCTACACCGATATATATATATAAATAAAATTGGAGTGTCTGTTTGTAATGTCAAAATAACAGGCTTTTTTCATGCTCAGACGGTTATTTGCGCTATACATATGTCTAAAATACACTTTATATTCTTTTTGTCTGTCTCTCTGTTTGTTTCGGGTAATCTTCAAAACGGCTGAACCGATTTCAAAAATTCTTTCACCAATGGTAAGCTATAATATCAGGCAGTAAACTAGGCTATATTTTATCCCGGTATTCTCACGGTGACGATTTTTTTACTGTTTAAGTAGAAGAGGTTATAGTCAATCGTTTTTTTTTTTATTTCATTAATTTCATTTGTTTTTACATAACCTAACTAATCTTATGATTAAACGTCAGTTCATAAACGGTTGAGAAGTGAACGAAAAATGTCCAAGGAAGTATTTAAAGTTTATGTTTGTGTGCTGATTATGTGTTTGGTTCTAATAACTGATCTCATGAGATAAAAGCTCAAACTTTAGGTAAGTAATGATTTGTAAAATATATTGATATATAATTAAATTTTTAATTAAATTTTTTTATTAATAATTCGACAATAAAAATGATTTAAATTTATCTAGCAATCGTTAATTGACGGCATTTACAACGCTTGAAACTTGAAAGTATAATATACTTTCAAGTTTCAAGCGAACTTACTTTGAGAGAAAAGAACAAGAACGAATGATGCGTTTGGTTAAACAGACAAAAAAACAACAGGGGTGGCAATTAAAAAGTAATTTTCTATTTATTGATATTCAGATAAATCATAATAAATAAATTTAATTTTAATACAATCCCATCAGATGAAAAAGAAATCCCAATGGCATCAACTGAAATAGAAGACGAAAAAGTCACAGAAGGAGGAGTAGACGAAGAAGTGGATAAGGGGAAGAACGAAGGCACAAGGGAAAAAGGAGAAGATTGAAAAAATAAAGAAAGAAGTTAGAAAATGCCCAGCAAATAATATTATTGATCTACATTGACGTACATTCAGTTCTAAATTAAAAATATAAATTAAAAAAAAAATAAAAAACGAAAGATTCTCTTTCGAATAAAGATAGAAATAAAAATAAATAGAAATGATATATAAAAAATAATTTATTTCCTTTTAAAATTCGCCTAGCGAAGCGGGCGCGAACGGCTAGTATAGGTATACGTTCGAAAGTTTTTGTTTTATCAATCAACCAACTGATGAGTCCAACATGAGGAGTTGGTTGATTGACATACCATATATCACGTGCATAATTATAGTACTAGTTTTAGTGCTTATAAAATGAAATATTTTGAAGTTTGGACGTCATTATTGGTCCCTTAAGGATCTATTTTATTTATTTCCAATTCATCATAACATGGATGTATAATAAACACACTTAAAATACCTAAAATCTATTCACAGCGTAATAAATGCAGGTTTTTCCCGTTAATGGAGCATTGTTTATTGATCCGCGATTAATTTATCTACGGATAATGGTTGTTAATTAAACCACAGAAAAACAACCAGATTCATTCATAAAGTACTTAATTAGGTACCTTTCCATTGAGTCGTTCCTAAGTAAGTTTTTCTTTTGATAACCGTGTTATTACTATTTTAATGATAAACCATTGGTTATATTTTTGAGAATTAAATAATATTTTCTCGGGTTACATACACCGTAATTTGATTTTTGACAGAAATATCAAATAATACTTTATGTTAGCTGTTTAAAATATTCATCAAATATTCATCATAATTGAGCACGTGCGTTTATTATGCAAGGTTTACTAGCCATGGTGCAGGGAATCATGTACTCTCCCAAGCTACGCAGACGCCTTAGTAGAGTCTGATTCCCTATGCAACACCCGCTGCAGCGGCAGCAGGTACTCGCACTTGCGTCAACTATGCCGCTGAGCATGGGTAGCCCGGCACGATTCTCTTTCAGATATTCTCCCTCAACAATACCTACGGGGCGTCGGGATACCGTTTCGCGGACCCTCCGTCCCCGATGCCTTCGGGGCGTCGACTTCACGCGATCACCCTACATGTAAGGACCTTAACGTGGTACCCACCGGCCGGTGGGTCTACATGGTCTACGGTTGAGTCTAACCTGATCTTTCTACTATTATTGAGATATCCAACTCGGGACATAGGTATACGGATAATAGGCACGTTGTTGTTTGTAATTATATTTATATAAAACTAGTACAATCTAGGAAAATACTAGGACAATCCCGCTGAATTTCTTGCTGATCTTCTCAGTGCGGTCGCGATCCGATCCGTTGGTGAGTTAAGGTAAAATGTAAAAAAATGACAATATGTAAATACAATACAATACAATACACTCCCCGACTCTTTCACGGGGACTGCTCCGAGGAACTGTTTGACTTGGTACCACCGTCACCATTCTACCAAGGTACCACTCAACATCGTAGCAGGGTTCATCCATTTCACCTGGAAACGTTATGGTCTTCAACTGTACGTTTCCAGCGATCATTTCTCCCACGTACGTGCAAGCTCTGGAATGAACTACCTGCTGCTGTGTTTCCCGAGCGCTATGACATGTCCTTCTTTAAACGAGGTTTAAGAAGAGTATTTCCTTCACGGTAGGCAGCGGCCTGGCTGTGCCCCTGGTATTGCAAAGGTCCATGTGCAGCAGTTTCGTTTACAATCAGGTGTGCTGCTTGCTCGTTTGCCACCGTTGGCAATAAAAAAAAATGTAAGTGGCCCCGCGGGGTTTATGCATAATAAATGATTTGAATATAGATTACTAGCAACCCGCCCTCGCTTCGCTTCGGTTTCAGTGGCTTTGCCCGCGTAGTTTCTGTTTCTGTAGGAATACTACAGAAACTACTACATACTACTTTTATCCCAATAAAATATAACCTATATTACTCCCTGATATAATAGATTTACATTGGTGAAAGAATTTTTGAAATCGGTTCGGTGGTTTAAGCGTGAAAGCGTAACAAACCAATAAATAAACAAACAAACAAACAAACTTACTTTCGCATTTATAATATTAGTAAGGATGTATAATTATTGTAAAATATAAACAGTAGATCAACTTTTAAGGTGCATTTTCACGATAATCACTAGATATTAGATATATAAATTGTTGCTATGCGCTGTCACATCTAATAGATTGTAATAGTTTATACCATATTCCATTATAATTTAGATAATACTAGCTACTACTACTATTATTTTCTAATGGAAAATAAAGTGTACGCTATTATTTTTTTATTTTATCGGAATCCAGTGAGTACCTTCAGCAGTATAAAAAATATTTCCTATTTATTATTTTCTAATATTACACATTATATGATAATGTATTAAATGAATAAACTTACAAAAAATAATTTAAATATCTGCAACTTTTATACCCATTATACTTCTTCCTTCAATAAAAAAATTCTAGAATATTAATTGATGTATAGTTTACGACCCGTTACAATTATAATAAAAATATAAAAATAAAAGATATGTAGAAGATAAGAATTTATTTAGTTGTAAATTGAAAACGTGCTACTGGCGGATGCGAAATAACTTCCTTAATAACAATTTCTAATTATATATTTTATTAAATATTTCAAACATTTATTAAATAAAAACTTCTGAGTAGTGATGGAGTTAGAATACAATTTCATCCACTCTCTTGCCGGTGGGTGTCGTACAAGACGACTATGGGATATACGCACATAAGATCACTAAAAGACTAAATGGGCAATAGTAGGCAAACTTGACAAAAATCCTATACCAACAGCCACGAAACCAATAGCATATATGTAAATGAAATGCTGAACGATTAAATCAGTATTAATGTTACGCAGAATTTATTCATATTCCTTGGAACGTGGTAAGTGATCCGTCTAACATTGTCCATGTGGTGACAGAATAAAAATACAAATTCACCACTCCCTATCTTGACCGTGGATATTGTGAAAGACGATTGAGGGATATAATACCCATATAACCTCTATGCAAGAAAAGGAAAACTCGAAACACGTTCGCAGCATGGTATAGTAAGGTCAATTTCTCTCCTATTATGGAGGAGGCTCGAGAACAGCAACGGAACGTATATGAGCCGAAATGAAGTGATATATCCATACTAATATTATAAATGCGAAAGTAAGGATGTTTGTTTGTTTGATTGTAACGCTTTCACGCTTGAACTACCGAACCGATTTCAAAAATTCTTTCACCAATGGAAAGCTATAATATCAGGGAGTAACATAGGCTATATTAATTTTACCCCGGTATTCCCACAGAAACGGGAACTACGCCGCGGGTAAAGCGACTGAAACCGAAGCGAAGCGAGGACGGGTGGCTAGTATTTGTATAAATAATGAATTAATTACGTTATTACTACACCTGATAATTAGGGTTAACTTGCATTATATATTTGTTCTCAATATTAAAAAAAAAACCTTCGATGGAACTTAATTACCTGTATATTTTCTTTTTATAGAGAACTAGCTGGCCCAACAGACGTTGTTCTGTTCAAATTAAATATATTCTCCTTGAAATCGACAGCATCGCCACCGGGTTCAATTGTGAATCTAAACCACTCTCGAGTCCCCTTGAACACACACAAATTTTCATCAACATCGGTCCAGCCGTTTAAAAGAATAGAATAGAATAGCATTTATTGTCACATAATAACTAATAATTATAATACATGTTTTTAATTTATTTTGACAATAGGGGAATGCTCAGCATTGTGCTGCATAGAAATTATGCAGGGCTGGTTTTCAGAAAACCCTTTTCCTCAAATATATAAGAAAGAAAAATAACAAAAAAAGAGAAAAGAAAAAAAAGAAAAATGAATAAGATAACTTACAATAATATATATATATATATATATATATATACATATATCTATATATATATATAGGAGAGGCGGGTTTTGCGAGCGGTATATTGACTCATCACCATATCTCTGGAACCATAAGGCGTATAGACTTGAAATTTGGCAGGAATATTCCTTTCGTTGAGTAGAGGTCAGCTAAGAACGGATTTTATGAAGTTCCACCTGCAAGGGGTGTTGCAGGGGCCTTAATAATAATATACATTTTAAGGAACAGGGTGAGCCGAAGCTACTGAAGCTAGAAAAATGAAATTTGGACCGTAGTTTCATTTTGTGATGTAGACATCCACTTAGAAAGTATTTTTTAAAATTCCACCCCTAAGGGGGTGAAATGCAACGTTAAGGTCTGTATGGAAAGAAAAAAAAATCTTTAGCTACTTAAGTAAATTATATTAAGTAAATTAAGCACAAACACTCTTTAATAAAAATAAATAAACACGTATTTCAGCGTTTGTCCATTTCCATCCTCGAAGGGTGTAAAATAGGTATAAAGATGTCAGTTTACTGACTCATCACAGAGCCGAAACTACTGAAGCCAGAAACATGAACTTTTGCCATTAGTTTATTTGCGTGACGTAGAAACCCATTAAATAAGGATTTTTTTAAAATTCAACCCCTAGGGGGTAAGCCGCAGTAACAAAGTTTGTATAGGGAGAAAAAAAATCTACAGATTTTCTTCAAATTCTCTACAAATACTATTTAATAAATGTAAATGAACACGAGTTTCAGCATTTCTTAATTTTCACCCTCTAAGGGTGTAAATAAGTATGAAAAGTTGGTCGACTAACTCATTAACGCCGAGCTGAAACTACTGAAGCTAGAAACATGAAATTTTGACTGTAATTTTATTTTGTAACGTAAATTCCCATTAAGAAAGTATATTTTGGAATTCAACCCCTAAGAGGTGAACCGCAGTAGTAAAGTTTGTATAAGGAGACAAAATTCGTCATCGATTACTTTCAATTTTTGCTTAAATACTCTTCATTAATCATTTGTTTCAACATTAAAACCCTTATACATCTGTTCGGCTCGAGCCTCCTCCATAATGAGAGCGAAAATGACCTACTAGACCACGCTGGTCAGACGTGTTGCCATAGGTTTTAGTTTCGAACTTTTCTTATCTTGAATAGATGTAGTATGCATATTATAATCCCTTAGTCGTATATGACAGCCACGGGTAGGAGATGGGGTGGTGAATTGTATTTTAATTCCGTCATCACACGGAAAATCTCTTCAGTAAAGATGAATAAAGAGCATTTGTCAATTTTTACCTTCTAAGGGAACTAGGCGGGTAAGGTGGCTGAAACCGAAGCGAAGCGAGGGCGGGTTACTAGTATATATATAAAGATAAGAATAGAATTCTAAGGCCGATGAATATCGATGATGAGTTTGTTATTTCTATTAAAGTCAAGAAATCGGTCCCGGTGGCCATGTCGATAGGCACAAAGGAGAAATGCGCTTATAGGAGTCCCTATCATTCATTCAGTGCCATAGGTGATTGGACATGGTACGGCCAAGATCTTCTTCTTTTTCCTCACCTTTATACGAGAAAGCTGACAGTGCTTAGAAAAGCCTTCTTCTAGGTGAAGGACATTAGGCTACTTTATATAACACTCTAGGCGATCGCATGGCATAAAATTTTAATTGATTTTTCCTTCCCCGCTAATCTCCCGATTCGGGATTTAATAACTCGCGATCTCTTTAAGCAAAAATGTCTGCTTAAAAAGATGACAGATATATTTAGCAGTAGCAACAGCTAAATTTTACCATCTTATAAAAGGAAATCAAAAAAAGGCTATTATTTTTTAATCTTTAAATTCCTCCACTAATATCTGTTATAAGCCTGTATTCTAAAATTTGCGCTGAGACAGAGTAGCACTTGCTTTTTAACAAGATTCTTTACTTATTATTACTGCGCATAAGATATTTTTGCGTCGTTGTATTATAAATAAAACACAAAACAAGGCGATGCTGTAGAGATATACTAATACTTACCTAATTATACACGTCGTCTGACTACTTTGTAAATTGGCTTACATAAATTCATGGGTGAAAAGAGTTACATATTTATAAGAACAGTAAATTAAATGACTGTCTAAGAAGAGTTTGACCAAGGTAAAATTAAGCGCAAATTAATTCCATCAGTTCGTGTTATTTAGGGACTCTAAATCGAATGTCGCTAAGCGTATCGCCTCTTCAAAATAAGTCCAACCCGGGGCGGATATCGCAGAAGTTGTAGCCGATGTACCACACGGTCGGCCGTAAGACCAACCCAGCTGGCCATCTTACAACATAGCCTTACAAAGACCGTCAGCATACAAATACCTCTAGCTCTAACACTACGCCACTCTATATAGTCTGCCACCAGCCGTCTTAAGTACAGAATAATGACAAACTATTGAATAAGTTGGTGACGCCCCAAGATACCGCCACTAGCACTCCTCCTTCGGTATCTGTGACCTCAAACGCAGAAAGGCCACGATCGCCTGCCAGACACCATACTAGGCCTCGGTCAAATCGAGATTAATTTCGCTAAGGTGGAGGGTGATGTGGGCAGTCAGAATCCTCTATACTAACTTTCACATCATCTAGCAACACAATGAGCCGGTACTTGCCTTCGTCACACATGACATCTACGCAGATAAGAAACTAATTATTTATATATACAAAATGCAAAAAATATTTCTACCTCTATTATGGACTTTGAAACAACCCAACAGATGTGTCCCAATCCATTTTCATTAGAAAGATAATAATGAAAAGATGGTTTTAGACAAAAATTTATTAAAAACGATAGATCACGCTGCGATCAATTTCAAAGAATTATATATCTTTTAGAATTTGCACAATAGTCTCTTAGTTAATAGATAAATAAGAAAAAGACTACATTATCTTTTTTTATTCTATATGATGCAATATTGTGCTTTTACACATAATACGGGCGGTATTCTATATTATGAGATTTTAAATTGAATCATGTTAAATATTTCCTCTTCAAACAAGACATTAAGTGATATCTAAATATTCGAAGAATAAATTACATCAAACAATATTTATTGCTACAAAAAAAAACTACACTTTCAAGCTAGAAATATAAAATTTGACCATGTGACGATTATTATCCTTTTTCATTGGCAGCGTCACCTACCTCTGCTTTTTGCCATGTACATTTCATAGTAACCATCACAGGTAATGCTGTCTTGAGATCGTTCTCAATATAGCGGGGATCTTACACAAACATAACGCGCCATAGAATGTGTGCGCTCGTGCGTGCGTCGTACGTGCATACGTTCGTGTGGCCTAGTATGCGTGTGTAAATAATTTCACCATAAACGTATTATTAAAAAAACAATGAGTTAAGATATGAAATTAGTTGAATTTGGTTTTTAAACATAACCTTATTAAAAGCCATAGTCACATATTTTATGAGATGATATATGTGTTTTGGTATTTAAAACAATATAAAATGCTATATGAACACATCTGGCCATGTAATAAAAGGATAAATATTCTTATTACTGTAGAGACTACGCCTGCTAGTGGAACGTTAGAAATTAAAAAATAATGCATTCATAAATAGTTTTCAAATACATTACCAAAAAGTTAAGTGGAAGTGACATTTATTTTATACAAATAAGTATTGATGAAATAATAATGGGTAATAAGTTAATGGTTCAACTATGACTCGTGCAAAATAATTATGTTTCCTAGAAATATATATAGATAATTCGCTTTAGAACCACTCGTATCTAGGCATGGATTTTCATGACCAGTCATCATAAAATACAGCATATTGAACACTGTTTCCTCCTTTTGTCCTACTTTTAATTACGCAAAGTAATATATTCCCTCGAAATTCTTAAAAAATAACGCAAGATGAAGGTAGGAGAAGATTTTATCATTTAGAAAGAAAATTGCATCTAATGCAATATCAGTGCAATGTCAAAACGTGTTGGATCATTAAAAATCTATATTAGATTTTATTGTACTTAAAAACCGCGCTTAGATTTTAGTTCTGCTTTCAGTAAATCATGAATTTACATGAACAAAATAGGTGAAAATTGTCCTGTTTAGAGATTACTGTACTACTTCGTACTATACATGCAACCTTTTTTTGGGTGGACCGTGTCACCGTAGAGGAGTTCCTCTCACACACGCTCCGACGCCTCCTTACGTGAGATGACTGCCTCACTGAAAAAGCAGTGACCACGTCCTAGTTCCCGATGCTGTCGAGCATCTCCCTAGCAATGGTCAGCAGCGTCAGGTTGGCACCGATGATTGCGACGAGTTCACGGCGCTGCGCTGCCCACATACACATACACCTCGAGTGTGTGCTGTGCCGTGTCCTCATTGCAATCACAGTGGTGGCAGGACGGTGTGCTCTCCCTCCTCACGACCATGTACAGGTACTTGGTGATGTAACCGTAAGCCGTCAACACTAGTCGGAAGGAAAACACCCCGTGCCACCGATCTAATCACTCCATCAGCACCGGCCGGAAGGCCTCGCCGGTCCTAACACGATACCAAGTCCTAACACCGTACCGAGGCCTCTCCAGCCGGACTGCCCAACAGGCAATGACGTCGCGGCGGACGCGCCAAGCGGTCACCTCGCTGAGCGGGACTAAGCCGTTCCCGGCCTGCGTCTCTGACACCGGGGGAGTCCCGGCCAACAGGCACGCTGACTTCGTCACCGCCGTGCGGTATCCACGTATGACCCTGACTGTCATGGCCCTTTGTGGACGCCACAAGATAGCCCTCAGGCTGACGGTCAGGGACCCCGCTCTCACCGGTGCGCCATACAGGCCCATGAGCCAGATTACCGCTGCGTACAGCCGTCAGCACGTAGCGCTGGGTCTGAACTGTATGTACATGCAACCTGCAGGCTATTCAAAAATCTCACACTGCTTATATTGGATTATAATCCAACCCTAAATAATATCTAATATAACAACGCATTCAGGATGCTGTTGGTGCAACTTAACTTCTGTAGGACTTCGGAGACGTTCGTTGAGGCACGTGTAAATTGCTACTACGCCACAATGCGCAGAAGATGTCCATCATTGGTACGTTGGGTGCAGGATAACTTAAATAGCATCCTGGCCTTAGTTGCAAGACCGCTGGACTGCTAATATACAAATCACTGCTGTGCCTTTCATGAAGTGGAGCAACAGTAAATTGTATCAGTAGACACTATTTTTAATACTGTTTCTATATTGTCATAAACCGTTAAGTACTTCTTATAACTAATATTTAATTTGTTAACTAATCATAGATTAAGTGTTGCTAACATAAATGAGTATTGGTTACTTAAATAAATAATTGATTATAATACTTAATTAAATGATTATTATTATAATAACACAACTAATTCGTTTCAAGCATTTCGATTCCATTTATTACTTACTGAACTGAATGTCAAATACCCGATATTAATTTCGACTCTCATTCAAATGGAACCGTTAACTGTACCTAGTACATTCGCCATTTTACAAGCAAATTAATATTGAACGTGTGCGACAGCCAACTAAAACCTAACCACGATGTATTTATGTATGCATGTACCCATCATGTTCCTATGCTATACATTATTTCACATTTGTTAATATTTATGATAATTCTGATGCTCCTATGCGTCATCTTTTAAATATAAGTTTACTTGGCAGGTTTTATTCGGATGGCTGGATATTCTGGTATGGGCCTCTATAACTTGCTGAGCGACCATTTTTCGCTTTATCAGCAAACTACGAGTAATTTAACGTTTTGCTTTCTGTGATCCAAAAGTCTTGAACCCAGTTCTAATAAAGACCCACATACGTGTTTGGCTGTGGGTGACAGTTTAATCGACGCAAATTCGTAAATAGACTTGTGGCCAAATAGATATTTAATCAGACTGGATATATCTCCATAGTATATTCAAATAATCAAACATATTATTTAGAAAAGATGGAACCCTTGCAGTCCTCCGATAACAATATTTATTAGTTTATAGCTAGTGGTATATGTCATAATCAGTAGGCATATGTCATTGTTTTTGCCTAATGTTAAAAATTTGCAGTCCACCTCGATAAAAAATTCATTAAAAATACTCACAAAACATTACCAGGATCATCAACCAAAACGAGTTATTAAAATTTATATGCATTTTATACATTTTGAAAATGAAACTTTCGAAAGTGTAATATTACTTCGCAGAAAAAAATTAATGTCAAAACGTAATATCTTATCAGTATGAACTTAATAAAGGTTTTTGGAATTTTGAATATAATTACATACGTACATATATAGAAATATTACATAACTTATATAATTACGATTTTAATTTTATTGATAAATTTTGGTTAAATAACGTAACGATGTTAAAATTGATTGAAATATGTATATACATTACATAAGCATCTCATTGTTGGCGAAGTGAAATTCACACTCCACCAGGTCGTCAGAGGCCGTTTGTTGACTCGCACAGCGACATTTAAGCCCATTAAAACATCATTCAATCTAGTAAAAAGTCTTAAAATTGGACACAAATATTTTGATCATTTCAAATCATCAGCGTGATACTGATGGTGCATGATATCAGGTGTCACCCTACCTGACTTTCTGGGTGAATCGTACAGACGACTAAGTGATCAACAGAAGAATGTGAAAACGCCTATTATTTTAAAAATCACAGGACATCGATAATGATGACTTACATGAAATCTGATTCTCCTCTTGAGACTATGGCTTGGAATTGGCCTTGTACCATTGCAAAACATATGAAGGCATTTTTAATCTAGAAATCATTTGCAAATTTGATATTTGCAGTCAGATGTTATCGGTTGCCATGGGCGAACTAAAATGGCGTATCTACGGCTTGTTTTTAGAAGCCGCTTATTGTCTTCAGTTTTTCATTTCAAGTATTAAAAACGTCCTTATCGCATTACATTTCGATAGTAAGCTATCAATATATGAAGCCCACAGCTTTTTTTAACAATCATTTCATAAATCATTCAGTTGAACAAGATCTTAATCGTAATAATAATAGTAATCAGTAAACTGCTCGTTAATATACAGTATATACTCTATAAATCATTCTGGGCCACCAAATTAATTATATAATTATATTTAATACTAAGAGGCAAGGTTGGCATGCCACAGCACCGCTATAATTGCAATAACAATAATCGCATCTCATTTATGGTTACAAGTTATCTCTTTTTCGTCTTTTCAATATTTTGCATTACTATACTCATCTTCTTATGATCCGTCTAAGCGCCCGGAGTGACGGTATGGTGGACCTAATATCCAATGCGCTTTCTCTTCGCCTTTTGAGCGGACTTCAGCGCCCAGCGGTGTATATTCTGAAATAAGTGTATCAGTAGGAGACATCGCTATTAATCTGTAGTGATGGACGGTGGACTGATCCTTCCAGTTCAATCAAAACACTCGTGAAATTTATGCCTTTTGATGATGTGGACACATTCTAATCCAGCCATTTCCACGAAATTAAGTCTGGTATAAATATTCTTCACGAGACCCACCCTTATAGATCACGTTTTTATGTCGCCTTCGGTGATATTAAACATTATTCGTAGATTATTGTTTTCAGATACTGCGAAAGAAGATTGACCTATGCGGATGAGAAAATTCTTCTAAATGAATGCTTCACAGCTGAATTATATTCATCAGCTGATCTCGAAGTTGGATCTAAATAACCGGACTACCTGGCCTAGGTAGATAACTTCGGGCACCGTATTCCCAACTAGGGCCAAAAATGACACGATTAATAAATATATAATTTTTATTTTGAAGGAACCATGGTTATCAATGACGAACGAGAACCTACTTGCTGCGTTTATTAAACCGAGGCTATTGGCCTTGCTTGGCCATGGTATTTTAATTTCGAGGCTTTCTGTGAAATTGATTACTTGTGTGCAAATTTAGCTACTAAGACGAGATCCGGTATTACTTTGTGGAATCTTATCATCATTCAGCCGTTCATCGTTCATTATTGCTTCTATTTTATTTCATATAACACCAGATGATGCAGTCATTCGTTGGATGGGTTATTCACCCACGCCACTCCCGTGGAGCGACAGCCTACGTAGACTGGCGCTCCCGTAAAGTGTTTTACGTTATCCAGGAGAGCGTTGCTACCCTTCAGTCGATTTTAACTGCTACTATGCGCAAGTAAACAGCGATAAGTATACGCAGATTGATAAATAGAGAACATGATGAGGAGAGAATGATGATGCATTTGACAGAGAAGTAATTTAGTCGTGATTTATAAAGAAGCTGTCAATATATTATCTTTTATCTGTTTTAATGTCAATTTTCAATTATTTACTTACATATTTCTGGAATAATATTTCCTTTACGCTCAGTTCTACGTCGCCGTTGCTTAATCAATTTGTCTCGTATTTGCAGTTTTTTGGCTTCGTCGATTTTAGACGGCACTTTTTCATGCAGAGAACGATTTCTGGTTTGGCACTCGTTGTCACGGAGTATTTGGATTACAATTACTGATAATTATGGTTCCGTTTTCTTTGTCTAAGTTTTTATTTCTTGGTATTTCTATTGAAATTCAGTAATCAATGGTAATAAAAAACTTCCTTTTCCCAGCGCAAATATATGTTCGTTTGTTGGGAAATGAACCTATTAAACCTCCCTGGTCGAAAAGGTAAGGTTTTTATTTCTGGCTTTCCTTCTCTTGCAGTGATGTTGTTTATTTAAGTCATATAATAGTTCTTTACGATAACTAGGTGAAAGGTAAAAGTTGAATTGAATTCTTATACTTATCATATAGAATAACAATAGATGAAAATTGCTGTGACAATATTTATTGTTTTAAATTTTTCATTTATAAATATTTTTTCAATTATGTGTATAAATTATGCTATATAATAATAATAAAGCATAAGCTTTCATCAAAACATCATCATCTCAGCTCATACACGTTCCACTACTGAGCGTCAGCCTCCTTCACAAAGAGAAAGAAATTGACCTACTATACCACGCTGGTCAGACGTCTTAATATAGCGTTCTATTTAGAGCTTTTCTTCTCTTGTATAGATATTACCTGCAAATTATAATCCCTTATTCGGCTTTTATGACCACCACCTATTCATATTCCCACTGGCTAATCACAGTTTAACATTCCCAGATTCAGGCCAGCTAATATTAGTTTTTCAAATGAGAGACAAGGTCAAGACAGATGAGATAGTAACGCGTGACATCATAACACATCCTTTACTTAAATGCAAAAAGAAATCTGTCAAAATATGCTAACAGCAAGTAACGCTGCCCATTAATACGACTACGACAGATATTGTATCATGATTACTTTAAATTATAATGTACTAGCAACCTGCCCTCGCTTCGCTGCGGTTTAAGGCGACAGCCTTACCCGCGTAGTTTTCGTTCTCATAAGAATTCTTGGATAAAATATAGCCTATGTTACTCCCTAGTATTATAGCTTGCCATTGGTGAAAGAATTTTTGTAATCGGTACGGTGGTTTGAGCGTGAAAGCGTAACAAACAAACAAACTTACCTTCGCATTTATAATATTAGTAAGGATGAATTATTATTATTATGAGTAATGGGCACGGATGTATGCGATTTACAATATAATATTAAAGTGCAATCTTCACAGCATACTGCACAGGATTTCATAAAATAATTTTATGAAGTAGATTAATTACTGTGTGGTGACGGTGTAAGAATACAATTCATCACTTCTTGCCCGTGGATGTCGTAAAAGACGACTATGGGATATAATATGCAAATAATACCTGTACAAGAGAAGGAAAACTCGAAATGAAACCCTATACCAGGGTTCGTCAAATAATTTTGCTAGAGGTCCGTTTTAAGAAATGAAATAACCATCACGGTCCGTACATGCTTTTAATAGAAAAAAAAATCAAATGTAATTTTTAGTTAACAAATATATTTTCTTATTTCGACATTTTTGAATTGACGACGTTAACAAAGATAATGCAGGGATACGTTTTTATTAAATTACGTACTCTGTAGTGTTAAATTACGTACTCTACAGTTCCTGTATTATTCTTTCGGTCCGCACTAAATGGGTCGGCGGTCCGGATGCGGACCGCGGTCCGCCATATGGAAATCCCTGCCCTATATCATGTTAACCAGCATGGTATAGTAAGACTGCCATTGTGGAAGAGACCAGAGCCCAACAGTGGGTCGCATGTGGGCTGCGATGATGATGAGATACAGATAAGACTACAAAGATTTTTTTTTTATTTAATGATCAGTCATTTTAAGTTCACGGCGGATAAGAATCATAATTTTAGATACACTCTTTGTATTTACATTTATGCACTTTTCGCTAACCCGTTTTCGATTTTAATACAAATGAAAATAGTTTTTACATATTCAACGTAAAAAATACTGAATTTTTAATCCGATTCCATCTGTTGGAGTTTTTAAGCGTTTACCTTGTGACTAATATCCTTATTAGTAAAATACTTCTAAGTTAAAAAGATGTACGTGATCGGTCGTTAGATACTTGAATTTAGATCAGCATCATAGCATTGGAGTTACGAGATAGTATGTACTTGACACCGCCGGCACCACGAGCATACTTAAGACCTTAGCCTGAATGTGCATCATTCGTTTTTATATACGAGGAAACCTCGCCCTAGTAAGCATTGGACACTATCGTCCTTCTTCAGAGTAACACTGTGTGCAGCATGATCTACGCACATGTTCAATTTATTAAGAAGACGCTACGAAACTAATATAGTGAAATAGACGCCGAATCCAAACATAATCAGTCTTCAAATTTAGATGTAAATTTAGACGATGTCTATAAAAGTATCTCAGAAGCTATTTAATACTGAGTAATATATGTCTGGATATTAATTAACAGGTCAAACATTATTTACTGTACATATTCGCCTTGATCCGTTTGCCCTGACTTGAGACAAAGAGGACAAGGCTACACTTTTCAGTTCATGCAACGCTCACAATCAGAATCATTTGCGGCCGCTGTGTAATTGTACAACTTTTGTAATTATAATTTTTATGATACTCATACAATACTACCTCTGATTGTTATATCGGTTGACAAGTTTGGAAAGGTCCTGAGAATAGTTATTAGTTAATATTCGAATATGTTAACTGTATGTATCTAACTCGTATGTATATTAAATGCATATCAATTATAGCGATGTGAATAAGCAACCTCGACATTGCCCCAGATAGACGCACTATGCCGGAATACATGCGTTCTTGAAACGGTCACAGAATGTACAGCATAATTTAGCACACAATACATTATGCAAGCACACCAAGTAATTACGTCAAGCACATGTAATTGTGATATATTATTAGAGATATTATCTTACAAAACTCACGGTTTGTTTATGTATATACTTACGTACGTGTATTAATTATTAGTGAGGTTTAATTCTCGATGGATCAAACAAAGTGGTATGAGTATGAATAATTAATTGCCTTAATCTAATAAAAAATTGTTTTCATTCGTGCTCTAAATTGTGCACTTACATTGTAATCGGATTGAAACGTTGATACTGGTATCTTATTCCATACGATTACTGAGAATATTATGTACGAAGACAAAACATTTAGTTCGCATTAATATATCTGAACGCATCTTTCTTTTTATCGCTGTTTGTGGCAAATGAACAAACAGCGTTGATGATAAGGGATACTACCGCTCATGAAACTTTGCTAAGTCCTAGCCTATCGCCAAGAAAGTGAAGAAAATATGAATGAGTGCAATGAAGTTTGGTGACACTAAAGCCATCAAATTCTCCATACGAAAACACCCTCAGAAAGTTCAGTTTCCTGCTCTCTCACTCACCGAACGCAGTGCGGTAAAAAATTGCTACGATTCAGACGTCGCTTTCAACGAGAGTAAGACTACTACCCCAGACGGACGGGCCCGCGGCTTTAGTCAAACTACTGTTGACAGGGTGATCCTACCACATATAAATCTAGAGGGAATTTACCATGCAACGCCCGTATGTCTTTAAAGCACTGTACTGTTTGAGCTCTTCGTTTTTTATTGATATTATATTGCCAAATGTAAAAGACTATAAATCGAATTAGTGTTACAAAGTAAGAATAACCAAAAAATAGAAAAATATTTTAAAGACTGGAATCCCTATATCGTCAGGGAACTTAAAAACCTAATTAATGTCTGGGATTTCTTCGGTATAGTGCCGAGTTAGGTTGGATATGGGGTCTTAGACCAAGCCAATATATAGTTAACCGTAGTAACGTTCAACCTCTCCCAAGATTTCAATCTAGAATGAAATGACACTATCATTGGTCTTTCACCCAGTTTTTGACCCTGGTTTTTTTATTCATATCCATTGCCCTAGCTTCACTGCAATTGGCCTATCTTCACTCCATATACATATGATACTATATGCGATTGGCATCTAGTAACCTATTCCGTTCCATTATATCATACTATTACTATCCAGTAATAAACGTAGAAAGAATATAATATCCACGGCAGATATGTTATAAATTTTCCACGAGAATGCTTCTTCTGGTGATACGACTTAAGCGTCGTAACGACTCGACTTAACTTCCTTAAGCGGGTAATACGACTTCCACTGGAGTATACGATGTGATGACAGAATGTACTGTTACTGTCAGTCACCCAATCTGTCACTGAATGATCTGGCCATCCATCGTCGTTATTTAGCAAAAAAATGCATCTGTAACTCGAAAGATAATATTTCAATGTAGATACATCAGCCAGCTGCAAAAAAATGACCGTGCGAAGTTTTATTTGCTGGTCATTATTAACTACGCATTATAATACTCGCTGAAACAAAGACGGTAGGAGTTACATAGTTTCTTTTTGTTTTAATTTTAGTAATAACTAGCAACCCGCCCTCACTTCGCTTCAATTTCTGTCGCCTTATCCGTGTAGTTCCCGTTCCCGTGGGAATATCTGGATAAAATGTAGCTTATTTTACTCCCTGATATTATAGCTTTCCATTGGTGAAAGATTTTTTTAAATCGGTCCAGCCGTTTTGAAGATTACCCGGAACAAACTGGCAGACAAACAAAAAAATATAAAGTGATTTTTAGGCCTATGTATAGTGCAAATAACCGTGTGAGCATGAAAAAGGCCTATTATTTTGACATTACAAACAGACACTCCAATTTTATTTATTGGTATAGATTATGATAACGCATCAGTTAGTCTTTTAGCATAGTATTTACTTACACCTATATACTTTTTTCTGAGATATACATATCTCTTTATTCATCAATCCATCAACATCCACTGCTGGATCTTCCTCTTTCCAATAAAATACCACCTAGGATGTTTTTGTAAGACCCGCGACCATCGTATTTTTACAGGCTCCGGTCCAGGCGTTGCTGGCCTAACCATCCGAGGCAACAGAAAGGCCACCTCATAAGCCGGCCTCCCATCCTCGTGCCACCATTTTTAATGGGTCTTCATTGGTATTAATTCTAGCTAGTAATGAGTTTGTAATTGTCAAAAGACATCCTCCTCCTATAAATCACATTTCGTCGAATGTCACACATTAATATATGTTATACTCGTATAAGAGCGTTAGGTACGCTGAAATATGGTGGTTAAGTAGAGATTACCGTATATCCGAATTTATTTTAAAAAGACATCATGAACATAGTCTGTCGTCAATCTTAAGCACTAATCCTCATATAAATCTTAGACACCCACAGTCCAGTTTATAAACTCAGGTATTCTGAGATCTAGCACTTGACAGGTGGTACGGACTAGAGCTTAATCCTTTTCAATGGCTCAAAATAAATTTTCAAGGAAACAGGTTGAAGAATTCCTATTTTATACTTCTCTGTCTAGCCGCGGGCCGGTCCGTCCGGGGTAGTACCACACTCTCGCAGAAAATCGACGTCTGAGTAGTAGCAATTTGTTACTGCGCTTCGTTCGGTGAGTGAAAGAGCCGGAAGCCCAACTTTCTGAGGGTGTTTGTGTGTGGAGGGTTTTGGTGGTGACCTTGGTATCACCGAGCCTCAATGCACGCATTCACACTCCCTTCACTTTCTTCGCGACGGCAGCGACCCTATAAAGGTCCATGAGCGGCAGCAACACTTACCATCAGATGTACTGTTTGCTCGTTTGCCACCGTAAGCAATAAAAAAAAAACACATTTGCAACTTGTTTGCACATAGAACCTGCTTGCCAAGCTGCAGCTCCCAAGCCAGGTGGTCATTTTCACAGATCCCTCGTCCTATTTTTTATATTTGGGATAAAGATTTGGACACGGCAGAAATAACTTGCAAAAGATTACATTGCGTTCTTACCTACATTAATAAATAAAGGGTAGAATTAGAGCGAAAATCTAATTACATACGTATGTAAAATTTAAAAACTAACTTGATAGCTACGTCATGCATAACAGTGTGAGAAATTCCTTTACTCTTTTTTTTTGGGGTGGGTTGCAGTCTGCGCTCTCCTCGCACCACTCCGTCCGGGGCGACAGAGGGGCGTAAGCACGCACACCCGCAACCCACCCGAATACCACGTCGCCTTCGTCGTTGGGCCGACCATCAGAGCAGGGTTACTTGTCATCAGGGGTCGGCCCGACGGAATACCCCCTAGTGGGGTACCCTCCCATCGACCGACGTCCCCTGCTCGGGGAGGACGTCGGTCTTTCCTCACGCGGTCGTCATCTCGGCGGGTGACGGACTAACTCCCCGGTCACGTCACCGGCGGCCTCGGCTAGGGCGGCATGACGTGCAGGTAGTCGCGCCTGCGTTGCCCCAGTTGCCGGCGGCGGGTCGCTCGGTGGTGCGCTCCTCGCTTGCGACCCGTGGCCTCTTTCTGCGAGATCACCGCCTCGCAGAAGGCTGCGATCACGTCCCAATTCCTGACGCTGTCGAGCATCGCCCTAGCGATGGTCGGCAGCGTCAGGTCGGTACCGATGATTGCGACTAGTTCACGACGCTGCTCTGTTCAGGCGGCACAAACCTCGAGTGTATGCTCCGCCGTGTCCTCGTCGCAATCGCAGTGGTGGCAGGACAGTGTGCTCTCCCTCCTAGCGACCGTGTACAGGTACTTGCCGAAGCATCCATGCCCCGTCAAGACCTGCACCAGTCGGAAGGAAAGCACCCCGTGCCGCCGTTTTAGCCACTGCATCAGCACCGGCCGGAAGGCCTCCACGGTCCAGACACCGTATCGAGGCTTCTCCAGCCGGACTGCCTAACGGGCAATGATGTCTCGGCGGGCGTCGATGCACCAGTCGGTGAGCTCCCTCAAAGAGACCACACCACCCTCCACTCGCACCCCCGACACCCGTCGGGCACCAGACTCGTCAAATCGGCGAGCATTTCCGCCTCCAGGTCCCACGGGGGAGTCCCGGCCAACAGGCACGCCGCCTCCGTCGTCACCGTGCGGTAACCGCGGGTGGCCCTGATCGCCATGACCCTCTGTGGTCGCCAAAGAGTAGCCCATAGTCAGGCGGTCAGGGACCTCACTCACACCGGTGCGCCGTACAGGCCCATCGACCGGATGACCCCCGCGTACAGCCGTTGACATGCAGCGCTCGGTCCGCCCATATTCGGCATGAGCCAGGATAGGGCGGACGCCACGCCGACGAGCCGCGGAACGAGCCTGCGGAAATGCTCCCGAAACCACCAATGCCCGTCGAGCACCAGACCCAAATACTTAATATGGGCCCGGATGCTGATCTCAACCGAATGGACGGTGATCGAGACGCCGATAGGAGGGCCCATGCGGGGCTCATGGCACAAGAGGGCCTCCGTCTTTTCCAGGGCCACCCTCAACACCAACGCCTCAATTCACCTGACGATCTCTTCGGTACCTAGAGTCGCCAGGCTTGCCACCTCTTCTAGCATCCCACCGCGGGCTGTGACGAGCGTGTCGTTGGCGTAACAAATCACGCCCAGCCCGGGCGGGAGGCTCCCCCTCAACGCCCAGTCGTAGCCGATGTTCCACAGGGTGGGTCCGAGGACCGACACCTGTGGATACCGCACGTCATGGGCGTTCGCACAACGTCCCCTACTCGGTTGGCGTAGAGGACGCTGCGCCCCTCCAAATAGTCTGCCACTAGCCGCCTCAGGTAAACTGGCACTCCATGGTATTGGAGCGCCTCCCTGCTGCAGGTGCATCCAATAGTCTGACATTCAGCTGAATGTCAGACTACTGAATGCGTTGACGATGTCTAAGGACACCACCAACAGCACTCCCCCGCCGGTGATGGCCTCAGTCGCCACGGCCCTCAGGCGCAACAGAGTCTCGATCGTCGAACGACCACTCCTAAACCCAAACTGTTTAATAAACGAGGCCCAGTGCTGCCGCCCACTCCTCGACAGCCCGTCCTCGGACGTCCATCTCGGGGGACCCCCACGCCATGGACTTGGCGTTGAAGTCCCCCAGTACGAAGACCTGGCGCGGTGCCGGTCGCCGTAACGAGGCCCCCAAGATGGTGAGGGAGGCCCCGAAATTAGCCGCCCACCAGCTAGGGGAGAGATAGACTCCGAACAGCGTAATCTGCCCCCAGTCTGCCGCAACGTATCCGACGCCCCTGTCCCTAAGGGTCAGAGACGACGAAGGCCACGACGTGGAGGCGGCGATTGCCACCATGCCGTCGGTGCTACCCAGCCAGTTTGGCCGGTCGGGCACCACGTATGACTCCGCGGCTACGGCTACTCCTATCAACCACTCCGCCATGGCTTGCAGGAAAACGTCCTGCACACCGGCGGAGTGGTTGAGATTGAAAATTCCTTTGCTCTAGCGAATTGTTGAAAATATTTTTTAATTTTCTGTTTTCCGTTGCGCATGTAAGTACAGATTTCTATAACTAGTGTCCTTCAGTGACACGCCTTGTGTTCTTATGTAAGGATTAACAAGTATTATATAAAAGTATAACAAGAATCCTTCAGTCATTAATCTGTTAATACTTAGTAACCGCGTGAAGCCAAACCTGTCATCTAGATAACTACGGAAAGTAATATTTATATCAACATGTATTATATTCTACTTACTTTGAGCCGTAGATTCCCAGGGATTAAGCACGAACCACCGCCATATTAAAGAGAATGTTAATTGACTTACTATCCCACAATAGAGAGGCTTATCTGCACAGGATTTAAAGCTTAGCTAGGACTACTAATATTACGTTATACATAGTCTAGGCACGCTGAATAAAACTAAAAGAAACGATGGGAGGGTGCACCGACCGAGCCCATAGCCCGCCAGTGCATACCTTCCTCAATCACCACGTGGGCGGGCCACCGGTGGGTACCGGTGGTCGGGGACCTTATCATCAATAGCCTTAATGAATATAACCTAGCCACATGAAACGTATGTATTCAAAATAGTTGAAGGGCTATTTTATCCATATAGTATACCATTTTATCAAATGATTATATAAACGTTAGGGGCTGACTGAAAAGTGAATGCTAGTATGCTTTCACTACGAGTATCTAGGACTACATACGCGTACAACATAATGTGGAATAATGTAAAGAGACTGTTTTTATTTAAATAAAAATGTTTTTGCTTTTGGATTTAAGACAAGAATATAAATTCGAAACATACTTTATTCAACGTAGTATTGAGCACATGTTAATTTAAAAGAATATATTTATTATTTCATTTAAGTCATAAATATGAAATTGGAAAGCTTATTTTTAACGAACAAATAATTTAAGTTCGAGACACACTTATTGAACTAATATATTTTTAAATAATATCCGTAAGCAAGGAGATTTGTACGAATGTCATTTATACGCACCTAGTTAAATCCGATCAAGTTCTTTTCCCTTCCTTGATTTTGAATCTCATTACTTAAACGCAGAAACGAGTTAAGTGATTTCATTTGCATAAATAACAATTTATTATTATATAAATTACGATACGCACCGCTGTGCATAAATGTATAGTAATAGTGCTTTTGTATTATTATTCCATTTATTTACAATATCGTTTACATATATTTTCGATATAACGGATATATATTTGAAATATACATACATATATTAATACATTTACATATCCAAGGTCAAATTATATAGTTGTCACTATTCCTTTCTTTTCCGTGACTATGTATGTATAGATACGATTTAAAGAGGAAGATCTCTTATATTATCTCCATTATATTATTTTCCTCCGTGGAACGTTTTATAAAGAGCAACGGAGGCAACTATGCACTTGACCTTGAAATTGTGCTCATTACGCGACGATTGCTCCATATGTGTAACATTAAAAGTCAGTTATTTCGCTTCAACTTACCTCTTTGGTCATAAGGATGTACGATTATATAAGAACTAGCTGTTGGCTGCGACTTCGTCCGCGTAGAAATCATGTGTGGCAGAGGCAATCACAGATAACTGTGTAGTGCCTTCAGGGTTCTACAGACTCACTGTTGCTCTGGATGATTCAATGCCAATCTGGTATATCAGGGAGGCACTGTTATCAGGGGGGTCTATAGCTAAGGCGGCTGACTCCAGACAGTGGCGTAGTGGTATCTACGTGAAGCGCACAGAAGACTTGGTGCTAACATCTATATTGTGCTGAGCTCGTACTTGCGTGTGATTGTATGGTACATTCGCTGAGGCTGGACCCTCTACGGACTGGGCTTAATTTAAATAAGCGATACGTTTGGCCACACTCGGTATCGAGGTGGTGATTCAATGAGTCACAATGTCGCCTAGAGTAGCCCTATATAAAACGAATGATTTAATGTTTCATAGACCCTGTAGCTATACACCCGTCGGCACAGTAATCATCATTGATACGGTTGCACTCGGTCGAGGACCAGATAAAATATTTGAGTTTAGAACTGGATGGGCGACGGTATTTCAGGAGCATTTTTATCGAATTACTCCCCGGCTTGTTAACGCGGTGTTAAATGTTGACGTCTGTACGGGAGACTGGTTCGATCAATGGTACGCTACGGTAATGTATACGGTACACCTGTGTGAGCGGGTTCTGACCACTTGTCTTAAAACTTTCTTCTGGCCCTCACAGAAAGCCATGGCGTTTAGAGCTGTGCTGCGCTGAGCCCTTCATTTTCTGCACGGTAGGCAGCGACCTGGCAAAAGGCCATAAGTGGTCAAAGACACGGATGGCTGAAACGGGAATTAGTCCTCTACCCGTAGAGAGACTGAACGCGCGAGGTCCCTACCACGCTACACCCTACACTAAGGAACTTAACAAACATGTAAGTGACGGACACAAATTACACCCAGTCTCAGAGCAGCAATTTGTCAATGACACAAAATATTGTCCGGCGTTGGAATTGAACCCGCGACACTGGCATGGTAGGTTGGTATCTTAACCACTATGTTATCAGTGCAGTTAATTAATCATTGGTGTTGTATATTAGAGTAAAAAATATCAAAGCATAATTCATTCCCTATTTTACACCCTTAGAAAAGAATATATCCTCTGAGGGTTGATTTTCAGAATAATTTTCTTTTATAATGAGATAAAGTTGTGTCAGTTACTATAGTTTGTTAACTGTCCCACGGGAGCTCTTTAATTTTCAGTAATTCTTTCACCAATGGAAAGCTATAATATCAGGGAATAACATAAGCTATATTTTATCCCGATATTCCCACAGGAACGGGAACTACGCCGCGGGTAAAGCGACTGAAACCGAAGCGAAGCGAGGGCGGGTTCCTAGTATTTTATATAATCCAAAATGTCCTTTAGCCTTTTTGTTACAATATAACAATATTTTTACGGAATCTTCGAGAAAAGTATTAATACTTAAGTATCAAAATAATTAAAATTTCGCAATAAATAAAAAATATTTGATAATAAAAAACAATACCATCAGGAAATATGAAAATATATAATTAGTGGTACGATTAAGTAACTCACAATTGCTTGCAAAGTGTTCAATAACTATTACATATTATGTATGGTGTCCATTAGATCAGTATTACGTGTGGCCTTGACTTTCACCTTCGACACTGTATATGCAGGCAGCGTTGTCAACAGCCGCAGTACCACGACAGCGACGTAATTCGGGACGTAATGTAGAGGCCTTGGCCTTGACTTTTGTCAAGGTACTTATTATAAAATATTGGTAATTTAGGCGACAACTGTTGCTCTAAGTATCTAGTTATTGAATCTAACGTTAAAAAAATATCAACAGAAGTTCACTTGCTTTTTTGAAGGGACCAATGGCTAGTCAGCTGAAACTTTAGAAGATGGTATTTCTTGCTACATTGATGTTGCTTTATGTCAAAATAATGAATGAATTCAATTAGTCTTTTAAATACAGATCATCATCATTATTTCAACCTTTCGCCCTCCCTTGCTGGACGTCGGCCTGCCTCATGTTATCCCACAAAATACGGTCTTGTGCCGCTTGCATCCAACGACACCTAGCAACTTTCACCAGGTTGTCGTTCCACCTAGTGGGGGGGCGTCCTACACTGCGTCGTCCGATACGTGGTCACCACTCAAGAACCTTTCTTCCCCAGCGGTTGTCGGTTCGTCGAGCGATGTGGCCTAGACATTGCCACTTCAGCGTGCTAATTCTTCGTTCTATGTCGGTTACACCCGTTCTTCTATGGATGAAATACAGATAGTTCATTATAACGATACGTTTAAAAGCGTTATCTAAAAATACACATATACACAATACTAAAAGGGTAAATTATGATCTATATATTTCAAGATCTTCTGTAATGAATTCGTAAGAACTCAAATAATGTAAATCTTTGTTTTTTTTTGTGGGTGGGCTGGGGTCGGCGCGCCTCCGCACCACTCCATCCGAGGGGCTTAAGCACGCAACTCCCACAACCCACCCGAAAACCACGTCGCCTTCGTCGTTGGGCCGACCACCGGAGCAGAGTTACGTGACATCAGTGGTCGGCCCGACGGAATACCTCCTATTGGGGTACCCTCCCATCGACCAACGTCCCCCCCTCGGGGAGGACGTCGGTCTTTCCTCACGACGTCGGGCTTTCATCACGAAATAATGTAAATCTAGATTATTTCTCATAATTCAATGTACATCTTTGATTTTGAGGTTTATTGTTACGTTCTAAGGTGGGAAATATTATATTATCATTTTTCTTCTATTGAAGACTTGGTATAATAGTCACATGAGTTTGTAGTTGCAATATTAATCGTAGATAGATAAGGTAACTCTTCATTTTTAAGTGGTAAAGTTATATTTAAGTATTTAAGACGTAGCCTTCAAGATATTTAAAAAAATTATGCTAAAACTTTGTTTATTATTTTGTGTTTGTTATTCAGTTTATGTAATATTTTTAATTCTCAAGAAGAGTTAATGTCAGCCTAGTGGCTGCCTCTCTGACGTCAATAAAACTTATTGCCAATAACGTTTGCAATATACACTATGAAAGAAGAGCAATATTAAGTCGACCCCCAGTAATTGGAATAAGGGCAAGAAGATGATGATGATTTAGTTTAATATTTTCATAATACGGACATAAGTTAAAGTTAAAATTGTTAGGAATTAAAGATAATGAAATATATTATCTGTACAAGGTTGTCAAAATTTAGAAAGCCATCTTGTCACATGTTTCAAGTAGGTATAGTATATACTTATTTCCTGAAATACTCACAGAAATATGGAAATAACGTTAGCATAGTTAATCAAACTTAAATTACAGTATGATTACTACAGTATGATTTGAACTAGATATAATTTTCTAAAAGATTATAAGGCACCTATTACGGAGGTATTTCTCAACATTTGGAAGTAAGAAACAAAAATAAGCATTTGTAAGTATTTTTAAAGGTGCAAAAAAATGTTATCGTCAAAAGCGGAATTTACATTTTATATTACTGCTGAGTCTATGTTTCTTTTCATGATATTTCTTATTTTACAAAAATATTTAAATAGTCGGGTCAATTTTCCCTAATACGGAGGTATGATTTTGGTCAGAGCCTATTACTGCGGTAGACGGCTCCTAATACGGAGGGTCAGAAATTATATTCATTGAAGTTCCGTACAAATAATATTTATTAAATGTGTTAATAAAGTAAATTGTAAGTTTTTCATTCATTGACCATTAATTTGATTACATTGATTTCCTTTTAATGAAATTATAAATATAGCATAACCGAGCATTCACACACACGTTTTAAAAAGAGTTTTGGGTTATTAAAATAAGATTGATTTTTCTTTTTACATTCAGTAAAATAAAAAAAAATGAGCCAAGACCGATTTCACGGTCTGTATAGAAAGATCTTTCCGTACAGACCGACTTCGCTTCGCTCATTTTTTTTAGTATTGTATTTTAACATGAGAATCCCCTAGCATTCTCTCATGTTAAAATACAATACTTTTTATTCCTGAATTCCAACGGATTCCGAAGGAATTTAAGAATAAATAAGTAGTTGTCAACTAGTGGGTCTACAAATGAACATGGACAAGACGAAAGTTATGTCTTTTATTTTTTTTTTGGGGTGGGCTGCGGTCGGCGCGCCTCCGCACCACTCCGTCCGGGGCGACAGAGGGGCTTAAGCACGCACTCCCGCAACCCACCCGAACACCACATCACCTTCGTCGTTGGGCCGACCACTGGAGTAGAGTAACTTGTCATCAGTGGTCGGCCCGACCATGTTCCGGTCCTAATTGGGAATGTGATTCTCGCAGTTGTGGATCATTATGGTTACCTAGGAAAAGCAGTCCAGTTAAGTAGATCCAATTTCGAGAAAGAGGTCAGCCGACGAATTCAACTCGGCTGGGCAGCGGTCGGGCAACTTAAGAGCATCTTCTCGTCCAATATTCCGCAGTTTCCGAAAACAAAGGTTTATAACCAGCGATGCCTTACGGCACTGAAACGTGGTCTCTAATTGTCGGTCTCATAAAAAAGCTCAAAGTCGCTCAGCGTGCTATGGAGAGAGCTATGCTCGGTATTTTTCTACGTGATAAAATCCCGAACATGGAAATCCGTAGAAGAACAGGTGTAACCGACGTAGCCTGCAGAATTAGCACGTTGAAATAGCAATGGGCAGGCCACATCGCTCGTGGAACCGACAACTGTTGGGGCAGAAAGGCTCTTGAGTGGTGACCACGAATCGGACAGCGCAGCGTAGGACGACCCCCCACTAGGTAGACTGACGATATTCTCAAAATCGCAGGGAACCGTTGGATGTAAGTGGCGCAGGACCATTCCAGTGGCATTCTCGTGGGGAGGCCTATGTCCAGCAGTGGATGTCTGTAGGCTGATGGATGGATGGATGGATGTAGTACTTAGTATATTTTTACATGCGTGTGTGTAGCGTTCACTGATTTTATAGAATTAAAATACAAGTTTATTTAGGAATCAACTAATTATATTATTTAAAAAATAATGACGAACAACAACAATCATCTAAAAATTTTCAAACATCAACAACAAACATGAAAATCGAGTAATCCACAAAAGAAGATACAAACCTTTTTATTTATTTACAGAACCCTAAAACATGTAATTTTATGTTCTATGAATAGGGCCATAATAGGAGATCATAAAACCTAACACAGTTACCTCGAAATGACTACCACCGTAATAGGAAAACTACTCGTGTTTTTAATAATCCTAATTCTGACCCATCAAAATTTCGATAAACAAAAGAATGTAAATGCTTAATCAAACGATAACAGTTTTTTGATTCAGATGTGTAACACTCAAGTCAACAGTTATACAGAATAAAAGATTTGTGATAAATTAAAATACACCTTCCTACTTTTACCCCTTCTAAGAACCCAACATTTTACACTCAACAGTTTTCATATTTAACTAGATTTCTAATTAAGAACACATACCACAGAATATGGTTTCTAATTTAAGAGATTAATAATTATTTCAACTAAACTTGGAACTAATTCAATAAGTTAAGAAATTGAAAGTTATAAACAATTACACATGCCCAGTATTTTTCCTATTTCGGAGTTATACCACCGTATTAGGATCAATCTATAAAATTCGTATCGTATAACGGTGGTATTTTATTTCTTATTTTTTGGGAATAAAATGAGTTACAAATATGAAACAAGCTATTTAAGTAGTGGGGTGTAATAGTAGGAAAATGCTATACATAACACATAAACAAACTTGAACGGCTTATTAATATGAAAAATTTAGTTTATAAATATTAGCATACTTACTTTTTTTGTTCCGCGTTTGTATGGAAACCCCTCTCACATCGATGCCGTTACACAGATTGATTGATCTTGTTATGTTGTTTATGTGCTATACTTGCAAACGTCAATTAAGTCATGAAGTAATAGATTTAGAATAAATAGTTTACGTTTTGGTGTAGGGTAATCTTCCAGTCATTGGACACTTAACGAGCATTTGAAGGTTTTGAATAGTTTATGAACACATTTAAAAAGATTCCTGTTAAAATGATTGTTATTTTATTATTTTAATATGCGTCTTTGTATAATACATTCTTAAAAATAACGTTTAACGATAAAAACGCGAAAAAGTGCCGTTTAAAAAAAAAAGAGACAAAATATATAGTCATTGGACAGAATTTTTATTGTTGGACAGCATCAACTAATTAATGGACAGCACTTTAGTGATCTCTTAAAACATCAAAATAGTAAATGATACCTGTTTTAAAGGAAGTGAGAGAACTAAAAATTGTTTGTAATATTATTTATTGGGAAATTATTAAATAGAACATATATTTTCTGGCGACATATATTCCTGGCGCCTCTAGGCACCGAAGAGATCGTCAGGCGGATCGAGGCGCTTGGGTTGAGAGTCGCCCTGGACAAGACGGAGGCCCTCTTCTTCCATGGGCGCCGTATGAGCCCTCCCATCGGCGTCTCGATCACCCGGTCCGTCGTCCACTCGGTTGAGATCAGCATCCAGGCCCATATGAGGTATTTGGGCCTGGTGCTCGACGGGCAATGGTGGTTCCGGGAGCATTTCCGCAGGCTCGCTCCACGGCACGTCGGCGCGGCGTCCGCCCTCTCGTGGCTTATGCCGAACGTGGGCGGACCGAGTGCGACGTTCCGACAGCTGTACGCGGGGGTCATCCGGTCGATGACCCTGTACGGCGCACCGGTGTGGGCGGGGTCCCTGACCGTCCGACTCAGGGCTCTTCTGTGGCAACCACAGAGGGCCATGGCGGTTAGGGCCATACGCAGATACCGCACGGTGGCGACGGAGGCAGCGTGTCTGTTGGCCGGGACTCCCCCGTGGGACCTGGAGGCGGAAATACTCGTCGGATTATATCGGGGAGTGCGGTGTGGTCTCGTTGAGGGAGCTCACCGCCTGGCACGTCGACGCCCGCCAAGATGTCATTGCCCGTTGGGCAGTTCAGCTGGAGAGGCCTCGGTTCGGGGTGTGAATCATGGAGGCCTTCCGGCCGATGCTGATGCAGTGGTTGGAAAGGCGGCACAGGGTGCTCTCCTTCCGACTAGTGCAGGTATTGCGGGGCATGGGTGCTTCGCCAAGTACCTGCACAAGGTCGTTAGGAGGGAGAGTACACCATCCTGCCACCACTGCGATTGCAACGAGGACACGGCACAGCATACGTTCGAGGCCTGTGTCGCTTTGGCAGAGCAGCGTCGTGAACTCGTCGCAATCATCGGTGCCGACCCGTCAGGAACTGGGACGCGATCGCAGCCTTCTGCGTGGCAGTGATCTCACAGAAGGAGGCAGCGGATCCCCTGCGCGAGGAGCGCAGCCTCGATGAGGCGATCCACTGCCAGCGACTGGGGCGGCGTAGGCACGAGTACTTGCGCCTGATGCCGCCCTAGCCGAGGCCGCGGGTGACATGACCGGACTGAAAATGCTCCTCTTCTTCAGTCAGAACAGGAGGTGTGCCAAAAGATGTTCTATGTGTTGGGTTTTTGAGTTTAAAATGTCAAGTTGACTTGGGGACATTATATTTTCGCGCTATTTCACGGCTTTTAACCATTTCATTTAATTCATTAAGTGCTAGATGTAAAGTATTAGGATCATAGTCTTTCTTTTTTCCCTTAAGCATCTTTATTTTCCTTCTATAAACAGATATCCAAGATTATCTGCAGCCAACGAGTTATTGGACACATTAATTTGAGTTGTTGGACACCCTGTCCAAAGACTAGTAGAAAATGTCTTTAAACAAAAATACAAAATGTAGTAGCTTTAGCTTAAAGTAAAACGCAGGGAAGTCTATAATAGCTTAAATTTATTTAAATTTTAAAAATACAGTTATTGGACACCCGTCCAATAATTAGATTTTATTTAAAAAAACATTACATCATTGGATAGCACATTATAACCGAAAAATTATGTTTGTAGGCACCAATTCCTATTAAATTCTTTACAAAATACGATAATACTTTACTGTGCAAACGACTAATCCTATTAGATTAACCTTAAGAAAATTAATTGTTAAAAACTTTGTTGATAAACTTAGCAAATTCTTTATTTTTCACTAGAAACCGCGCTGACTGTGGGGACGCCGAGAAAAGTAAATATTTTTAAACTACTACTGCCGTCTATTACAAATGTTTTAAACTATTAGGTATTGTCAAAAGGTAGAGTTTAGAACGAGATCAGTTGCAGTGTTCCTGTTTTTAAAGCAACCTTATCAAATATGGTTGTATTGCGTTCTGTCCAATGACTGGTAGTGTCCAATGACTGGAAAAACGAATGAATAAAACAGGAGTAAAACTCGAAAATAGAAATACCACCGTAATAGGAAACGATTTTGACTACCGCCGTATTAGGAGCTTTTACCTTAATATCTCCGATTCCGCGAACATCACCAGATCATGAACTTTACTAGTAGAGCAGCAATAGTGCTATATAAATAATTAAACGAAAACTTAATACAACACCTCTTTTTTTTAACAGTAATGGTGATGTAAAAGCAACATAATAAGCCGTATTTACTATCACAGTACCAAAGAAGTAGGCCACCAGAACTCTAATATAACCCTATATGAACTGTTTTGGTTATCATGCATTTTCTCTTTTTATGTATTTACTACCAACCCTTACATTACTTGTGAATGTGGTAAAAGATAACTAAGAACTTTACATCGACCATGGCTGTTTAACAGTTATATTCCCAAGAAGGATTGACATCAGGTATGTAGTTTGTCATAAAACTGTTACCAAATCTTTTGTAATATGAGAACATATTGCCTCAATACCAATTAGTCGGTGTTGATAAGAGTAAGATGATGATGAATTGGAAGAAATATCGTAGGTTATAGAGCCTACAGGGTCGGCCACGTATGTCAAGGAATCGGTACCAGTGGTCGGCCCAATGGAGATGGATAGGGGATACGGTAGGTTATGGAGCCGCACGCTGCTCATTCGTCGCCCAGGACAAATATAGATTGGGCGGGTGTGTCCAGACCATGGCCTAACAAAAAAAGGTTACAGTGCCTTACGCTATCCTTCCTTCATTCCGGACAGTTTTGGGTGGGATGTAGCTAGGGCATGGCCATTCAAAATGACGAGCTGATAAACATATTATGTACACTATGGGGGGTTGGTATAAGTCTATTGCACCAACTAGCAAGCAACCACTATAAGGTAATACCATTTTATAATAATTTCTGCGGTATCGTGAATTAATATAAAACTATATAAGCTTAATTTAATAGTACAGTCATTTGGTTGAAAATATAGAGGTTACCTGGAAAGTTACCCGGGAGTTTTGAAAATTCGCAATTTTCCAATATGGTGGCGCGAGCGGCAAAGTCACGAGGTAGCAAAGTTGAAATTCGGAAAGAGCACGTCAAAATCTATAAAATTGCCAATTTTGAAAACTCCCGGCAAACTTTCCAGGTAAAGATACCAAATGACTGTACTATAAATGTTCTTGGCTCATTAGTTTATAGTCATATTGTCATAGGTTTGATATTGTTTCACTTTGAGGTTGACACCTGGACATTATCGCAATTGCCTTCATTATTTATAGGAAGCATGAATTTATTAATTCCTTGTAGGGTCTGCCATATACATTTACTGGCAACCCGCTCTCGCTTCGCTTCAGTTTCAGTCGCCTTACCTGCATATTATAGCTTTCCACTGGTGAGAGAATTTTTGAAATCGGTTCGGTGGTTTAAGCGTGAAAGCGTAACAAACAAACAAACTTACTTTCGCATTTATAATATTAGTAAGGATGACAGCCGGCACAATCGAATTAACGTGCTTTTCAAGACAGAGATTTTGCTTATCTTTTATATACATTTTTATAGAATGTGATTAAAATATTTGACATGCAGGTTTGAAACGGCTCCAACGATTTTGATGAAATTTGGCATACTAGAGGTTTCGGGGCCAAAAAATCGATCTAGCTATGTTTTATTTATAGAAAATATTGTTTTGTCGGTGTTTTTAGCTAATCAATACAATGACATAAAATGTCAATAGAATATGGATTCAAATTTCGCCGTCAACGTTAAGAGTGGCGATAGCTCAGTTGGGAAGTTGTCCAGTTTTTTTGTTTTGTTTTAGCATTCAAACATCGTGGGATCGAATCTCGGTGTTATTTTTATTCTCTTTTTGTAATTTTTGATATTTTTTTTCATTATTTTATTTTTATTCTTTATTAATATATATCTAAATAAGTTTGGCAAAAATACAACAAAAATATACCGAGCAAAGCTCGGTCAACCAGATATTTATTACTTAATTGCCGTGTAGTGACGGAGTAATAATATAGTTCGCCACCTTATTTCTTACCCAGCGGTGTCCTTCAAGTCGACTGTGGGATAACATCTATGAAAGAGAAGGAAAATAAGCAAAAAAATCAAATAAAAACCAAGTCGTCTGACCAACATGATATAGTAGATCAGTTTCTCGTTCATTCTGTGTAGAAGGCTTGAGGGTTTAGGCCCAGTAGTGGGATATCTATGAGCTGAGACGATGGTGATGATGATGGGGTTTTTTATTAAAATTTTCTATTTTTATAAATATTTTCGTATAAAATATATTTTTATTATAAAGATACGTTTGGATATGAGGCCATAATTTCTGCGTGGCAATCTATTGCCGTTTCCACCACACAAAGTGTCATTGAAATTCGACTAAATTTAAATATTTTATGCAAAGACTAGCAACCCGCCCTCGCTTCGCTTCGGTTTCAGTCGCCTTACGCTCGTAGTTCCCGTTCCCGTGCGAATACTAGAATAAAATATAGCCTATGTTACTCCCTGCTGTTATAGCTGTCCATTGGTGAAAGAATTTTTGAAATCGGTACGGTGGTTTAAGCGTGAAAGCGTAACAAACAAACAAACTTACTTTCGCATTTATAATATTAGTAAGGATAAACATATGAGACTGAAATAATATTTCTTCGGTTGTTTAAGGACAAATCACCTTTCAACTATGCCTATAAAAAATAGAGGAGGACAATATTTTTATTTTAATCCGTTATTACACCAACGGACGTTCAAACTGCGCTGCAAATAGTCGTCTAGCATGCAAAATCACATTACTGCAAATTTCAATGTCGTATATAATTATATCCAGCATTTACGTCAAGAATTATAAAAAAACGTATTTCTATAATAATTATACTCAATTTATAATTTTCGTTTTAGAAATAAAACTGTCATGTATTTTTTTTTTATACGAAATAAAGGCTTAAGTAAATGTACCTATTATTTATCAAATGCCATCAAAATTAAAATAAATAAAATATCCTTTTACGCCGAATAGCTTTATAGCTTTGGTATTATTAATACATATAAACTTTAGAAAAATTAAAGGGCGACGTTTTTATTTTTGGGTGATTAAAGGCTGACCATACACCGCCCAACTGTCATTGGCCGTACGCTTTGCAATAAACATAC
This sequence comes from Lymantria dispar, assembly GCA_032191425.1. Classification (NCBI taxonomy): domain Eukaryota; kingdom Metazoa; phylum Arthropoda; class Insecta; order Lepidoptera; family Erebidae; genus Lymantria; species Lymantria dispar. The sequence continues at coordinate 18,644,855 of CM063440.1, forward strand.
ACCACACGGGGTTTTAAAAATATAATCGTTAGTAAATTTGATCTAGGTCTTTATAATGTTAAAACAGCCAACTTTCGGCTAGCATTTATATTTTTTTAATCATTACTATCCCTCGTATTCGTACAAATTAATGTTGGCTATTGTCATTCACAAGCTCCTATAAAGTCTCTGGAGTTATTACTTTTCTATAGCAAGATTCTAATTCTAAAAGACCTTATTCTTGACATCAAAATTTCATTTACTAGCTGACCCGGCGAACTTTGTAACGCCATAATTTTTTTCGTAAATATATTTTTTTAAATTGCCGAAAATCTAGTCTTTAATGGAAGAACCATTACAGCTATGTCGGGAAAGATTCGATCGTTTTGGTCGCGGCATTGTTAATGATGATTCAAATGGAATACAAATGACTCATTATTGATTTTTGACAAAATTATAATTATCAAATTTTCAACCATACTTAACTATAGACAAAAATACGTTCAGCTGTTATTTGTGTTTTGTTATTACATATCAAATGAGTTTTTTTATACTATCTCTCATAGTGACTTGTATTCTCTTTGACATGTTATCTCACGTCACACGGGAACGCCATCGAACGGGATAAAAGAGTTATTGGCGAAATCTTGTAAACACCATTAGGAAAAAGACGGCATAATAAGTATCCTATGTCCGTCTCCTGGTTCTAAGCTACCTCCTCACCAATTTTCAGCCAAATTGGTACAGCTGTTCTTGAGTTATAAATAGTGTAACTAACACGACTTTCTTTTATACAAGGTGTATCAGGTTATGGGGCAACTGGAGGTAGGCAATGGTGGTAGGAACCCATAAAAAAAATTTGAAGGAAAAATATCGATTTGTTAATGAATTAGAGACATGTAAACTTTTCAATTTTGTCATTGTTTTTTCGTTTAAATCTGATTGAAATGTATAGTCAGTGATACCTAATCTGCAACATATTCGTACTTTGTTAAATGTTCATTAGAAATTGAAAAAAATCAATGATTACGTTCGCATAAGCAAAACGAACTTCGCTTTAAATCAGCTGATCGGCTGATGACCGTTCCCGAGTCCCGTTTTTACCTACGCTATTGAAGCGTTTGCGCAATTCTAGGTATGTATGAATGAAATTATACTATCGAAGCTTTACATGCTTACATGTATCCTGTTTATACATGCCTACATAATACGTAACATTTAAGGCATAGACTGTTAGACACAAATTTTCGAAATCACTATAACTTTTATGTTATATTGTTTTTTGTGTAATATACATTTTAATTACGATCTATGACCGGTAAACTACAACATACTCGAACAGTTGCCCCATAACCTGATACACCCTGTATCCTTACTAATATTATAAATGCGAAAGTAAGTTTGTTTGTTTATTTGTTTGTTTGTTACTTTGAATTTTTTTTTTATATTGCAAGCAGTGGCAAACGAGCAAACAGTACACCTGATGGTAGGTGTTGCTGCCGCTAATGGACCTTTACAAGGCCACTGCCTACCGCAAAGAAAGTGAAGGGAAGGTGAATGCGTGCATTGAGGTTCGGTGATACCAAAGGCACCACCAAAATCCTCCACACGCAAACATCCTCAGAAAGTTGGGTTTCTGGCTCTCTTGCTCACGAAACGAAACGCAGTAACAAATTGCTACTACTCAGACGTCGATTTTCTGCGAGAGCGTGGTACTACCCCGGACGGACCGGCCCGCGGCTGTAGACAGATAACTGTCGTCAGTGTGATCCCACCACTAGCATAGCATCTATGCAAGAGAAGGAAAACTCAAAATATAATCATATACTAACCTGTCTAACCAGCAGGGTATAGTTGGGCCAATTTTCCTGCTAATGTGGAGGAGGCTCGGCTCAGTGGGACGTATATGAGCTGTGATGATGATGATGACTAATGTAAGTATTATGTATATGACTAACATAAGTATTTTTATCCCGATATTTCTACGGGAACTGGGTTTAGGCGACTGAAACAGCTGAATAATGACTGATTTAAAAAAAAAGTTAAAAATGTTAAAAATGAGGAACTACATTATCTCTATATATATCTCTATATATATATATATATATGGAGGCAAATTTTTATCCCGATATTGCCACGGGAATAGTGCTTTGGTGACCGAAAGAGCCGGATGTTGACCGATTTTAAAAATTATTCTACCAATGGGAAGCTACATTATCATGGACTTACATAAGTGTGCACTTTCTCAAGGGATTGAGGTTTCAGCGAGTGAAACAGCTGGATGTTAACCGGTATTTAAAAATTCTTTCACCTACGGGAAGCATCATTATCATCGAGTTACATATGTAGTAAATTTTTTATACTGCTATTTCCACGGGAACGGCAACTATGGAGGTCTAATCGCGAGATGTAGACCAATTTTAAAATTCATTAACAATGGAAACTATCAGCAAGTAACATGATTATGTAGTTTATTTTTGTCCCGTGGGAGTACCTACCACGGGAAAGAGAATAATGCGAGTGAAACCGCGTGCTTTTGACCAATTTTAAAATTCTTTCACAAATGGAAAGCTACAATATGAGCTAGTAACATAGGCATTTTCCTTTCCAGTATTTTTCTAGAAACAGAGACTGCGCGGGTGAAACCACGACAATTTCTCTTCTGTTTATCTATTTTCAAATTTTCACCAACGGATAGCTATATTATCATTGTGTAATACGTAGGTAGTTTATTCATCATAATTATCTCAGCTTATATACGTCCCACTGCTCCAGCCTCCTCCACAATAGAAAATTGACCTTAATAATAGGTCTTTACCTATGTAATTGCCGTTCTGCAGTACTGGCCATTTCAAATCAAAATAATTTATGTTTGGCTAAGAATTCTAATTTCAAATTAATTTTATTTTAAAACATGGAATTCATTTTCCAAAAGTAGTCGTTTGTTTATTGATTAGTGTTACGTTTTCATCGCATTTCAATCTTTTTCGTCATCATGGATACGTTAAAAATTCGAGTAATTATGGAATACTAGCAACCCGCCCTCGCTTCGCTTCGGTTTCAGTCGCTTTACCTGCGGCGTAGTTCCCGTTCCTGTGAGAATACCGGGATAAAATATAGCCTAAGTTACTCCCTGATATTATAGCTTTCCATTAATGAAAGAATTTTTGAAATCGGTTCGGTGGTTTAAGCGTTGAAGCGTTACAAACAAACAAACAAACAAACAAACATCCTTACTTTCGCATTTATAATATTAGTATGGATGAGTATCGTCGTGGCAGCAACGTGGCACAAGCGGCATGCAACATCAACGAGGTTTACGGAGCTAACACTACAAACCAACGCACCGCCTGTTATTGGTTTGCTCGCTTCCGTTCTGGAAATTTCGACCTGAAAAATGAACCAGGCGGTCATCCGAAGACCTTGGTCGACAATGACGAATTAAAGGCGATTGTTGAAGCCGATGATACACAATCTACGGCTGAATTAGCAGCAGCTTTCGACGTTAGCGTCAAAACAATATTGGTCCATTTGCGTCAAATTGGCAAGGTAAGAAAGCTTGACAAATGGGTGCCCCACGAACTCAATGATCGCCAGCGCGAAGTACGCGTCGAGACATGCCTTGCATTGCTCAACAGACACACAAATGAAGGAATTTTGAAACGCATTGTTACTTGCGATGAAAAATGGATTCTGTTTGATAACCGCAAGCGCTCAGCAAGTTGGTTGGATCCTGGTTCAGCACATAAACAATGCTCTAAACGAAAACTTATCCCTAGAAAAGTGATGGTCACTGTTTGGTGGTCTAGCGCCGGTGTGATTCATCACAGCTTCTTACCAAACGGGGTGAGCATTACTGCAGATGTGTACTGTGAAGAACTGAACACAGTGATGGAGAAGCTGGCACATCTCCAACCAGCATTGGTCAATCGCTCGTCTCCGCTGCTACTGCACGACAATGCGCGACCTCATACTGCACAGCAGACGGTCTCCAAGTTGCAAGAACTGGGGTTGGAAGCTCTCCGTCATCCGCTATACTCACCAGACCTTGCGCCTACAAACTACTTCTTTTTCCAGAATTTGGATAACTTTTTGGCGGGAAAGAAATTCAATACCCGAGAGGCAGTACAAAATGCCTTTGAAGAATTTGTTGCCTCCCGTCCAGCTGACTTCTTTAAGAAGGGCATCAACAATAAACTGCCGTTGCGTTGGCAAAGATGCATTGATTACATGGGTGATTACTTCGATTAATACAAATAAAAAATACATGAAAAAAAATCGTTTAATTTTATTCATACATAACGGCAATTTCATAGGTAAAGACTTAATATAACATGCTGGTCATACAGGTTGGTAAAGGGTTTTATTTTTCGACTTTTTCTTCTCTTGGCAGTTTATTATCTCGGTATTATCCCAGAAACGAAAACTACACGGTTGGCCGCAGAAGTTTACCCAATTAAAAAAAGAAAACTCACCAACGAAACCTGTATTATCAGCGAGTAACATAGGACTGTGCTTTATCCCTGTATTTCCAAGGATCCAGGACCTATGCGGGTATAACAGTAGGACATTTTGCAATTTTAAAAATTCTTTCACAAATAGGATTATGCAGCTCCTCACCCATAGAACTAAATTATCAGGGAATAAGAAAGTCTAAGGCAAGTTATATTTATCACGGTATTTCCAAGTTGAACTAGGTGAGTGGAAGTAAAATTATAAATGTGTAAGTTTGTGGAGATGTTTGGATGTTTGTTACTTCATCTTGCGTAAACTATTCACCAGATATCGATGCAAATTGGCATATAGATTGAGTATTTCCTAGGACAAGACATAGAATACTTTTCCCTTCGGTAATATGTTCCCTTAGAATAATATTTCTGCTTTGGGAAAGTTAATTTTCACGTGGGCGAAGCCGCGGGTAAAACCTAGTATATAATAGATTAAATAACACTTTTGCAGTGTCATTTGACGGCATAATGTTATTTTGCCCGCGGATACAGGCTGAGCTGCTGTAATTGTAAATAGGACTGGAAGTGTGGAATCTAGGTCTTAAAATCACAGCTCTTATACATCCCATTGCTGGGCTCGAGACTCCACCAAAAAAGAGGGCAACTGATCAACCACGCTAGTCAAACGATTTGGTATATCGTTTTATTTGGTATTTTCACTTCTGTGACATAAATGTTATCTTCTTTACATATCTTTATATATAAATTTCTTGTGTACGTGTGTATGTCACTGAACTACTCCTAAACCGCTGCACCAATGCTGTCCAAATTTTTGTATGTGTTCAAGGGAATTCGAGGATGGGTTAGATTCACGATTAGACCCGGTAGGTGGCACTTTATTTGAACAGAACAATGTCTGTTGGGTCAGCTAGTCTTATATATAAATTTATAGCGTACGTGTGTATGTCACTGAACTACTCCTAAACGGCTGGACCGATGTTGATGAAATTTTTTGTGTGTGTTCAAGGGGATTCGAGGATGGTTTAGATTCACAATTTGATCGGGTAGGTGGCGTTGTGACCGATTTCAATGAGAATTCATTTTACTATTTTTTACATTTAAACAGAATAACGTCTGCTGTGTCAGCTGGTCTTTCTATATAAATTTCTTGTATACTTGCGTATGTCACTGGAGTCCTCCTAAAAGGCTGGACCGGTGTTTATGAGATTTTTTGTGTGTTCAAGGGGATTGGTGAATGATTTAGATTCACATTTGGACCCAGTAGATGGCGTTGCTGTCGATTTCATGAAGAATTCCTTGTATTTTATTTGAACAGAACAACGTCTGCTGGGTCAGATAGTGTCTGAGTCATGTAATAATCTTGGTAGTCTTTTACGACACCTTGGACAGGAAAGAATGCGGCGAATTGCGTTGTTACTTCGTACTATACTGCGCCTCATAGTAGCAGAAAACGCAATAATGACAAATAATATACCATGACCTAGACATTTATCTGCCGCTCTTCCTAACGTGAACTGTATTAAATATTTTTATTGTACGTTGCTGTAAATTTATATCTTTTAGAAATATTATAACCTTTATAAAGATTCGTTAATGCAACACAATCGTATGCAGGTCGTGACGGTTTAGGAAGTCGATGATTATTTATTTATATACACGCATATAGGATGTGCCAACGTATCAAAGAAACACGTTGTAATAATGGTATTTATAATGCAGACAAAAAGGAATCGTAATGTTATTAGAAAAATACTTTTTATAAAACAATAGAAGAATAAATAATACAGTATATTATCTGTGAGGTATCCCCCTCAAAATGCAACTGACATACCTACGTATGTATGTCGATCACATGATCATAATGTCATTAGAGTTAGTATTCAACAACTAAACTATTTATACCATAAGGATTGCAGAATGTGGTATGAGCATATATATTCAATTCTATTCATTTTATTTGCTCAAATATTATACAGGTATTTCACTTAAGTTGATCATATACCGGCGCGTGGAGCGTGCAAATAGTCATGTAATATTATTTTAAATTAATTAAATATCATAAGGGGAAATGTAATTGTTAATAATATTAATTACCCTCTGAGCCAGTCGTTATCTCACCATGAGACTAATGCAAACCTCGGAGGAATATTATATGGCTCTCTAAGTTCTTTTGATTTGAAAAGAAAAAAAATATCACAAGATTTATAGGAAAGCCAATAAACCGCAGGACAACTTGTGGCATGCTGAATGTGAGTGACAATACTGCGGTCCTGAATGCCCCAGAGAGTCGGTCAGGGCCTCGTATCCAGCTCGCCTTTATTGGCTGGCTGGAGTGGAAAACGAAGAGGGTCTGCAGGATTCTCAACTCTGGCTTACCTTAAATGGCTGGTCAGAGGGGGGTCGCCAGAGCTATATGCTCGGAGGGTGGAAGTATTATTTTCATGGGCATAACTACGGGCAAACCACTGCGGGTGTCTCTTTATCGGGGACTTGCGAGGGTGAAACCGGTGCCGCACCGCTCCATACACCAAGCTATTTGCACAAATGTTGCCCCCTGTTACCTCCCTATGGCCTGCATGTCTGTGGCGACCGTTTAGGGAGTTCATTCAGTGAGTTGGTGAGTCACCGTCTGCCAAAGTTCAAGACGATAAAGGTATTGAAGGCAGACGGCAATTTTTAAATCAATAGTTTTTAGTTCAACCAGTCCATCGAACCTCCAATCCCATAAACAGATATTAGATACCATCATCACATAATAGTTTTACATCTACCGTTGGCAGTCCATGAGTGTTATGTGCAGACGTGGAGTTGGTTGACGTCCCATCCCGTTTTTATATTAAATTGCTTCAAAGGGCTCTGCGTGTTGCATCCATATCCCCATGTAAGCCTGTCAAAGGATATGTTCCCTTGGAAGATATCCGTGAAATATTTTTTTTTATTACAAACGGTGGCAAACGAGCAGGCAGAACACCTGAGGGTAAGTGATTCTGCCGCACATGGACCTATGCAATACCAGGGGCACAGCCGAGCCATTGCCTACCGTGAAAAAAATACTCTTCTTAAACCTCGTTTGAAGAAGGATATGTCATAGCGCTCGGGAAACACAGCAGCAGGTAGTTCATTCCAGAGCTTGCACGTACGTGGGAGAAATGATCGCTGGAAACGTACAGCTGAAGACCATAACGTTTCCAGGTGAAATGGATGAACTCTGCTACGGTGTCGAGTGGTACGTTGGTAGAATGGTGACGGTGGTACCAAGTCAAACAGTTCCTCGGAGCACTCCCCGTGAAAGAGTCGGTAGAGTACACAGAGTGACCCAAAGTCTCTCCGCCACTCCAGCGACTCTAATCCGTCCGTAAGATTGGGATCCCCGACGATTCGAACAGCACGCCTTTGCTGGGAGTCAAGTGGATATAGCTGATATTTGGGCGCACCTACCCAGAGATGCGAGCAGTACTCCACATGAGGATGAACTTGTGCTTTTGTATAGCACAAGACGCTGTCTCGGTGTGAAGTACCACCTGGCTCTGTTCAGGACGCCCAACTTTTTGCTACCCAATTTGGCTTTGTCCTCCAAATGATTCCCAAACTGTACTTTGCCCGATATTTCGACGCCGAGAATCCCAATACTCTCAGAAATTGGGAGAGTTACTCCTTGGAACTGAGGTGCCATGACAAACAGATCCTTCTTTGCAGTGAACGCGCAAACTTGTGTCTTTGTGGGATTGAACTAGACTAAGTTCCGTTCACCCCATTCCGAGAGAGAGAGCCCGTCCCAGAGAGCGCTCGACTTCAGACACAAGTTGAACCCTTCTTTCCTGTGTACTCCGAGGGATATTCCGTTGCTCGGTGTACCACTCGTCACCCGTGCTGTCATCCGCATAGCAACGCATATTCTCGATAGAGAGCATGTCGTTGATATGCGGGATAAACAACGTCGGGGAGAGCTCTGAGCCGTGTGGTACACCAGCATTAATGGTCATGGTATCGGAGCAGGAGCCATCTACGACGACTTTTATACTCCGACCATCCAAAAAGCTGGCGATCCAATTACAGAGTCCCTCGGGGATTCCGTATGATGGTAACTTCGATAGAAGGGTCCTGTGCCAGACCCTATCGAACGCTTTTGCGATATCAAGGCTGCCACGACGCCAGCGCCTCACCCATGCCCTCCAAGGCCTCTGCCCAACGATGTGTGCGGTATAAATATGTGTCGTTCGTTCAATTTTAGAGATTCAGATCAATACTGACCTGTTAACAAAATGATCCGGATCGGGCGAGCCGTTCAGTCGAACGATTGGTTCGCTAAAGGATTCGGCACTCGATTGTCATCCCAGTACGCAAACTAGCTCACGAACCAAGCCGCTTGATTCCTTGGTTCGTGAGCTAGTTGCGTATGTTCCAAGTACATACAACGAAGTGGGTCGTATTTATTTATATATATACATGCAGGTAATAGAAAAAAATATCACAAAAAAGTTGAAACTTGTATTAATAAAAGTGCTTCGAAAAATTAAAAGATAATTATTTTAAATTATAATTTAAAAAACTCATGTGCCGCTCTTTCAGGTTTAAGTCTACTTCTATGTTCGTTTATTGTATTATTACGTTTATTGTATTAGGTAAAAAAAATAGGTAGTTCTGAAAAAAAAATCTAATTCAGTAGGTATCTTAGAATCTTCCTTACATTAATGATAGTCTAAGGAATAAAGTTTAGTATTGAATAACAGTATAAAGGAACTGTTATAATTCGATTGTTTACGTGAAATCAAAACAGTTCAAATGTGTGTTCATGCGACAACGAACGACTAACCGAGACGCGGCATCCCGAAATTATCCGAATGACTGTCATATGGTTCTCTTTTTCTGATTTGTAGGTTTTGTTTTCGTTGATTTGTAAACGAGTCAATCCAGTGAACGACTCATATTTTTCGAAGTGACCCTATCGTTCGCGCAGATCTTGAGACCCGATCGTTTGATTCGTTCGTTCGCGAACGACACATATTTAGTGAGGTACACAAGAAGATCGCCAGCCGACCGGCCATGACGAAAGCCGTATTGGCGATCACTGATCAGCTGGTGATCCTCAAGATACTGCAGAAGCTGGCAGTTGATAACTTTCTCCATTACCTTGGAGAGCAAGGATGTTATCGCAATTGGCCTGTAATTCGATGGGTCAGACCGGTCTCTCCTATCAGGGATCGAGTGGACATGGGCTACCTTCCACGAAGACGGAACCCTATTAGTAACGTAGGAAAGTCGGTATAGGCGCGTGAGGATGGGAGTCAATTTAGGGGCGCACGTCTTTAGTACCACTGCAGGGATGCCATCCGGCCCACTCGACTTATGGATTAGACATCCATAAGAGCCACATCGCCCGCTTAACCGCTCGTTGCGTGAAGTGGATTTCGGGAAGCGAGCTTTCACACCGTGGAATGGTAGGTGGTGTGGCAGCTCCGGCATCCAAAGTCGAGTTACAGGCAAAGAATTGACCTAGAAGATCGTACTTCTCCTTTGCGCTGTGGGCTAGACTACCATGGTATTTCTGTAGTGATGGGAGATTGGGCTGGCAGAAGTTGCCTTGGGCAGCCTTGGCGAGCGACCAGAATGAACGACTCCCAGCGGAATAGCTTGGCAACATGTTCCGCCTTGGCTCTGGCAATAGCTTTCTTACTAGATCTAGAAGCGGCATTAAATTTCCGCTTCACCTCTTTGGCACTCGGGTCCTGACATTTTTTGGCCCTAATCTAGGCCTGATATGCGCACTGTTTCTGGCATACTGCCGTCCTGCAGGTTTTGTTAAACCAGAGTCGGCTGCGACCACCGACGGGTATTTTGGTGTTGGGATGAATAATTCCATCTCCGTAATAACCGTTTCGGTAACGCAGTCCGCACAGATGCCAGGGTACCCAGAAGCTAAGTAGAGCCGATTCCATGAATAGGATGCGTAAAACTCGCGGAGTCCATCCCAATCTGCTGACTTATATTGCCAGACTCTGCGAGTCCCAGTCGCCTTAGAACGACTAAGCCTTACAACAGGGGTACTGCTACGAACCAAGCAGTGGTCAGAAGACCCAAGAGGGGCTTCAACCACTACCTGGTATCCGTACTGGTGTGTAGTCAGCAAAAGATCCAGTAAAGAAGAATCATGGCTCTCAATATCTGGAATACGAGTGGGCTGTGTCACCAGTTATGAGAGACCATAGGCCGAGACCATATTGAAGAGATGTCGACTCTGGAGGTCAGTAGTTCGGGACCCCAGCCACTCTTTATGATGAGCGTTGAAGTCTCCAAGAACCACCACCTCCGCTGATGGACACTGCTCCAATATTTCATCAATCCCCTATTGGACGTTCTCAAATAATTGAATTGACCTCGGATCACTGCCATGGGACCTGTAGAGGCATGCGTAGATGCGGGTAAGCCCTCTATAATCTACGCGTAGCCATAGGATTGACAAGTCACCATGTTCGAGGGCCCGAAGGCGGCGACAGCAGATATCACGCCAGATGAATACGCACACTCCGGCTTTACGACGGAAGGTATGCTCCAACTTGTAGCCGGGGTAATTTAGGTACGCAATGCCATCCGGAGCACCTATCTGCGTCTCCGTTAAAAAGAGTAGGGCAGGCCGCGCTGTCTCGAGGTAGTGGTGGACGGCGTCGAGATTGCTATGTAAACCCCTGATATTGCAAAAATTCACATCAAATGTGGACAAGGGGACCGCCGTAGAAAATCGTCTCTTTTTAACTTTCTTGGCCATGATTTTTAATTTAAGAAGAGAAGGAAGGGAGTGTGAATGTGTATAACGGAGTTCGGTGATACCAAAAAAAAGGCGGGGCATAGGGCAACGGGATATTCGCCGTTTGGTGGGACAGCCTCCCAGGGAGGATGATCCTGGGTTCGGGTCCCCTGCTGACCGGCAGGTGGCCGACGCACATTGTGACCATTCCCATCGGGTCTCCCTGTACACCATGCCAGCCCCTCACGCTCAATGTCCCGACCAAGACCTCAGCACTGCAGGTTTCAGGCCTCACCAAAACCCGCCACACACAAACACACCCAGAAAAATGGGCTGCCGCCTCTCTCGCTCGCCGAACGAAGTGCAGCAACAAATAGCTACTACTCAAACGTCGATCTTCTGTGAGAGTGTAGTACTGCCCCAGATGGACCGGCCCGCGACTGCAGACAGAAGACTGTCGACAGTGTGGTCCTACCACCAAAAACAAAACGAGATACATTAATAATAAATAGTAATAATTATATCCGTGTGGTGACGGAGTGAGAATACATCCCTCATGCCTGTGGGTATCGTAAAAGACGACTAAGGGATATTAAATGCATATAATATATATGCAAGAGAAGGAAAACTCTATACAAACACGTTTGTGCAGCGTGATAATGTAGATCAATTTCTCCTCCATCCTGGAGGACGCTCCAACCCAACAGTCATCATCATCATCATCATCTCAGCCCATATACGTTCCACTGTTGGGCTCGGGCCTCCTCCATAATGGAAGGGTCATTGACCTACTATACCACGCTGGTCAGACGTGTTGGTATAGGGTTTTATTTCGAGTTTTCCTTCTCTCGCATAGATGTTATATGCGTTTTATATCCCTTAGTCGTCTCGTACGATCACCCGCGGGTAAGATAGGGGTGGTGAATTGTATTCTTACTCCGTCACCACACGGAAACCCAACAGTACGACGTTTATAAGCTGTGATGATGATGATGAATAATAATTGATTTAGTTAAAAGTTGTTAATTATAATATTATTTATGCATATCTATACATATATATATATATAGGAGAGGAAGGTTTTGCGAGCGATATATATTGACTCATCACCATATCTCTGGAACCATAAGGCGTAGATACTTGAAATTTGGCAGAAATATTCCTTTCGTCGAGTAGAGGTCAGCTAAGAACGGATTTTACGAAAAAATGAAATTCGGACCGTAGTTTCATTTCGTGACGTAGGCACCTAAGAAAAGATTTTTTGAAATTCCACCCCTAAGGGGGTGAAACACAACGGTAAAGTATGTATGGAAAGAAAAAAATCTTTAGCTACTGTCTTCAAATTAAGCACAAATATTCTTTAATAAAAATAAATAAACACGTGTTTCAGACTTTGTTCATTTTCATCCTCTAAGGGTGTAAAATAGGTAGAAAGATGTGAGTTTACTGACTTATCACAGAGCCGAAACTACGGAAGCCGGGAACATGCAATTTTGACATTAGTTTCTTTGCATGACGTAGAAACCCACTAAGAAAGGGTTTTTTGAAATTCAACCCTTAGAGGGTAAACCGCAGTAACAAACTTTGTATAAGGAGAAAAAAAATCTACATCGATTTTTTTCGAATTCTCCAAAAATACTCTTTAGTAAAAATAAATAAACACGTGTTTCAGCATTTTTTAATTTTCACCCTCTGAGGGTGTAATCTACACTAATATTATAAAGAGGAAACGTTCCTTACGAATAAACTCTAAAACTCCTGGATGGATTTCGATAATTCTTTCACCATTAGAATGTTACAGATCCCTGAGTATCATAGGCTATATTTTATCCCAGTATACCGACGGGAATAGGAACTACACGAGTAAGGCGACTGAAACCGAAGCGAAGCGAGGGCGGGTTGCTAGTACTATAATAAAGAAAGACTTTGATTTCTTCTGAACCCTCTTTTCAACCCATCTACATCCAACTGTCGGACACAAGCCTGCTCTGTAGTGAGAGACTGATAAACAGGATATGGACGAAGAGAAGAATATATTGACAGGCTATTGGGTGGTATGGTCAGGTCACCCTGTCCAATTCAGCCGATGGCGAAACGTTAACGCGGCCTCATACATAACCAATTGCATTCCCTCCCCTTCACCATTAGGCCGACTACCGGTATTCTTTGTCGTCCATGGCCAGCCCGGCGGGATACCCTTTTTGGTATCCTCCTAACGCCCCTCCAGGGACATCGGTCAGCCTATCTGCGCGTGAAGGCCAATTCCCCGGTCCAGTCACCCGATATTAACATGCTTAAGGGTATGTTATATAAATGATTAAGCTAAATCGCGTGAACATAAAAATGAGTAAAATAAAATGAAATCTATAATTGCATAATTAAACAACCCGTAAGGAATAATCCTTGTATCAGTGTACCTTAGAAATAAAGGATATCCACTCACAACTATACCCAAAACAATAATAATAAATTATAATAATAAACAACATAATAATTAACAATAATGATAAACAATAATAAATTGTTATAGTTGTTGTATTTATAAATAAAATTATTTTTACGTATTTAATCGCGTTTGTATTTGATTTTTGGTTGCCGAGATTTTGAACACTTTTCAGCTTTTTTTGTAGTTAGTACAAACTTAACGTTTAATAATTACTTATCAAAAACAATATAATTCTTTTATATAGAATCATTTTGTTTTTCTACTGGTAGTAGATTTGTATCAAATATGGGTCAAACTAATTTTTGTAGCTGGTAGATGTAATCTCTGTAATAACGATGACTTGTTAAACGTGAGACATCTTAGTCTGCCCATGACCATGAACGCTGAAAAGTGTTCGAAACATCGAGCAATCACAATCAAATACAATTGCGATATAATCTATAAAAATATTTTTTATTTGTAACGTGTTACACTTAAACATCAAAAATTTTTGTTAGATTTGTTAAAGAATTGCTCTACTAGATATATTCATTCGACATGCGAGATTAATAACTAAATCATTGTGTTATCTGGCAATCGAAATCTGTTTCTATTACAAGTTATTGGCATTTTATGACCGACCGCCTACCTTACGTCTACCCTAGAGATTGTAAGCCGGGCCCGGCCGGGCCGGGCCAGCCCGGGCCCGGTTCCTTTTATTGAGAACCACCGGGCCCGGTTACCGGATCTGGTACGAATGGACAGCTTTTTAAGATCATTCTTTCAGACCGAAAAATAATTGTTTTGCAAGTTACAATATACTTTTTAATTTGTTGTAATATATTTATAAAGCCTACGTAACGTAACCAATTTTACGTTACATTTTGTTAGTTAAGACTATACAAGTTTGGTTTTTTACAGTTACAATACAGCCTAGCCTATAAGATTTCGTTATTTACTCAATTAGTAGGTAATAGTAACACTCACTAGTCTTAATAACCAAAGTTTCAAAAAAAACATAATACCTACTTTACTTTTAGTGAATAAGAATTTGTTTTGTATACACCATGGCTACCAAAGTTTATCTATCTATCTAAGTTGTTATAACACGTTTAGTACTTTAAGCTGTGTTCTTAGTTTCTTATTTTAATTCTCTGTTTTCAAATAGACACTATAAGGAGTAAAGAGAAAGAACTGCTTGTTTAAAATTATAAAAATGAATAATTACTAATATCTACTAATGTTACTTTTCCGTCCATCAGTAATAGTAATCAATTATTATGTAATAAGTGTGATTTTGAGACTTGAGTGAGACTGATTATTGTTATAACTGTTCATAAACCAATATGAAATAAATATTAACCGTGAATCATTGTTTATTTCTATTCATATATAGAAGATTTTCATAAAATACTTTAAATTTTATCGCTAATACAAACCGGCCGGGCCCGGCGGACCCGGGTCGGCGACAATTGCCACCGGGCCCGGCCGGGTTGAGAAACATACCGGGTTGCAATCTCTAGTCTACGTTTATGTGAAGTGTCTAGTCGTGTTATCACACCCATGAGTAATGTAAAGGTCGGTAGTAATCGTAGCCGATACCACACAGCTATTTATACATCTCTCAAATCTTTTCTTTTATGTGAGGGAGATGGAATGAGTAGTAAATTGTATTCTAATTCCAAAACTACATGAAAAATATATATAAAAGGTTTATAATTTTGATACTATAATCAGACAAATCAGCTTAACTTATATTGAACATAAGTAGAAGGCGAGGCACACTTGGACGATTCAGATATACCTATGTACCTACACGAGAGCACGAAGTTAAACGTCTAGTCGGCAGGTATGATCAAGTATTTAAGATTTATTACACAGTTAATTGCCTTTTTTATTTAATAATCATTTAAAATTTTAATTTGTGATGAATTTAAATAATTATATTAATTGGCACGTGTTTAATTCTTTATTATTTCTAGACTCGCAACTCGTGACAGAATAGGAATACAGTCATCATCTTCATCGCAGCCCACATACGTCACACTGTTGGGTTCGGGCCTCCTCCACAATGGGAGGGAAATTGACCTACTCTACCATGCTGGTCAGACATGTTGGTATAGGGTTTTATTTCGGGTTTTCCTTCTCTTGCTGATGTTATGTTCATATTATATCCCACAATCGTCTTTTACGCCATCTACGGGCAAGATAGGCAGTGGTGAATTGTATTGTTTCGCCGTCACCATACGGAAAAGGAATACAATATGATACAAATTTTACAATGGATGTCGTAGGTGTCGTGCATCTTGTGTATTTGTATACGACATAGGTGTAGGTACCATGCACGTAGGTGTCATAAGAAACGACTACAGCGGCAGATTGCATCACTTTATAGCAAAGTAACCTTGAAGGAAGGCCTAAACTGAAGTCCTAAAAGCGGAGTATTGTAATAGACTAATTAAACCGGACCGACCAATTGCAACTGGCAGACCAATTGCAAATGGCAGACCAATTGCAAATGACAGACCAATTGCAAATGGCAGACCAATTGCAAATGGCAGACCAATTGCAAGTGGCAGACCAATTGCAAATGGCAGACCAATTGCAAATTGCAGACCAATTGCAAATGGTGAACTACAAATTGCAGACCAATTGAAAATAGCAGACCAATTGCCAATGGCAGAACCATTGTAAAAGAGGCCCGTGCCCAGTTCTGGGGTGTATATGAGATAAGAAGAAAACGAATTACACTACATACACGCTTAATAATTGAGGAAGGTTATAGACATCATCATCGTATAAGTTAATTATTCAATTTAGTGCTTATTACTTCGATAATAACAGTTAATTAATCTCCCACATATGTATATTAGCTTTACCTATATTAATACAAAAACTGTATATAATATCCGGAAGCAGAATGATTTAAATCAAGTTATTATCAACAGCTGCGTGATCAATGTTATCCTTTGTTTACCTGTTGTTCAGTAAATGGCGACATTTTTGTTAATAATATATAGATTGACCGCTACGATTAATTATTTTGTGAGCGCAAATAGGTGCTTTAACCTCCAGTTCAGTTAAAACTATACAAATGGCAAAGTAGTGTAAGTATCGAACTTTCATGCTGAGTGTTTCCTGGTTCAATTGCCATGCAGCATCATGTCATCAACATCCTGTTTTTATTCCTTGGGGGCGAATCCAATATGTACTCTTCAGCCATCGTATACCTATATTGCAAAAAAATTATTAGGGGGCATCTGCCCGTCGTCAACTCTCTTTGAGTATGTAATTGTTGGCCAGACATCAATAGAGGCAGCTGGTCCAGGTCCATATAGTTCTTAGTCATCTTTTAAGACACCCATAGATAGGTAGCATTCATAGGCGTTCCCACACAAGACAGTTCTCTACGCGATAAACAACAATCGAAATTGGTATATAAATTGTTTCCATTATTGTTTGTATGATGTTGTTACATAGCTCGTGGATGTCCTAAAAGATGATTAAGAACTTCATATTGCCCTGGAGCTATTCCATCTGAGGCCCTCTGGTCAACGATTGCAGGAAGGGGTTGACGTCAGACAGCTGGCTCGTTATAATACTATTTCCAGAGCTTTTTGTAATATATACAAGGGAAGGAGAGAGAGAGAGGAGATATACTCGTATTGCGTCGACCCCAAGTAATTGGCATAAGTGCACAATAGAGATGATGCCGATAATGGTTTTTTTTTTGTTTAAGTACAGCTGTTGGCCGCAAATAGCCTTGATAGCTTGACGCGGACTAGGGGTCCTCCTAGGGGGACTAGGGGACTAGAGGATATGAGTACGAAACCGATCCGATTGTAGAAAGGCGTGAGACAGGGAGACATATGAACATCTCTCCGAAACTGTTCACCCCTGCACTGGAAGATGTCTTCAAGCTCTTAGACTGGACCGGACTCGGCATCATCATCAGCGACCAAAACAAACTCATGGGCGTCGTAAAAGACGACTGAGAGATACAATATGCAAAAGAAGGAAAACTCGAAATAAAACCCTATGTCAACACATCTGATCAGTGTGGCATAGTAGGTCAATTTCCTTCCCATTGTGGAGGAGGCTCGAGCCCAGGGGTGGGACATATAATGTCGTGAAAAGGGCGTTTACACCATCCTGCCACCCATAAGATATCCCATTGGGCTGGAAACGTACGTCAATAATTCGGTACCAGTGGTTGGGCCAAGGACGAAAGGAATGAATACGGTGGGTTTTGAGAGCGCGCGCCGCTCCCTCGCCATCCCGAACGGGTCCGAGCGTCCGCACTGTAATCTACCAAAAAAAAAGGTATTTTAGTAACATCAGATTAGTATTTACTTGATTTTATGTTAACTGTCTGATCAGTGTATTTTTCACTACTATGTAAATACATAGTATAGAGTATACTATGATTCTATTTATTTTACTGTTTTTGGTTGGATTCAATCTTAGCATTTACATAGGTAACGGACGCACTCTATTTGATTTATTGTGTACTTTTAAGTCCAATCAGCATATTAATTAATTCATAATAGATTGAAACAGCGACATCTGCTCAAATATAACGGAACTACAAAAGATTAAAGTAAATACGTATATCTACAACAGATACATAATTTGAGATATAGTATTATATTATTTTTTAAGTTCCATAATAGCTAAAAACACAGTTTTAAAAGATATAAACAATTTAGTTTAATAAACTTTACGTTCAAATAATATATTAATGATAGATCGAAACAGTGACATCTGCTTAAATATATCGGAACTACAAAAGATTAAAGTTAATATGTATAGTATATCTTTACGACAGATTTATAATTTGAGATATAATATTATACTACACTATTTTCTTAAAAATACTGTTTTAAAAGATATAAACTATTTAATTTAATAAACTTAGTAGTACATTCAAATAATGTTTGGTAATATAATGGCATCTGTTGAAAACTGTGCTGTAACATACTTGCCCGTGGAGATTTGACAAAGAGTGATATTTCTTGGTGCTCTAGATGGCAGTTTAATTAATTGTTTGTGATAATTGAGATTGAGAAGTATACGATACTTATTCAATAACCATACATTACATTCAGTATGATGTGGAAATAAACTTGCCAGTAATTTAATATAAAATATATATAGTGGTGATTGCGTTGGCCGGTCAAAGTATAGGGAATACGAGTATAAAAAAAGTGTTTCATGAAATTTCTTATTAGAATTAATCCAGAAATATGACGAAGCTACCGAATGACTCGAAGTTAGGTAGGTACCTAATTCCTTATAACGAATAAAATTAAAATAATCGTAAATGTAGTTCCATTAATTTAAGAACTCTAATGCTTTTAAATTATTACACTAAACCAGTAATTTTACTATTACAAACGGTACCTAAAAGTACTTAACATTTTACTCGAAGTTAATCTTATCTATTAAATAGTAAATAATGTTTATTTAAAGTACCTAATTATTAGAATTAAACCTGGTAAAATGACGCGTATACCAAACAGTTTGTAAATAAGTATTACTTATTTAAGGTAAGTACTTAATTGTTTAAAAATTAAATAAATGTGAGCTGCACATTTATTTTCATTTAATATAAGCTATTAAAAAAATATATACTAAATCCGTAAGTTTGTTAACTATCATACAAGGTAAGTACACAAATCAGTTGATGTTTATTTGGGTGCATGAGGGTGAATGACCTTTGCACTAAATCTATGGAGATATATGTACATGCCAAGCACAGTGCTTTCAGTCATGGTTACGAATTCGGGACGCCAAATCCCGGATTCTGCATTTCTTTGATTCTTTACTACGCAAATTTCTGTCGGTTTTAAGGTAACTGTTACTAACGAATTCTCTTTCCTTATATTATTTTGTATTAATTATGCGTCATTAACACTGATCCTTACTTAATAGTATTATTTAACGTTAAAAAATCAAACAGGAAAATAGAAGGCAAAGATACTCCCACTTTTTCCACGCGTATGTTTGATAGATTGTTTTTTATATATAAAATAGCTATTATGTGTAAGTATTATCTACTATTCCCCCTGTTAACAAATGATAATGCTGTCTTATAGACAAGCCGTACGTAAGAGTCTTTAAGAATTTTTAGTTGCATCCAAGCATAAGATACAATCTATTTGTTACATTATTATTGTATGATAGGAAGACATTTTACATCGACTTGGGCCAACTCCATCCAAGGCTCTCTGGTTAACAATTACATTTCTAAGGAGAGTTAACGTTAGACTGACGGCCGGTCATAAAACTATTATTTATACCTTTAGCAATATATATTTTGAAAGAGAAGTGCAAATTGCGTCAACTTTAGTAATTGAGATAAAACCAGAATGATGAGAGAAAAGCAAAGTTCATGCATCAAGATGACCGTTATACCTATCCACACTCCGATACAAATGTTGTTGCATGGCAAAGGAAATAAAGTGCACACGTAAGTACTTTATTAAATTTTTTGCTTATTTATTAGCATAAATCAATTTAACCCCAAGAACAGGAAAAAAGTCTTTTATAATGACAATTCAGGTCCATAATGGAAATATTTGTAAAAGTTCGAAACAATGTATCAGTAAATAACCTATAAGTACAATCCTATGTATTCCATTTGCATCTGAACATAAAGAGCAGCTGCAACAACCCCAGGATAATGTTTACGTACCTACTATGTATCTTATCTAGTACTTTTATCGATAAAAATTAAGAAATCGATTTTTTTTTGCATTTGTTTGCAATACAATATTTTTACAACTAAAAATTACGCGGCGCGTTCGTTAGATAGACCTATAATAGTAACAGTCATAAATCGTTTTGCTGAAGACCCTCGAAGGTTACTTTTAAAATAACCATTCTATAAGTACCTAGTTAAAGAATTTATATTAAAACACTAGCAATCCGCCCTCGCTTCGCTTCGGTTATAGGTTATAGTCGTTTTACCCGCGTAGTTCCCGTTCCCGTGGGAATACCGGGATAAAATATAGCCTAGTTTATGCCCTGATAGCTTTCCATTGGTGAAAGAATTTTTGAAATCGGTCCAGCCGTTTTGAAGATTACCCGGAACAAACAGACAGACAGACAGACAGACAAAAATTTTTTAATTGCTATTTTAGGCATAGGTGTCGTGCAAATAACCGTGTGAGCATGAAAAAAGCCTATTATTTTGACATTACAAACCGACACTCCAATTTTATTTATTGGTATAGATATCTATTTTAATTTAAGTTTTTTTATTCTTTGTTAGCCCTTGCCCGCAACTTCGTCCGCGTAGAAATCATGTGTGGCAGAGGCAATTACAGATAATTGTGTAGTGTGTTCAGGGTTCTACAGGCTCACTGTTGCACTGTTGCTCATGATGATTTAATGCCAATTTGGTGTATCAGAGAGGCGCTATTAACAGGGGGTGCTTCTATACCTTAGGCGGCTGACTCCAGATTAATTGAAGTGGCGCAATGGCCCCTACGTGAAGCGCGCAGAAGACTTTGTGCTAACACCTACGTTGTACTACTTCCCGTTCAGCTCGTACTTGTGGGTGATTGTATGGTATATTAGCTGAGGCTTGACCCTATACGGGCTAGGCTTAATTTAAATAAGCGATACGTTTGGCCACACTCGTTATCAAGGTGGTGATTCGATGTGTCACGATGCCGCCTAGAGTAGCCCTATATAAAATGAATGATTTGCTGTTTCATAGACCTTGGTGTATATACCTGTCGGCACAGCAATCATCGTGATTTGGTTCCATTCGGTCGAGGACCAAAGGTTTAGTACTCGACGAGCGACGGTATTTCAGGTGTATTTTTATCAAATTACTACCCGGCTCGTTAACGCGGTATTAAATGTTGACGACGGTACGGGAGACTGGCTCGATCAATGGCCCTGCACGGTACACCTGTGTAAGCGAGTTCTGACCACTTGTCCTAAAATTTTCTTCTGGCACTCCCAGAAAGCCATGGTGTTCAGAGCTATACATTGCTACCGCGCCATGTCGACCGAGTTAGCGTGGCCTTTAGCCAGAACACTCCCGTGGGACTTAAGGGTGAAAATACATGAAGCCCTCCCACAATTGTAGTTCCAGCTAGGACACAGCAGACATACTTATGAGGTCTGTGTTGCCTGAGTAGAGCAACGCTGTCAAGCATCACTGCCGAAGCTGCTGCCCATCACTTAGATCATAGTCGACAGTTCAGGAACTGGTTTGAGGTCGCCAACTTCTCGCTTGGCAGTTATCTTGCGTAAGAACTCGGCGGAGCGGAGTCAAGAAGAAGATTTTTCAAGCTGACTCGTTCCACCGCTGTGGTGTCGGGTGGTGGCTGACCCGAGTGCTTGCGCTTTACTATCTTTACGTGATAAAATCATACTTTCGACAATCGTCCATCTAATGTCGCGTGCCAGTCCATCCAAAGCGAGAGAGCGGGCAGCCCAACTTGCTGAAGGTGTTTGGGTGTGGTGGATTTTGTTGATGCCTAAAGTATAATCAAATCTCATTGCACGCATTCATACTTCCTTCATTTTCTTTACGGTAGGCAGCAACCTGGCAAAAGGTCATGAGTAGTATCACTTACCATGAGGTGTGCTGTTTGCTCGTTTGCCAATAACAGCAAATAAAAAACCAACCTACTCAAAGCCACGGATGATTGAAACGGGGATTAGTCCTCCACCCGTAACGAGACTGAACGCGCGAGGTCGTTACCACGACAGCATAATTTGCTGCCTGTCAATATAGGTTTGCTGCCTGCCAATATAGTTTGCTGCCTGGGATCAAAAATGGGGGTGTTCGAGTGACCCTGCACAAAGTGAAGGACACACATTACACCCAGTCTCAGAGCAACAATTTGTTTGTTGGAATTGAGCCTGAATTGAAAGTGTCACACACTGGCATGGTAGGTTGGTATCTAAACCATTATGTTATCAGTGCAGTTAATTGATCATTGGCGTTGTATGAATTTATTACTTGTGTAAAGTGAAAAATATCAAAGCAGAATTCATTCCCTTACACACTTAGAAAAGAATATATCCTCTTTGTTTTTTTTGTGTGGGTGGGCTGCGGTCGGCGTGCCTCCGCACCAATCCGTCCGGGGCGACGGAGGGGCTTAAGCACGCAACTCCCGATACCCACCCGAAAACCACCTCGCCTTCGTCGTTGGGCCGACCACCGGAGCAGGTTTACTTGTCGTCAGTGATCGGCCCGACGGAATACCCCCTACGTGGGGTACCCTCCCATCGACCGACGTCCCCCCTTGGGGAGGACGTTGGTCTTTCCTCACGCGGTCGGCCTTTCGGCCGGTGACGGACTAAAATCCCCGGTCACGTCACCCGCGGCCTCGGCTAGGGCGGCATGAGGCGCAGGTAGTTGCGCCTACGCCGCCCCAGTCGCCGGCGGCGGATCTCGTCATCGAGGCTGCGCTCCTCACGCAGGCGATCCGCCGCCTCCTTCCGCGAGATCACTGTCTCGCAGAAGGCTGCGACCGCGTCCAAGAATATATCCTCTGAAGTTGATTTTCAGAATAATTTTCTTTTATGAGTCATTTTCTATCGATTTTTATTGAAGTAAGTAGTATTCTAAGCTGTGTAAGTTACTATAGTTTTTTATCTATCCCACGGGAGCTCTTTAATTTGCCGTGATTAAAAGTATCCTAAATGTTGACCGGAGATGTAAGGACCACCATGCAAAATTTCATTTAAATCGGTCGAATAGCTTTGAAACCCGTTTAATTAGCCCGTACGAACAGACACACAGAGAAATTAAAAAAAATGAAGTATCTAAACACATGGAAGAAAAAAATATACCTATTCGATAATCGCAGCAAAATTTTAAATAATGGAAACGACGTCTGCCTGCTTTCGGGTTGCCCACATGTGAAGTACGTACGTCCCGCCCCCCTTCTTTAAACTCTGAGTAGGGTATCGCCAATAATAATTATTAGGAACTAATAACATAAATACAAAATTTCATTGAAATAATGTACGTAAATACGAAAAACTTTTATACCTACTAAATTTGCACCCCTCTTTTACCCCCTTGGGGATTGAATTCACAAAAAGGGATATCGGCAATAATCATTATTACGAACTTGTAACCCAACTACAACATTTCATTGAAATATCTTTAAAAATCAGAACTTTCATACTAACTTTGGACCTTCCATTTAATCCCTTAAGGGATGATTTTCGAAAAAATATTTTACACATATTTCATGATTTTCAATGAAGTACCTTCGTACTGAATTTCATTTGAATAACTTCAAAAACGGCAAAGTTTCATACTAATGTTGTACCCCCGTTTGATCCCCTTAGGGGGTGAATTTTCCAAAATCCTTACTTAGTGTTCCCTACGTTATAAAGGGAATCCCTGTGCAAAATTTCAGGTTTCTAACTCTTATAGTTTAGGCCCTGTGTTGATATATCAGTCAGCTTCTCCTTTTATATGTATAGACTAGCAACCCGCCCTCGCTTCGCTTCGGTTTGTCGCCTTAACCCCGTCGTTTCCGTTCCCGTGGGAATACTGGAATAAAATATAGCCTAGTTTACTCCCTGATATTATAGCTTACCATTGGTGAAAGAATTTTTGAAATCGGTCCAGCCGTTTTGAAGATTACCCGGAACAAACAGACAGACAAAAAAAATATATATATATAAAATGTATTTACGGCATATTTATAATGCAAATAACCGTGTGAGCATGAAAAAAGCCTATTATTTTGACATTACAAATAGACACTTGAATTTTATTTATTGGTATAGATAAGCGCCTAGCTTAAAAAATCTGATTTGCGCCCCCTGGCCCAGAACCTGGGTACGCCTATGTAAATATGTATATATACCTATAATGCGTTTCAAATGAGAATAGGATCGACTTTACGCTATGTTGTCGTCATAGCTCTGTCAATTCGAATCAGGTAGAGTCGGTAAAACAAGATATTTTTTAATATAATATATTTACGAATCATGAACGAATAGTTTTTAATTAAAATTAAGCTCTTCACTTTCTATATGGATATTTTTAAATATATCAATACCGGAGTTCGATATATCGAAAAAAATATAGATATTTCGATATATCGATATTTTTCTACATAACCACTCTTTTTAACTTCGTTCCTTGCGAGATGCCCGTGATGAGCTTTGTTTAGCCTACGCCACTTAGTGTAAATAATAGTAGTAGTAGATTAAGTTTACGGTGATTTTGTAGAATAATATCGACCCTCGATATTTCCTTTTCAGGACCGAACTATCAATATATCGTCAAAAAAGTATAGATATCGATATTTTTAAGTAATAATATTGATATTTTGTCACCAACCCCAATTTATTTAGATAGTTTTCACCTTCGAGTATAACAAAAAAATAACATAATTGCTACGAAAATAAGTTTTCATTGCAAGCCGTTCTTTACAAGTGACATTTGACAGATAGAGGTCATTGACGTGCCTATTCTTATTTGAATCGCATTATGGCCAGGAAACATCGCTCGACGAACCAACAACCGCTAGGGAAGAAAGGTTTTCGAGTGACGGTGACCAGTGACCACGCATTTTAGCCCAGTCGAATTAGACGAAAAACGGACCAAACCCAGGAAAAATTATAAGTAGAATTTTCCTTCGGAATTCGTTGGGGGGTCACTGGGAGTCTACATTTCGGTTTTCGAATGCCCAGTGGTCTTTCGTTTGCCGCTATCTTGATTTTAAGGGTGGTTTTATATTTTTTTAAATAACTCGTTTATTTTCAATTTTACACGAAAAATGGTCATTACCAAAGTTGTTCAAAATTAAATTTACTACAATTTTTGTTCACACCATTTTTTTCGTAGGATCGATATTTCTCGATTCACACCCGAAAAGAAAGGGTGATTTTTTGTTTATTGAATAACTCTTTTGTTTTCAATTTTCTTTATTATTTATTTATTTATTCAATTTTTATTATTTATTTATTCAATTTTATTTTATTTATTCAATTTTATTTATTATATTACTGAATAACTCTTTTGTTTTCTACTTTCTTTTCGGGTGTGAATAGAGAAATATCGATCCTACGGAAAAAATTATGAGAACAAAAATTGTAGGAAATTTAATTCTCAACAGCTTTGGTAATGATCATTTTTCGTGTGAAATTGAAAATAAACGAGTTATTTAAAAAAACATAAAACCACCCTTAAAATCAAGATAGCGGAAAACGCAAGACCACTGGGAATTCGAAAACCGAAATGTAGACTCCCAGTGACCACCCCTAACGAATTCCGAAGGAAAAATTCTACTTATAATTTTTCCTGGGTCCAATCAACAATTCGACTGGGCTATTTCACGACGCAGTGTAGGAGGACCTCCCAACTAGGTGAACCGACGACGATCTTCTGAAAATTGCTGGGCATCTTTGGATGCAGGCGAAACATGACAAAGTGTGTTAACGATTTAGGAATATAATGTTTCCCATGGTAGTCATAAAATAATAATAAATAAAATAATTTTCAAGTTTTTGAATTTATTTCATTACTTAATATTCTTGTTCTGTTCTGCTTAGATATATCTAGGTTATATTATTATTAATAAAGATTAAGGTATAGTCTTTTTTATTTGTTAATATCCTGTCAATATTGTCTTATTAGCTTGCAAGGTATTCTACATGTAAAGCCTTTCATTTCGTATGACCATTACTAGTACCAAACAGCAGAAGGAATGCCTACATCATAAAATATTTTAATGGGTAAGTATTTAAAAGGAATTTAAGCTTAACTTAAACGTGCCGTGTAGTGAACTAGTGACGGAGTAAGAATACATTTTTCCACCCCCATCTTGCCCGTGGATATCGTAAATGATGACAGCAATATAGGTACGCTTATATCATCTAAACAAGAGAAGAAAATCTCGAAATAAAATACTGTACCAATCCGTCTGATGTGGTGCAGTAAGTTAATTTTCCTTTTATTATGGAGTAACGAAGCTCGACCCTCATATATGAGTTGAGATAATAACTGGAATAAATTTTGATAAAATATTACATTTAATTCTATATTATAACGCCATCTAGTCAGACCTTAAGAACACATTTACACCCAAAACATACAGTACCTACAATGAAGAATTACCTAATTTGAAAGATAGATGACGCTAAATGGTGCACAGGGTTGTGTCCCTTAAGACGTTGCGTAGCAAAGTTTACATTTTTATGGTGTTCTTTATAACATTTTTGGTAAAAAAGCATTTCAGTTAAAGAAATGGTTTATTAGAATTTAACGTTTCGATTAATTCAGGCATCAGCGCTATCTATACGTTAAAGCTAACAAGCTATGAAGACTACTAAATAACTACATATTGGTGACTGCTGTTTTAGATGTAATATCTCTACATAGATGGCACAAGAATCTAGTGTGTTTAATTCCCAAACATTACAAACAGTTGTTCTGTATCTATGTGGAGCAATTTTTCCATCGAGAGTATGGATGGTGAATTGCATAGTGATCTTCCTTCACAATCACTTGATAATGAAGGAAGTACTACTGTACACTTACGACGTACTAAACTTTTTTTTCTTTTTTTCGGTTGGGCTTCTGTCGGCGCGCTCCTTGCACCACTTCATCCGGGGCGACAGAGGGGCGTAAGCACGCACACAAGCAACCCACACGAACACCACGTCGCCTTCGTCGTTGGGCCGACCACCGGAGCAGGGTTACTTGTCATCAGTGGTCGACCCGACGGAATACCCCCTATTTGGGGTACCCCCTCGGGGAGGACGTTGGCCTTTCCTTACGCGGTCGGCCTCTCAGCGGGTGACGGTCTAACTCCCCGGTCACGTTACCCGCGGCCTCGGATAGGGCGGCATGACGCGAACGTAGTAAACCTAGTTAAATATATGGAATACTTCTATTGATACTTAATCGTCATTTAGCCGTATAGATTCCACTGTTGGGTTGGGCCTTCCTCTATTATTAAAGGAAAATTGACCTAATATACCACGCTGTTCATACTTATCGCTATAGGATTTTGTTTCGAGTTTTCTTTCTCTTAATGTATATATTATACATATATAGTCAAGTAGATTTTGTTATATTATTCTTGCACCCTTTAATATTTTAACGCCATCTAGTAAGAACTTAAGAAAACATTAACTGCCAAAACCTTCAGTACAATAAAGAAGTACCAAATATGAAAGATAGGTAATCCTAAATAATACATTTAAAAAACATTAAGTAGCATAAATTAGCTTTTCTATCTTCTCTATAACGCCATTGATAAAAAAGCATTCAAATTAACGAAATGGTTTATTAGAATTTAACATTCGTTAACTTTAGGCACCGGCGCTACCTACACGTTAAATCTAATACTATGAAGACTACTAAAGAACTAATTTAATTGGTGACTTTAATTTAATTAATTTAAGTAATTTAATTTTAGGAGTAATATGTCTACACAGATGACATAAGAGTCTAGTGCTGTGTTTTATTCGCAAACGCTACGAACGCTTGTTCTGCATCTGTGTAGAGCAATGTCTCCTTCAAGAGTTTGGGTGGTGAATTGCATTATGTACATATATGAAAAAATTTATGGATGGATATACCATCCATTAAGTATCAAGAAAGAGGGTGAGGAGTTTGAGAGGAAGATTCACTCTCCTCACCGCTCGAGAGAACAGGCAGGAGACACAGGCCAATCTGGCATGTACTCCAACTCTGTGGGTAGGATCCCCATAGTCGACACTCAGGACAACATACTTATCCTATCTCTCATCTGAGCAATGGCTATGCGTAGAGAATAACAAGATAAAGTACATATATCCTATGTTACTTGTTGAATGTAGCTTAACATTCCAAAGAAATCCACATCCAAACAATTTTATAAAACATACACTTATCCACCGTTACGACATATTGGAATAGAATTTGACCAGTGTTACTCGCTGATAATGTAGTTTTTCAAAGTTGAAAGAATTTTAAAAATCGGTCAACCAACCATGGTTTCACATGCATTGTTCCCGTTCCTGTGGGAATACCGGGATAAAAATAGTCTATAAATTACTTGCTGGTAATGTAGCTTTATATTTTTGAAAGAATTTTTAAAATCCCTTAATTTATCGTGGTTTTTTCCCGCATTGTAATTGTTACCGTGCCTACATATGTTTCTCGCTAATAATTTAACTTTCCATTGTTTTAAGAACGTTTAAAATCAGTGGACATACCTATATAGTACCCATACTACAGTTTTTCTTACGTATTACCCGTTCCTGTGGACACAATGCAATGAAAAATAGCATATATGTATTTGATGCTCGCTGATAATGTGGTTTACCATTGATGAAATAAAATTAAAATTGATCAAATTCCTACGAATGAACTGGCATTGTGTCTAATCCCATGGGAATACCAGGATAAAGTATAGTCTCTGTAGGATTTCAGCACGGTCACCCACACTAAGCTTTCAGCCCACGAGGAGCCGGCTTATGTCGGCCAAGAAATTGGCCGACATAAGCCGGCCATCGGGCACCAACGCCGCCCGAACCAGGGCGGATGGTGCCAATCCGGACAGTATCTGAGACACATTCAATTATAGCCAGAACAGCCTCCCGGACGTCCTCCACCGTCACGGAATCATACAGACTCGTAATGTACATTTCGGCGTACTTTACCGGCCTGGCGATTCGGACTATCCCCTAAACTGTGATCGGCTAGGCTGACTAATCGGCTGATAAGTCGGCCCCTTTACAACCGAGAAATCGGCTATTCGGCCTTAGTCAAAGTCGGCACATCTGTAGTTTCCTTAAAAAAGCGCTGTTGATCATTTTTCCAACCCTCATTCCGTTTTCCCGATCAATTAGGGGTTGAAGATACATTTTATTTTTAAATCGTCACCACATGAAAAAAAGATATGTATAAATTGACATGTCACGGTACAAAGGCAATTGTTTTTTTTATTGACACGACATATGGATATTAGGCTTGCACGCGCCAGGTCATTTTATTTATTTATTCAAATGTGCATTATACTTACAAAAAGAATAAAAATAAAACTGTATGTACCCAATTATCAGAATCAATTCTTTCAGTCATAAGGTAATAAACTTATCTAGGTCATTGTAAAAAATAAGACCTGCTCTACAAACAATTGCATAAATATACGTGGTAGGATTTATTAAAATTATATCTCGTGTCTTTAAGACTTTTATAGACATATTCAGCTGAGATATCCCACAATATCGTAAAATTCTATGTGTAGGCTGTCCGTTTCTACCATATGCCATTTTGTTCATTAACTTTCAACTATTTTGTGCCTATGCACCCCATACATAATCCCGTTCGATTATTTTAATGACATCATCATAGTCACAGCTCATATACACCCACTGCTTTTTAATTAAACATTCTAATTTAATATTATATGTATTACTTGTGAGGTACCTTGTGTTTTCATGCGATGGCCAAATCAATTTTATTTTTTTAATACTAATGTAGTCACTATAGGAAGTTATTAGGGTAGCTAATAACGTAATAACTTAAGACAGAAGGTCCCTTAAGTAGGGACTGAACAAATTAACCGACTTGGTATTATATGGATCTCACAACTTTTTATAGTAGAAAAACAGAGTTGCGTGGCTTGGTTTTTTTACAAGTTTTGTTTTTGATGCCGTTTTATTTGTTTGTTGCGCGATTTCTCTTTCAATGGAAGTCCAAAAAAATGTATTCGATATGTTAAAATAGTCCTATTATGATCAAGCCAGTGATCTAATAAAGAAAATGTAATAAATTGATAAATAATTTAGGAACATATAGCATCATCATCTCAGCTCATATATCGACCACTGCTGCGTAAGAATCGCCTTCTCAATGGGATTGAAAATGTTACCTAATCTACCACGCTGGTCATACGTGTTAATATAGGATATATCTCTAAGTCGTCATTTACGATACCCACGGGTAAGATAGGCGAAGGTGAATTACATTGTTACTCCGTCACCATATGGACACATATTTGTATAATTACAGTAGAACCCGTTTAATACGATCACGTTTAATACGATTTCTCGCCTAACAAATAAACATATTACTCCTTGCAGCAGCGACCAGCGACTGACGACTGTCGAGCGACCCTAAGTGATAATGACCAAGAAGAAGATGAGTCAACTCCAATTTTGTCACACGCCCAGGCATTATCAGCAGTTAAGGCGCTATGTAACTTCTTTGAATCAAAGCAAAGACGCACTGCGACAATTAAATTACGTTGAAAATCTTGTAATTGCAAATGCCTCAAAATCTTTTTGTCAAACTAAAATAAATGATTACTTTAAGTAACGTAATAATAATAAACAACATTTTATTTTAGGTATTTTTGGTCGGGTCACTGCGAAATTGTCTTAAACGGGTTTTACTGTATGTCATATTCATAAATTACTATATCAATTTCATAATACATGTATTATTTCTAAAGCTTATTAGGTATGCCTGCTGCAGTAATAACTCAGAACAACAAATTGTGGATCGCACAAAATATTGTACTGCGCGGGATTCGAACCCATGACTTTAGCACAGTGCACAGTATCTTAATTACTATGCCATCTGTCAGTCATAATTTATATTTTGCATATCTACTCCATGTAGTGACAGAATATCAATAGAATAAACCTCCCAACCTTCTTGCCAGTGGGTGTCTTAGGGATATGATATGGAGATAAAACCTAGGCAAGAGAAGAAAAATTCAACATAAAATCATATGGCAACACTTCTGACCAGTGTGGTAAATTACATCAATCTACTTCCCATTGTGGAGGAGGCCCGAGCCCAACAGTGGGGCGTGTATGGCCTGAGATAATGATGATGATGATTACGATTTTCTACATAACCACTGAGTGTATACTTTTGAGTTAACCTTTTACGGGTACCAACTGGTATAATAAAGGAACATTTGCATTCGTATAACATAAAAAGAACTCCTGGACGCGATGTATATATTGTGTCTGGTAATTTGGAAAACAAATGTCATTGCGACTAGCCAACGACTTTGAATTATTCATTAATATTGGCAAACTAGATATTATTCTTGAATTGAAAACACATCGTGGGTACCTTGTAGAAATAGCGACAGTGGAACATTCCAGAATAAAATACATGAAG
This sequence comes from Lymantria dispar, assembly GCA_032191425.1. Classification (NCBI taxonomy): domain Eukaryota; kingdom Metazoa; phylum Arthropoda; class Insecta; order Lepidoptera; family Erebidae; genus Lymantria; species Lymantria dispar. The sequence continues at coordinate 18,676,597 of CM063440.1, forward strand.
CAACTAAATGCTAATTATCATGAAATAAGCAAAATAAAACAACCTCTTAATTATCATTAATATGTCTTGTTATATAACGTAAATAGTAAGTTGTGCGATGAAATACCAGAGTGTCGATAAAATCATCGCTAAAAGTCATAGTATTGCAGGAAAAATAAGAATTAAACCTCTGCCAACTAATAATGATAGCAACAGTAATGTCGACAGAGATTAAATAAATCATTGAACTAAATAATAGTATATTTTTATTCCATTATCATCATCATCTGGTCCCACTGGTGGGCTCAAGCTGCCTCAGTAATAGGAGGATACTATACCACGCTATATTCCGCATGGTGACGGAGTAAGAATACAAATCACCACTCCCTATCTTGCCCATGGATGTCGTATAAGACGACTAAGGAATATAATACGCATATTACATCTATGCAAGAGAAGGAAAACTCGAGATAAAACCCTATACCAACCTGTCTGACCAGCATGGTATAGTAAGGTCGATTTCCCTCCTATTGTGGAGGAGACTCGAGTCCAACAGTGGGATATATATGAGCTGAAATGATGATGATGATGATACCACACTGGTCAAACATTTTGGTATAGGGTTTTATTTCGAGTTTTCTTACTCTTACTTTTTTTCATTTAACGGCATTGAAATATGGAAATGGATCACCTACAAATTATGTTATAAACAGCACATAATAAGTCATCAGTAAAACCAGTAAACTTACATTGTAAATAAAACTACTTTTACGGATTTTATCGCGTTTGTATTTGATTTATGATTGCCCGACGTTTCGACAATTCACAGCATTCATGGTCACGGGCGGGCTAAGATGTCTGACGTCCAAACAAGCCAACGTTATTAGAGGTTTTTATAATTATCTCCCCGCTACATAAAATTAGTCATTAAATTTTGACTACAAATGTTGTTTTTGGTGTAAATTTATTGCCAGTACAAGAAGAAAATGATTCTATATGAAAAAAAAATTGGAAAGTAATTATTCAACATTAAATTTGTAGTAATTATTATTACAATTTGTTAATTTAAACCTAACAAATCTAAATACTACTAACAAAAGGGCCTCCGTCTTGTCCAGGGTTACCCTCAACCCCAGCACTTCGATCCGCCTGACAATCTCCTCCGTGCTGAGAGTTGCCAGGCGTGCCGCCTCCTCTAGCGTCCCACTGCGAGCTGTGACGAGTATATCGTCATAGCCCGCGGCCGATGAAAGGCCGATGATTGGAGATCGGGATGGCCCACCGACGGTCTCAGCAGCCGACGTGTCGGTGTCCGACGGCTCTGCGGCAATACTGCCGCCCTCGTCAGCGGTCGGAGCGGCTGCAGCGGCCTCCCTAGCCAGCCGCTCCTGCCTGGCCAACTCGCGCCTCTTCACGCTCGAGGCCTTCCCCGTTCCCATATTTGGGTACTTCTTACGCTTCTTTTTCTTTGGGGCCTCTTGTGTCGCCATGCCCTCAGCGGATATTGTGGCCTTCAGTGCTAGACTAACGGTCGAGCTGCAATCCAACGAGGCATCCAGATCTTCTAAGCCAGTTTTGCTGTAGCTTGGCTGGGCTATATTGTGGGAACAAGACGCCCCATTCTTGGTGTTTTTGGGCATTAGATTATTTTATAGAGGTTTTCTTCCTCGCGGTCCAGGCGGTTAAGCCAAAACCCTCGCTTCTGAATCTAGGCCTCAAGACGAGTGTCCCGAAACAAGAATCAGGTTTACGATTTGTCGCGGTTGGCAAATGCCTGCCCAGTCCTCAAACGAATGAGTGACTGGGCCCGTCGAATTTTCGCGTCCAATACGCTCTACAATTAGAGGGCATGGAGCGAATTTGGGGCATCCCACTAACTGGGCCCCCCCTCGGGCCAGATATTTGCCACGAGCGACAATTCCAGAGAGCAGTCCAAGAAATTGTCGCTCATGCCCAGGGTACACCACGCCTAGGTTTCTGGCGTAGTATCCTAAGAGAAGTACGTTTACCGCAAGTTATCGGGTCAGGCGCTGAGTTTCCGAGCCCCGAGAGGTTCGCACGTGTGTGATCTTACCATAACCCATCGTCTACAAAACAATAAGGCTCATGGCGATGATTGTTTTCTGTCTGCAGTCATAAATGGTTTGGTTCTCTTGCATAAAAGGACCGTTAGAGAGTTGCAATTTGGTACAGTGTTCGGATCGTTGAGTGAGAGAGCCGAGACCCAAAGCACAAGTTACAGTAAGCAGTGACCTGGCTGAGCTCCAATTATTGCAGAGCTACTTAAGTTGTAGTTATTTATATATACTTACAATCAGATAGGCTGCTTGTCTTTTTACCACAAAAGTTATCGTTTCTTGTGGAATCGCCATCGCTATTTAGAAACTCGCACACAAGTACTGGCGTTTCTTGTATGGGCTTAATTTTTTTTCTCAAATTAATTATTTATTTATTTATTTAAGACAACACCCTGCACTAAGGAAATAATCCTTGTATTGCGGGGTACTTTACAAACATATAATTAACGGACACAAATTACATCCAGACTCGGAACAACAATTTGTGGATCGCACAAAGTGTTGTCCCGCGTGGGATTCAAACCCTCGACACTGGCGCTGTAGGTCGCTATCTTAACCACTACGCCATCTGTGCAGTCTAATTCTATAATCTTATATCTTTAAACGAGCAATTCTTGTATATATATATATCTATACCAATAAATAAAATTGGAGTGTGTTTGTAATGTCAAAATAATAGGTATTTTTCATGCTCACACGGTTATTTGCACGCCACCTATGCCTAAAATAGCAATTACAAAATTTTTGTCTGTCTGTCTGTCTGTTTGTTCCGGGTAATCTTCAAAACGGTTGGACCGATTTCAAAAATTCTTTCGCCAATGGAAAGCTATAATATCAGGGCGTAAACTAGGCTATATTTTATCCCGGTATTCCCACGGGAACGGGAACTACGCGGGTAAAACGATTATAACCTATAACCGAAGCGAAGCGAGGGCGGATTGCTAGTATATATATATATATATATATATTCGGAAACGGCTCCAACGATTTTGTTGAAACTTGGCATACTAGAGGATTCGGGTCCAAAAAATCGATCTAGCTAGGTTTTATTTATAGAAAATGTTGTTATGTCCGTGTTTTTAGCAAAATAAACAATGACATTACATTTTAAAATAATATGAATTCAAATTTCGATGGCAACGTCATGAGTTACGATAGCTCAGATGGGAGGGTGACAGGTTTTAATTTTGGTATTTTTTCAATCAAACAGCGTCGGTTCGAATCTAGGTGTTATTATTATTCTCTTTTTGTAATTTTTTATATAATTTTCATTATTTATTTTTTATTTTTCGATAAAAATATTCCGAGCGAAGCTCGGTTAACCAAATATTACTAATTCTATAGTACTAATTCTATAATAGGCAAATTTTATTATCCGTGTGGTGACGGTGTAAGAATACAATTCACCATTCCCTATCTTACACGTGGATGTCGTAAAAGACGACTAAGGGGTATAACACGTATATAACATCTGTGCAAGAGCAGGAAAACTTGAGTTAAAACCCTATGCCAACGTGTCTGACCAGCATGGTATAGTAATATCAATCTCCCTCCTATCGTGGAGGAGGCTCGAGCCCAAGAGATAATGAGATGATGAATATAAAATTCATGACGCAAAAAACTGCCATATTGTAGACATAAACAGACTATTATTGAATTCATCTAACAAGTAGACATTGATGGAATTGATTTCACAAGTAGTTTCTAGTGCAAGAATAAATTGTAATAATTTTTGAATGAATCTGTCAATGTCAGACAGATAGAGGACAAATTTAAAAATATAATGTAAGTAGCTGTTATTTTTGAAAATAGATACTTTATTTAAGCAATTCATTTGCTGTCTTTGTTTTTTTTATTTGTTTATCATGATTTAAAATTATCCTATTACATTGTTTCAATGTAAAATGTCATGTACATCGATAAAACATTAGATTATTTTTATATTAAAATATCATCCAACGCAACACGTTGTAAATTCAATACATGTAATATCCAAGCTGGTTGTTGGATTTAATTTTCCATGGAACGGAATAGAAACGTATTTCTTAAAGTATCTATGATATCAAAATTGTAACGATAAAATTTACGTTTAGCATATCAAAGAAAAGAATAAATTTAGTCAATTGCTATTTGCAATTGCAAACGAGCAAACAGCACATATGATGATAAATGATACTGTCGCTTATGGACTTTTGCTAGGCGGTGAAGATTGTGAATGCGTGTAATGAGGTTCGGTTACACTAATGGCATCACTAAAACCCACAAATTGGGCTGCAAGCTATCACGTTTATGGAATAAAGTGCAGTACCAAATTATATATATATATATATATATATATACGTACTACTACGTACTGCCGACAGAAGTGAAAACTTCAAAGTATGAATATACAGTTGCTACTTTTGCTTCTTTAATTAAAATTATCTGATATTTGAATCATATTATTTTGATTTGTAAGATGCCTGTCTTTTATTTAAGATTGTATAAGATAAAAATAATCAAACAAAATCACTTTTTCAGCAAAATGCATTGTATATACACATTGAACTGTTCACTAAATCCATTCAATTTCATTTACAAGATATACACAGTACTATACGTGAGCTATACGATAGCTGTCCAAGCTACAAATGTACTGCTGTTAGCATATTGGCGACGGGAAAGATTTTACCCATAAAAAGGGTCTAATGTGCACAGCACACTACGGGTACGCCAGTTATGAGCATGAGATTTCCTCCTACTAAAAAGTGCCCAACGCGGCTAAAGACGCTTTCACTTAAAAAATAAATACGTATTTCAGCTTTTGTCAATTCATCCTAAGTTAAGAAACCGATACCGGTGGTCAGTCCACTGAAGATAATACGGTAGGTCCACACTCCACCCTTCCGTCGCCTTGGATGGATCAGATGAGACGAGAACAGAAAAAAGCCTGCCAGAAAAAACGGGAATAGAAATATTTCTTAAATAAAAAATTTGCACAAATATGTAATACACGTTGTTGCTGTATAATAGCGGTTACGAGTACCTACTAACCTTCCATTGTTCGTGGGTGTCGTAAAAGACGACTAAGAACTTCATATAGATCTGAGCCACCTGTTTGTACCTTTCCCAGGAGGGTTGATGACGGCACCGCCGGTCATAAATAATATTGCAATATATAATATGAAAGAAAGGCCACATATTGAGTTGACCCCAAGGAATTGGCATAAAGGTAGAGTGATGATGATGTACTAGACATCGTCTTACTTTTGTGATGTAGAGATTCAATAAAAAAATCTGAAAATCAGCAGATGTATTCTTTGCTTGAAGGTAAATTTAGTATTGATATGTTTAGCCTAAAATACTTATAAATAATGAAAATGGTATGTAGCAGAGAAGACGTACATGATTTCTACTTTCAACATTTAAAAGAACGGAATAATAATAACACCGAGATTCGATCTTTCGCTGTTTGAATGCGACTTGACAACTTCCCAACTGAGTTATTGTCACTCTTGACGGTGACGGCTAAATTTACATTCCTATCTAATGACATTTTATGTCATTGTATCGATTAAATGAAAACACCGACAAAACAACATTTTCTATAAATAACTTAACTTAGCTTGATAAATTTTTTGACTCCTAGACTCCTAGTATGCTAAAATTCATGAAAATTGTTGGAGTCTTTATCCTCACAGCTCATACACGCTTACTACTAGGCTCGAGCCTCCTTCCCTTTGGGCGGGAAATTGCCTTACGCTGGTTGGTCTTTGCTTAATTGGTCACGCTGGTCAGAAGTGTTGGCATAGAGTTTACATCCGAGTTTTCCTTCTCTTGCATAGATGTTAAATGCATTTCATATCCCTTAGTCGCCTTTTATGACACCCACGGGCAAGAGAGGGAATGGGGAACTATATCCTTACTCCGTCACCACACGGATAACCCTAAGACTAACCTTAGCCTGCCTAAGAAAAGATGGTACCAGTACATTTAATATCTTAAAAATAAGGTTATGTAGGCTGACGGATGAATGAAATGAATATTAGTATATTTATTCGATTTTTTATTTGTATATTCTATGGAACTTTTTAATAAAAACATTCTGCGATGGCAACTGAAATGGTTACTGATTTATACATAATTACAATATAATCGTAACCATTGAATTGATATTCAATGTCAAAGTGACCTTCGAGATTAATAGCGGAGGGGAACAGCTCCTGCGGCTGCAACACTTCTTATGTGAACACGTGTAACTAAGATTTTTATACAATTTTATTCCTCTATTTCAATCCACAAAGTACCTAGATGATATTTAAAATTTTCCTTTCAATATGTTTTGAACTAATAACATACTGCGAATCGCGAACGAGCCTAGCAGATATTTTTAAATATGAGAATTTTAGGGTAAAAATTTAATGTATTGAAGGCTATAAAAGGGAATGCCCATTGAAGTATGGAACACGGTTTCAAATTGTGCATTCATGAAACTTACCTTATTTTGTTAGGTTTTAGATATATATTCTACTATAAAAAAATATATATCTCTAGCTCGACGGGTTATAGCAGAAAAATATTTATTCGTCTTATGAAATCATTTCATGTAGGTAACAAAATAAGTATCGCGTTTTAACGTCTTTTTATATTATAATTTACTCAATCGCTGTATAAAAATAATAAAAATGTTATTCCCTTTATTTTACAATGCATATTTGAAGCGTGATGCGTTTTTATAATTCATGTGTAGGTAGGTACCTATAATTAGCGTTAACATCAACCGAAGCCGGCTGGTGAAGATTCACTTCAAAATTATTTAGTAACCATTTCGGTATTAATGGGTACCTATATAATTATAATAAAAATAATCTTTTGATTAATAAATACGTGTGGTAAGTCTTGCTACCAATATGATTAGACATTTCCCACATAATAATAATTAGGTAATTAGTTTGATTTCGAAAGCGAAAGTGTCAGTGATGAAAAAAATAAATCACACTTGCCAAAATCGGTGTTGCCAGTATGACATCATATTATTGTAAATCGATATATAATCGTTAAGAATTGTCTGTGTATGCTAATGAAATATTTTTTTTTGTTATCTTTTTAAATCTTTCTCGCGATCATGCTGACGGTTTGTGCTTTTCAATGTTTGTCGACTTCTTCTTCTTTTTGATTATCCATTATTATTTTATTTTCCAAGATATTTTAAGAATCCAGGATCGTATTGCTATTGAAGCCACAGAATGGTGATTTTAACAGCAATATCAAGCATCTGAAAAATATTGTTTGGCAAATAACAGTTTATGAAACATGTTTATAACTAATATTACCAAAATCTAAGACAGAAAATATATACCTACTTTTAAATCGATGACTTTTTGGTTTTATAACATTTTTATTTTCTATACGTACAGTTTTAGATTAATAAATGATAAGAATCAATGAATCCTCAGAAGTATTACATGCTGCCTGGCAAGAGACGATAAACATCGTTAAGTGTCGTTTGCCGTTCGACGGTTGCTGGCAAATGGTGATTTGTATTTAACCATATTGCGAATAAGGCGAAACTTGTTTTAATTAGGATCTATATAATACCTATGACTAGGAAAATATATTTGTACCTATGGCTAGGAAAATACATTTGTACCTATGTCTAGGAAAATAGATTTGTACTTATGGCTAGGAACATACATTTGTAACAATAAATAAAAACCGCTAAAACCTAACCCTCGTCCTTAAATCGATTAAAATCGAGAATCGATTATGATTAGTATAGTTTTCAAAACTGGCAACTGTACTAAACAATAAAATAACAAATGGCCGACCGGCACGTAATAACAAGGATGTGAAACAACTTTTTATTGTTTAGCATATTTAATCCAGCGTTGTGATGGCTTGATATTGTAAAGGGGAGCATTATAATGCAAAACTTATTTTTTGATAATAATTTGATTGCTGCTCTTCAGTGCACCTAGTGGAAACCATGAATGGGCATACCCCTTTTGTATGGATTTAAAAAAAAATGTTTTCATACTTTTATATTGCAATTCGTTTTAGTCATATTGCAGATATATCCACTGATGGGTGGCTGGACCGGGAAATAGTCCATCCCCCGCTAAGAGGCTGACCACGTGAGGGTGACCTACGTCACGGGAGCGTTAGGGAAGGAGGGTACCCGAAAGGGTATCCCGCCGGGCTGGTCACTTACGACATTAAAACTAGGTACCGGTGGTCGGACTAATGGCGAAGTGTTGGGTATACGGTGGGCTATGGGCCTGCGCTCTTCCTCACCCCGGATGCCAAAAAAAGAGATATCCATAGATTCTATCTATCAATCTATCAATACCTACGTGTTGTTACCTCCACTGTTGGACATAGGCCTCCCCACGAGAATGACCCTCAGAACGTTACTGTGCCACTTACATTCAACTCCTCCTTAGGACTTTAAGAATCAGTGCACTTACTGAGAGGTAGTGAGGAGATATAATAACAAATATCTATACTATTATAAAATTTCCGTGTGATAAGCATACAATTCATTATCTCCTTACATTTCCGTGAGCGTCGTAAAAGACGATTAAGAGACATAATATGTATATAACATCTGTACAAGAGAAGAAAAACTTGAAATAAAACCAATCCGTTTGACCAGTGTGGTAAAGCAGATAAATTTCCTTCCCATAGTGATGGAGACCAAAGCTCAACTATCTATCATAGCTATTATAAGGGTTCGATTCTTTGAATGCTACATCCATATTGATTCCCTATTAGGTTAGTGTAGAACTGCCCCAGGAAAGTGTAGCTGCTTATTCTTTTAAAAATTCTTCAGCCGTTTTACAAGACTCCTATGGGAGAGTAAAGGTGGAACAGTACAAAATATTAAAAAGTGTAATCCAATATTAAGCTGATTCAATCTAAAATTTTAAAAATCACCAAATAGTACACGTGAAGGCGTGTTGGTTAAAGAGGCATAAAATATAGAATATACAATATTTTTTTGTGAAACCTAATACTTTATTTTTCTGCTTGATTTTCATTTTATATCATCTGTCTTATTGCGGTCCAACATTGCGAGAGCATAGGGCATTTTAATTTTTTAGTATCTATTTTTATTAGTTAAGCTGTGCATTAGTACAGTTCAGCTAATATAGACATATTAAATATGCTTACAGATAAGGCAGGATTTATATATATATATATATATTAATATGTGGATTAAATACTGCTTTTAATATCAATTACCACAGCCAAGAACTTGTAACGAGACCATTATATAGATTCGTATGAACATGTGTGTTTTTAAAAAACTTTCAATGGCGTTTTGCTCTTGTTCTTATGGAGGGGCTCTCTAAAAGAATATTATAAAACTTGTTCTAGAAAATCCCTTTATATAACCCTTTTTTATTTATAAATGAGATGACATCATTGAGGGGAGGTATACAGTATCTACCTACGTTTGCAGTCATTCTTGAGAGCTTTTGAGTTATATAAATCTTTGATTAGTGATTCCCTACGGCAGTTAGCAACAGTGAATTGTAATTTCACATATTTTGTGAAAGAAATACATAATATATTACCGACGTAACGAATTTCCACTCGTTCTCTATTATTTAATATTGTATGTTATTTTGAGTAATTGTATATCTACCTATATTTTACGTGAGCCGAACGATAAAGAATCCGAAAATACTTTATTTCGCATAATTTAATATCTCTGATTTGATTTGTCTTGATTTTAAAATGAAACAAGGTTTATTTAAATATCATAAAAAACAGATATTCAAATATTTATTTTAAAATAAATATCTAGTACAAAGGAGATGTGTAGCAAGTTAGTAATTGAAATTTGTTAAAAATAACTTAAAATGTGTTTTAAAGCAAATTAATGTAGTAAATCGTATTTTTTCGAACATGCTTGGAAATTTGAGCATTATTTTGATAACCTTCTTCGAGATAAATCGAAGTTGTTGTACTGCGCGAGCAGCGGCTGGCAAAGATGTAAATTCATGTCGCCACCTGAAATTCAAAAGGCGGCAAGATCTATAATAGAAAACTCGTAAATGTAATTCATATCTATTTTCATGTAAAAAGTTCTATTTAGTACTACTTAGTTTTAATTTACGCGTATTATTTGAGAAAAGTACTATACCATCAAAAACAAAACTTGTATATTGCCAAGTCAATCTATTTATTTAAAACATAAAAGATCTTTAATATTGATATAGTCACTATAAGAAGTTGTTAGGTTAGCTATTTACGTAATAACTTAAGAAGAAAGGTCCCTTATGCAGGAACTGAATGAGTTAACCGGCTTGGTATACCATGGATCTCACAACTTTTTATGGTAGAAGAACTCAGTTGCGAGGCTTGGCTTTTTTTTTACAAGTTTTGTTTTTGATGGTATCTCATTTCTTTTTGTAGATAGACCTACTTATTTTCCTTTCCGGTACCTTCTACTTCTTGAATGCCAACAACGGATTTCCTTAGAGCCCACTCTCTGAAAAATGAGACATCTCTCCTTTCCGCTTCAGTAATTTCTACCTAAACTAAGCGGAGAGATGTAGAAATAAAGAAATTTGATTGGTTTTTTGAAACACATCTCTAGTCTCCTCTCCGCCTTGATGGCAATCGAGCCTAATGATGGCGTTCTTCTTTCAGGTAAATTTCAGGCAATTTAGTTTGCTTAATACTTTGGGAGATTTTAGTACAATTTCATAAGACATGTCCCACTCTTGCTTTTTCATTCCGTTGATTGACCATTTTACAAATTATCTTTGAACATAATTATATCTATATACATCTATTATGCCAATCAGCATTCAGTCTATCGCCGTCTAATACAGAACATAGACCTCCCTCATGCTTCACCATAAAGTGCGGTCTTGTGGCACCTGCATCCAACGACGCTCAAGGGTAACAGAGTTGCCATGACTAGGGCTCATTTTTCTTCGCTATATGAGAAATAATACCGTAATCGCCACGTTTGTTAGGCGGGTTGGTTTCCCAGTGAGATATCATACATTTCCCCGGCCAGAGCTGTTGCCCACTCTCCTGTTGAATCTTTTTTTTTTCTAAATGATAACGCCTTGCACTAAAGGAATAACAATCCTTATATTGTGGGGGACTTTCTTCTTCTTCTTAGTCGGTTCGTTCTTGGCAGAACGGTCGTGATCATTATGTAGCATGGGATGAGGCAGATGCTATTTGCTTCACGATATTTCGCCATGTTTTTCTATTTGAGGACATCCTAGTACACTCATTTAAAGGACCACCCACAGCAGATCTAATCTGGTCGGTCCATCGCATGGGTGCCCTCCCACGCGGCCTGGTGCCTTCCACCCTGCCCTGCACAACGAGGCGTTCTATAGACCGGCCATCACGTCTGGCAACATGTCCGAAGAAAGATAGTATACGAGACTGTACTATAGAAAATAGACGCTGCTTGATGCCGAGTTCTTGAAGTATCGAAACATTGGTTCGAAATTCGGTCCATGATACTCCAAGCATTTTTCTCCAACACCACATCTCCAGCGCGTCTATCTTCTTCCTTTCCACTTCTCGTAAAGTCCATGTTTCAACAGCGTATAGAAATATGGGGAAGATAAGGGTTCGTACGAGTCTGGTTTTTGTGGCCTTCGTGATGTTTCGATTACTCCATATTTTCTTCATCTTAACCATTGCTGCTCTTGTGATGGCCATACGTCTCTTTATTTCATCTATGCAACCGCCATTGTTGGAAATTGGGGGACTTTACAAACATCTAATTCATCATCGAATCATCATCGCAGCCCTCATACGTCTCACTGCTGGGCTCGAGCCTCCTCCACAATGGGAGGGAATTTAACCCACTATGCCATGCTGGTCAGACATGTTGATATAGTGTTTCATTTCGAGTTTTCCTTCTCTTGCACAGATGGTATGTGCATATTATATCCCATAGTCGTCTTATACGACATCCACGGGCAAGATAGAGAGTGGTGAATTGTATTCTTACTTCGTCACCACACGGAAAGAACGTATAATTAACCGACACAAATTACATTCAGACTCAGAACAACAATTTGTGGATCGTACAAGGTGTTGTCTTGCATGGGATTCGAACCCGCGACACTGGCACGGTACGTTGGTATCTTAACCACTACGCCATCTGCGTAGTCTTTAGCCGGTTTTTACGATTCCCATAGGGAAGCAATGATGGCGACAAATGTATTCTTATTTTTTACAAAGTTACATTTCGTGAAGTGCAAATGTAACTTTGTAATCTTATATATTTATATAGGTTTACAAAATTATTTATACAGTTATTGTATCTTGGAAACTGGACGAAAATTACAATGTTTCATAATTTTTTCTTCATTTATACACTAAACACTAATTGTATTCTAAATTTGAAGCTTCTAAGTCTGCCGGAAATGCCTCTTTAATATTGATGATCGGTCAGTCAGTCAGTGAGTGACAAAATTTAGAAATTTTGACTAGTTATAATTCTTAAACTATTGGTTCAAATTGAATGAAATTTGTAATACACAATGTCTATACAATGCCTGCTGGGTTACTAAAAATTCAGGCTTCTAGTTTTATTCACAACGAAGTTATAGGGGGTCGAAAATGGCCTGAATTGCTTCGAGAAAAGTATGTTACGGCAGTGTTGTGTTTTGCCCGACTTTTTTTGCTTGACTAGGCGGGGGCACTGCTGTGCTCCCAGATACAAACCTTGGTCACAACTAGGCATTGATGGACTTACATATGTGTTACACGTTCGTCCATCAATTTTGCTTGCTGCTACTATTTATTTGGAGACAATACTACTTCACACAAAAAAGTGGCAACTATTAATTGTAGTTTCATACGATGCACAAATTATTGCTCCGAGTATAGAAAGAGGGGTGTTATTTGTGCTTTTTAATTATATTTCATTCTTACTGTACAGCTCTGTCTTTAAAAAAATGATCATATGATGATTTTGGGTAACTTATCACTACTGCCAATCTTTCAGTATTATATTCACTATAACATTTTCAACTATTATCACACAGATATACATATATTTCCTTTGTGTAACGGAGTAAGAATATTATTCATCACCTCTATCCTGCTCGTGGGTATCGTAAAAAACGACTAAGGGATATAACAAACATTTAATATCTGTGTAAGAGAAAGGAAACTTGAAATGAAACCATATATATATAATTATATACCGTTATAGTATTGTCTCAGCTCATACACGTCTGACTGTTAGGCTCGAGCCTCCTCCCTAATAGGAGGGAAATTGACCTACTATACCATGCTGGTCATACATGTTGGTATAGGATTTTATTGCGAGTTTTATTTCTCTTGCACAGATGTTATATGCATATTATATCCCTTAGTCGTCTTTTACTACATCCACGGGCAAGATAAGGAGTAATTATAGGATAAGGAAAGGTAATTCTAGACACTACATCCATCGCGGTGGTGGTATCCATACAGACCAGTTTCTGGTAAAGACTAGATAAACGGTCTTTTATAAAAAAAAAACGGGTGCGAAACTGGATATAATACTCGACAAGTGTGCTAGAAAGTAGTAAAATAGGTAAGAACAAAAGTAAACTAACAGTAACTTTTACGACCCAATTGATCTTTGTGAGACGGAGGAATTATGGCAGGCTTTTAAAGCACTTGTGGTTAATATTACTACAGATGTATACGATGTGATCAGAAGAAAAAAGTAAATAAGGTGAAAAATGTATGGTGAGATAAAAATACGCAGAGTGTAGTTTGTCAGAAAAAGAAAGCTTTGGTAGACTGGTTTGCTATCAGAGTCAATGAGAGAATGAAGGAAACAACGAGTGATGTTACAGGCGTAGCAAAAGTAGAATATAAGTGAGATATAAGTGAGTATGAAAAAGGGTACTAAAATATATTGTTAGAAGAAAAAAGAAGATCAAAAATATAAGTAAGAGTCAAAATATTATTGCAGGAAGTCCAATCAAACTTAGAGATTTTCTGGATATGATGGCATAGGATCAACTCAATGTAAAACTTAAAGCTCAGAACATTGATCAGGAATAATTATGGAAGGATAGGGAATGGATAAGAATTTATACTAAAGCAGTGAAAGAAATACCTTGAAATTTTATTTGAAAGAGAAGATTACAAGAGAAGACTACAAAATCTATCATTTATGGGTGAAAGAGATCTTGAGAATGACGAAATAAGCTATGATTAAAATTATAAGTGCACTAAAAGGTATAAGAGGGGGCAGTCTGGAGGATGTGAGAGGAGTACAATTGAAATCGAGCCATCAGCTAGATAAGCTAACATACTGTACCGGCTTTTCAATTTACGCTGAAGTAATGGTTGAGTATCTAATGACTGGTGTAATGCAGTAATAGTGCCTTTTTACGAAGGGAAAGCTGCCCGGCAATATTGTGAAAACTACAGGTCCATAAACCATAGTATTGTCGGTAAACTGTATGCAAAATTATTGATTGAATGAATAATTTTTATAAAGAATCATCACGAATTAATGATGATGAATAAATGTATGAGAAAGTATTGATTGAAAGAGTAGTGAAAGTGACTGACGTAGCTGGAGATCTAGGACTTGACCACCAAACACTTTTGACTATTTGAAAAAAGGTGGATATACAAAAAATCTCGATATTTGGGTGCCATACAAGCTAACTGAAAGAAACCTAATAAACCGAGTACTCATTTGCGATTATTTGTTGAAACGTAATAAAACCGAACAGCTTGCTGTGTGTAGGTATGGTGGGATTGAAAGGGATTCATTATGAACTTTTGGGAAAAACCTTCGATTCGGATCTCCGTCATATAGCCCTGATTTTACACCTTTAATTTTCACCTGTTTCGGTCTTTTCATATTTTTTTTATAGTATCACTTGGACAGTATCACGTCAAGAAACGACTACCAAAACTAATCAGCTCGTTTTTTTGGTCAGAAGCCTAAAATTCCTACAGCATCGGGATAATGTCACTACGATAGCAGTTGGACATCGAACAAAATGACATATACATAATGTAATTAATTTTAAATAAACTTTGAAAAAAGATCTTGAATTTTCGTACAGAATGCGAAGAAACTTTTCCCCTTATATATAATAGAGTTTGTTCCCTGTGCTTTATATATTTTTCATAGTTTGTGCTCAGAAAGACTCGTAGGGGCACAAGATCTGTCTTCTCTGAAGGAATATTTACCATATTCACTTCAGTCATTGTTTAAGTTTAATGTACTTTGATATGAGTTTTAATGTACTTTGTATTTAAGAGTGGTAGGACCACACTGTCGACAGTCTTCTGTTTGCAGCCGCGGGCCGGTCCGTCCGGGGCAGTACCACACTTTCGCAGAAAATCGACGTCTGAGTAGTAGCAATTTGTTGCTACACTTCGTTCGGTGAGCGAGAGATCCGGAAGCCCAACTTTCTGGGTGTGTCTGTGTGTGGTTTTTTTTTGGTGATGCCTGTAACTTGCGGTGGTGAGGTCGTGGTCGGGGCATTGAGCGTGAGGGGCTGACATGGGGTACAGGGAGACTCGATGAGAATGGTCACCGCCGGCCATCTGCCGGTTAGCAGGGGACCCGAACCCAGGATCATCCCCTAGGAGGCTGTCCCACCAACTGGGGAAAAGCCCGTTGGGTAGTCGTCATGCCGGTGTGGGAAACCGGAGTGGACCTCGGTGGCTAGGCACGGGGGGGGCATCGGGGTCCCTTCCGTGCTGCGTATCAGCTCCTCACAAAACTCACCCCGCAACCATGCACTATGCCCCGTCTCTTTTTTTTTGGTATCACCGACCCCATTATACATATTCATACTCCCTTCCTCTTCTTCTTAAAAAACCCATGAAACGGACAATTAAAAAGAGAAAGATATTAACGGGGGTCCCCTTATCCACATTTGATGTGGATTTTTGCAATATCAGGGGTTTACATAGCAACCTCGACGCTGTCCACCATTATCTTAAGACGGCGCGGCCAGCCCTGCTCTTTTTAACGGAGACGCAGATAGGTGCTCCGGTTGATATTTCGTACCTAAATTACCTCGGCTACGAATTGGAGCATACTTGCCGTCGTAAAGTCGGGGATGTGCGTATTCATTCGGGGCGATAACTGTTGTCGCCGCCTCCAGGCCCTCTACCTATCAATCCTATGGTTACGCATAGACTATGGAGGGCGCTCTCTGGGGCGGGCCTCGGAATGGGGTGAACGGCACTTAGTCCAGTTCAACCTCACAAAGACACAAGTTTGCAAGTTCACTGCGAAGAAGAACCCGTTTGTCATGGCGCTTCAGTTCCAAGGAGTAACTCTCCAAATTTCCGACAGTGTTGTTACTCTCGGCGTCGAAGTATCGAACAAAGTCCAGTTTGGGCATCAAATTAGCAAGCAAAAAGTTGGGCGTTCTGAATAGAGCCAGGCGGTACTTCACACCGAGACAGCGCCTTGTACTATACAAAGCACAAGCCCGTCCTCATGTGGAGTACTGATCACATCTCTGGGCAGGCGCGCCTAAATATCAGCTAGACCTACTTGACTCCCTCCAAAGGCGTGCTGTTCGAATCGTCGGGGATCCCAATCTTACGGACAGATTGGAGTCACTGGAGCGGCGGCGAGACTTTGGGTCACTCTGTGTACTCTATCGACTCTTTCATGAGGAGTGCTCTAAGGAACTGTTTGACTTAGTACCACTGTCACCGTTTTACCAACGTACCATTTGACACCGCAGCAAGGTTCATCCATTTCACCTGGAAACGTGGTTTTGGTCTTCAACTGTACGTTTTCAGCGATCATTCCTCCCACGTACGTGCAGGCTCTGGAATGAACTACCTGCTGCTGTGTTTCCTGAGCGCTATGACATGTCCTTCTTTAAATGAGATTTAAGAAGAGTATTTTCTTCGCGGTAGGAAACGGCCCGGCTGTGCCCCTGGTATTACAAAGGTCCATGTACGGCAGCATCACTTACGGTCAGGTGTGCTGCTTGCTCGTTTGCCACCATCGGCAATAAAAAAAAATATGCGAAAGAATATCAAATACCGACTGCACTCGAAGAGGTCTCTCGACTTCACACCGCTGTTTTAGAAAACTGTGTTGAGATTATCTTGTCTTAAAGGCACTATTCTATTTTAGTTTCAGATAACGCGGTAAACCTTCAAAGCCATACACCGGGGGTGATACGAAGTACACGAGACTACTTGCAGGCAGTCCAGGAATCACCATTACCACCATCACCCGATAACTCAGAAGATGCCATCGTATCTTCATCTATATCAAATCTATCCGAGGATGCTGAACATTCGGATGAAGACCTGACCGATGAAGATCATGATGCTACTATATCTACGTCAAGGTTGATTAAATATTTTTTTTAAAAAGACGCACCTTATATTATAGAGCTGTAAAAACATAAGAATAACGGACCCAAATTACACCTACACTCAGAACACAATGAATTGGTCTGCATGGGGATCAAACCAGCAGCCAAGTGCTGCTGGTTGGCAGCTGCACAGTAAGCCGATATCTTAACCGCTACGTCATCTATACAGTCACTCTACTACTATTATGATAGTTAAACATTCTCAACGAATGTTCATTATTACATTTTTATAAGAGTTATTCCAAATAAAACCATTTTTACGCATTTAAGAATACCTTAAAAGGCGTAAAATATAAACCTGCATTTATAGCCGTATGGTGACGGAATAAGAATACAATTTACCAGTCTTCTCTTTCCCGTGGGTGTCATAAAAGGCGACTAAGTGATGTAAAAAAAAGCAGAAAACATCTTTGAAAGAGAAAACTCGAAATAAAAGTCTCTGATCAGCGCAGGTCAATTTTCTTCCTATAATAGAGGAGTTTCGAGCCCATCGTGGGACATATACGCTGTGGTGATGATGATGATGATGATAAATACTAGCATAATAAACGTTAATATAACACGTAAACAATTTTGTTAAAGTTACAATGAAAGCATTTTTTGTTCTGATCCTACATACTGTAATGTCCTTGCGCGGGAGTCTCAAAAACCGGCTAAGAGATCATCAGGAAAACTGTCAGCAGCACTCTTCTCTAAACTTATAACCGCATCTGTGATTGCCAATTTTCCTGCTAAGAGTCGCTACTATTGCACTGACTCGCCTTGGATACATACTAGTGGGCCTCCAGATGAGGAAAATATTCAGACTACTACTAGATCAGGCTATCCGTGTCGTGACATATACCATCTATGTAAGAGATGAAAAACTCGAAACAAAATCCTATATTAATACGTTTGACCAGCGTGGTATAGTAGACTAATTTCCCTCTCATTGAGAAGGAAGTTCTTGCTCGGGAATGGGACATAATATATACGAGTTGAGATGATGAGAGTACATTGATCAGACGGATGACCGCAGAGTTTTATTTCAATTTTTTAATGATGATAACTGATGTGTCGGTTACCGTGTGTACCACACCGCCTAATTTATCAGATCAGGTATTAAAATGATACGCATCGGTCATATATCCTACCTTATTGCTTTTGACTACCTATTGAATAGCTCTGTTTAGGGTACCTTTAATATTGACGTCACGACACCACAGTGCGGAGACGTCCTATGCGAACAGCGAGTAGCAAACGGGGTCTTCGCCAGCCCGGCGTCGGACGCAGATATAGGTACATTCCTTCATCGATTTTTATGATTCCAATAGAAAGTAAACCATTGTCTATGCCTGTCGCCGGATAGTAGCTATTAGGTAATATGATATAGAAAAGTAAGACTAATTGACACATGTTACAATAGAGCGACAAAATTCATTTACTCTACTTTTCATTTACTTGCCTTCATTTTTGTATGATCTCATTTTGAACTATGTGTTTGCCCCGCTAAAAATAGATGGTTGATGGTTTTTCTGATATAAAAAGGTCTTTCATTTCTTTTTTATACTTTATCCTCAAAAGGGTCGACCAGTAAGGCCACATATATATTTAGCTATCTGTTGCGATAGAATGTTGCTACTCACTTTAACCTCATCCGCTTGATCATTTCCGGGTGCCGCGAGTGGCCAGGCGTAACACATCTAAGCATCCCCTGCTGGGCTGTAAAGACCGTATTGTATGTCGTCCCTTCAAATAGTATGCTACGTAATGACTCTTTTTTGAAGACTATTGAATGTGTTGGCGGTTTCCAACGACAGCCCTAACAGTATCATTCCACCGATAACTACCTCCGTGACCGAGTGCTTAGGCCAAAAATATCAAACGTTTCGCAATAAATTTTGGCAACCTCCCTAAGGTGCTGAGAGATGAGTACTAGATAACTATTGTTAGCTACCTGAAGCATTGTTTCAGGTGGTTAACAGCAAGATCAGCACCTGGATGGGGATGTAGTTCAGCCCGAGGGCACCGTCTTAGAGTGACTTCTCGACATAGCCGCTTCCATGTCCGCGTTCGTCATCGACGGATTACTTTCGTCGGTCTCCGGGTCATCTTATGACAGACTTAGGGCCGAGATTTGTATACCACCTACAGTGGGCATAGGCCTTAGATCGCTCTGATGTGAGACCTGACATGCGGAACGCTCTAGATGAGCTGCACGCCATTATGCCTACTTTGGTAATTATTCACGATCATTATAAATTTATCCGTGTGGTAACGGAGTAAGAATACATCACCCTTATCTTGCCCGTGGGTGTCGTACAAGATGATTGAGGGATATAATATGCATAAAATATCTATATAAGAGAAGGGAAACTCGAAACAAAACCGTATACCAACACGTCTGACCAGCGTGGTACAGCAGGTCAATTTCCCTTCCTTAGCGGTGGAGGCCCGAGCCCAACAATAGGACGTGTATAGACTGAGATGATGATGATGATTATAAATTAGGATTTTTCCTAGATGTTTCACTAATAAGAAGTTCTTCTTATTACGGCAAAAAATTTAAAATTGAATTTTTCGTTCGGTTTAAGCCCAAATTTACATACATAGGACAAAAATAATTGACAGTAAATACAGTTAATTTTAGTTTCATTATTAAGTGCATTGCATTTACTATTAATTTTCATAATTATGTTTAGTATTTTTTCTAGATAAATCACTTGCATTTATAAGGATGTTAGTAGTACTATGCAAAAGTTATTAATTAAGTAAAACTATATTCATACATCTCAAGTTCGTTTATTATCAGTGGTGCACTAAGTACATAGGTGAGCGTCATGAAGCGAGCAGATAAAGGATTTGCAGTTTGTTTATGTATTGCACCGACGCGACTGCGAGACGCAAGCGGGGCGCCCCAATACGCTCACATTACCTATACAGTGACGTGTTTATCTCGCCGGCACTCGGTATTAGTATTCAGCCGGCCACGTTACAGATCGGACTATGATTGATTGGTCACCATCCGATTTTGACAGCACGATTAAACACCCTAATAATCAATTCGCGAATTACCATACGTCCTATAAAAAGGCAATGCAGGCGCCGCAGCTTCAGTTTCAATCGGCACATACAATGGCGCAGACGCAACCCTCTACCAGTGAAATGTCGAATAGTGGGGAAAATAATCAACCTAGTGCCCAACCTTCAGCCGCCCTTGCAGGGTAAGTAGATATTATCAAATTTATGTGGTTTTTTATTTTTTTATATTTTTTAATTACATCTGTCGTGGAATATTTTGATAACGGCTCATCAAATTGTGTAGTGAATATTTAGTTTTTATTTTTAATTATTTTGTGTATATGTTTTTTTCGTATCCTGTGGTTATCAGTAAGGTGTTAGGGGTGTTCAAATAAATTAAAGGCATCAATATTTTTGTTGCGGTCCGGTCGGAGTATGGAACGGCGTGCAACCTAACAAACTTTTTTTTTTTTGGCGTGGGCTGTGGTCGGCGCGCTCCACGCACCACTCTGACCGAGGCGACAGAGGGGCGTATAGCACGCAACACCCGCAACCCACCCGAACACCACGTCGCTTTTTTACTTGTCATCAGTGGTCGGCCCGACGGAATACCCCCTACTTGGGGTACCCTCCCATCGACCGACGTCCCCCCCTTGGGGAGGACGTTGGTCTTTCCTCACGCGGTCGGCCTCTCGGCGGGTGACGGACTAATCCCCGGTCACGTCATCCGCGGCCTCGGCTAGGGCGGCATGGCACGCAGGTGGTCCCGCCTGCGCCGCCCCAGTCGCTGGCGACGGATCGCTTCATCGAGGCTGTGCTCCTCGCGTGCGCGACCCGCCGCCTCCTTCTGCGAGATCACTGCCTCGCAGAAGGCTGCAACCGCGTCCCAATTCCTGATGCTGCCGAGCATCTCCCTAGCGATGGTTGGCAGCGTCAGGTCGGCATCGATGATTGCGACGAGTTCACGACGCTGCTCTGCCCAAGCGGCACAGACCTCGAGCGTATGCTGCGCCGTGTCCTCGTCGCAATCGCAGTGGTGGCGGCACGGTGTTCTCTCCCTCCTAGCGACCGTGTACAGGTACTTGCCGAAGCACCCATGCTCCGTCAAGACCTGTACCAGTCGGAAGGAGAGCACACCGTGCCGCTGTTCCAACCACCGCATCAGCACCGGCCGAAACCTCACAACTTACCGTCTAGAATCTTTCTATAGTTAGGCTTAGGCTGGAAATTTTATCTCGACATTTTTATTTGAAATTTTGACTAGTTTTTGGTGACCTATAGGCCAATCGCCCTTTTTTTATTTAGGTTAGGTTATGGTCTGGGGACAGCCCATCCAATCCATCGAGTACAGCAGAAGCATGGCGTGTGGTCCCATAATCTCTTTCCCGATCGCTAATTTCTTGAACACCTTGGCCGTCTCGACAGTTCACCCTTTCGGATACCCTCCTCTTCGACGCCCTGGCAACAAGAACAAATGTTGCCGGGGCACCGTTTTCACGTGGTCAGTGTTTCTGCGGGAAGCGAACTAATCCTCGGTCCGTCCATCTGCAACCTCGGTTAGACGCAACTGCTAGTGACTACTAGCACCTGCTCCACCTAACACATAAGCAGCGCAACGTGTCGCAGTAGAGGAAGTCCTGCCGAACCCGCTCCACCGCCTCCTTTTGCGAGACAAGTGCTGGCAGTAGGCAATGATTCTAATTCCTGACTCTGTCGAGCATTATTTTCACGACAGTTGGCAGCGTCAGGCCGGCATCGATGATTGTGACTAGTTCGCACCGCTGTTCTACCCAGGCAGCACACACCTTGAGCGTGTGCTGGTTGCAATCTCAATATTGCAAGACCTCCTTCTTCTTCTTATTTTTTCTTTTTCAGAGTATATACATCTAAATACTTAGCATGAGCCTCCTCTTTAATTAAAAAGACATTGACTTACTCTACCATCTACCACCCTAGTCGAAAAATTTATTATTTTAGGGTATTATTTTAATTTTTACCTTCTCTTGCAGTAATCGTAAATGCCTGTTTCTCTTATTCGTCTTTCATGACACTTACAGGAACAGAAAAATAGGGCGTTTTCGCCTTACTTTGTTACATCAAAAATGGGGATTAATCCGTAGATCAAATTACACATAAAATCGTAATTTTGTGTGTAATTATTGACGATCTTCTTTATATTATTTTAATTTTAGAATTTACGTTTAGAATGCCCACGTCAACACCCATTAAAAATATAGCCCCCATTGATCAACTAGAGCCTCCTTCAAAATGAAAGCGCATAAGCCATGTCATTCTTTGCATTTACTTGTTTTTTATTTGCCTTCAATCTAACCATTCATCGATTAGTCTTTAGGCTTCTTCTGCTAGATATGGAGTTTCTATAAAGGGTGATGATTCAACAATCGTTATGCTAGACTGTTTCTAGTTCTATTTGACGATCACAGTTGCTACAATAAGGTTTCTAGAACAGTGCTTTCACTCAGTTTTCTTTCACGGGACACGGAAATATAGCAACGGGGACGTATACATACATTTGTATGATTTTATTTGTAATATTATTTACAGTAGTCATAGGCAGTTATAAACAGAAAGGTTCTTTGCGTATTTTTAATTTATTTAATGCAATAAAATATTGCTTGTTTAATAATTATTTTAGGAAGTGAAGTTTACTTTCATCGCGTTTAGCTATGAAATTCACCTTCTATGAAGTATACTTTTACTACGTGTGACCCTTTTTTTGGGGGATTACTATGTTCAGCGCACACGGCGTTCGCTCCGTCCAAGTTGACGGAAGGGCGGTGTGCGGCCCCATAACCCACCGTATCTTTTGCCCTTCGCCATTGCACCGATAACCTGTACCGTATTCCTTGCCTCCGTGGCCGGCCCGGCGGCATAGCATTGCGACGAGTTCACGACGCGGCTCTGCCCAAGCGGCACAGACCTCGAGCGTATGCTGCGCCGTGTCCTCGTCGCAATCGCAGTGGTGGCAGGACGGTGTTCTCTCCCTCCTAGCGATCCTGTACAGGTACTTGCCGAAGCATCCATGCCCCGTCAAGACCTGTACCAGTCGGAAGGAGAGCACACCGTGCCGCCGTTTCAACCACTGCATCAGCACCGGCCGGAAGGCCTCCATGGTCCAGACACCGTATCGAGGCCTCTCCAGCCGGTCTGCCCAACGGGCGATGACGTCTCGGCGACGCGCCAGGCGGTGAGCTCCCTTAAGGAAACAACACCGCCCACCCCCTCGCACCCCCGACACCCGCCGGTCGGCGAGCATTTCCACCTCCAGGTCCCACGGGGGAGTCCCGGCCAATAGGCACGCCGCCTTCGTCGCCAACGTGCGGTACCCGCGGATGATCCTGACCGCCACGGCCTTCTGTGGACGCCACAGAAGGGCCCTGAGTCGGCCGGTCATGGACCCCACACCGGTGCGCCGTAGAGGGCCATCGACCGGCTGACCCCCGCATACAGCTGTCGGCATGCAGCACTCGGTCCGCCCACATTCGGCATGAGCCATGATAGGGCGGACGCCACGCAGACGCGGGACGAGCCTGCGGAAATGCTCCCGAAACCACCATCGCCCGTCGAGCACCAGGCCCAAGTACTTCATATGGGCCTGGATGCTGATCCCAACCGAATGGACGGTGATCGAGACGCCGATGGGAGGGTACATACGGGGCCCATGGATCAAGAGGGCCTCCATCTTGTCCAGGGCCACCCTCAACCCCAGCGCCTCGATCCGCCTGACGATCTCTTCGGTGC
The DNA here is from genome assembly GCA_032191425.1 of Lymantria dispar. Lineage (NCBI taxonomy): Eukaryota > Metazoa > Arthropoda > Insecta > Lepidoptera > Erebidae > Lymantria > Lymantria dispar. Next base: position 18,700,766 of record CM063440.1, read on the forward strand.
CTAGAGTCGCCAGGCTTACCGCCTCTTGTAGCGTCCCACCGCGGGCTGTGACGAGCGTGTCATCGGCGTAACAAATCACGCCCAGCCCGGGCGGGAGGCTCCCCCGCAACGCCCAGTCGTAGCCGATGTTCCACAATGCTATTACACTGACCCACATTCATCTCAATATTGCTATCCTGTAGAAAACTATTGTTACGTAGGGCATCGCCCCGGGCACATTCCATCAACAGATGTTGTGCGTCTTCAACAGAGTTACAATACTCACAATTCACCTTGAGAATCCACCTTGCCCATTAGGTATTTAAACTCATTAGACGGAATGTGACCAGAGTGGACCCTCATCATGGCAACTACCTGCTTTCTGTTCATGGGTATCTTTTCGAACCATGGGTGACGAGGAGGCTCACACACTATTATTCTTTACCATATTCCCTTAAATCGTGATCGTTCATCGAAATATTCTCGCCGTAGCTGTTGACATTTAATTTTGACTTGGCCCAACAATTCACTGTGCATCGGGAGATGATGACACAAAATCCCAACAGTTATCGTTTCTTTTGCCATTCGATCAGCCTCCTCGTTCCCCATGATACCGATATGCGAAGGAATCCACTGCAGCACTACTGTTTTATTTTGCCTTGTGAGATTGCGAATGGAATTCAGAATGCTATAGGCTACAAAGTATCCTCGAAAAGTCGAGGTTATCTTAGCCATATGTAAAAGCGCACTTTTTGAATCAATCAGTATAACGAATCTGTTACTGTCTATGGAACTAATGTAAGCTAAAGATTCCAATATCGCTATAAGCTCTTAAGAGTGGTAGGACCACACTGTCGACAGTTATCTGTCTACAGCTGCGGGCCGGTCCGTTCGAGGTAGTACCACACTCTCGCAGAAAATCGACGTCTGAGTAGAAGCAATTTGTTACTGCGCTTCGTTCGGTGAGCGAGAGAGCCGGATGCTCAACTTTCTGAGGGTATTTGCGTGTGTAGGGTTTTGGTGGTACCTTTGGTATCACCAAGCCTCAATGCACGCATTCACACTCCTTTCACTTTCTTCGCGGTAGGCAGCGGCCTTGTAAAGGTCTATGAGCGGCAGCAACACTTACCATCAGGTGTACTGTTTGCTCGTTTGCCACCATTTGCAATAAAAATAAAAAAAACTCACAGTGGATTATTGACATATTTTCTTGGAGCTTAAATTTTGCATTTAATCCTGTTTGTAGATCAACAAATGCTGCACCAGAGCCCCCCACACCTATAGACGCGTCCGTGAACAGCTTATAGTGTAATAGGTATTGTTTGTGTAGATAATTATTACAAATGTTCCTTAAATTTGGTACATTAGCATATCTTTTAGGAAGAAGTAAATTATCTATTGCCGTAACAATAAGTTTAGCTAAGTTAAATCTTGTTATTCAGGTATCCAATAAATAAATATGTATTTTGCTAGATGATTGCATTGATAGATCCTTTAACATTTTATTAACTAATATTAATTTTGGGATTTTCTTTCTAAGCCAATAGGGATCATCTATAACCGTATTAAGTTCTAATATACACTTCATATTGGTATCGTTTTCAAGAGATTTTGATTTAAGCCAAAATTTTGACGCTAAATAGGTTCTACGTACATATACAACGGTGGTAAACACAACTCATTTTCCATGACATGGATAGGAGTGCTTTTGATGAAGCCTCCAATTATACGCATTGCTTGGTTTTGGACCCTTACAACTTTTTCTAAGTGACAATTGGCACTAGTATCATAGAGGAAGCTACAATAATCTAGCCTGCTGCGTATCAAAGCTATGTAAAGTTGTCTAAGGTGTTTTGGGTGAATACCCCATGCTGTTCAGGCCAACACCTTAAAAAGATTTAAGAATTTTAACGCTTTATTGCAAGTGAAATCAATGTGCTTTCTCCATCTCAGACCCAAGTCTAACCACATACCAAGATATTTCACTTCATACACCTCTTCTACGCTGTCACAATTTATCTTTAATTTAATATTATTTTTTGACTTACTCCTTCTAAACATTATTGACTTAGATTTCTGGTGTGAGATGTTAAGTCCTAGCTCACTCACCAAAGCATTAAAGGTATCCAAAGCGTTTTGAACGCGCAAAGTTGTTTCTAAAATATCATTTCCGGTGTGATAAATAACAAAATCATCTGCATATTGCGATATAAATACCTGATTGATGGTGTGACATATCTTGATTGTGGCGACGTTAAATAATAATGGAGATAAAGGATCTCCTTGAGCTATACCAGCACCTGTTGTCCTACTTAATATTTCACTATCACTTAAACGTATTGTTAAGGTTCTTTTGTGTAAATATTGACATAGATAACTGCTCAAGGCCGAACCCGCTCCAAGCTCGTCAAGTATTTTAATGAGGACTGAGGGATTGACATTATTATAAGCACTCTCGATGTCTATAAAGCAAGCTATGGTTGGTAATCCTTAATAATTAAGTTACAAGGTACAATTTGGCTGCATCGGTTAGATTATTTAACATCGAATACGAAATGCCATCTGCACCGGGGCCAGTATCTGAACATTTTATACCATTATTTAGTTCATATACTGAAATCGGTGCGCAAAGATTTTCGTTCATAGAAGCGAACTGAGGTTTATCTGGACTAACAAAATCAGGTGTAAGACTGTATAGAAGTGATTCTAATTTAGTACGATCTGCTTGTGTTCTAGCGACTTTGTAGCCCTTAATCCATTTCATGCGTAGCCACATTTCTGTTGTCGATGTAACATTACTAATATTCTCGCATAGGTCTTGCCATGCTTTGGCTTTTGCTCAATGAATGTCTCGTTGTGTTTCTGCCACCCTTTGTTGTAATATCTGTAAGTTACTTGGAGTTGGATTTCTTCGAAATTGCGCTAGAGCTTTTCGATGCAGAGCGATAGATTTGGAGAGTTTTGGGGACCAATAAGATTTTGGTTTAAAACGATCATCTCTGAGGGGGTTTTCGTAAATTTTAGTTGTAGGTATAAAAGCATCAGCTGATTTATTCATTAGGTCAGGGTATGTTTTCTGTATCACTTCATTTACGAGCTTAATTCATGTGTGGCTGCCATCGTTTAATATAACGAAGTTACTATCAGACACCGAGTCCATAATTTTAGTGCCTCTCTGATTTATGAATGTTGACCAGTTGAGATGGTGCCCGTTAAGTCTCCAGCAATCAGAGTTTTCTGATTTACATGTGAAAATAATGCATCCCAATATCCTTCAGTTATGGTAGCCGTTTGTGAGCAATATATAGAAATAACGTTTTGTAGGTGGTCGCGATTCTGAATTAGGGTGTGAACTATTTCCAGGCCAGCTCTGATTAAATTGATTTCGCACTGTTGCGCCTTAATTGACCAGTGGGTCAATATGGCTGCTCCACCCCATCCGTCATCTCGATCACATCTAAAGGTATTATAGCCGTTAAGGTGAAAGGAGCTCTCTGGGGCTAGCCAAGTTTCGCTGACTATGCCAATGTGTATCTTTTCCTGATATAATAAAGCCTCAAAAACGGCAGTCTTTGGCCTTAAGCTATTCGCGTTCCACTGTATTATATTCACTGTATTGGAATTTGTTATATAGTGATCTTGTTGTGTGTGTGTTATCCATACTTATTTAAGAAATCTAAGGAAGACCACGTGCACTAAAGTGCGCATTACCATTCTAAAAAAAAATCTCTTTAAATATGTATAATATGTATGCTGCCTGTAATCTTTTCTTCCCATGACATATTTTTCTCAAGTATAGCATTCTTCAGCTTCTTTAATAAAATTTGCCACCATGTTTTGTTTTCGTTCTGTTTTCCTTCCTGATTCTCATTTTCTGTCTCTCTCAATTCACTAATTTCTTCATCCATTCGTTTTGGATGTTTTTCCGCATATTCATATGTTCTACTGGCTGCTACTGCTTTATATTTTTTTTGCTAACAACTTGTGCATAGGTAGCTGCAGCAGTATTCGATGTGCGTATATTACCAGTAGATATGGTATTCGTTAAATCTAAGTTATTGGTTTCGGTGGGACTTACAGCTGCCGTGGGAGATAACTGCTCAGATGTAGGAGGCTGAGACGGTTGTGGTGAAACAATCAAAGGGTTTGTCATGTACACCATAAGAGCTCGTTTATATGAGTAGTTATGGTCAGCCATCAGTTCTCAATCTTTTTTTCTTTTTTTTAAATATAGGGCAAACCTTCGCCAAGGTTATGTGATCACCTCCACATTTAAATGTGTAGTCTCACAATTAGGATGGTCATCACCACATTTTGGGCATACAGTTTTCACAGAGGTACACAATCTGTTTGTGTGCCCATAACGCCAGCATCGAGAACACTGTGTTACCGGGTGCATGTATGGGCTAACTTCAGTTTTCACGTCGAATATGTACAAATATTTGGGTAGTACTGAACCTTTAAAGCAGACACGAACTGATTCCTTTTGCTCCCATCGACCGTCTAAGCTATTTCTGCGTTTTAATCGTTTTACTCCCATAATCATGGTCTCACACCCTAGTCCTTCCAATATTTCTTCTTCGCCTAACTCTAAATGAATCCCCTTGATCACACCATAAGATTGACTCATATCAAATGACCTTTGGCACTTAAATCCGTTCTCATTAAATATTTTGCAATTCAAAAATATTTCCGCGCTCTCATCCTTGCTAAATTGAATTATTACTTTAAATGCATTAATATATTTCACCCGAGTAATATCATGAATGCCTGCCTCTTTAAGACTTTTATCGAGCATAAATTGTTTCGGTATTTTTTCTGAGTATGTTAGACACATTTCAACGTGTTCTTCTGATATTCTTGTTGACTCATCAATATCTACCGAACGAGCAAACTTCTTTCCTTTTCTACCAACGACGGTCCATATCTCTTCTTTATCCAAGTGCCGATTTCTTTTCGACGGCTTTCCTTGTTTATCCATAACATTTTCGCAGTCCATACTTTTATCCTTTTCCATCTCAATATTTTGTTCACCTGCCTCTTCCAAATCAAATATACTTTCACTGCTCCCTAACATCTCACTTTCTTGATGAATCGAATCTCGATTATTCATAATTCCAAAGATAATATAATAGGTGCATTATAATAATGCGCTTCAATATACGTGGAGTGCGGTCGAACCGGTTATATGCAGTAGCGATCCACTCGCTGCGTAAATACTTGCAAAATCAAACGATTTAGCGCGCGCGTCCACTCACTGCGTGCGCCTACACGGGACTGGTAAAATTTAATGAAAATGTATATTTAAGGGGTGCTCACGTACAAAAAGAAACGCCATATTTGTCTATTTTTGCTCAATATCAGTAAATGATAACAGATAGTCCCTTGAAATATTCACAAAATACTTAATTGTATATTTATACTTACTTGCATATACTTCAATAATAAAATTAAAATAAATAAAGTATTTAGGAGGGGCTGTAATACAACAAAAGTGATTTTTATAGATAATGGTACGGAACCCTTCGTACGCGACTTCGACTCGCACTTGGCGGTTTTTTTTTAAATACATTTCACGACTAATATCATCTTTATTAAATTAATGATTTTTATTATTGAATAATTATTACTTTTCGTTTATTAATTATGCCTTTTTGAAAATGTATTTCAATACTAATATAAATTTATTTAATTTAAATGAAGACTTTGATCTTTGTGGTAAGCGAGAATACAAATTGTCATCAACCCTTTCTGTATTCGTATCTGTAATATAAATAAGAGATTACTCTTACCATTTTCTTAAGTAAGGCCTACAGAGATATGATGATACATATTAATGTATCATCATATCTCTGTATGCCTTACTTAAGAAAATGGTGTCTAATCATCATATCCATCATCATAAAAGCTCATATACATCCCATTACTGGGCTCGAGCCTCCTCCACATTGGGAGAGAAATTGACAATTCCATGCTGGCTAGGTATAGGGGTTTTCGAGTTTTAGTCGTTTTTTACGATATCCATGGGCTCTTGCTCAGAGAGGGTGATGAATTGTATTCTGTACCCTCTCTGTCTAGTACTAAGTACACTCACGGGGTAATAGAAGGGCATGTAGGAAAGTATTTGTTGCATACTATTATATTAATATGTCTTATTGCTATTATTTTTATGACTTATTTCATACATACATATGTTATTTATTAAAATTCCAGATTATTTATTTTGAATAAATGAAAAGACGTAAATCAAATAAGTAGTTTTCATAGGAAGAAAATTTATTAGGTAATAGAGAATGAATACTATATTTATTAACTTTAAATTCTTAGAAAACAGGCAGATTACAAATTATTAAACTATTTGGGGTTAAGATTAAAATAATCCATGAATAGTCAGTTAATGATGACGGAGTTAGAATACGATGTTATCTAACTAAATGAACCACCACATGGTCCACTTCTTTCTTTACAATAGGTGATAGTAAAAAATGGCCAACGGATGTAAGGATCAATTTAAAAATCTATACAAACCTGTTCGACTAAGACCACCGTGGTAAAGTACGTCCATTTTTTTTTTTTCAATTTATAAGGCTCGAACCGTTGTAAGACTTATATGATCTAAGACAGTCAGAAAGTTATTAATAGTTATTTAGTGTAGCGTATTTCTAAAAAACTTAAAGAAAATTATCGTGATGAATGCTCTAGACAGCAAGTAGGTATAGCAAGAATGGATTATATATTTTAAGTATTTTTACTAAAGATTGTTCGCGATTACACGCATTACACATAAATATCAGGTCAACCAAGCTTTGCTTGGTATAATTTTCTTTTCTAAATTGTGTTTTTGACGAAGATATTTCATTTTTTTTTTTTTTCATTTCATTTCATTTATTATCATAAAAACATTACATAGATATGTGGGAATCTCTGGCTCCTACGCTAGTTGTATACTGTGTTGCAGGAGCCATATAGATATAAATATGATGATTAAAAAAATAAAAATGATGAAATAATGATAAAAATAACAAAAATTAAAAAACAGAAAAATAATAACACTGAGATCCGATCTCAGGCGGTTTGAATGTGACTAGACAACTTCCTAACTGAGCTATTGTCACACTTGACGGTCACGGCTAAATTTATATTCCTATTCTAATGACAATTTATTGATTAGCTGAAAACACTGAAAAATCGATAAGACGACTTCTATTAATAAAACCCAGCTAGATAATTGGCATAACTTTTATCTCTATGATGGCGGTTACAAATACTATTAACCCTCATACTGCTTGCTGACTCCAAAGGGGACTAAGAGCTTTGCATCGACCTGGGCCAACTCCATTTGATACCGTCTGGTCAACAATTATATTCAAGGATGGTTGACGTCAGGCAGGCGGCTGATCATATAGCTATTGCCTATAACTTTTACTATATGTCATATGAAAGAAGAGAGAAAAGTATGAAATAAGAGTTATTAGGATAAGAACATAATGATGATTATGTAATTAGTATAACTCAAATTTAAAATCAACTATGGACTTCGAGCTAAAGTTTTTTTTTCAATATATAAAATAGAAGCTGAAACTCCCCCGCATTAGAGTGTCAAAAACTCAAATGCTTTCAGTATTGCTATGCTGATATGTCTGTTTGAAGTATAAACATATTGATATGTACATAAATAAAAGCAGATATTAAAATTAGTTTTATCTGAAAATCTCGTAATATTGAATTATAAGAGAAAATAATACCTCCATTTGTATTTATATGTATAAAAAGTGTATAATATAATTATTAACTACTATAAAGTAATTTTATAACGAATGAATTCAGAAGGTGCAAAAGAATGTCGAATGGTGCGCAATACGATCCTTCGCCATAACAAACAATCTTTGCCTACTCAGTGATTATATTACTATGTACTGACTTCACCACCTAGATAGAGAACAATTACTGTTACTAAAATGTAGTAAAATATGCTACTGTGCCGTCATTCCGTGTGGTGACGGAGTAAGAATAAAACTCTACACTTCCTATCCTGCGCGTGGACGTCATAAAAGACGACCAAGGGATATAATATGTATTTAAAATTTGTACAAGAGAAGAAATCTCGATACATAACCCTATTCCAACATGTCTGACCAGCATAGACTAGTAGATCAAGTCCCCTTCCTTTGTGGAGGAGGTTTGAGCCGAACAATGGGTCTTATATAGGCTGAGATGACGATACCGATATATAAGATATATAATAAAATTCCATGTAGTGATGGAGTAAAAATACAATTCACCACCCCCAATCTTACCCTTATTATAATTTAAACACAAATAACATCTAGGCAAGTAGGAGAAGTAAAACTCGAAATAAAACCTTATACCAACCTTATGCAAACCCCACTGTAGTATAGTAAGTCTATATTTCTCTTTCTTCTATAGCAAATTTGTGCCCAGCAGTGGGACATATTTGAGCTGAAATGATGCTCTAAAATTAGTATTATCGCATCAAATATTCGGGCATAAACTCCAGTACTTTATTTATATACCCCAATAGGGGGTATTCCGTCGGGCCGACCACTGACGACAAGTTAACGCTGCTCCAGTGGTCGGCCCAACGACGAAGGCGACGTGGTTTTTGGGTCGGCACGCCTCCGCACACAACTCCCGCGACCCACCCACAAAAAAAAAAAAAAAAAGTACTTTATTTATATAAATCTGGCTATATTTCTTTTTTCTTCCCTTATTTATTACTAGCAGTGCCCTGCGGTTTTACCTGCATAGTTCCCCTTCCCGTGGGAATATCGTGACAAATTATAACCTATGTGTTATTCTGATATGTAAGCTATATTATTGTGAAGTTTAATCAAAATCCATTCAGTACTTATCCGTGTGGTGACGGAGTAAGAATACAATTCACCACCCCCTATCTTACCCGTGGGTGATCGTACGAGACGACTAAGGGATATAAAACGCATATAACATCTATGCGAGAGAAGGAAAACTCGAAATAAAACCCTATACCAACACGTCTGACCAGCGTGGTATAGTAGGTCAATTACCCTTCCATTATGGAGGAGGCCCGAGCCCAACAGTGGGACGTATATGGGCTGAGATGATGATGATGATTCAGTACTTTTTGCGTGCAAGAGCAACAAACATCTTCACAAACTCACAAACTCTCGCGTTTATAATATTAGTAAAGGATTCTATTAATCCTATTTTACTCGACACAGATCATAAAGGTAGTCTCAACGAATAAAATTGCAAATACATATATCACCTCTTACCAATTTTATGTCACGTCCAATTTACCGTATGAAAATCTTTTTATATAATAGACAATCATAATAGTGTTAAAAGTAATTCATACATGTTTTATATTTAACTAAAATAATTTCCAATATTTACCGTGTGCTGACGGAGTAAGAATACAAATCATCACCCGTATCTTGCCCGTAAATGTCGTAAAAGACGACTAAGGGATTAAATAGGGTACCCCAATAGAGGGTATTCCGTCGGGCCGACCACTGATGTCAAGTAACCCTGCTCCGGTGGTCGGCCCAACGACGAAGGCGACGTGGTTTTCGGGTGGGTTGCGGGTGTTGCGTGCTTACGCCCCTCTGTCGCCCCGGACGGAGTGGTACGAGGAGAGCGCCGACCGCAGCCCACCCCCCCAAAAAAAAGGGATTAAATATGAATAAAACAGTTGTGCAAGAGAAGCAAAACTCGAAATTAAACTCAGTACAAACACGTCTGACCAGTATGGTTATAGGTCAATTGTCTTCCTATTGTGGAGGAAACTTGTTTCTAACAGTGGGATGTACATGAGGCGAAATGAATGAATTTTAATTTACCTATAGTGCCCTTTCTCTACGTAAATACTTTTCTGTAGAACAGTTCATGTTCAATTTAGCTGTTATTTCTACTTTTACTTTAATATTCTTCTTTTATAAGTGTGCTAGCAACCCGCCTTAGCTTGGCTTCAGTTTCAGTCGCTTTACCCACGTAGTTCCCATTTCCACTGGTGAAAGAATTTTTGAAATCGGTTCGTTAGTTTAAGCGTGAAAGCGTAACAAACAAACTTACTTTCGTATTTATAATATTAGTAAGGATATACTAAAATCACTAGACCCACAAACGGTACCTGAGTTAACTGCTAGAGCAGTCATCACTGTCCTCAACTAGGCAACCGTAAGAAGAGAACTTTCCGGTGACCATTATCTCATTTTAATCTAAAAAATACAGACAGAAAATTAATACAATAACTTTACATAGGCTTCAAGAAGATATGGGACTCTAAACCCGCTAATCATTGTTGACATACATACATTACCTATCGTTGTTTATTGGGACCTCCTTCCATGCAATATTTATTACTTCCTGTTTCATATCATATCAAATAACTATGTTGCAGTAATTCCAAACTTAGATACCAGGAAAACTGAGTCTTCTCATAACATTGTACGTATACATCGTATATTGGTATAGAATTACCTACAACATTATAACTTCACTATAGTCGTAACTAAAAAATTAACATATGCACGTTGGAGTGCTATCCTAATACTTTATCTTTAGAATTCTTTTCGTTCCTAAATAAATGTGTTTTCTGACTTTGTCATATTACAGATCTTGTTTAGGATCGACGTAATATGTAACCCTTTTTACATCGAACACATTGCAAAAATTTTGGCAATGGTTTCACGATGGGCCGACCGCCTGACGTCAGACATCCTTGAGAATGTAATTGTTGAATAAATGGCATCACATGTAGAGATGTAGCTGGTCCAGGTCGATGTAAAGCTATAATAAGTAAATAATAATTTACAATAACGTGTTATTTTATATATATATAGACAAATTATTTGAAGTGAAAATATTATATGTAGAGCTTAACATTTTACATAAAAAGCTCCTATGACTGCTTTTCCTCCGGTGAAAATTAACCGAGTTACTGATATTTGGACTTTGAGAGTTTACATGAAATTTGTTTTTAAAATCGTATACGAGAAAATAGTATTGTAATTTCATTTTTTATTTGCTTAAAATAATAATCTAAACCTTTAATTTTAGATGAATGAAGTTAACTCAGACGTTTGCAAGAATGTTAATAGTGCAATAATTGAAAGCAAACATTTTCTAACAGTCGTTAATAGGTACGAGTCTACTTCACAATGGAAGAAAAAGGCCTTCCTCTTACTGTTTAAAACCAGCCTGGGTTTGATTTCGTATTTTCTTTCTTTGTAACCACTGACGAATTTGGGTTCGATGTCGCCCTAATCACCGTGAGATACGCGGCACTTTTTAATCTTTCTACCTATCCTAAAATTTTAGGATTTAATCAAAATATTCACAGGGCTTGTCGTCCTATAATGGTCGTTTTGACAAGTACCTGCACAAGGTCGTCAGAAAGGAAAGGACGTCGTCCTGCCACTAGCCTAGCCGAAGCCGCCCTAGCTGACGCATCGGCGTTTAGTCCGCCACCTGCAAAGAGGCCTACCGCGTGAGGGCGACACTCCGGTAATACTGTCTTGTTGCCAGGGCGGCGAAGGGGTACCCGATAGGGTAACCCGCTGAGCCGGTCACGGAAGTCAAGTAATCGGTACTAGTGGTCGGCCCGAGGGTGATGGGGAGGGAATACGGTAGATTATGGAACCGCACGCCGCTCATTCGTCGCCTCGGACAGATTGGGCGGGGTGTGTTCAGACCATGACCTACCAAAAAAAAAGGATCTGAACATCAGGATTCTAGGCGTAGATCCACCACTGCTTGCGGTGACGTTACCTGCATACAACACTTAATTGCCTTTCACGGCACCCGCGTGAGAGGAAGGAAGAACTGTTGATTAGCATTTTTATTATGTAATTCCAAGAAAAGCCACCCAGCTTGCAATCTAAATATAAAATAAATATACGACAGTAATAACTTCTGTGTCAAAAATTAATTAAATCTCATCATCACCACAGCTTAAACATGTCTCACTTCTGGGCTCCAGCCTCCTCCACAATGGAAAAGAAATTAATCTACCACACGTGTTGGTATAGGGTTTATTTCGAGTATTCCTTCTCATACATAGATGTTATTTGCAATAATTTCTTAGCCATGTTTTACGACACCCACGAGCAAAAGGAGGCGATGAATGATATTCTTACTCCGTCACCACACGGAATTAAATCTATATCTTCGTTAACAAAAACTGTAAAGAATTTAAAATTATACATAATTCGCTATATATGAAATCAATTTTATTTCTATGTCGTCTATTTTTATAATACATATTTAAAAAACTATCTGACTCCAACAGACTGTTTTTGTTCTGTTCAAACTAAATAAAAGGAATTCTCCTTGAAATCGACAGCAGCGCCACCTACAGGGTCCAATTGTGAATCTAAACCATTCTCGAATCATCACCATTCCTGAACACACACAAAAATTTCGTCAATACCGGTCCAGTCGTTTAGAAGGAGTTCCGTGACACACACGTACGCAAGAAATTTATATATAAAGACTAGCTGACCCAACAGATGTTGTTCTGTTCAAATAAAGCGCCACCTATCGGGTCTAATTGTGAATCAAGAGGATTTGAGAATGGTTTATTCTCGAATCCTCTTGAATGTACACAAAAAAAATTCGTCAACATCGGTCTAGTCGTTTAGGAGTAGTTCAGTGACATACACACGTACGCAAGGAATTTATATATAAAGATAGACGACGTCGAAGATAAATTCACCACTGGTTATAAAGAAAGGAAATACGAAATCAAACCCGGGCTGGATTTAAACAGTAAGGGGTTGAAGGCCATTTTCTTCCATTGATAGGTAGACTCGTGCCTACTAACGATTGTTAGAAAACTTGTACTATCAACCCTTGTACTATTAATATTATTGCAAATGCATATTACTTAACTTGATGCTTTAAATAAATAAAATTTATTTCATAGGTTTTATAATACAAACCTGTCGTCTTATGTAAAATTCTTGAATACAATCATAGTATTGACAAATTTGTTTGATTACTCAATACTACTCGCTGATAATAATGTAGCTGTCCATTGGCAGGTTTTTTAAAATCGATTAAATTAACGTAGGTTCAACCGCATAGTGCCTGTTTCTGTCGGTTTGGGTAGAAAATACAGCCTATGTTACTCGCCGTTAATCTAGCTATCCATTAGTCAGTGTTTTTTAAAATCGGTAACCTCGTTTTCACAAACGTAGCTAGAAAATAGTTTCCTGTGGTAACACTGGGACAAAAATAGCTTATGTTACTCGTTGATAATAGGGCTTCTTTATTGGTGCAAACATTTTAAATCGTTTATTTATTTTATGTGTGAAATCGTAACAAACAAGCATATATTTGCATTTATATATTAGTTCGAATTAGAATACTACGGAATCATAAGGACTATTTACTTTAATACAGTAGCAACTAATTATAAAATAAACAACATATTAACGTCTAAGAATAAAGACAAATGGTAGGTATGGTACAATTTGATTTCGATTGACACTCTCATAAATTTAAAAATAAAACAACTAGATTTATGGTCTTAATTGCTTCTTACAAAAAAAACAATCACTGCATTTAAAGTGTATCAGCTTCTTGTTTACATACAGCGCAATATCAATTTATACATAGGTATACATATTTTAATACAAAGTCGTTCATCGCGTCTTTCTAGTATGCTCGTTAGATAGTACAAAAACTATCACATGGATTTGAATACGGTTTTCATCAATAGGAGGAATGTTTATGTGTATAATTTTGTGACTTTTGTCTAAATTGTCTGAAATACAGAGATAAATGTTTTAAGGGGCGGAAATGGCCTTCTGAGAGCTATAAAGATAAAAAAGAAATACGTTAATAATATTCCAAGTAGGATATACTTATAGTGACAAATTTTAATCTAATCATGGGTAAAGATTAAAAAAGGTAAACATATCATCTGCCAAGTCGAGCTAAATTTTGCGGATCGCTAAAAATTAAAATATTCTAATTATCTATACTAATTATTTGTGTGGTGACAGAATAGGAATAATATTCACCATCCCCTATCTTGGCTGTGGATTTCGTAAAAAACGTCTGAGAGATGTTGATGTGCAAGAACAGGAAAAGTCGAAATAAAACTCTATACCAACCTGTCTGACCAGCATGGTATAGTAGGTTGAATTCCCTCCTATTGTGGTGAAGTTTCGAGGCCAACAGAAGGACGTCTACGAGTATGTGCCGAGATGCTGATAGCAATATTGCAAAGCTTAAAAAATATCATTATTATAAAATTTGAAGGCGGGATTGCAAGTTCGAATTAAAAATTCTTATAAATGTTAAAAAATTGGATTATTTTTTGAGAAAGGCTAAAGATTATACTTAGAATAATAACGTATAGAAGGTAAGTTCACGCACAAAAAGTGATGCATTTCAATTGGAGCCTAATGGAGCTTACACCGGAACCGTTGCGTAATGTACAAATCATTGTACTGCATGAACGTACGCAACTCTTAAAAAATAAATAGGTAATTATGACGGTTTGTGCAATCAAATGGTGTCACAACACATTTGAAAAATATAAAAAGATTATTAACATTACTTTTAAAGGTAATTCGTTTCGGTAATGTTAATAAAAACAAAATTTGATTTCATAATTTGTATAGTGGTGTGCGTGTGTACGTGTGTAATCGTCTGCGCGCCATTAGTATTTTTAGATTCAAATTTTGAAAGTTCGAAGTATTGACACTATCCTTCTATACGTTATTATTCTAAGAGATTATATAACATTTATTTGCAATCAATAGGAGCGCAGCATCAATGAAAAAAGTTTCAATAAATAGAGCAAATTCATCTCTTATAAATACCTACAACACCTTTTCTCTCTTATGAGACGACACAAGTTTGCTTAGATCGGCTATATATAATAAAAGTTGTGTATTTGGTGTTTTTTATATGTTTATATAAGAAAGTTGCTTGTAATTAGCTGGTCCACTGACACAAACATATGAATGCTGATCGGGCAGGCGAGGGTTTAAATCCTAGTTCAGGCAAAAAATCGTTATTTTCGACATATTTGTTTTTTATTGCAAACGGTGGCAAACGAGCAAACAGTACACCTGATGGTAAGTGTTCCTGCCGCTCATGGACCTTTACAAGGCCGCTGCCTACCGCGAAGAAAAAGCCTTCTTTTTCTTCGCGGTAGGCAGTGTGAATGCGTGCATTGAAGCTCGATGATGCCAAGGGCACCACCAAAACCCTCCACACGCAGACACCCTCAGAAAGTTGGCCTTCCGGCTCTCTCGCTCACCGAATGAAGCACAGTAACAAATTGCTACTACTCAGACGTCGATTTTCTGCGAGAGTGTGGTACTACCCCGGACGGACCAGCCCGCGGCTGTAGACAGATAACTGTCGACAGTGTGGTCCTACCACACATATTATTTTAGATTTTCGAGAAATTTTCAGGCAATTCTTATTAGCTCGAATATTAGAACTTAACCCTGTTAATATCGATAGATTCGTTCTCCATTATACGAGGCTTAAAATTAATAGTGGTTTTTAACATGTCTTTGTACCTTTGACGATAACAGCCTGATATGGTCTTTACAAATTAGGTAAAATGCGTAAAACTTTAATGAGTATGAGTAGTTTTATAAGTATTACCTTGAGTTACAGAGTTAAAAGAATATTTTTGGCAGTATAAAGTACTCACACTCACAAAAATATCTTACGATA
The DNA here is from genome assembly GCA_032191425.1 of Lymantria dispar. Lineage (NCBI taxonomy): Eukaryota > Metazoa > Arthropoda > Insecta > Lepidoptera > Erebidae > Lymantria > Lymantria dispar. The sequence goes on from CM063440.1 coordinate 18,716,453, forward strand.
AAAATATCCTATGATTCAAAATTGGACCCACTCCTTATAGTTTGGCGATCGCGTCTTTGATGTTTTCGGCAAATGAAGTTATAGTTCTTCTTTTTATAATAACTATATTTGCAATACTCGTACACTGTACAAATAATATTGGAGAATAAAATTTCACTCCTAGTTACTCATAAAAACGGTCTTCAGTTTTGTTATAGATTATAAGAGATTCTGCTTTCAAAAATATTTAAATTCTGTTTTCTCAGTTATATTTCTATGTATGGATAGGAAAAGAGGACACAGCTGATACATACAAGCTTTTTTTTCAATTTAGTCGAATGACACACTATAGTCCATAAAATATAGCTTGATCTCTGTGACAGATATCAACGAAACCAACGAAGTAAGTTTGAACGAGCGACATGTTTACAATTTCATTTTGTATCAAATATATTTTCATTCTTTTCGTGCCACTTTTATTGCAACTGAATTGCAATATATTATAAATATAAAAATATTAATATTCATGCCTAAAATATACCTCGTAAGTACTGAAATACCTAGTAAACATTTTATACATAAATGACGCTTACGCACGGACAAGGTCATATTGGACTGAAAATAAAAAAGAGGTGGGACAGTCGCTATACGTAAATCGATAACCGATCTTTATTAAATTATTCATAAAAGAAATAAACCCAATACAGTACCTATATAAAATTTTCAACATATTTTTTTACAATTAAAAGAGACAGTTACATTATAAAATACATAAATTGAATTAATTAAACATTAAAAAACTACTTTTATCTCAAAGTAAATGATAATATGTACGCATTATTGTCAATAAACTAGACATTTTTATTTATAAAACAGTCGTAATTGATCGATTGATCTAATGACTCCCTATTTTGGCAAAAAATGATAAATGTTCTAGCAGGAACGCTCCAGTGATGACGATAATAGTGACCTTAATTGTGAAAAACTTGGCATACTTGATTTGTTACTGCGCTTCGTTCGACCAACTTTCTGAGGGTGTTTGCGTGTGGAAGGTTTTGGTGGTGCCCTTGGTATCACCGAGCCTCAATGCACGCATTCACACTCCCTTCACTTTCTTCGCGGTAGGCAACGACCTTGTAAAGGTCCATGAGCGGCAGCAACACTTACCATCAGGTGTACTGTTTGCGCGTTTGCCACCGTTTGCAATAAAAAAAAAAATACTAGAGGTTTTGAGGCCAAAACATCGATCTCAAAAAATCGATCTAGCTAGGTTTTATTTATAGAAAATGTTGTTTTGTCAGTGTTTTTAGCAAAACAATATAAAGCAAAAAACAATAAACAACAAAAAAAACAATATTTAGCAAAACAATATAATATTTTCCGTGTGGTGACGGAGTAAGAATACAATTCACCACCCCCTATCTTACCCGTGGGTGATCGTACGAGACGACTAAGGGATATAAAACGCATATAACATCTATGCGAGAGAAGGAAAACTCGAAATAAAACCCTATACCAACACGTCTGACCAGCGTGGTATAGTAGGTCAATTACCCTTCCATTATGGAGGAGGCCCGAGCCCAACAGTGGGACGTATGTGGGCTGAGATGAGATGAATATAAAGGCCTTAAATTTTAAAAGAATACGAATTCAAATTTTGCTGTCAACGTCATGAGTTACGATAGCTCAGTTGGGAAGTAGTGCAGTTTCCTTTTAATATTGTTTTGGCATTCAAACGGCGTCGGATCGAATCTCGGGGTTATTATTATTCACTTTTTATATTTTTTTATTAGGTATTTAATTTTTATTAATATATATCTAAATAAATTCGCCAAAAATATAACAAAAAATATTCCGAGTGAAGCTCGGTCAACCAGATATTAATATTTAATACTAGTCCGCGAAAGTGTAATCAAGGTGAGTCTAACAATATATTACCTTTAAATGATATAAAAAGATAGCATTTATATAGTAATGTTGGTAAATTTATAAATTTACACTCGTTCGCACTCAATTATCATCATCGCACCACACATACGTCCCACTGTTGGGCTCGGGCCTCCTCGACAATGGTATAAGGAATTTGACCTACTATACCATGCTGGTCACACATGTTGGTGTAGGATTTCATTTCAAGTTTGCCTTCTATTGCACAAGATGTTATGTGCATATTATATCCTATTATAGTTCTCTTTTACGACATCCAATGGTAAAATCGGGAGTGGTGAATTTTATTCTTACTGCGTCACCACACGAAAGAATTTATATTAGAACTAGCTGACCCAACAGACGTTATTCTGTCCAAATAAGCGCCACCTATCGGGTCCAATTGTGAATCTAAACCATTCTCGAATCCCCTTGAACATGTCTAAAAATTTCAACAACATCGGTCCAGCCGTTTAGGAGGAGTTCAGTGTCATACACAAGTACGCAAGAAATTTATATAGGTACTAGCTGACCCAACAGACGTTGTACTGTGCAAATCTGTAAAAAAAATAGAAAATGGAATACTCCTTAAGATCGATTGCAGCGCCACCTACCGGTTCCAATTATTGATCTAAACCAAATGGTTTGGATGTTCCAAATGGCTATACCGATGTACCAATGGACATGAGAATTCAAATCCATCAGAATGGCCACAAAAAATCATCAAAATTGGTCCAGCCGTTTAGGAGTTCAATTACAAACGCACGAACAGAAGATTTATACATATAAAGATAGAAAAGTAGATATATATATATATATATATATATATATATATATATATATATATATATATATATCATTAGAAAAGTATATATACACGTTAAGTTTTCTTAAATTTTCTAATTTTCTGCGCAACTTTCTTAATTTTTTTTCGTAAAGGCCTTTTTTGAAATATTAGAGAACTTAAAAAAAAAGATGAATGATATCGGTAAAGTCGTTCTCAAGTTATATTATTGTCCTGCCCCAACAGCACCACCTACCGGGCCCAATTGTGCATCTAAACCATCCTCGGATCCCCTTGAACAAACACAAAAAAATTCGTTAATATCGGTCCAGCCGTTTAGGAGGATATAAAGAATTTAATTTTGGTTTGTTAAAATAGAACAAGCTGTTTTTATTTTTCAATCTTAATATAACAAAGGAATTATTATGAACATTATAGGTTTTCTCAAGAAACATTACTACTTTTGTAGATAATATACTGCAAATGTTTTGGCAATAGTTTTGCGATGTACCTCCTGCCTGATGACAACCTTGGAATGTAATTTTTGACCAGACAGTATCGGACGGTGTTGGTTCAGGTCAACGTAAAGCTCCTAGTCCCTTTTTAAAGCACCTGCTAGCATTGTATGCGGAGCGAATGAGGGCCCAAAAATCCAAAGACTAAAAAAACAAAAACAAAACAACGGATTATGAATAAAAAGCGACTAGTAACGTAATTAAATACACAATATGGAAACTATTTATAATTATAAATATTGTTGTATTATCGTAATTGCAAACGTAACTGTATATTTACATGAAAGCTGTCAGTGTAGTAACTGAGTAATAATAGCCGAATTTTCTTTTCCTTATATATCGTAATCGTCGGCTAAAGAATGTAATTAGATAAAACTACTCAAAGAGAAGAGATCTTAAGAAAGCCTGGCAAAAGGTTAACATACCCTTTCGGAGAAGAGATAAAACTACTCAAAAAGAAGATATCATAAAGAAAGCCTGGCAAAAGATTAACATACCCTTCGGAGAAGAGATAAAACTACGCAGAGAGAAGAGATCTTAAAAAAAGCCTGGCAAAAGGTTAACATACCCTTTCGGAGAACTTAGAATACTCCTTGTTCCAATTATGAAGAAGCTCCAAATTGAAAGCATGAAAAATATATAGAATAGACATTATCCTTGGAATATATATATTTTTTTTTTACTTTAACGAACAAATGACTGTAGTTTTGATTATATAGTGATGATTACATGCAAGCCGCATAGGTTGCTTCAATTTTCTTTATATGTGACTTAGCTGGTGATGATTACATGCAAGCCGCATAGGTTGCTTCAATTTTCTTTATATGACATAGCTGGTGATGATTACATGCAAGCCGCATAGGTTGCTTCAATTTTCTTTATATGACTTAGCTGGTGATGATTACATGCAAGCCGCATAGGTTGCTTCAATTTTCTTTATATGACTTAGCTGGTGATGATTACATGCAAGCCGCATAGGTTGCTTCAATTTTCTTTATATGACTTAGCTGGTGATGATTACATGCAAGCCGCATAGGTTGCTTCAATTTTCTTTATATGACTTAGCTGGTGATGATTACATGCAAGCCGCATAGGTTGCTTCAATTTTCTTTATATGACTTAGCTGGTGATGATTACATGCAAGCCGCATAGGTTGCTTCAATTTTCTTTATATGTGACTTAGCTGGTGATGATTACATGCAAGCCGCATAGGTTGCTTCAATTTTCTTTATATGACTTAGCTGGTGATGATTACATGCAAGCAGGTTGCTTCAATTTTCTTTATATGACTTAGCTGGTGATGATTACATGCAAGCCGCATAGGTTGCTTCAATTTTCTTTATATGACTTAGCTGGTGATGATTACATGCAAGCCGCATAGGTTGCTTCAATTTTCTTTATATGACTTAGCTGGTGATGATTACATGTAAGCCGCATAGGTGACTTGGCTAATCGCATATAGAGTGCACTACACTGAATATAGAGCTAAGCTAAATTTAAATCTTGGCAACAGTTACGTACGTGATGCACTCATCGTAAGTTTAAATGCAATAACATACTATAGTCTTACTATTGAAATATTTTACGTACATAAATCAGTGTCATTATACTTATTCATTGGACAGATTTTGGACAGATTGATTTCTTCTACACATGATTCTGGTGTCAATGTTTATTTATTACTTTCAATTAAAATGTAACAGTTTAAATTAAGTGGGCAGTGCTGTGTTAAAGTAATATTTCATTCAGTGCGATGTTTTGTATCAAAGAGCCAACACATTTTTCTATGTGTTATGAGCTAATGAACTATTTTTGAGACCTCTCTCTTTCTTCTATCATCTATGATTCAACCCCGATGTTTGGTCAGAACCGCATCAGTAAAGAGAAGGTAAGACTACCACGCTACCCGTAAGGCTGCGCATACCGCTTTCTTTAAGTATGTTTATCTCGTCGAATATTTCATTCTTGTCATATATGTATATTTGAGTATTTCAAAATAATAATCAGATTGTATTTACCTACGATGACTTAAGGTACAAGAACATCTTTAAATATTAATCTCATTAGAGAGCTTAAAGACACGTGGCATGCTATGTAGAGAATAGGTAGCTTTTACAGGCTATGAGATTCCTAGAACCTAAACCACATCGTACCAAGAGATTTTAGTATATATCTTTACTGCCTTACTGGTATATTGGCTAAATAAGTATATTGGATAAACAAGTCGGGAATAATTAAGTTCAATAACTAGATTGGGCTTATTAGACATTGCTACGAAGCAGTTAGGTATAAGGTTTAAAAATATGCCCGTTTGAGACAACAAAAGGGTTTAGGGTTTGAAATTTATATAGGTTAGGGTAATTATTGAATTAGATTAAATTTAAATTCATTTCTTATTTTATATATGATAACTTCATATTGGTGAAAGAATTTTTGGAATCGGTTTGGTGGTTTAAGCGTGAAAGAGTAACAAACAAATAAACAAACAAACTTATTTTCGCATTTATAATATTAGTAAGCATATTTAGTATCACTTGACATGCAACTATTTAATTACTTGGAGTCGGTTGGTGCAACGTATATAATAGGTCGGGCAAAAAGTCTTTTCGCATATAGTTCGTATAACCTATTAAAAAATCTTTTTGGCTGTACTATTTGTATCTGGCTGCTTTTGATATCATTAAAAAGATTACATTTCGAAAAAAGAAACAATTTAGTAAAATGTTGTTTACTACTATTTTTCATCTGTTTTTCTTTCTATCAAAATTTGATATGTGTTAAAATTTTATTACAAAATAAAGAAGAATGCAACGTAAGCCGCGAAATATATTTGTTACGTTACGGGCATATTTGTGACGTTTATGAGCCTAATGAATGCATAAAGAGTAGCCCAAAATTAGTTTAAACATTTTCAATCCGGGATTATTGATGTCAATGATGCACCTCGCTCTGATCGTCCTATCCACATCACACCACGGATAAAATGGACGCCATTTTTGAAAAGTTGAGACGAGATCGGCATATCAGTAGTTACGACGTAGCTGAAGATCTGGGAATTGAACACTAAACAGTTTTGACCATTTGAAAAAAGCAGGGTTATAAAAAATCTCTATATTTGGGTGCCACATCAGCTCACTAAAAGAAACCTAATAAACCGTGTATTCATTTGCGATTCTTTATTGAAACCGAACAGTTTTTTAAGAGATTGACAACTGGTGATGAGATGTGGATAATGTAGGATAATAATGTGCGAAAAAGGTCGTAGTCAAAGGTGGGTCAGGCACAGACTGTGGCGAAACCTGGACTACCTAGCAATTATAGGATTGGAAAAGATTCATTATGAGCTTTTACCGCCGGGCAGAACCTTCGATGCAGATCTCTATTACCAATAAATTATAAGATTAAAGCAAGAAATTGAGAGAAAGCGGTCGGAATTAATAAGCAGAAAATAAAGAGTTTGGCTGGGAGGTAATAATGCATGCGCTATAGGTATAGTCCTGATCTTACACCTTTAGACTTTAACGGTTGCGGTCTTTTTAGAATTCTTTTGAGAGTATTAAGTTAACATCAAGCAAGGACTACCAAAATTAATTGCCGGGTTTGTTTCATCAGAGGTCCAATAATTTCTACAACAACGGGATCATGTCACTACGATGGCAGGAAGATATAGAACAAAATGGCATATATATAAAAACATATTTAATAAAATTGAAAAAAAAAAATATATTCTTTTAAAATGCGAAATTTTTGTAATTTTCTCATGTTAGAGCGCAAACCTTTTCTATCCATGTCATTTTAAATCGGCTATTGATATTTTGTTAAAACCCGCGTCTGTTTAAGCAAATCTCTGTATCATTTAGAACATAAATAGATCCGTTCAATGGCAGTGTGATCGACTTTTAAGAATCTTATTTTTGACGATTTAACAATTGTGTATTTTTATATTTATTGGAGAATATCAATATTATTCGCACTGTTATTTAAAATGAGAAAGAAAATTAATTTCATGAACATTTAACCATTTCATGAACCTTTAACCGTTTCCGTGTTGTGACGAAGTAAAAATACAATTCACCACCCCTTCCCTTGCCTGTGGGTGTCGTAAAAGATAAATAAGGGATATAACATGTATATAAAATCTATGCAAAAGAAGGAAACTCGACACCAAACCCTATACCAACACGTCTGGCCAGCATGGTGTAGTAGGTCAATTTGCCGCTAATAGTGGAGGAAGCCTGAGCCCAGCAGATACACGTCCCGTATAGGCTGAGATGTGTGGTAGCGGCTTCGAATACTACCAACCCTTGCTTTGCTCGTGGGGGTCGTAAAAGACGACTAAGAGCCCTAGATTGACCTGGACCAACTCCATCTGGTACCATTTGGGTCAATTATCATATGGGTCGATTACATTCCCAAGGAAGGTTGACGTCAGGCAGGCGGCCGGTCATAAAAGTCATTGCCAAAACTTTTTGCAATATGTTAAAACAGATGACATATTGCGTCACCCCAAGTAATTGGGATAAGAGCAAGATGATGATGATAGGCTGAGATGGTGATGATGAACCGTCAAAAGCCGAGAAAATCATGGCTATATCAGTACATATATGAATATATAAATATACTAGCTGACCTAACAGACATTGTTCTGTTCAAATAAAATAAAAGGAATTCGCCTTGAAATCGACATCAGCGCCACCTACCTGGTCTAATTGTGAGTCTAAAACATTCTCGAATCCCCTTGAACACACACAAAAAAATTCATCAACATCGGTCCAATTTAGGAGGAATTCAGTGACATACAGAAGTACACAAGAAATATATATACCTACATATTCGATATATATATTCGATATTTTGATCTGTAGTAGAAAAGGTGTCGTTCAGGCAGAAAACCTCTATCAGTTCCACTTTATTTAACAGTGTAGTGAGAATACGCAGTGAATATAATATGTCACACGGCACCTAGCAACATATCAGGCGATCACAACGTCACATATTTATACTCTATATAAATACTTACTAAAGTTGACATCAGATTAGTTAATATTACAAACGGCTTAGCACTTCATGATAGTTGGCAAGATATTTAAATAATTAATATGCACTGTTATGCGTGGCATAATGATTAAACCTATCTTATATCTTTAAACGAGCAATTCTTGTATATCTTATATCTATAAACGAGCAATTCTTGTATATATTTTCAGGATCTCAGAAACGGCACCAACGATTTTGATGAAACTTGGCATACTAGAGGTTTCGGGGCCAAAAAATCGATCCAGCTAGGTTTTATTTATAGAAAATATTGTATTGTCGGTGTTTTAGCTAATCAATACAATGACATAATATGTCAATAGAATATGGATTCAAATTTCGCTGTTGACATCATGAGTGACGATAGTTCAGTTAGGAAGTCTTCCAGTTTTTGGTTTTGTTTTGGCATTCAAACAGCGTGGGATCGAATCTCGGTGTTATTATTATTCTCTTTTTGCATTTTTTGATATTTTTTTCATTATTTAATTTTTATTTTTTATTCATACATATCTAAATGAATTCGGTAAAAATACAACAAAAATATGTCGAACGAAGCTCGGTCAATCAGATATTATATGTAGAAATAAAACGTGCAAATGCTAATTGTGAGGTATAGTTTTCAATCCTGGGTCCGATAAAAAACAGTCATTTTTCGGTACATTTTATCGATTGCCAACTATTCTCTCAAAGTTTTCTCAGTAACAAGTTCTCAATTTGGAACTGCGTCTAATTAATGATTATAGGTTATACATCTAGGTCGACATAAATACATAAATAATTTACGTGGGCATCACTATGCTCTATAGTGATCTAACCACCAACCAACTATACCGAAGGTCAAGAGTTCTTAGAGATCCAAACGCAAAAGTATGTATGCGAGTATGTTTATGCGATTGAGTAGTAAATTGTTCTGAGTGTATGTTACTAGGTTGGGGCAAGACAGGGGTTTGTGCTTTGTATTCTTACTGTGTCACCAAAGAGTATTATTATCAGCATCACTATGATACAGGAGCCGAATTACTCAATTCGCGCCCAATAGTGAGATTTAAATGGTCTGAAAATAATAAAGATGAGAGAGAGAGAGAGAAATATAGCAAAACGAAGCGAATGGCCAAGATATATAGCAGTCATCAAATCGTTCGGATTGTTGATAATTGATTATAAGTATATAGTGTGTATATGCAATATTGTTTACCACTGATTTACATTCAATAGTCATAAAATATATATCTAATATAGTTGCATTATTTATCGAACCCTTTAAGACGATAGTTGTCGTTATTGCAACTGACTCTATGATACCTCTATAAACAAATGATAAAGTAATCTGCTCATATATAACTTATTGACTTTCTATAGTCGTATTCGGCATTAATCTGAGATTATAAAAGGAATAACTTGAAAATATCGTACAAGGTCTGATTTTTCACCGTTTTTAGTAATATGCTCATATCAAAAAGAAAAGTGACACGGATTTATTTTTTTATTTTTTTCATAGCTGTCATAAAGCCATCTACCACCCACTTACCGTTGGATGTTTAATTTAGGGACCCTGTATATATATAAGTTTTGATTTTATTTACTAACGTCAGAACCGTTACCGTGATTAGAAACAAAGAATTAAATACCAGGTACTGGTCTCATTATAACAGTTGATAAGCAAAGGGTTTAGACGACAGACAATTACTTGTGATATTGTGATCTCGCGGGTCAGTATGACTGAGATAATTAAGTAGATAATCTTACTTACTTCTCGAAGATCTATCACAAATGCGCAAATACTCGTACTTGAGATTTTCTTAACCAAGGGCGTAGCAGGTGAAGAGTCACCGAAGCACCAAAGATTGTTAAAATAAAGTCCACCACTATGGACTATTCGTCAGCCTATTCAGGTCCAGTAATGAATCATCATCCTCAGCGGAAATAATTTGTTTGGTTAGCAGGTATGAATTCCCAGGTATGATGAGTCGTCTTCACAGTCCTATACGCCCACTGCTGGGCTCGAGCCTCCTCCACCATATAACACAAATTGACCTAGTAGCTTTCTTCTACCACGCTGTTTAGACGAGTTGGTATAGGATTTTATCTTGAGCATTCCTTCTCTTCCATAGATGTTATCCGCAATAATCCCTTAGTCGTCTTTTAAGACACCCACGGGCAACAAAAGAGGGTAGTGAATTGTATTAGTACTCCGTCACCACATAGTTTACTGGTGCGTAATTCAACTCAACGTACTTTATAGTAAAGTAGCTGGTCCAACAGATTTCTAGAATAAAAAAAATAACATAATTCCTTGAAGTCGGCAATCACATTGCAACTTACCGTCACCTAATGCATTGTTTTAGTTTCCTGAAATCATCTTCGCATTATTGGCTTTCTAATGAAATCGATTCAAGTTATATCGGTTGGATGGCTTCCTAAATTGAATTTGATATATTTTTTTTGTATTTTATCATCCCGCATTTTAAATCTGCGATATCTCCTAAGATATAGCCTCAGGTTTGAGTTCCGGACAATTTTTTGATAAATTTTCTGAGGAGAAAATAGCCTAAGTTACTCCTTATACAGTTACTCCTTATCAAAATCGGTTCAGCTGTTTTGAAGACTACCTGGAGTAAACAGACTGATAGATACACAACCAAAAATCTTTTAAACTGGTTTTTAAGCATACATATCGTACAAAGAATCGTGTGAAAGCATGAAAAAAATATATTATTTGGATATTACAAACAGACAATAATTTTATTTATTTACTAGCAAGCCGCCTTCGCTTCGGTTTCAGCCGCCTTACCCACGTAGTTCCCGTTCTCGTGGGAATACTGGGATAAAATATAGCCTATATTACTCAGGGTGAATGTAGCTTTCCAATGGTGAAAGAATTTTTGAAATCGGTTCAGGGGTTTTTGAGTTTATTCATTACAAACATACACACAAAATACAAATTTTTCCTCTTTATAATATTAGTGTAGATATTGATGGCTTATACTGTATTGTTATCCATTTTAAATTAGAAAGATTTGTATTTTATATCAAAAAATTTAATTTTATCGATCCATAAGCTTATTGATGTCCACAATAGTAAATAGGCCTCTTCAAAAGCGTATATGTCGTAATCGCTACGCTTGGCAATTATTTTTTGCCTTTGGTGCCAAACGAGCAAACAGCACACCCGATGGCAAGTGATACTGCCGGCAATGGACAAAGTTACCGGCTCTCTCGCTCACCGACTACTCAAAAGTCGATTTTCTGCGAGAGAGTAGTACTACCCGGGATGGACCGACTTGCGGCTGTAGGCAAATGACTGTCGACAGTGTAGTTCTACCGCATAATAAAAAAAATTGGCAGTTATAGAGACTGCCGACAAATGTGAAAACTTATAACTTTTTGTATTAAAATTTGAAATTTCATAATGTGGAAATAGAAAAATATATACGCAAAGATTTAAAATAATTTTAAATAATATAAAATTGTCAAACAGCAATATAAATACGAGTATTTATAATATTTTTTTAAGTACTCACTATTGTACTGCACAGTGATTCTTCAATTAAACGATTTAAGTAATAATCAAACAAAAACATTATTTCAACTATACGCCGACATGGTAACATGAACGTATGAGATTTCACTCGTACAAAAAACGCTTTATGCGATCCACAAACATTTCGTTCTGAGTCTGGGTGTAATTTGTGTCCGTTAAATTATATGTTTGTAAAGTCCCCTGCAATACCAGGATTATTTCTTTAGTACAGATGATGTCTTTAAAAAATGTTTTTTTTTATGTACATTCGCCTGCCTGATATCAACCCTCCTTGGTAGTGTAAATGTTGACCAATCGGCATCAGATAGAGTTGGTCCAGGTCAATTCAGAGCCATAAGGCTCCTTTCATCACCGTCACGAGCAATGTAATGAATACTTGTATTCGTAGCTGCTACTATATAGCAAGTACCGGTCCATCTCTTGGCACGTAATTGTTAACAAGAATCCATTAGAGTCCTATTAACGACATTATAGAAGGCGCTAAGAACTCTTGTAAAAATTGTCCGCCAAATACTGCAATTAAAAAAAAATCATCATCTCGGCCCATAAAGGTCCTATTTTTGAGCTTGAACCGCCTCCACATTAGGGTGGAAATTGATTTACTATATTACGTTGGTCAGACGGCTTAGTATAGAGTTTTATTTCAAGTTTTCGTTTCCTTGAATAGATGCATATAATAACCCCGCTTTTTTTGTTTTTTTTTTTGCGGTGCGGAATATACCTAATACCCCTACCGGGCTTTTACGACAACCACGAGCGAGACAGTAGTGGTGAATAGGCATGATGACAGTAACCAAAAATCACTAAAATAATGTGTTTATCTACTGTAACACAAAGAATATATCTGGAAATAAATATTTATTTTCTTTTATAAGATGAGATTATTAATTTATTTAATAAAATAAAACTACAAAATGCACAAGTCCGCCATGCTCGGCTAAACACCAATCAAATTGAGTTACGTCACTCCTATGTACACCTGTCATTATCATCGCAAATTCTGTGCGGATCTCTATGAGCGTTACACTTATTTTATTGATTTAACATGCATTTAAAGAGTATTTCGTGATTTTTATCGATCTCTTGCTTACTTTTGTGTTCTTAAAGATCACCAAGGCAAACAGCTATAATTTGCCTATAGTTGATTTGTTATGCTGGGAGAGTACCTAGCAGCTTAGAATAATAACGTATAGAAGGATAGTGTTCGAAATTTGAATTTAAAAATACTAATGGCGCGCAGACGATTACACGCGCATACCATTATACAAATTATGAAATCAAATTTTGTTTTTATAAACATAAATCGTCGAAATACTTTTAAAAGTAACGTTAAAAATTTTCAAGTTTTACAAAATGTGTTATGGTGTATTTGAATGCACAAACCGTCATAATTACCTATTTATTTTTTAAGAGTTGCGTACGTACGTGCAGTACAATGACTTGTACATTACGGAACGCTCCCGGCGTAAGCTCCATTAGGCTCCAATTGAAATGCTTCACTTTTTGTGCGCGAACTTACCTTCTATATGTTATTATTCTAAGACCTAGCAGCTTCTGTTCGGCAGAATTTACAAATGTCAAAACTACGATGTAAGTAAAATATTGACTAATAATCACCTAACACCAATAATTTAAAATCTATTTAAAAATAATACCGCTTGAGATGTTAGAGGTTATGTTATTTAAATAATGCTTTTGTAAACTTGGTATTAAACTGCAGTTAAATAAAGTCACACACCAAATAATATATACGATATAAAGTACTTACGTCAAAATGATCTTCACAGAAATAAATAGTATCCTATTTATTTTTTTATATTTATTTATTTAAATTTATGTCTTTTGGATCGCGCCGTGCAAGATTAAGCCACTTATATCTTAATGTTTTATTGTGTGGCACATAAACAAACAGTTTGTTAGGGGTTTTTATTGATGCATTAACACATTGAGGAACCGCACACCACTTATAGACTTTCGAATTCATGTCTAAATAGAATATATCAGATTTTTTACTTTAACTCCCTTACGTTTACAACTTAAGTGAATAGACGTGACGTCACAAGCAGACACCATGACACTAGGCACCGTTTTGGCGCTAATTTATATGCATTTAATTAAAATAGCATTTATTTCTAAAGAAACCGTACTTATTGCAAAAATATTATATTTTTTGATAATAGTAGTTAATTAAGAATATTATAAAACAGTTTTTCAAAATTAGTCATCATGCCTATTGTATTCTTACTTTCTCACAATAAGGAAGGTAAGAAATAGTATATTCCTTAATCGATTTATACGACCGCTAAGACATAAGAGGTGGTGAATCGTATTCATACTCTGTTACCACACGGACACTTGCTTAATATGAAAGTAATTAATTGTAAAATATCAGGTTGACCGAGCTTCGCTCGGAGCATATTTGTAGCATTTATTCAGATATATATTAATAAAAAATAAATAATGAAAATTATAAAAAAAATTACAAAAAGAGAATAATACACCGAGATTCGATCCGACGCCGTTTGTCGCCGATGTCAAAAGTAAAATGAAACCCGACTATTTCGCCACTGAGCTATCGTAACTTATGACATTGATGGCAAAATTTTAATTCATATTCTTTTAAAATTTAATGTCATTATATTGTCTGCTAAAATCACTGACAAAACAACATTTTCTATACATAAAACCTAGCTAGATCGATTTTTTGGGCCGGAATCCTCTAGTATGCCAAGTTTCAATAAAATCGTTGGAGCCGTTTCCGAGATCCTGAATATATATATATATATATATATATATATATATATATATATATATATATATATATATATATATATATATATATACAAGAATTGCTCGTTTAAAGATATAAGATTTATATATTTTTGTGGTAGTAATTATTATTATTTAACTTTCACAGGGAGACTTCGCGATTAAACCGTAACCGAGCTGAAAAAATGAGGCGTGACAAAATGAATCAATCAATAGCTCAACTGGCTTCTATAGTACCTCCGGTGCTAGCTGCTGGACGAAAACTGGACAAATCGACAATCTTGCGCCTTTCTGCACACTATTTGAGATCTCATCAACATGGTCAGTACTAATTAACTATTTAATTATTTATTTTTATTGACTTGCATAAAATCTTTATTCCCGGTAAAGAAGGAGTATGTTTTTAAAATAGATGTAAAGAAAAGATGGATGCGTTATGAGAAAGGATACACAAGCTCTTGATAGTAACTTATAAGGTAGAAGTACGAGAAAATACTTTTACTGTGATAGTACCACACTGCCTACAGTCTTCTGTCTACAGCTGCGGGCCAGTCCGTCCGGGCTAGATAACCACACTCTCGCAGAAAATCGACGTACTTCATTTGATGCGCGAGAGATCCAGTAGTCCACCTATCTGACTGCGTTTCGTATAGTAGGGTTTAGTGATGCCGTTAGTATCATCGAACATCATTGCACGCATTCACACCTCTCATTTTCTTCACGATAGGCAGCAGTCTAGCAAAGGTCCATTAGCGGCTGTATCACTTACCATCAAGCGTACTGTTTGCTTAGTTATCACCAATAGCCATAAAATAATTAAAAAACCAGTACAACAGAAACAAGCAAGAAATTTATGACATGTTTTTATATAAATTTTTTTCTTGGTTGGAGTTAGTTATTTTACCAAAGTCTATTCAACATCTTTTTACATAATTATGTAAAATATATACATACCACCATATCATTATGTAAAATATATACAAAATGGCATTTTCATGGACAGTATTTCTGACAAACAGCTTTTTTATAGCGGCAGATCACGTTGCAGACAGGGGCTGTAATCAAAACCAAATCAATACAGAATTTCAAATTTCTAATGTATATTACCAAGTTTTAACCTTGTATTAAGTCTTGTCTACAGCACACATAAGTTTTACTGTATAACTGTCTGCCAGGCGTATTTAAATTTATTGATAGACGCAATATCGCTTCAGAATTTTCAAATGAGTTTATGAAATCCAACTTTGTCTCCATGAACAATCGAGTTCTACATTTTAATTTGCATATATTGTCTAGTTTCACAACATTCCATATATAATTGTTATGTATAGGAATGCAAAGCTCCACCCATACTAATTACACCTGAGTATAACCAATGAAATAGAGTAGTTCAAATCATTATTATGGTAACTCGCAATCAAAGTGATTTTTATTTAGTAGGATATTCGTTCTACGATGCAGGTGCGCACATACTGTATCATATTATTAATCACATGTCATCTTCCACATAGGTATATATAATGTTTTATAATAATGAGACATTGTTGATTGTAAAGAATATAACATTGCAATATAATACAATAATAATACATAAATTAATACATAAATCATAACATTACAATATAAATAAATATATTAATTTTCTAAAATATAATAGGGTATAAATTTATCACTTAAGCAAACACTTATCTAATTATTTTTCAGTGTTGCTAACTATAGATTATATTACGGGCAATTATGCGTCTACCAAACTGAATACCCATGGGCCTGGACCATTACAACTGGTATTGCGATTTTAGTAGAAAAATCTTGCTGTTGCTTGCTGCCATGTTACCATAGGTAATTTTAAATGATTAATTCGATAGCAATGGGTAAGGGATGGTGACTCATTGTTTTCTTACTCACCGCACGGTAAAACGTAGCCATTTAGATAACTATATATCATGCAGAAGATATGAATCTTAGATTTCTATATACGCTACGTCCGTTTTGACTTCGTTTTCAAAGTCGTTGGGAACCGTTGGATGCAAGTGACACAAGACCGTTTCGAGTGGCATTCTCGTGGGAAGGCCTATATCCAGCAGTGGACGTCTGTGGGCTGATGGATGGATGGAAATTTCGACTTCTCAGCAGTAATGTATTTGATTATGTCCAATTGACTTATATGAGACAAGTCAATATTCAATTTTTTTAGTTATTTTATAGAATTTTTTTACTAAATCACTACATTACTACGAAATACTAGAAGGTAAGAACTATTGTGTTGCCAAATTAAATAGTTAACTATTGTTTTTAAGTAAAACGGCTTTTCTATTAAAATGTAGTTACTATAGAGAATAATTTTATCATTCACATTCAAATTCCAAATCATTTATGTGAAAATACCGCGAGGGCAAGTTATAAATAAAATATGTATTTAAATTAACCCAATAAATTATCACCGGATTGGAACGTATGTACGATAAAACAAATATAATTCAATAGATTATGCTGTACCAGATCCTACAAGCGGCCTATCACAAGTTAACCACTAGAGCGGCCATACTTCACATTAGTGTAATATTTCCCTTTGAAGGCATTACTTGAGAAAGGTGTTCTATTTAAATTGAACTATATGTCTCAGAAACATTGCTTACCTAGGTATATTGCGAGAACGCCACATAATGCTGTATCGTATCGAATATATCCAAAGAAATATCAGCTAATACAGATAATCAATGATAGCTTTACAATTACAATTCTTTTTCCGTGTGGTAACGTTCTACTTCGACTCTGCCGCGACACACCCGAACCCATTAGTGGTAAAGGCGGCTTCTTACATCCCCTCTAAAATGTCTGCGATTAAACAACCGCGACTAATACTCGACGAACCCGACGATATTATTACTCTCGCCCAGACTGAGGCATACACAGCCCGCGAGGCCTTGACAAATAAATACCCACGTTTCCGTCCCCGCCGATGGGGACGGAAGACGTGTCGCGTTAAAATCATAAACGTGGGAGTGCCCACTTTGCCAGCGACCGCCCGAGACGAGGTCCGTACCCCACAGGAGGTGCCCTCGGGATCGGTCGCTTAACTTTAAACGGGTTGAGAGCCCTCAGTGCTCACCCACCAGTCCGGGTAAAGTTGTCACCGCCATCTGAGGCTAACAACTAAGTCACACACAAAAAAAAAAAACATGTGGTAACGGAGTAAAAATACAATTCGCCACCCTCTTTCTTGGGTGTGGGTGTCATAAAATGCGATTAAGGGATGTTCTATCCATATAACAAATATGCAAGAGAAGAAAAACCCTATACCAACCCACCTGACTAACGTGGTGTAGTACAACGGACGACAAGGATCTTTGTACTGGTGATCGACCCAATGGCAAAGGGGAGGGAATACGGTGGGTTATGGGGCCGCGATCCGCCCTTTCATCACCAAGGACGAAGCGGACGGCGTCTGCGTTGATTGTAACCCATCAAAAAAAGTGTGATATGGTACGTCAACTGGCCTCTCAATGTGAAGGAGGCTTGAACCCAGTAGTGGGACATATATGATCTATAATGATAATGATGACGATTACATAGGTACGCTATTATTGATGTATCATCTTTCATCTTGATTGCTCGATATCTCATGTAGTAGTGATTTTGGACAAGACGGGATTAGGTACGTATGTGTTATAGGAAACTAAGGAAGCAAGCATATTGTACATATTTTATTTGACCAATTAACGCGCGGTGGTGGAAAGATGTTAGTGAGATAGTGCCAATTCATTTTGCGTAAAATTTGATAGTACGATGGATGACCACGGCTAACATAGTGTATGCGTATATGTGACGAAAAAGAGAAAGGGAAATACGGCGTGGCCAACCGTACGAATTAAATCCTATATATAGCCTTTTTTGTATTATAAGTTATTATTTCGTCTCGACGAAATTGGTAGGCGGATCGAGGCGCTAGGTTTGGGGACAGCGCTGGACAAGACAGAAGCCCACTTATTTCATGGGCCCCGTTGAAGATTCCGGCAGCATTTCCACAGTATTGCTCCGCGGCTTATCGGCGCGGCATCCGCCCTTTTCTAGCTGATGCCGAATGTGCGTTGACCCAGTACGTGCCGACGGCTATACGGGGCGTGGTCCGGTGGATAGTTCTGTACGGCGAACCGGAGTGGATAAAGTCCCTGACCGTCCGTCTGAGGTCTCTTCTGTGGCGTCCACAGATGGGGGCAGGGCCATATGCGGATGCTTGTTGGTCGGTACTCACCCGTGGAACCTGGAGGTGGAGATGCTCACCGAACTCTACTGTATCTACGGTATCGGAGACGCGAGCGGGGTGTGGCATAGTTGCGCTGAGCGAGATGATCGCTCGCCGAGATGACGTCCACCGTGACGTCATTGCCTGTTCTTCCTCCTCCTTCTGCGTCACTCCAAACAGGACGGAAGGCATACATTCATACTATAACCTGCCTGCCAAAAAGAATAGAAAAAAGATGTCAGATGTTACATGTCATATGAGTCTACGCTGAGACTCGCTCGTTTTTTTTATCTCTGGCTCTTTTATTGTTTCCCTAAGTTTACCTTTACATACTCGGGCTATAAGTCATTCATTACATCTACACTAGCGGATATCCTCTCAAGCCTTGATATTCACTCACCGGGACGGCCACGGAGGACAAGGAATTCTCTACCAGTGGTCGGCCAAACGTCGAAGGAGAGGATACGATGGTTTATGGGGCCGTGCGCTGCCCTTTCGTCGCCCCGGACAGAGCTGAACGGCGTGTGCGATTACCACAGCCCACCCCCAAGAAAAAGCCTTGTTATTATGTTTTTTATATCATTTCCATAAAATTTTCTTTTTAGTATTAATTAATCAAATCTTATAGAAGAGGTTGAGAGGTTGAGATTGATAAAAAAATGGATTTTAAATTTCACATGAAGATATCATTCAGCCTTTCTTACCAATCATTTGACAATTAGTTTGAACTTAATTACCCCCCTACATCATCATCATCTGCCTGCTTTTTAGGGTTCCGTACCCAAAAGGTAAAACGGGATCCTATTACTAAGACCTCACTGTCTGTCCGTCCGTCTGCCTGTCAACAAGCTGTATCTCAAGAACCCTGATAGCCAGACGGTTGAAATTCTTACAAATTATATATTTCTGTTGCCGCTATAACAACATATCCTAAAAACAAAATAAAATAAATATTAAGTGGGGGAGGGGGTTTTATACAACAAACGTGATTTTTGTGCTGAGAAACTAAAAAAGGGTTACAATATGAATTTGTGTACCTATTGTTGTTTACCTAGTCAATGGTACGGAACCCTTTGTGCGCAAGTCCGACTCGCACTTGGCCGATTTTTACCATAGCTTGTGGTCGACTCAGTATGTATTTTTCTTTCATACTACATATTATAATTGATTGAATTAGGCGATGCATGGCGGCAATCCCTTATTACTTTAATAAAGGATGGAAGAGAAACCCACTGCTTGCCCACGTTTAAAGTTGTGTCCTATATAGACGTTATTACACGTATAACATTTTAACTTATGAACACTGGACTTTTTACATTTATCGACCTTTACCATTGTAAAGAGTCATGAGTGTGCGAGTCTGTAAGCACAGTGAATGCAGTGGACTCTAAGCATTCTAGCTAATCGGTCAGTATGTCACCTAAACAAGTTAACTAACTTTTAATTTATATTTCATTTTGGGATATAAAGTATTTAATGTATATACATATATAAAATGATTTGTCCTGAATGATGGATCAACGCACAGCCTAAACCAGTACCAGTTTCTGATCTGTCGACTATGATGTAAGTGATAGTCGGCAGCTTCGGCAGTGATGCTTGCGATTAATTCACGGCGCTGCTCTATCCAGGCCACATAGACCATAAAAGTATGTCTGCTGTGCCTAACTGGAACCACAATTGTGGGAGGGCTCCGTGTATTTCTATCATTAAATCCCAAGGGAGAGTTCTGGCTAAGGCGCACGCTACCTCGATCGACACGGAACGGTATCCGTGTATAGCCCTTAACTCCATGGCAAGTTCTAAGACAAGTGGTCAGAACTTGCTTACACAGGTGCACCGTACAGGGCCATTGATCGAACCAGTATCGCGTAAAGCCGTCAACGTGTAACACTGGCAAAAGCTAATCTATCAACTATTGGTGTAATTGTCTGGTAGTTCTATGGCAGTAGTCAGGCGTTTATATGCCGTGGTATAATATTGGATCTCCCTTCCTTCCTTTATTGAAATGGTACATATCGTAAAAGTTATGGGCAGTAGCTTTATGACCGGCCGCCTGACCTCAACACTTCTTGAGAATGTAACTGTAGACCAACAGCAGATAGATTTGGACCAGGTCTATGTAAAGCTTTTAGTCGTGGATGTCTAAACACATGTCAACTTTTATTTAACACTTAAAGCACATATTGAAAAAATTACAAGTTATAAGTTTTTTACAAAAAAATATGTATGGAATGGTTATAAAAATGCTGATATCTTCAAAATCGCAGGGATAACCGTTATATTCTTGTACATTATAGTACTAATTATTTGTATTTTTTTTTATATACTTCATATTACAAGTTCAGTGCAAGATACTTTTTTTAAATCTTGAATAATCTGTTTACGGTACTTTATCGGCTAATGTACTACTAATCTCTAGCTAATTTGAATTACATAACGTCAGTGGCTTGGACTACTCATAATATTTCAATCGAAGGAAATTTATAACTACAGCTCTTGGAAGCAACTTGCAGGCATTAAGTAACATTGAGTGGTAATTAAAAAGTAGCTACTGATTACTAGATTGTCCCCAAATTAACAAAAATAACGAGAATTAAATTACTAATATTAACTTTATAGGGGTTAATAAAATATATACATATATCAAAAAAGTATAGTTAAAAAATGCTTATTAATTACTTCATATAATGTTATTTATCATCACAGTTTATATGTCCCACTGCTGGGCTCAAACCTCTCCACAATAGGAGGGAAATTGACGTAGTATGGTATACGCTAGTCCAATGGGTTGGTATAGGCTTTTAAATCGAGTTTTCCCTCTCTTACATCCTCTCTTACTTCATCATCATCATCAACACAGCGCACATACGTCCCACTGTTGGGCTCGAGCCTTTTCCACAATAGGAGGGAAATTGATCTTACTATATCATGCTGGTCAGACAGGTTGGTATAGGGTTTCATTTCGAGTTTTCGTTGCCTTACATAGAGCATGTCCCTCAGTCGTCTTTTACGACATCCTCGGACAAGATAGATAAGACAAGGGAGTGGTGAATTGTATTAACACCATACGGAAAAGTTATTAAATTACTTCGATTGAAATATTATAAATGGCCTAAACAACTCATCTAGTGTTACTATTTTATTCGATGACCTATTTTATACTTTAAATTATCTAGATACAATAAATAAAACGTGTTTGTTACTATGTTTAACATAAATTGGCCATTAAAATAAGGAAAAAAATTAGATCATTCGAGATTTGTTAAAAAATATGAAAGAAAACTTAATATAAAATATCTATATAAATAATCACAAATTATTAGTGCTATAACCTTATGCAATAATATAGGTAACGGTTATCCCTGCGGTTTTGGAGATATCAGGATTCTTTAAACTTATCCATATAACTTCATTGTACCTACCAAATGTTATCTCTTTACATACTTCAGAATAATATTAGCCAGTAGAAGCCAGTTCAGGGTAATAAACCGTCATTTAAAAAAAATAAGTTCCTATGTCCATGAAAGCCGATTTTTGATGCACGTTGCGCCGCTGGCACGTTAGGAGGCTCAAGTATTTGCGCCTGATGCTGCCCAAGCCGACGCAGCGGGTGATCAGGGCAGGGACTATTTTGTTACCCAAGGAAAAGGTCACCGCATGAGGGCAAAGCCATGTCGAAAGCCGTTTGAAAGTTACTATGTCGGGCAGGTTGTTGAGTCGCGTGCCACCCCTTCTGTTGCCCGGGAAAGATCGGGCAGAGAGAGAAAATATCATGCACTCCTTGAATTTTTCTTTTTTCCTATATTAATCATAAGAATCTAAATACAAAGTTTGCAGTAGTCACAGTCGCGGGTACAACTAGTACAAATAGTTATTATGATGAGTATGTTTAAGAGTAGCCAATTAATTATTACAAAGTTATTATATTATTATTTATCTATCAATAAGCATGTACAACGTGAATGCACAATCGCACGTGCTGGGCCATGCTTATACGTTGGGCAGTCCATACATTGCATAGCTAATTCAATTTGTTATTTTCGCCATGTAGTTACATTGTAATTTAAACATTCTATATGCAATAATGTAATTTAATCATATAGATCTAAATCGTAAATTGTTAAATATCGCTTGATGTAATGGACATGTAAACAAAAAGGGAAGCGTAGTGGTGAATTGTATTCTTTCTTATTTGTATTTTACTACTAGCAACCCGCTCTCGCTTCGCTTCGGTATCAGTCTCTTTACCCGCGGCGTAGTTCCCGTTCCTGTGGGAATACCGGGATAAAATATATCCTATGTTACTCCCTGATATTATAGCTTTCCAGTGGTGAAAGAATTTTTGAAATCGGTTCGGTGGTTTAAACGTGAAAGCGTTACAAACAAATAAACATCCTTACTTTTGCATTTATAATATTAGTATGGATTTATTTTGGTGATGGAGTAACAATATAATTCAACACCCATCTCTTACCCGTGGGTATCGTAAAGGCAATGAAGAGATATCTTGTGCATATAAAAACTATCATCATCATCGCAGCCCACATACGTCCCACTGTTGGGTTCGGGCCTCCTCCACAATGGGAGGGCATTTGACCCATATATTACTATACCATACTAGTGAGACATGTTGGAATAGGGTTTTATTTCGAGTTTTCCTTTTCTTGCACAGATGTTATGTGCATATTATATCTCTTAGACGTCTCTTACGACATCCACGGGCAAGATAAGGAGCGATGATATGTATACTTGCTCCGTCACCACACGGAACATATCGATGGCTCCTACGAATAGTGAGTCATCTGAAAAGTTCCAATTTTACAGGGGAGCGTGTCAAAGATAAAATGTTTACATTTTTTCAAATTCTGGTTCTAGGATTTTTAAGTTTTTGTATTGATTACGACGTGAGTCATTGGACATTTAAATAGTTAACGGGATCAAACCATTCTTTATAGAGGTCAAATATCTTGGGAAACGACAGGGATCCATTCAAATATTTATGATTTGTATCTTTGCGGGTGTAATAAGCTTCCACAGGTGAATGATTTTCTGCAATGATTTTTTTAATTTTTATGACTGAGATTGATAAATAAGGTTATTTTTTTATCATTTCATCAAAAAAGTTAAAATACCTAAAAACGTTAGTTGACTATAAAACTATACAAGTATACAAGGGATAAACTATACAAGTGAAGAAAACTCGAAATGAAACTATATCAACCTGTCTGACCAGCGTGGGATAGGTAAATTACCTTCCAGTAGTGGAACGTATTCGCGCTGTGATGTTGATGATGTATTCTGCACAGTCGCCACCAAATAGTCATCAGTAGCCCTTATTATATTATTTAGCAATCAAAAAAATTTAATGTCTATTTTTTTATCAGTGAATGATTTCTTTTCTTTTTTATTTACTAACTCATGCACATGTTTTGTTGTTTATTTCATATACTTTCTCACTAGCCATAGAGACGGGATTACTTAAGATTCCGTCACATGAAATCGGTTGTAAAGGTAGGTAGTGGTAAGGTAGTAGATAAATAGGTAGTTAGATAAAAGCTCAAGGTAACAGCTACACAATATGTATCTGCATGTTCTATGACATATAAGTAAATATACGCATCAAGTTTTTGTTAGATTATTCACATTATGTTGTTTACATTTAATGAAGAATGGGAGAATAAACCTTACATTATCTATACCAATAAATAAAATTGGAGTGTCTGTTTGTAATGTCAAAATAATGGGCTATTTTCATGCTCACACGGTTATTTGCACGACACCTATGCCTAAAATAGCAATTAAATTTTTTTTGTCTGTCTGTCTGTCTGTCTGTTTGTTCCGGGTAATCTTCAAAATGGCTGGACCGATTTCAAAAATTCTTTCACCAATGGAAAGCTATAATATCAGGGCGTAAACTAGGCTATATTTTATCCCAGTATTCCCACGGGTACGGGAACTACGCGGGTAAAACGACTATAACCTATAACCGAAGCGAAGCGAGGGCGGGTTGCTAGTTTCTAATAAAGGGTTCACAGCAAAATATTAGTATTAATTTAAAACTCTCCTCCGAGCTTTTATTATTCTTGATCATTTTGGGATCAGTTTTTTACTTTAAACAATTTTGGCAGAATATTACATCATCAACATCATCAACATCATCATCATCGTCGCAGCCTACATACGTCCTACTGTTGGGCTCGGACCTCCTCCACAATGAGAGGGAATTTGACCTACTATACCATGCTGGTCAGACAAATTGATATAGGGTTTCATTTCGAGTTTTCCTTCCCTTGCACAGATGTTATGTGCATTATGTATCCCTTAGTCGTCTTTTACGACATCCACGGTTAACATAGGGAGTGATGAATTGTATTCTTACTCCGTCACCACACAGAAATTTTAATATAACTAGTAACCCGCCCTCGCTTCGCTTCGGTTTCAGTCTTTCCTGCGTAGTTCCCGTTCCCGTGGTAATACCGGGATAAAATATAGCCTAGTTTACTCCCTGATATTATAACTTTCCATTGGCGAAAGAATTTTTGAAATCGGTCCAGCCGTTTTGAAGATTACGCGGAACAAACAGACAGACAGACAGATAAAAAAAATATAAAGTGTATTTTAGGCATATGTATAGTGCGAATAACCGTGTGAGCATGAAAAAAGCCTATTATTTTGACATTACAAACAGACACTCCAATTTTATTTATTGGTATAGATATTTCAGAATATTATATAGGTTTACAAAATAAAAACAATATATTACCACTCGTAAAACGCCGTGACATAGCTGATTACATATTTATACTAAAGATCATACAGAATCTTATAGATAGTCCTGAGCTCCTATATAAAATTAACTTTAATGTACCATTTAAATCTAGTCGTTTCCATCCACCATTACAGATACCACTTGCAGCAACAAACTATAGGCAACAGTCTTATGATACGCGCAAGCAGAAGTTTTAATAATTTGGGTAAACGGCATGATTTTGACCCATTTATGACAAATATCAATGTAGCACGTAGGCTTTTAAGTCTAGATTTTTTTAAATAGTCTAACACAAGTAAAATTTATCTAAAGTGAATGTATTTAATGTATATTGCGTATGGTCATAATGCTCTCATTCAACTATACAATAACTATAAGTGAAGACTTGTAATTAGCTAACAGAGTTATTAACTAGTAGCCTATTAAGATATAACTAGCTGTAAGTCTTCCATGTTGTACAAAATAAATAAATAATGTGTGTGTGTGTGTGTGTGTATGTCCACACCTAATAAATTATAGTTCATTGTCGTAATATAATAAAAACTTTCTAAAAATTTTATCCTTCGCGTTATCTTACGTTTGTAGAATAGACTAGCAATTCGCCCTCCCTTTGCTTCGGTTTCAGTCGCCTTATCGCCACGTAGTTCCTAATGCCGTGGGAATACCGGGACAAATATAGCCTATGTTACTCCTTGATATTATAGCGTTCCATTGGTGAAATAATTTTTGAAATCGGTCCAGTAGTTTCGCAGCCTATTCAATACAAAAAAAAAACAAACAAATCTTTCCTCTTTATAATATTAGTGTAGACGACACTAATAATTCAGGGATCGGTTCTGGGGCTGACCTTGTGAAACATCGGCTACGACTGGGCGTTGACATGAAGCCTCCCACCCGGGCTGGGCATAATTTGCTACGCTGACGATACGCTCGTCACAGCACGGAGTGGGACGCTAGAGGAGGCGGCACGCCTGGCATTTCTAGGCACCGAGGAGATTGTCAGGCGGATCGAAACGCTGGGGTTGAGAGTAGCCCTGTTCAAGACGGAAGCCCTCTTGTTCCATGGGCTTCGTACCGCCAGACCTCCCGCCGGCGCTTCGGTCACCGTGAATTCGGTTACCATCAGCATTCAGGCCCACGCACCAGTGTGGGCGGGGTCCCTGACCGTCTGTCTGAGGGCTCTCTTGTGGTGTCCCCAGAGGACCATGGCTATCAGGGCCATACGCGGCTACCGCACGGTGGCGACGCAGGCAGCGTGCCTCCTGGCCAGAACACCTACGTGGGACCTGGAGGCGGAGATGCTCGCCGAGCTTTACCGGCGGGTGTCGGAGACGCGAGGCGAAGGCGGCATAGTCTCCATCAAGGAGATTGCCGCCTGGCGAGTCGACGCCCTCCGAGACGTCATTGCTCATTAGGCAGTATGGCTGGAGAGCCCTCGGTACGGTGTCACGACCGTCGAGGCCTTCCGGCCGGTGCTGATGAAGTGGTTGGAGCGGACGCACGGGGTGCTTTCCTTTCGACTGGTGCAGGTGCTGACGGGGCACGGTAGCTTCGCCACCGGGGCACGGTACCTGCAAAAGATCGTCAGGAGGGAGAGCACACCGTCCTGCCACCACTGCGATTGCGACGAGGACACGGCGCAGCACACGCTCGAGGTGTGTGCCGCGTGGGCGGGGGAGCGCCGTGAACTCGTCGCGATCATCGGTGCCGACCTGACGCTGCCGACCATCGCCAGAGAGATGCTTAACAGCGTCAGGAACTGGGATGCGGTCGCCACGTTCTGTGAGGCCGTCATCACACTGAAGGAGGCCGTGGATTATGCGCGAGAGGAACGCCTCCTCGACGACGCGAACCGCCGCCAGCGACTGGGGCGGTTATGGGCCCGCGCGCCGTCCTTTCGTCGCCCCGGATAGAATGAACCGCGTGAGCGCTTACCTTAGCTCACCCATAAAAAAGAGAAAAAAAAAGCCGACAATAATAATAGAATAAAAAAAGGAATTATAAGTTGAACTTTGATATTGAAAGTTTACATTGAAAGTTTTATAATAACGCATTATCTAGTTGAAATTTGTGACGGTGTGTGCGCGCATCTTAAAAAATGTTGCCTAGTTAACTTTAAGATGTCGGTTTTTCGCGGAAGAAGGCAGCGGAGCGCACGCGCTATGAACGCCTCCTCGACGACGCGAACTGCCCCCGGCGACTGGGGCGCCACGGGCGCGATTACCTGCGTCTGATGCCGCCCTAGCGGAGGGCGTGGGTGACTGGACCGGGGAGTTAGTCCATCACCCGCCGAGAGCCCGACCGCGCGACTAAGTCCTCCCCGAGGGTGGAACGTCGGTCGAGGAGAGGGTATTCCTCAAGGGGTATTCCGTCGGCCCAACGACGAAGGCGACGTGTGACGGGTGGGTTACGGGGCTGCGTGCTACGCCCCTCTGTCGCCCCGGACGAGGCCGAGTGACGGTTGCGCTGACCGTAGCCCACGCAAAAAAGAAAACGTAATGTCGGTTTTTCGTGACGGTGTGCATCATTAAAATTTACTCTCATCATTTTGCCCTAATGTGCCAAAGGAAGTATTACTTCAAAAATTGTTGTCGTAGATATCTCTGCAGATTTATATGCTTTTAAGATCACAGTCTTCGAATGTATTCATCAGAGGCCTGAGTTGTCCTTGATTTTTATGAATTTGGTGTAATATATATTTTCAACAATTTACAATTTACGTAGTGGGCTGTATATTTATACATGAAATACATAAGTAGAAATTATATTGAGGACATTTTATAGTTAGTTACATTGACTTGGAGAATATTAAAGTGAATTGAGTTCACTAGAAACAAGATGTCTGACATTCTAGATAATCGTTGATTGTTGATAAAGTCATCATAATAAGTAAGCAATTACTAAGTAGAAAAAATATCACACCACTGCTTCTCTACATACTCTCTCTTAATCATAATCATTATCTTCCTGCGCTACAACACAGTTTTAAAAGACTTGGGAAATTCGAATATTGTATTTATTCCGTATGGTTACGAAGTAAGAATACAATTCACCATCACATATCTTGCCCTTGGGTCTTATAAAAGACGACTAAGATATAATATCCAATTAAAATCTATGCAAGAGAAGGAAAACTCGACATAAAACCCTATGCGAATACATCTGACCATCGTGGTCAATTTCCCTCCTATTACGGCGGAGGCTTGAGTCCAACAGTGGAACATATATTATGGGCTGAGATGACTTGGTGATTGATTTACCATACATAATGCTTTATTGTGTGAAACGTTTTGATAGGATTTCTTAGTGAACATAAAACCATATTTATTTGTTAATTGATAAGATATTATGAGCTTATAGTTTATTAACATAGATATTTTAACAAAAATATTTTTTGTTGTAGTGTTTGGCAACTCCGTCGGCCATGCTTCGCATGGATTTTCGCCGGCTTCTATATTGTCGCTAATGGGACTCTTTAATGGATTCTTGATAACTGTTACTTACCGAGGCATTATTGTTGTTGTTTCAAAAAACGTCCAGAAGTTTCTTGGATACTCAGAGGTAAATTTAAATATATTCACCTACTAAAGGATACAAATAATATGACTAGAAAGAAAACCAAACTGCAATTAAAAGCTACCAATCAGTTTAAACAGCGTCTTTAACTATTCAAATTCGCCTTTAATATGAAGAGGGACCGTGGTTATTAATCGGGTGAAAATGTACTGAAGAAGAATAAAAAAACAAAAATATAAAAGTAAGAATAGTATTATTGGTTATATAGCTTATCATAACAGTGCAAATCATGAGTGGCAAAAAGCCAATTAGTTGTCATTCTGATGAAATTGATTTAGAGATGACCTTCTAAACCTCGCGATAAGCTGGCATTTAACGACGACACGCTCGTCACAGCCCGCGGTGGGACGCTAGAAGAGGCGGTAAGCCTGGCGACCTCTGGTACCGAGGAGGTCGTCAGGCGGATCGAGGCGCTGGGGTTGAGGGTCGCCCTGGACAAGACGGAGGCCCTCTTGTTCCATGGGCGCCATATGAGCCCTCCCATCGGCGTCTCGATCACCGTCCACACGGTCGACATCAGCATCCGGGCCCATATGAGGTACTTGGGCCTGGTGCTCGACGGGCGATGGTGGTTCCGGGAGCATTTCCGTAGGCTCGCTCCACGGCTCGTCGGCGCGGCGTCCGCCCTATCGTGGCTTATGCCGAACGTGGGCGGACCGAGCGCTGCGTGCCGACGGCTGTACGCGGGGGTCATCCGGTCGATGGCCCTGTACGGCGCACCGGTGTGGGCGGGGTCCATGACCGTCCGACTTAGAGCCCTTCTGTGGCGACCACAGAGGGTCATGGCGGTCAGGGCCATCCGCGGATACCGCACGGTGGCGACGGAGGCAGCGTGCCTATTGGCCGGGACTCCCCCGTGGGACCTGGAGGCGGAGATGCTCGCCGGACTATATCGGCGGGTGACGGGGGTGCGAGCGGAGGGCGGTGTGGTCTCGTTAAGGGATCTCACCGCCTGGCGCGTCGACGCCCACCGAGACGTCATCGCCCGTTGGGCAGTCCGGCTGGAGAGGCCTCGGTTCGGGGTGCGAACCGTGGAGGCCTTCCGGCCGGTGCTGATGCAGTGGTTGGAAAGGCAGCACAGGGTGCTCTCCTTCCGACTGGTGCAGGTTTTGACGGGCATGGGTGCTTCGCCAAATACCTGCACAAGGTCGTTAGGAGGGAGAGTACACCGTCCTGCCACCACTGCGATTGCGACGAGGACACGGCGCGCCATACGCTCGAGGCCTGCGGGGCTTGGGCAGTACAGCGCTGTGAATTCGTCGCAATCATCGGTACGGACCTGACGCTGCCGGCTATCGCTAGGGCGATGGTCGACAGCGTCGGGAATTGGGACGCGGTCGCAGCCTTCTGCGAGACAGTGATCTTGCGGAAGGAGGCGGCGGATCACCTGCGCGAGTAGCGCAGCCTCGATGAGGAGATCCGCCGCCGGCGACTGGGGCAGCGTAGGCGCAACTATCTGCGCCTCATGCCGCCCTAGCCGAGGCCGCGGGTGACGTGACCGGGGATTAGTCCGTCACCCGCCGAGAGGCTGACCGCGTGAGGAAAGACCGACGTCCTCCCCGAGGGGGGGACGTCGGTCGATGGGAGGGTACCCCAATTAGGGGTATTCCGTCGGGTCGACCACTGACGACAAGTTAACGCTGCTCCAGTGGTCGGCCCAACGACGAAGGCGACGTGGTTTTTGGGTGGGTCGCGGGAGTTGCGTGCTTAAGCCCCTCTGTCGCCCCGGACGGAGTGGTGCGGAGGCGCGCCGACCGCGACCCACCCACAACAAAAAAAAAAGCTGGCATTTAATAATATTCTATGAGAACCACCTAAATCCAAGTCCATGGTATTTTATTAAAATGCCTGCCAATGAACTACATGGATTGCATATAAAAATAATTTTATTGAAAATAAATAACGTTAAATAAATCTCCGGACCGACATTTAGATTGACCACCGGTACCGACTCGTTTAAATCGAACTCGAAATAAAACCTTATACCCGCTTCTAACTAACGTGTTGTTGTAGACGAATTACCCTGCTACTATGGAGAATACTTAAGCCTAGCAATGGGACATGTATGCGAAGAGATAATGATGATGTTAATGAAGATAGCAGTCAATTTATAAAATAGTTTAGTAAAATTTAAGAAGAGTACCTAAATTTTTCTTTAAATTAATTTGTTCCTTTAAACTTATTAACGAAAAATGAGTGCTACAAGAAACTTAAATGAGTACTACAAGAACCTTATCAAAAGGTTCTTGTAATACGCGTCCAGAATACATAAGAGAAATATTATTCGAAGTGCACTTTTTATTTTCTTTAGTGAAAGCCTTTGGTCTGAATACTCCCAAACCGTTTAAGGCAACGGCAGGATGGCTTATGGACCCATAACCCACCGTATACCCTCCGTGTTGCAATTAGACTAACTAGTGGCTTAATGGCCATTTTGGTAGATTACCTTTTTGGATACAGTCACCGGCGATTGTTACCGACGCCTTGCCCTAACGCGGTCGGGGTCTCTGCGGATGATAGACTAATCTCCGTTCCATATACACGGCCGATAATCGTGGCTACACTACCCAAATTCGAAGTGCACCTGTTCTGAAGTCTGTTCATTTTTTAGGGTTGGCTATGGCCAGCGCACACGCCATCCGCTCCGTGCGGGGTGACGAATGGGCGGCGCGTGGCCCTATAACCTAACGTATTTCCTCTCCTTCGCCATTAGGCCTACTATCGATACCGAGTTCCTTGTGATCCGTAGCCAGCGCGGTGGGATTCCCTTTCAGGTATCCTTCCTTACCAACACCCCTCCCGGGACGACGGTCGCCCTCGTGCGGTTGGCCTCTCTGCGGGTGACGGACTATTCCCCGGTCCAGTCACCCGTGGCCTCGGCTAAGGCGGCATTAGGTGTAGGTATTCGCGTCTGCGCCGCCCAAATCACCGCCGGCAGAACATGTCGGCGTAGAGGAGTTCCTCACCCGCACGCTCCGCCGCGTCCTTCTGTGAGATGATTGCCTCGCAAAAGGCAGCGACCGCATCCCAGTTCCTGACGCTGTCGAGCATCTTGCTAGCAATGGTCAGCAGCGTCAGATGGGTAGCGATGATTGCGACGAGTTCACGATGCTGCTCTACCTACGCGGCATACACCTCGAGTGTGTGCTGCGCCATATCGCCGTCGCAATCGCAATAGTGGCAGGATGGTGTGCTCTTCCTCCTCTCGACCATGTGCAGGTACCTACTTGGCGAAGCAACCGTGCTCCGTTAATACCTGCACCAGTCGGAAGGAAAGCACCCTGTGCCGCCAACCCAATCACTCCATCAGCACCGGCTGGAAGGCCTCGACGATCCGAACACCGTACCGAGACCTCTCCAGCCGGACTTCCCAACGGGCAATGACGTCGCGGCGGGCATCGACCCGCGAGGCGGCTATCTCCTTCAATGGGACTATGCCACTTTCCACCTGTGAAACTCGAACTGCACCTAGCTTACCTTTTAAAGCTTCATGGGTAATGAAAATTTGTTTAATTGTTAATTTTATATATTTTTTATATCAATACAGGTGGATTTATTAGGACTAAACCTAGTAAACATGATACACCCTGATGATCGTAGTTTGCTATTAGAACAACTTATGCCAAAATCTCAGACTTTCGGTCCGACCGGTGAACTGCTAATCCCTGATGAACCTGGTGCAGTTGCAAAAGTCGAACAAGCGCTCGCCCGAGAGAAACGAAATTTTGTAATAAGGTTGGTGTCAAATAATTTATTGAATGTGTATACCTATTATAATGAGTGAAGTTTGTATGAATACATAATCCTCCTGTCTTTATCGCATTTTTACCACACGACTCTTTCGGACATGCTCGTCAAATGTTATCCTCTGCGCTCGTCCCGTTTCTGTCCATAATTTTTCTTAACCTTTTTTCCAACAATATAGCCTTTTTTGAAGCAATATTTCTTTTAATGCGTTAGGTAAAATTATGAGAGTAAATGTTTACCGTGCGCGTGCACACCGTCACAAATGTCAACTAGATAATTCGTTATAATAAAACTTTTAATGTATTAAATACTTTTATTTCTATTATTAGTGTCGTTTTTTCTACAAACGTAGGATAACGTGAAGGATAATATTTTTAGAAATATCTTTATTTTGTCACGCCAAAGAAGTGTAACTTCTTACGTGCGTACATAACACACAATTTTTTACGTGGTCTTCTCTTTACAACCTTCCTTTTTCATTCTCCTGGTAATATCATTCATTCAAATACAAATACGCATCGTGGTAATAATAAGAGTATATTTGTTTACATTAATAAAATTGCTGAAACAAATCTCAACACTTTAGCAGAAATACATTTCTCCCTTTGTATATTTTTCTTTATTACACTAAATATAGGTGTTACGGTTAACATACTCTATCTAACTAGCTCTAGCTCCTTCACATTCTTCAGATAAATTGACATAGAGATTAGTATTCATTGTTTATTCCTGTAAATTACTATTCTTTAAGTATTCCTCGTCTCGGCTGCTAATGTTATCTGTGTACATCCTTAAGGAATGATATGGTTGCGAGCACAATATTTTTATTTATCATTTTCTCCCTACATCCCTTGCTGTGTGATAGCCGACCTAAAATAGAATATTAGTCAGACGGGTGGGTTTTATTACACTATTTGTTATGCGGGTGGTTCTTTTTCCAGTTTTCCTATTCTTGTTATATCCATATCTGCTTGCACGTTGTTGTTGATGACCACCTACGAACATGCAAAATACAAAAAAATAATGCTGATTTTCTTAATCTCAGATTATTATTTTATGATTTAAATGTAAACATTAATAAAATAATTAAAACGGATAGATTCAAGAAACTTGGACATCGATCACAGTCATCTCAATACCTAACATGCCACGTTGAGGGATCTATGAGAAAATCGGATAACGCGAGTGGCATTTTGAATCCATGCGCCCAAATACGACGTGTTCGCGCTAGAACTGAAAATCCCTGGTCAAGTGGTAATGATGTTGTAAGTAAACATTCTTATCTAATATGATAAATGCGTCTAGATTAAAATTTGAAATTGATAATAATACACTTCTTTATCTTTAAAATGAAGATGACACCTCTAATATTGATTAATTGAAACTATAGGTTAAAGGTAAGTAATAACCCAGTATTTATTAATAAGGGCTGTTAACAATCGTATTGATCTAAACTGTGTAATTGAGAAAAGATTTGTCTGTTCATTTATAATGCAAGCCAATGTAGAAATTATAAGGCAATAAGGCAAGCCTCCTCCATATAGTAGTACATTTTAAATCGAGTATTACTTCTATTGAAGTGATATTCAACGTTTTATTCCCATAATCTTTTTACCAAGAGAAATTTGCTTCTCACTCTCCTCGCTTTAAGACAGTTTTTACAATCTTCATATGAAAGTAAGGGATCTATAGACATTGTTTAGCTAAGTCGTCACTGTAGCGTGTTGTATTAAATCACTTTCGTCTTCTTTATAAAAGAGGCTTATGTCTGATGGCAAAAGCAACGAAAATGTAGAAACATATAGCTCGGAAATAGCCTCGGCACTTTGAGGTTACCGCCAATTTTTTTTTCGGGCGGGTATGATCATTACGCATGCCATCCGTTCTGTCCGGGGTAATGAAAGGGCGACACAAGGCACCATAAACTTCAACGACGGGAAGGCCTCGATCTGAATACCATACCGAAGTCTCTCCAACCGGATAGCCCAACAGTCAATAACGTCACGGCAGGTGTCGAAGCCTCAAGGTTTCACAAGGAAGCCTCAGACAAAAGGCAAACTGCTTCTGTGGCCATCGTGTGGCATCACCGCATATGGCTCTGACTACCCTGGCCCTCTGTAGTCGCCAGAAGAGAGCCCTAAGTCGCATGGTCCTTACCTTGCCCACACCGATACACCGTTTAGGGCCATCGACGGGACGAACGTACAGTCATCGGCAAATATGTGCGTATAATAGCAAATTATTTTGTAAATTAGCAAAATTTAAATAACTTATTATTATTTTGCTTATGCGTTTATTTATTCACAGTAACCTAGAAAAGAAATTGAACTTAATTTCATGAATATCATTTTTTGAATGTTCATTAAATAAATTTAGGTGTGTGTTAGCCCGAGACGATTGTCAGGTGGATTGAAGCGCTGGGGTTGAGGATAGCTCTGGAGAAGACGGAGGCCCTATTGTTCCATATCGACGGACATTGGTGATTCCGGGAGCATTTCCGTCAACTTGTTCCGCGGCTTATCGGTGCGGCGTCCGCCCTTCCTTGGCTGATGCCGAATGTGCGTTACGCGCCCACAGTTGTACGTGGGGGTGATCCGGTCGATGGCCCTGTACGGCGCACCAGTGTGGGCGGGGTCCCTAACCGTCTGTCTGAGGGCTCTCTTGTGGTGTCCACAGAGGACCATGGCTATCAGGGCCATACGCGGCTACCGCACGGTGGCGACGCAGGCAGCGTGCCTCTTGGCTGGTACTCCTCCGTGGGACCTGGAGGCGGCGATGCTCGCTGAGCTTTACCTGCGGCTGTCGGAAACGCGAGCCGGTGGCGGCACAATCTCGACTAAGGAGATTGCCGCCTGGCGGGGCGACGCCCGCCGAGACCTCATTCCCCGTTATCCGGCTGAAGTGGCCTCGATACGGTGTCAGGACCGTCGGGGCCTTCCGGCCGGTGCTGATGGAGTGGTTCGGTCGGCAGCACGGGGTGCTTTCGGGCCGGTGCAGGTATTGACGGAGCACGGTAGATTCGAGAAGTTCCTGCATAGGGTCATTAGGAGGGAGAGCACACCGTCCTGCCACCACTGCAATTGCGACAAGAACACGGCGCAGCATACGCTCGAGATGTGTGCCGCGTGGGCAGAGCAGCGCCGTGAACTCATCGTAATCATCGGTGCTAACCTGACGCTGTCGACCATCCCTTGCTTCTCTGAAGCCGTTATCTTACGGAAGGAGCCGGCGGATCGTGCGCGAGAGGAATTCCTGTTCAGCGACACGGTCCGGCGTCGGCGACTCGGGTGGCGCTGGCGTGAGTACCTGCGCCTGATACCGCCCTAGCTGAGGCCGCGGGTGACTGGACCGGGGACTTTATTCCGTCACCCGCGGAGAGGCTGACCGCGCGACGGCGACCGACGTCCCGGGACAGGGATGACGAGAGGTGAGGGTATTCCGGCGGACCGACCACTGAGGACAAGGAACTCTCCACTGGTGGTCGGCCCAACGATGAAGGCGACGTGGGTACGAGTGGGTTATGGGCCCGTGCGCCGTCCTTTCGTCGCCCTGGACGGAATGGACGGCGTATGCGCTGACCATAGCCCACCCATATAACAAAAAATGTGTATGTTAGTAAACTATTCTTAAATAATTCTTAATTGTTATTTCGATGATATTTTCAGGTGTTTGTAGCAATGGTACGACCTTCAACTGAAACTTTTATGAATGAAGTTACATTGCTAAATAATTACATGGAGTATCGTACGAGGCATTTCATTGACGGTCAGATAATTGAGAGCGATTCTCGAATTTCTTTAGTGACGGGGTATATGACACAGGAAGTGTATGGTGTAAACGCCATGAATTTTATGCATCGTGATGATGTGCGCTGGGTTGCCATCGCACTTCGAGACAGTAAGTTTTTGCAATCCGTAATATGCTAACTCCATTTATAAATATAGGGCCATTATATCATCATCATCTCGTCTACACTCATATACATACCACTGCTGGGCTCGAGACTCCACCACAATCGGAGGAAAATTGACGTGGCTAAATTGGCTGATCAGACATGTGTTTCAAGTTTACCTTCTGTTGCATATCTATACATATATATAAAAGAAAATCGTGTTAGTTATTTGTAACTCAGTATTTATAACTCAAGAACAGCTGTACCGATTGGCCTGAAAATTGGTGGGGAGTTAGCTAAGAACCAGGCGACGGACATAGGATACTTTTTATGCCGTTTCTTTTTTTAATGGTGTTTACAAGATTTCGTCAATAACTCTTTTAGCCTGTTCGATCGCGTTCCCGTGTAACGTGACATAAAATGTCAAACAGAAAACAAGTCGCTATGAAACATAGTATAAAAAAACGCATTTGATATGTAATAAGAAAATGCAAATGACAGCTAAACGAAATTTTGTCTACCGTTAAGTATGGTTGAAAATTTGATAATTATAATTTTGTCAGCAATCAATAATGAGTAATTTGTATTCTCTTTGAATCATCATTAAGAATGCCGCGACCAAAACTATCGAATCTTTCCTGACAAAGCTGTAATGGTTCTTCCATTAAAGACTATATTTTCGAGAAAATATATTTACGAAAAAAAATTATGGCGTTACGAAGTTCGCCGGGTGAACTAGTATATTATATGCGTAATACACCCCTTAGTCGTCTTTTACGACCACGAGCTAAGATAGGGACTGGTGTAGTTTTACTCTGTCACCACACGGCAAATTATATACATTGGCCTTTATATATATATATATATATATATAGTTATAAAAAAAGCCTGCAAAGATTGTATTTTGTTTCACTCTTTGACTTGGTTCACCTTACTAACCTATATGCGTAACCTTGTATGGAGCTGTAAATAATATTTTACTCTAGAACAACAGATCTAGATGATAATATTAGTACTGTAGTTATTTTTGGCTTATTTCAATACATCTACGTAACTGATAATTTCTATTAAAGGCAGTTATTTCTTAAGTAGCTTGATATCTCTTTTTCTAAACGTAACCAAATATATTTTACTAGCAACCCGCCCTCGCTTCGCTTCGGTTTCAGTCGCCTTACCCGCGTAGTGCCCGTTCCCGTGGGAATACCGGCATAAAATATAGCCTATGTTACTCTCTGATATTATAGCTTTCCATTGGTGAAAGAAGTTTAAACGTGAAAGCGTAACAAAAAACAAACCTACTTTCGCATTTATAATATTAGTAAGGATAATAATCAATATGTCGATCCTTTGTCATAATGACATTATTTAACATTTTTAATTAGAGCGCGAGTTTTTTTTTTTTCATTTTATTGTTTATAAAACCAAGAAGAGGTGTTAAGGCTTTGAAGTCAGTCAATTGTCCGACGATCAAATTCATATGTTAAAGTCACCCCAGCAAGAGAGACATTATCTATAATAGTAATAATCGTATTGGTATGTCAGAATTGGGTTCTGACTAGAAATGACGTGGTTACTCTTAGAATTAAGAGAGTC
Organism: Lymantria dispar; assembly: GCA_032191425.1. NCBI lineage: Eukaryota > Metazoa > Arthropoda > Insecta > Lepidoptera > Erebidae > Lymantria > Lymantria dispar. The sequence goes on from CM063440.1 coordinate 18,754,824, forward strand.
CTGACTGTAAATGAAGTCATGGAGGGGGAAAAGTTGATCCACATGGAACACAACAACAGCGAGCACGGCACAATGAAATTGAACGATTCTGCAGACGCAGTGTTGATATGACGGATGTACTTCTAGCATGTAAAAGCATGCCATTAAGATCTGGAAATACTACTGGCCACGATCTATTCTGTTATAACTATGTTATATTTAATGTAAATAAAAATAGTATATTCATTTGAATTGTAATAAAATTTCGTTTAGTATCTGAAGAAAATAAAAATGTTGCACCATAACTTTTTTTGGTAGTCTATGGTCTTTACATACTCGTCCGATCTATCTGGTTCGATGGAAGAGCAACATGCGGCTCCTCCGTACCCTAACGTATTCAATTATCATCGCCGTTCGGTTGACTGGTCAGCCCGAGTTGGTTACCCTTTCGGGTACCGTCTTCGTCGATGCCCCGGCAATAACCAATAACAGTGTGGCCGCGGTGTCGCCCTTCATGTGATCTAACACTTTGCAGGTGGCAGAGTAATCCCTATCAATTCACCCCGACCCCGATTAAGGTCACATTATGCGCAGGTACGCGCGGGCGTGCTACCCGACACACCGGATTTCCTATCTTCGCCTCCCTTTACAAAATGACTGCCTGGTAGAAAGCAGCCAAAGCGTCTCAGTTCCTGACGCTGTCGAGTATCCTCTTAGCAATGGTCGGCGACATGAAGTTAACACCCGCCCTTGCACCTGTTTAGGATGCTGTTCTACCGTACCCTCATCGCAATAGCAGGACGGTGTGCTTTCTTTCCTCACGACAGTGTAGTGCAGGTACTTGCCAAAGCAATCATGCCCCTGTCCTAGCTGGAAAGAAAGATTCCTGGGCTGCCCCTCCATCTACTCCACTAGCACCGACTGCATCATCTCCACTAGCACCGACCGCATCATCTCCACGTCTGAACACCAAATCAAGGTCTCTTCAGCTGGACTACCCAATGAGGTTGCGGTGAGCCTCGTGTCGCCAGGCGACCAACTGCTCTACCAGCATCGCCGATATCCTTCTGTAAAGGCCAACGAGCTTCTCGTTGACCTTTACAGAAGAATATACAATAATAACATAATAATATAATAGTATAATAATAGCGTATGGTTTGATCGCCTTAGCCGTCTATAGTTGTCACAAGAGGACCCTAAGGTGGTCAGGGACTCCGCTCCCACGGGTATATCATACAGAGCCTTAGAGCAAACGAACCCTACCATAGGCACGTAACGCTGAGTGCACCCACATTCGGTTTAAGTCAAGAAATGGCGGACGCCGCGCCAACAGGCCGCATGGCATGTTGGCGAAAATGCTTCCGCAACCACCATCGCCCGTCAAGGTATTGTATGTGGGCCTGGATGCTGATGGTGACACATGATTTTGGATTCTTGCTCATTAGTCACTCCATTTGTCACCTGTTTACATCGTAATCGAAGTCTCTGCACTACAACAGATTTGATGAAAGCAGTAAAAAGGTTTTCTTTTTAATTTTCACTACATTTGCTATGTTCTTTGTAAATTTAAATTTGCAATTCTATTCAAATTTTTTTTTGATTTCTGTTTAAGGACATAAATCAATAAAAGTTCCACTGCAAGTGCTATTTTCTTCCTTTTATTGATTTTTCTCCTTAATATTCTGTTTGCATGGTGTCATTTTATTTTGTTAATTCACATAACATAGAAAAAGTTAACGTGAATATTTACTGTGTGGTGATGGAGTAAGAATACTAGTTACCATTTCCCGTGTGTTTTGCAAGAGACGACTAAGGGATGTGATTTACAGATAATATAACTGCAAGAAAAGGAAAAGTGCAAATAAAACCTTGTACCAATCCGTTTGACTAGCGTAGTATAATTTCACTCTTATAGTGGAAGTGGCTCAGTCTAGCCCAACAGAAGAATGAACATAAGCTGATATGAATGAGATGAAAACTATGAATATTACAAGATATTGGTTAGGGTGTTTCATTTTTTTAAATTTTTGTTTTTCATTCCGCTTTGCTCGAATTCTTGATCCCAGTAACGCACAAAGCTCATATGCCAAAAATTATTGAATTCGAATAATATTTAGAGGTTGCACGACATCATTAAAATATTCCCATACAAAGACTTTTTTTTATGTTGGAGGGTAGTCACTTCAAGTCGTTATTTTTGCAGTTGAGAGTCGTTTGTGCCACAATTTAATATATGTACCTACGTAACTAATCTTTAAAATGAGTAAAACACGCGGAATTTGGTTAATTGATAAAATGCCTTATGAAGTATTTTTGGGAGCTAGACTTCCATCGAGAGAGCAAGTGTTATTAGTTTTCATATACCACCACAAAGAAATAAAAGAAACACTTTCTGAAGCTGCCAAGTTGACAAGTTTAAAATTGCAAGAAGTATGGAAAAAGGCTAAAATCCCGGTTAAGACAGAAGAAAATATTCGAAGTGGCATACAAAAATTATATAAGGAATATCAAAGTTTGGGGAAAGAGAAATCTAGAAACACGAAAGCAGCAAACATGAAACGGCAAAAATGGAAAGAAGATCTTGATAAGTTATTCAATATTGCCAGCCAAAATGTAATGACCAGGAGTAACGTATTACAAAATGATAAAACTCATCTTGAAAGGAGTGTTTGACGAGTGTTATCCTGCGCCTTTAAGTGGTCCAGACATTAAAATCTTTCAGAAGTTCCAAACTATATGGAACTCACTAGATAAAACAGCGCGTTCCCACGACGGGCGGAACACACGCCCCCGGTCATGGCGCCGCCAGACAATGACCGGGAGGGCGATGGTGGCAGTGTTCCGCTCATCACGGAACCGGAGATGGGGGCGGCGGTGGCGCGCATGCGCGGTAAATCCACCGCCCCCGGGCCCGACGGTATTCCAAACCGTGTGTTGGCCCTGGTCCTCGACCATCTGGGTCCCCGCCTCAGGGAGCTGTTCGACGCGTGTTTAGCATCCGGGCGGTTCCCTGGGTGCTGGAAGGAGGGGAGACTGGTTCTCCTGCCGAAGCCGGGACGGCCTCCGGAGTCGCCATCGGCCTACAGGCCTATCATGCTGCTCGATGATATGGGCAAGCTACTGGAGAGGATAGTAGCTGCCCGCATCGAGCGGCACCTCGTCGGCACGGGGCCCGATCTGTCGGACGCCCAGTTTGGGTTTAGGAGAGGTCGTTCGACGATCGAGGCCCTGTTGCGCCTGAGGGCCGTGGCGACTGAGGCCGTCACCGGCGGGGGAGTGCTGTTGGTGGTGTCCCTAGACATCGCCAACGCATTCAATAGTCTGCCATTCAGCTGCGTCAGGGAGGCGCTCCGTTACCACGGAGTGCCAGCTTACCTGAGGCGGCTGGTGGCAGACTATTTAGAGGGGCGCAGCGTCCTCTACGCCAACCGAGTAGGGGACGTTGTGCGAACGCCCATGACGTGCGGTTTTCCACAGGGCTCGGTCCTCGGACCCACCCTGTGGAACATCGGCTACGACTGGGCGCTGCGGGGGAGCCTCCCACCCGGGCTGGGCGTGATTTGTTACGCTGACGACACGCTCGTCACAGCCCGCGGTGGGACGCTACAAGAGGCGGTAAGCCTGGCGACCTCAGGCACCGAAGAGGTCGTCAGGCGGATCGAGGCGCTGGGGTTGAGGGTGGCCCTGGACAAGACGGAGGCCCTCTTGTTCCATGGGCCCCGTATGGACCCTCCCATCGGCGTCTCGATCATCGTCAATTCGGTTGGGATCAGCATCCAGGCCCATATGAAGTACTTGGGCCTGGTGCTCGACGGGCGATGGTGGTTTCGGGAGCATTTCCGCAGGCTCGTCCCGCGGCTCGTCGGCGTGGCGTCCGCCCTACAATGGCTGATGCTGAATGTGGGCGGACCGAGCGCGGCATGTCGGCAGCTGTACGCGGGGGTCATCCGGTCGATGGCCCTGTACGGCGCACCGTTGTGGGCGGGATCCATGACCGCCCGACTTAGGGCCCTTCTGTGGCGTCCACAGAAGGTCATGGCGGTCAGGATCATCCGCGGGTACCGCACGGTGGCGACGGAGGCGGCGTGCCTATTGGCCGGGACTCCCCCGTGGGACCTGGAGGCGGAAATGCTCGCCGACTTGTATCGGCGGGTGTCCGGGGTGCGCGGGGGGGGGCGGTGTTGTTTCCTTGAAGGAGCTCACCGCCTGGCGCGTCGACGCCCGCCGGGACGTCATCGCCCGTTGGGCAGACCGGCTGGAGAGGCCTCGATACGGTGTTTGGACCGTGGAGGCCTTCCGGCCGGTGCTGATGCAGTGGTTAGAAAGGCGGCACGGGGTGCTCTCCTTCCGACTCGTACAGGTCTTGACGGGGCATGGATGCTTCGGCAAGTACCTGTACAGGGTCGCTAGGAGGGAGAGAACTCCGTCCTGCCACCACTGCGATTGCGACGAGGACACGGCGCAGCACACGCTCGAGGTCTGTGCCGCTTGGGCAGAGCCGCGTCGTGAACTCGTCGCAATCATCGGTGCAGACCTGACGCTGCCGACCATCGCTAGGGAGATGCTCGGCAGCATCAGGAATTGGGACGCGGTCGCAGCCTTCTGCGAGGCAGTTATCTCGCAGAAGGAGGCGGCGGGTCGCGAGCGCGAGGAGCACAGCCTCGATGATGCGACCCGCCGCCAGCGACTGGGGCGGCGCAGGCGGGAGTACCTGCGTGCAATGCCGCCCTAGCCGAGGCCGCGGGTGACGTGACCGGGGATTAGTCCGTCACCCGCCGAGAGGCCGACCGCGTGAGGAAAGACCGACGTCCTCCCCGAGGGGGGGACGTCGGTCGATGGGAGGGTACCCCGGGTAGGGGGTATTCCGTCGGGCCGACCACTGATGACAAGTAACCCTGCTCCAGTGGTCGGCCCAACGACGAAGGCGACGTGGTGTTCGGGTGGGTTGCGGGAGTTGCGTGCTTAAGCCCCTCTGTCGCCCCGGACGGAGTAGTGCGGAGGCGCGCCGACCGCAGCCCACCCAAAAAAAAAAAAAAGATAGAACAGCGTATACGACTATGTTAGGTGAAGAAGATTCTATTCAAGGTACTTTAAAAGACCAACGTATAAGAATGATAAGTTATCTCCAAGGCGTCTTAAAATGGATATTTTCCTAGAGAAGACTACAAGGAGTTATTACAGCTGTCACTATTATAACTTGGTGGATGAACTCAGCACGATTTTCAGTTTAGGGCTCCAAGGGCTCTTCATCAAGCCAGGTGCCTAAAAATTGTTTTGTTTACCCAACAATTATTGAACGTTCCGGGTATTACAAAAACAGAACTCAGTGGTATGAAACAAGTAGGATATTTCGTGTGTCTAATATACGTACGATTTTGGCATGAAGCAATTGTGAGTTGCTGGGCTCCGAAGAACGATTTGGATATGATGGAATATATATATATATATATATATATATATATATATATCTTATACAGCTTTTAAACGGTTACCCTGACATAAATGAAAAAAAAGTGCTCTCGCAGCGGCCAAGCGACATCTCTGGTATCTGTCTGAAATTAATGTAGGATTAGCTTTTTGGATGAACGAATCTCTCAAACAGAAAAAGAAAAATGTTTCTACGCTTAAAAACCCCTGCAAAGAAAAAAGAGATGAAACGAGTGGATGGTAAAATACTAAAATTAGAAGAAAAAACAATTTATGACTTTATTACTAGAAAAACAAGTTCATTCTTTGAACTGTTCGGTATTCATGACGAAAATGAATATTGCAGCAGTACCACCAAAGGCTTGGTCGATTCTCTCAAAGTTATCAACGATACTGCAGAAAGAGGAATAGCTTTGATTAAGAAATTCAACGATTCGGTCAAATATGAAGAACAGAAGCAATTCTTGCTGAGAGTCGTCGAACATCACAGAAAAAGCGTCATCAAGCGAACAAAAGTTGAGGTGGCTGCTTATGTGGTAAATTAGTAAATGTGTCATTTTATACATATTTTTATATTCTCTTTGTGATGTTAATATTGTGTTTTAACGTAATTTTGATTGTTATTTTCGTGTATTTTGTTTCTTTCCATTAAGTTGAGCTATTTTGAAATAAAGATAATTAAAATTTTGAGTGTTTTTTTTCCCTCATACTTTCCATTTGTGCAACCTCTAAACATAGTCCGATTAGGTTTTAATTTGGCATATCCATTACTAAGCCTAGTGAGGTTCGGAAAATGAGCAAAGTCTGGACAAACATCACACTTTTTTTTTACCCCTAACTAAGTGAAACACCCTAATATTGGTACTACCAATATCTATCAACTTGCGTATAAGATATATGTACTAGTCTCTGTTAAGATGTAACAGAAAAGAAACAGTATAAATAAAATACGCCAACACCATCACATGCACAGTTTATTTCTCAAAATTAATCATTATTTTTGGATATTTTTTAATTACAAAATGTCCTTTTTATTCAAAAGTAACTTGTTAAATTTAGTTATTTTATTTTTGATGACTAAGACAAATCATACGTAAAATATTCTCATTAACCTGTTTTTATCCGAAGTACTCGGGGTTGACGAAATATGTGTGTTCTATTTCTATCATATGTATGGCAAAAGTTATGACCACCACGATTGAGCAGGCGCCACTAGATGGAGTTCGCTCAGGTAGATGTAAATCTTTTAGTTGTCTTTTACGACACCCACAGCCAATATAATAGTTGGTCGTACTCGTAGCCGCCGTTACCACACAGCACACTGTAGGATAACCAATGAAAGTTAATTAGCCCATATATGTCCCACTATTGGGCTCGTATATATATAGATAATCTGTATAATTAGGTTTGTAATAATGGGCTTTTTACAGTGTTTGACCAACATCGATTACATGGAGAGTCCTGTTACCGCTTGATGACTAAGACTGGGCATTTTGTCCACATGAAAACCTGTGGGCATCTGGTTGTTGATGAAGCTACTCGATCCTGCACTACCTTTGTTTGCACTAATACGGTGGTAGATGAAGAAGAAGGCAAATACTTGATTGAAGAAATGAAAAAGAAATTCAGTTTATTAGTACATAAATATGAACCGCTTATGCTACCAGCCAATGGGGAAACCAATGATGTAACTACCATTATTTTATAATGTAACAAAAGTGGTTGTGATAATGTAGCTATATATGTTTGAGTTTATTCTGTTTTTCTAAATTGCAACTGTAAAGATACGTCGTTTAAATATTGAAATCGAGTAATATTGAAATCGAGTAGGATAATTGATAAATCTATAATATGAAGTTGCTTATATCACATTAATATCATTAAATCGTATAGAAAATAGTCGTTTCTTATTTAGTAGTTTAGTAGGTATGAGCCCGCTGTTTAGATCCGCGTAAAGGCAAGATAGAGTAGAAACTCTAGATATCGTAGAGTTTAGTGTAAAACCTTAAAACAAGTATATATTTCAGAGGAACTAAGCTCTTATCATATCCGGTATTTAATACTAGCAGATATTGACTAAATAAGTATATTTAGTATAGATGTTTCTGTCTGTATTTTTGTAGGTAAATAATGGTAATCAAGAAACAGTTGAGAATCCAGGCATATTACAGGTAGTTATCCTATATTTAGTAACCGATATGCCATTTCTAGCACCAAATAATAATGGAAGTTCGTTAGCCCAGAAAGGTAGTGTACCGCCTAGAGATCGCGTTAGTCTTTTATCACGTCATAGAGAACACATAGTACGTGGCATTGATAGAGTTCGCGATGTAATTAGAGCTTCAGATGTAAATCAAAATGCGAGCACTTCACAACAAAACAATAATGCAACAACATGTTCAAATCAGAGAGCATTACCGTTTTCTTATGATAACTCTCAGCCTAGTACATCCAGAGAAGATATAGTTGTTGCTAGTTCAAGTACATCAATGTATCCACGATCGATCCACGAGACATATTATACTGAACAAGCTTCCAGCAGCCAATCACATACAACGATGTTTTTGCCTGAAGATGAAGATATTGCAAACCTAAATCCCACCATAAATTCAATTATTTCGTCAGATTTGGAATTATGTGATGAGTGGTCAGTTGCATCATCTTTGGTGTTTGAAAATACTGACGATATTTTACAAAACATTGAATATGAAGGACAAGAGCTTCAAGCTATTTATCATGATACAGAATCGGAAACAAATATGTTGCCATTGCATTCCATAACTGAGAAAGCAAATTCGAGTCAAATGACGTCTACATTGCCTCAACCAAGCACGAGTCAATTATCTTCTCAAAATCAAACAACCAGTAATTTTGATGGTGAAATTCTGAAGCACAAGAGAAAGATTAAAGATACACCAAAACTCGAAAACTATTTCGAGGAAACACGTAAGTAAATTTTTAACATTTACTTATTATGTACGTAAAATGTTCGAAACGTCGGGCAATCATAAATCAAATACAGACGTTATAAAATCCGTAAAGTAGTTTTATTTACAATGTATAATACTCGCGTAAACATCAGAAATTATAACTATAACAAAATTTAATAGCCCTCTCATGTCAATTCAGCACACAATTTGAATATGATTGCATCGCATTTCTTCTGTTTGTGCTTAGTGCTAGTCAAACTTAATCAATGTCAATATTAATAAGGTAAATTTATTATAATAGTCATACATTCATTATTAATATTATTCTACCAGCTATAAACAAGCTGAAAATTACCATTACTATACAGTTTAAATGTGCTAGTGAAAAAATAATTGGTATAGTGTAGAGGAAACTTAACGCTCTTATGAGAATTCCTAGAAAAGGCACAAGCTTGGACTATCTAGCTCTTGCTTTTCATTTCTTATTCACTTACAAAAACTTTGAAACAAACAAATAATCGGATGTCCGAGAGAATTTGACACATTTTCTTTTAATTGTTAAGTAAAGACATTCTCAGAAATTGTTTCTTATATTGTTTTTATTGTTACAGTTGTTGGTGCCCAAATAGAATCTGCTATCAACTCATTGCATGAAATAGATTGTAATTTACTTGAGCTGGTAAGTTTTGGTCATATTTCTTAGTATCTTTAACTTAATTAAATAAATTAGCTTATATCAATAAGCCATATATTTTTTATATTAGTTTTTATATATATATCTTATTTTTTTTTATATGCGTCGCTTTCTTAATATCATTCGCGTGGTGACAAAGCAAATAAAAGACAGTTTACTACCCTTTCCTTATACACAGGTGTCTTAAAACACGACTAAGAGATAAATAAAATTGGAGTGTCTGTTTGTAATGTCAAAATAATAGGCTTTTTTCATGCTCACACGGTTATTTGCACGACACCTATGCCTAAAATAGCAATTAAAATTTTTGACTGTCTGTCTGTCTGTTTGTTCCGGGTAATCTTTAAAACGGCTGGACCGATTTCAAAAATTCTTTCACCAATGGAAAGCTATAATGTCAGGGCGTAAACTAGGCTATATTTTATCCCGGTATTCCCACGGGAACGGGCACTACGCGGGTAAAACGACTATAACCTATAATCGAAGCGAAGCGAGGGCGGATTGCTAGTAAATAAATAATATCATTCTAAGAGACGAAAAACTCGTAGTCAAATCCCATGCCAATGCGTTTGCTCAACATGATAGAGCATATCAATTTACCTCGCATTGTAGAAGAATCCTGTACCCGAAAGAAACACTTCTATTATACAACTTGATTATGTTGACTGACTGGTTGCTCGCTTCAGATGTATATTTAAAACTGTACTTATTAAAGTTCAATCTATAACATGGTGTCGAATGAAATCTTTATTATTTTAAATCAGACCCTATATCAACCCTTTCTTCCTGTGTAAGTTCGTAATATTTTGGAGGATGTCCTTGTCCATTAGTGCGATGATTGTGGACTAAAGACTATGATTATCATAAAATAATAGCTATTCATAAAGTAACAGTAATCAATATATTTCAGGACTCAACTGATATTGAGCAAATTTTGGAACAGATAGAAGAAAACTAGGCTGAAAATGTATAATTATTCATCTATTCACAATAAAAATAGTCCCTAAGTAATCCTAGTCCTATACTGCGTATCAATAATTAAGTATTTAAAGATTATAGTGATGAAAGTTGTCAAGATCTCAATACAATATCAACATATTTTAGTTGTTTGTTCTAGCCAGTATATAAAAAAACACGCGTGTTGTTGAGTCACAAAGATCTCTCTCTCTCTCAATTTAATTTTAATATAATAAATATAGGTACGATAATAATTAATATTCAATGTTAATTTATATCTAGATATTAAAGACATGGCAATATGTTTTTAACTGCAAGTGATAATATGTACATATTGTTAAGATTTTTGTTACTCTTATACCAAATTGTAATATATATGTATACGTGTAAGTACTTTTGCGCATTATCCCAAAGGATTTAAACAGGATGTTCAAAATAATAAAGTTAATTGTTTGTTGTAAACTGTGGTAGCTATAGAGTAGGTAACACAAACAGATGTAAAATCGATTTGACTTTGAAACAGACATCAACATTTGCTAAAACTTGTAGATAAAGTTTATAGCAAATTTGTTTATGGAGTAAATTTACAATTCAAGTAGTTGTCTATGATTTATATCAAATACGATATTATTTTATTAAGAATAATATAATTAGTTATATTACCGAAGTTACTTAAAATACAACGTACAATCTAGTCGCATAGAATAATTCATTTTTACGTAAAATTAGTCATATCCATCTATCCTAATATTAGCATAGAGACAAAAGTCTGCTCGAGGGAATAACAGCTTAATCGCAACGCTTACTGGCCGGTTTGGGGGTTCGCATTTAGAGTTATAAGTTTCTAAATACGTATACGTCTATATATACACCCTTGGGTGATCTCTGATTGATGATGTTTTAGCTTTGGTCACATCCTTCAGATATATAGATTTGAAGCGTACTTCTTCTTAGTGTTAGTTATTACCTACAACCTCTTATAAGAATTTTATCTTTTTAAATCCTTCACAACCGTTTTTAGCATGTTTATATTCAGTACCTTACATATTCATGTTAAATATTATCAATTTCAGTTTACTCACTGCATTCGTTTTATTTATCATTGCTTTAATAAAGTTAGGAGTAAATTTTCCTTGTATGAAAATTTCTATTCCTTAATACAATAAATTCCATACTTCTACATTTCTTTGTAGTACATTCCACTATATTAATTTAACAGTAAGCTTAATATATTAGTTCCCCACTGTTAATCTATTACAATTTTATTTTACATAAATTGCACTTTTATTCACATTTTGTTATTATCTATGGTACTGGAAAACAAAATACAGACATAAAAAATACAATCCTTACAACATATTAGTACTTGGTGAATAATCTTTCTCGCGTATATAAGCTAGTGCCTAACAAATTCTTAATTACAGATTTCACAGCTTTCAAAGAAAAAAGCATAAGAAATCAAAAAGAAATCCTAATGTTTAAAAATTCCTAATATCAAACTGCCGGCAACTTCATTTATTGACTAGGTCGTCATAGTAAGAAAGTTTTTTTAAGTATTGCTGTCCCTTACCCAAAAAAGTTGCTAAGTTGTTCTCTCGCTCTCTTTTTATCGCGCCCTATTCATGTGAGGATGGATTGCTCCGTTACTTTTCATCACTTCTTGACCATTGTTGATTATAGACAGAAAAGATCTACCACGCATTTTGGTTGACTACGAGAGTTCGACAATATGTTCATTTGTTTCATCACATTATTTATACTGCCATATTTTTAGGTTATGTGATAAGACTTTCATAACGATATAGCTTATACAAAGCCTAAGGTCACCTTTGTTTTCACACAATGGGTTATCATTCTGCAGATATCCCGTCTCGGGTGATTATATTATAAAAGCCAATAGTTATAGAATTTGGTTTTCTTATTCATTTTCATAACTTGTACAAGAATCTCATAGGTGTCAGGCGCTTTATTCTTCGACATTTTCTTGACTACAGTCAGTCTCCACTTTCTTAGAACTGATTCCTTAATTTATGGACAGGATGCTGCTTCGGTATCTAAAAGGAGTGAGTTTTATCCAACATTTTGTATTCATGTCGTTTTGCATTTATGCCAGCTTTTAGACTTAAGTTATATTTGTAAGTTATGCATTTATTATCCTTACTAATATTATAAATGCGAAAGTAACTCTGTCGGTCTGTCTGTCTGTCTGTCTGTTACGCTTTCACTTTTACGTCTGAGCAGTAGCAATTTGTTACTGCGCTTTGTTCGGTGAGCGAGAGAGCCGGAAGCCCAACTTTCTGAGGGTGATTGCGTGTGGAGGGTTTTGGTGGTGCCCTTGGTATTACCGAGCCTCAATGCACGCATTCACACTCCCTTCGCTTTCTTCGCGGTAGGCAACGGCCTTGTAAAGGTCCATGAGCGGCAGCAACACTTACCATCAAGTGTACTGTTTCCTCGTTTGCCACCGTTTGCAATAAAAAAAAAAAAAACACTGAACCGATTTTGATGAAATTTGGTACAGAGATGGACTAAAGCTTGAGAAAGGACATAGGCTACTTTTTATCGCGAAAAAATGGGTATAAGGGGTTGAAATAGGGGATGACATTTAGTATGCAAATTTATCATTTTCGATGATAGAACCATGAACCTTTGTATTAAGGCACTTGATAATATATAAATAAATATTTATTCTAGCGTTTTGGAAATTTCATTTATATGGGGATGAAATTCAACCCCTAAAAGACAAAAAAGCATTAAGCCTAAACCACTGGGCCTAGAAACGTAATTTTTTTTTACACCGTAGAATTTCTTAGGGTACACGAGCTCTAGCAAAGAAATCGCGAAAAAATGGGTATAAGGGGTTGAAATAGGGGATGACATTTAGTATGCAAATTTATCATTTTCGATGATATAACCATGAATCTTTGTATTAAGGCACTTGATAATATATAAATAAATATTTATTCTAGCATTTCGGAAATTTCATTTATATGGGGATAAAATTTAACCCCTAAAAGACAAAAAAGCATAAAGCCGAAACCACTGGGCCTAGAAACGTAATTTTTTTTTACACCGTTGTATTTCTTGGGGTACACGAGATCTAGCGAAGGATTTTTGGAAAATCACCCCTTAAGGGGGTGAAAATCGTATAGCTGAAACTATTGGGGCTAGGAACGTAAAACTATGTATTTCTCTGTATTGTGCGATTCTTTCTTTTGTTGTAAATGAGCTCTAAGAAATTAGTTTTTAAAATTCAATCTCTAAGGGGGTGAAAAATGTATATCCGAAATCATTAGGCCTAGAAACTAGGGATGTGAAAAAATAATCGATTTTTATAATAATCGATTATTAATCGATTTTTTTTGTAATACTCTATTTTTACAATCGATTTTCAAAATAATAGAAAATCGATTATTTTTATAATAAAATCGATTTTCCTAAAAAAATAAGGTCATCACAATACTGCGCGCAGTATTTCATACTATATTAGAAGATGAAGCTCACATTTCCTAAAAAAAAGTCATCATAATCCTGTTGGGAAAAATCGATTATTTTATAATCGATTATTTATTTTTAATTAATCGATTATTTTATAATCTATTTATTTTGAAGAACAAAAAATCGATTATTTAAAAAATCGATTATTTTCCCTCCAAGTCACATCCCTACTAGAAACGTGAAATTTTGTACAAAGTTCTCTTTCTTGGGGAAAGTGCTCACTAAAAAAGAGTTTTTGCAATTTTACCCCTAAAGAGGTGAAAAGCGTAAAACCGATATCACTGAGCCTAGGAACGATCATTTTAGTACACGATCGGCTTTCTTGGGTTACCCCATTATTTTTTCTTAATGCTCGCTTATCAAGTTACTTTGGATCGACGCAATATGTATTCGGTCCTCTGCCATCGTAGATATATTGCAAAGGTTCTTTTAGCAACATTTTATGACCAGCTGCCTGCCAGACGACATAGCTGGCTAGATGGCATCACCAATTGGTCCAGATCAATGTAAATCTTTGTCTTAGTAGTATTTTGCGACACCCACAAACAATGAAAGTGTTATAATATTCTTAGCCGCTACCAGACAGTAAGTTAAAATCAAGATATTAATCCAATTTTCTATCTCTAGAAATAAACAAATTTGAAGCGTCTATTTGTTGTCAAAATAATAGGTTTTATTTATGCTCACACAATTATTTGCACGATACCTACATATGTCTAAAAAACCGGCCAAGTGCGAGTCGGGGTCACGCACGAAGGGTTCCGTACCATTATCTATAAAAAAGGGGAAAATTGCGTTTGTTGTATAGGAGCCCCCTTAAATATTTATTTTATTTTGTTTTTAATATTTATTGTTATAGCGGCAACAGAAATGCATAATTTGTAAAAAATTCAACTGTCTAGCTATTGCGGTCCTTGAGATACAACTTGGTGACAGACAGACGGACAGACAGACAGCGAAGTTTTAGTAATAGGGTCCCGTTTTTACCCTTTGGGTACGAAGCCCTAAAAACGGCTCAATTTTTTTGTCTGTCTATTCGATACGGGTAATCTTCAAAACGGCTGGACCAATACTGATAATACTTTACCACCAGGTCTACCAAGCCTTACATAAGGAATAACTTAGGCTATATTTTATCCAAGGCTATATTTTATCCTGGTGTGGCTGGAGCAACTGTGAGAATTTAATCGATTTTAAAATTATTTCACTAACGGAAAGCTAATTTTAAGCGAGTAACATATTTAGGTTTTATTCCGTGTGGTGACGGAGTAAGAATACAATTCACCACCCCCTCTCTTACCCGTGGGTGTCGTAAGAGACGACTCAGGGATATATTACGCATATGACATCTATGCAAGAGATGGAAAACTCGAAACAAAACCCTATAAACCCAAAACCAACCTGCCTGACCAGCATGGTATAGTAAGGTTAATTTCCCTCCTATTATGGAGGAGGCACGAGCCCAGCAGTGGGACGTATATGAGACGAAATGATGATGAACATATTTAGGCTATTTTTTTATCCCAATATTCCTACGGGCCCGGGCACAATGCGGGTGAAATCGCGGACATTTAATGGATCATCATCATAATCTTGCTCTTATCCCAATTAATTGGGGTCGACGCAACATGTCATCTGCCTTGACATATTGCAAAAAGTTTCGGCAATGACTTTTATGACCGGCCGCCTGCCTGACGTCAACCCTCCTTGGGAATGTAATCGTTGACTCAAATGGTACCAGATGGATAATGATATCTGATGTTTACGCGAACACTACACATTGTAAATAAAACTACTTTTACGGATTATTTGTTGGACGTGAGACACCTTAGTCCGCCCGTGACCATGAATGCTGCAAAGTGTTCGAAACGTCGGGCAATCATAAATCAAATACAAACGCGATATAATCCGTAAAAGTAGTTTTATTTACAAGGTACCAGATGGAGTTGGTCCGGGTCAATCTAGGGCTCTTAGTCGTATTTTACGACACCCACGAGCAAAGCAAGGGTTGGTAGTATTCGAAGCCGCTACCACACAGCACATTTAATGGATATAAAAATTAATTTACGAATGAAAATCTACATTATCAGCGAATAACAAATAAAGGCTATTTTCATCCTGGTGTTTGCCTGGAACGAGAACTCTGCGAGAGAAACCGGTGGATGTTGACCAATCTTTAAAATTCTTTCAACAATAGGAAGCTACGTTATCAGCGAGTAACATAGGCAATTTTTATCTTGGATATTTGTATGGGATTTATTAGTACAATTTTTTTTCACCTATGTAGACTTATAATATCAGCGAGTAACATAGGCAATTATTATCTCGGCATTCGCATGGCAATGGGGTCTACGTGGGTGAAATTACAGGAGTTTGATCAATATTATTCTTTTTCACCAATGGAAACCTATCATGGATGGATGGCCATATTTATCATCGTCTTTCCACGTGAATTTAAACTACAAGGGTGGAAGTAATATTCAAATATAAAAATTTGTGAAGTTATTTGGACCTTTCTTACTCGATCACGCGTAAACTGTTGACTAGATTTGGATGAAAATTGACACACAGATAGAGTATTTCTTAAATTAAGAAATATCATCATCATCATCATCGCAGCCCACATACTTCCCACTCTTGGACTCGGGCCTCCTCCATAATGGGAGGGAATTTGACCTACTATACCATGCTGGTCAGATATGTTGGTATAGGGTTTCATTTTTTGAGTTTTCCATCTCTTGCATAGATGTTATGTGTATATATCCCATAGTCGTCTTATACGATATCCACGGGCAAGATAGGGAGTGGTGAATTGTATTTTTACTCCGTCACCACAATAACACAATAAAAAGAAATATGCAAGCCAACTTTTACGCGGGCGAAGCCGCGGGCAAAAGCTAGTATTTATATATATTTGATTTTTTTTATATTATTATATATTTATTACATTTATAAGTTATGCATTTTTAATAGTAAAACCCGTTTAATACGATCACGTTTAATACAATTTCTCGCATAATACGACATTTTGCGTCAGTCCCAACAACTTGAGATATGTTTTCATACATATCTTAACGCTTAATACGATTCGCCATCCCGTTTAATACGCAAACACGTGCCACTCAAATACACATATTACCCCTGCGGCAGCGGCCAGCGGCTGACGAAGTGACGACTGTCGAGCTACCCTAGTGATAATGACCAAGAAGAAGATGAGTCAACTCCGATTTTGTCAGATGCCCAGGCATTATCAGCAGTTAACAACATTTTATTTTAGATAATTTTTAAATGCTAAATTAAATACGTAGGTATTCAAAATAATAATAGAATATCATCATCATCGCAGCCCACATACGTCCCACTGTTGGGCTCGGGCCTCCTCCACAATGGGAGGGAATTTGAATGCTGGTCAGACATGTTGGTATAAGATTTCATTTCGGGTTTCCTTTCCTTCTCCTGCATAATAGTAGAATATAAATAATAGTAGAAAATAATTAATAATAGATAATAATGTCACGTTTTTTTCCCTTGCCCGCATAATACGCTTTCCCGCCTAAGACGCGTTTTTGGTCGGATCCCTGCGAAATCGTCTTAAACGGGTTTTACTGTATTTACAACGAACATTACAGCAGTTGAGTGGGTTATTGTTAATTTTGAAAAATTCTTTGTCAGCTTTGACCTTTTTGGTGTGCTATTTTTACTCATCGGCATGGTGTGCTGTAACGAATGCTACTTCTTACTCTAATTTTGCACACAGTTCTATTCTTTTCTTCTTGGCCTTCAGACCTTCTTGTTGTTACTCTGGTGATTCGACTTAAAGAGATCTTTATTGACTTTTTACCTTATATCTTCTCCCTTCGGTTGCCTTCTTTTCACCCTCTTGTTATTTTTATGTTATCCTTTGGGAATGTCTAATCGTTTAGCTGCGTTTTATTTACAATGGTCTTGCAAGAAGATTCCACATTGGCTGCTATGTGATTGTCCGAATCTGGATTTTTATTCAGATAGTCCAGCATTTTTTCGACGAAAGTGAGAGTGAGATTAGTAGTGACAAGCCTAAAGAAATAAGTTTATGTTTTTTTGTAATTTTCTATAGACTGTGGCTTTTGAATTAAGCTACTTACGTTATTTTAAGGCCTCTCTAGGTGTCATCTTATAATCTAAGAAATGTTGTAGTTTGTGGCGAATATCTTCAAGCATAATATCTGCAAGCAATATATTTGACAGCTTGATGTTTAGATTTTGTACAAGTATTTTATTTACCAGAGTGTCTACAGACTTGTCACTTTGTATGGATCTGAATGTTGCGCATTGAAAGAGACGAATAAAAAAGTTCATGCTAATGAGATGCGTATGCTAAGATGGATGTGTGAAGTTACTAGGTTAAGTAAGAAATGACTATACTAGAGGAACCCTGAAAGTGGCATCATTGATTAACCTAATCTGCTCTAGATTAGGTGCGCAAGATTGTCTTAGTATGGACATGTGATGAAGAGAAATAACAACCATATGACAAGAAGGGTTATCAATATGATTATGCATAAACGTAAGGAATGTGCGCGATTAAAAAAAATGGATGGAACGTGTGAGTCAGGATACGCTTGTGTGAAAACAGTGTATGTGTCACAGTTGACAGGAGCCTATGGAAAAAAATATTGTGCCAACTCCAATTAGCGTGGGATGGGGACTGACAAATGATGATTTTATATAATGACCAGCTGTTTGGCTGTCTATCTGGCTTTTAAAAAATTGTATATTGTTACCCCATACATCCATTATCAGGTATAGGCACCGCCACAAGAATACCACTCAAAACGGTCCTGTGCCGCTTGCATCCAATGCCACCCTGCGAGCTTGAAGATGTCACTAATCCAATAAATGGCGATTATTATTCACACAATCTAGTATATTAGAACCTCGATAGTATGTGATCCATAATCGTGACGACTATCTATGCATTCTCTGGTGGTAAGATGAAAATGTCATGATATAACTGCTAAGATTTATTGTAATAATCTTTCTCAAGTGAAAAGGTGTAGATCGTTTAAATTATTCCAGGAACTTGATTTATATGCATAGCAACATCCCATTGATGTTACGTTCGTAAAAATCTATTTATCAAGCGGTGATTGTATCTTTGTAATGCGATCACTAACGATTTAGACTTCTACTTTGCGTTTCTGAACACGATTACCTTATCGACACTATTCTTTCGCTGTTGTGATATAAGAAATGAGTTTGTATCCATCTTCGACGTCCTTATCATATTTGGTTTGTTCATGTCTGCCTTCAATTATGTCCACTTCGTCTTCTGTATGTAACTGTTTTATGCTAAAATTTTTTGCTAAATAAAGTCGTAAAATTGACTCGATAGAGATATGCTTGTTGGTCCATGAAAAGTATACTATTTCCTTCTTACCTATATTTACTAACTACCTCATATTCATCATCATCATTTCAGCTTATATACGTCCTATTGTTGCGGTCAAAGTTAGCTCTACTGCAGTCCGGTTGCCAGTTTTATTTTTTAAACTAAACACTAGATGTTGTTGCCGAAATATCGAATTAAAAGTATTGTAATTCATAGTTTCGTAATAACTAAAAATTTATTGAGTTGTCTAAGCTTGATATCCTTTATAGAAACTATTATAGATTTCAGCATATTGCGATTGCCATGGTAAAAGTGTATGCTAGTCTTAATTTAATAAGTGTGTACCTACTATGCAGGATGAAGGAAGTGTGTAGACATAATAGTGATCATTCAACGAATTTTAAAACCAACTATTTCTTATATTTTTATATATTATAGAGTATCAGTATAGCAGAAGCTTTTGTATTTAAAATATAGTTGTAACTTTTTTTAAGTATTGTAAATATATTCATGTATTCCATTGTGCCAATTTAAGTATCTAGGTTCTAATTTCAGTCTTTATCAAAGAAACTAGAACTATATTTTTTACAATAATTCTTATAACGCTTTTTACATTTGTTATTCAATTTAAATCATCTATTAGCTCATTGTTCATTCATGTTAAAAACAATGCAAAATTTAGGCATATCTGATATTTATATAATAATGTTCAATGGTCATTGCAAATACTGTAATCCAGATTTTGTTGAATTCAAACAGAGAGGATTTCTCTCTATATATAATATCAAAGATAGATAACATTATCTAGCCACTGTCTCAGAAAGTACTTAAGCTATTTACCTACCATACTCGTTGCTTGTTGTTTGTACGTCTATTGTACATACTGTAATTACATTCATATAATAATTCATTTCAATATGAATTATACAATGCATGTTAATTTGCCATTTAATTAAGAATAATTAGAGAAGAATAATTATTTGATGTAAAACAGGCAAATAGTTGTATTTCACCTCATATGCAGTTTATTACTTTTACGCCATTTAATACATGATTTAGTATTTATAGTTTTTCTATGTCAGTTAGTTTAAAAAATTTCAACTCTTTATACATTGATGATTAAAAGAAGCCTGGAATTTAAAAGCTACTCTACTCTTCAAAAATGAAGAAATTGATTCATCAGAAACTATTTACTGCTTTTACTTACTACCTGCTGCTACTAGCTCTACCTGCGCTATATAATAGTGAGTGTGAAAGGTTGAATTTTGTAAGAATTTTTATATAAAACGGATCTGATAATATTTTAAATTTAAAGCACTATTTTCTTTTGCAGTTCCTCCTACATTAAGACACCTATTTAAAATAGATAACTAACTACCTATCGTTTAAACATAAATGCTTCTGCCTAACATATTTACTGAACATGCGGCTGAGTAAGATAATAGGTATGTATTTTAATGCTTTTTTATGTTATGTAGGTATTATTTGTTTCTTAATATTCTCATAGTTGCAGTTCAAACTCGAAACATAGGCATTATCACTTCATCATTTCGGCTCATATACGTTCCACTGCTGGGCTCGAGCCTCCTCCGCAATAGGAGGGATAATGACCTACTATACCACGCTGGTCAGACGGGTTGGTATACGGTTTTATTTCTAGTTTTCTTTCTATTGCATAGATGTTATATGCATATTATATCCCTTAATAGTATTTCACGATACCACAGGCAAGAAGGGGTGGTGAATTGTATTCTTACTCCGTTACTACACCGAGATAAAATAAATATAATAATAAACAATAACTGCTGTATAGTAGCTATGAATACTACCAACATTTACATTAGTCGTGTCGAAAAAGTGACTAAGACCTTTTGGCATCTCCATCTTACAGTCCCAAGGAGTATTGTCGTAAGGCATAAAACTATTGCCAAAAATTACCATTGCAATATACTTGGAAACTGTGTATATATTGCATCGACCCTCAACTAATTGCGATAATAGCAGCTTGAAGAATTATAAATATTAACATAACTCATCTCAAAATATACTCAAATTATGGCTAAAAATAGTTCTTTGAGTAGTCATTCTTGTAAATAACATTGGCTAGTATTAATTTTATACCAATTTTATATACCTACCATTTATCTACTCGGACTTTAGGTGAGCATGCTGCCATGGAACAAAATTGTTTTGTGTGAATGCAGAGAACAACCGTTTTCTCCCAATCAGTGTATTTGGCGACAAAGAAAATACAAAGATAATGAAAATATCAGTATCCAACATATCATCAACATACACATTTTTTACTTACCTGAAATATTTAATTATAACTATCAAATATATATACGATAAATGTCATGTTTCTTTGAACCATATTTCTTTGAATCAAATCGAGACGATTAAATAACGATCCTATAAAAATATAAAATTGTAAGCTACAAAAGCGTGAAATTCTTGCCGGAATAGGTAAGGGCTTAAAACCTACAAATAAGGACATGCATCTAACAGTATAATATATGATCATTTACGCCCTGTTTTCAAAAATGGGATATATTTGTGAAACGGGATTGTCCCGTTCAAAACGATGTATGGTCATTTTAGATTAATAGCATGTGGAAGTGTGCATTTCAAAAAATTGTAGATACTTATTATAATTGTGTGAAAATGTTTTCATATAAATTTTTATGTAGTTAAATTAGTTTTAATAATAATAACTCTTTTTTTTTTTTTTTTGTGGGTGGGCTGCGGTCGGCGCGCCTCCGCACCACTCCGTCCGGGGCGATAGAGGGGCTTAAGCACGCAACTCCCGCAACCCACCCGAAAACCACCTCGCCTTCGTCATTGGGCCGACCACCGGAGCAGGTTTACTTGTCGTCAGTGGTCGGCCCGACGGAATACCCCCTACGTGGGGTACCCTCCCATCGACCGACGCCCCCCCCCCGGGGAGGACGTCGGTCTTTCCTCACGCGGTCGGCCTCTCGGCGGGTGACGGACTAATCCCCGGTCACGTCACCCGCGGCCTCGGCTAGGGATAATATACCTCTTGGAGTGTGTACCAACAGGTTTTTTATTTTTATTGATTTATTGTTAGTGTTTTAATTTAAAATGTTTAATGTTTGTTTTTTTATCTTACTTTATCGTATTTTATGACCAAGAAAATGTGATAAGTTTATAATATGACATGTATTTTTTGTAAAAATATCCTAAATGTATCAAGATTGCGTGTTAAGAAGTCAAATAACACATTTAACAAAAACAACTCAGATAAAAGTGCATCTAATTAATTGTAAAGTAGTGCTTTTAGACTGTTACAAGATAGTCGTTAGGTATTTTTAAATAGTGTGTGTTATTTTTATATTTTTGTAATTGGATTTTGATATCCAAATATTGTTATCTTTCTAAGATGTAAGTTTAATAAAAATACCTTAACTGTAATAATACAATCAAATGTTTGAAAAGGTTAATAATAAATGCCTTGGTTTTATTGAATTCATTAGTTGTTTTTAGTTGTCTGCACCCATTTTAAATACATAGCCATATGACTGCTGAGTAACCTCCGCGCGCAGGGTCCCTCCCCTCACCGAAACTCTCTAACGCAACCTTCTGACTACGGTGGTCGAGAATATATACCCACAGTGGGCGGAGCACACGCACCCGGTCATGGTTCCACCAGATAGTGACCGGGAGGCCGACGATAGTGTGCCGCTTGCCACATGCGTGTTAAGACTACCACTCCCGGGCTCGGACAGTGCCCGCGACCTGCAGACCCATCGTGCTGCTGGACAATGCGGCCAAGCTATTGTTGAGAATCCTGGCTGCCCACATCGGCCAGTATCTACGCAGGGACGCGCGGCCTTGTTGCGCCTAAGGGCCATGGTCACGTAGGCAGTCACCGATGGAGGGGTGCTGTTGGCGGTGTCTTTGAACATCGCCAACGCATTTAATAGTGTGCCATTCAGCTATATCAGGGAGGCGCGCCGGTATCATGGAGTATCTCTATACCTGAAGCGGCTAGCCTCCAAACAGTCTGGCAGACTGTTTGGGGCGCAGCGTTCTCTACATGGACCGAATAGGGGAAGTTGTGCGGACGCCTATGTCGTTCGGTATTCCACAGGGGTCGGTCTAAGAGCCAACTCGGTCAGGATATGGGACGCGGTGCGAGGCAGTTATCTCGCAAAAGGAAGCGTGTTTGGGAGTAATCCCTGTACCACAACACGCTTCGCTGCCGGCCATTTGGACGGCGCAGGTGCGAGTATCTACCTAGCCGAGATCGCGCGTGGTCGGACCAGAGATTAGTTGATAATTCGGTTGCATAGAGGCCGCCCGCGTGAGGGCGACGCTCCTGCAACATTGTCTTCACTGCCGGGGCATCGAAGAAGATGGTATCCGAAAGGGTAACCTGCCGGACAGGCTACGGAAGTCATGGAATCGGTACCAGTGGTCGGTCCAGTGGCGATAGGGAGTAAATACGGTTATGGGGTCGCACGCCGCTCATTCGTGGTCCTGGACGGATTGGGCGGCGTGTATCCAGACCATAGCCTACTAAAAAAAGAAGTAAAGCCATAAACAATTTTCTAAGAGAAACAATGAATGGAAAGTGCTTTTCCAATATAGCAAAAATACGATAGTATGTTATTCGAAAAATCCATCCACTTTTCTTACGATCGTCGCCTTCTGCTAGACGCTTACGCTTACGTAACCGGGAGGATATTCGTTACGATGACACGTCCGCCATCGACGCCTCGGGCGGTGGGGGTGCGATTACTTGCACCAGGTGCCGCCGTAGCTGTGAAGTCGTGCGTTCAGCCCCGGGCTTAGTCTGTCACCCGCGGCGATTCCGCCGGGACGTCGACTTGAAGCGAAAGGGTAACCTGGCTAGGCAGGCCACCGATGAGAAAGATTAGGTACCGGTGGCCTGCTCATATGACGTTTAGAGAGGTATGCACATGGCAGGTTATGCAACCGCCCGCTGTCTCCTGTCTCGTCCCGGATGGATCGGGTGGGGCAAGACTATCCTATAGCCAGTCACGAAAAAAAATTCTGGAAAGGTGTTGAGTTGTTTCTATTGAATTCTTTCTACACTAGTGTGTCTTAAACTCGAATGAGTACCGAAATAAAACCTACCAAATTCGGGACCCACCACTTGGCAGTTTTAAAAGTGGCATAAAATGATGCCACATAACGCTAAGGAAGGAAAGGAATCTCATTACACTAGTTTCCGCGGTCAGAGGCAAGAAAATTAACATGTCAAGTTATGGCCCCACAATATTCGCTTGCGGTCCCATACTTAGGGAATTACTTGCGGCTTTTTACGCTACGGCCGGAGGAGGGTTATGAGTTTGACTGGCTATTTGACTAGACCTTGTCCTCTTAATTTCTGAGACAGACAATTTAATATTCGGTTTAGTTTGTTAAATAAAATATACTTTGCAAATAAATTGACATTATAACGACACCAAAATATTTTAAATAAAAAAAGTAACAACTAAAACCCAAGTTCGACAAAAAACGAGACTAAAAAAGTAGGAAATAAGATTTTCAGGACACAGGATTAAATAACGTTACTGAAGAACCAAGATGATATACACATAGACTGTACCAGGCCTTCTTTGTAATTTAATGATACCATCAAAAACAAACCTTGTAAAAGAAAGCCAAGCCTCGCAACTGAGTTCTTCTACCATAAAAAGTGGTGAAATCTATGTTATTCCAAGTCGTTTAACTCATTCAGTCCCTGCTTAAGGGACCTTTCTTCTTAAGTTATTACGTAAATAGCTAACCTAACAACTTCTTATAGTGACTATATCAATATTAAACATCTTTTATGTTTTAAATAAACAGAATGACTTGGCAATCGCATCAAAACACAATGTACTTCACAAGTAATACATATTATATTAAATTGTACTAAACATAGTGCGATTACCAAAGTCAATCTATTTATTTAAAACATAAAAGATGTTTAATATTGATATAGTCACTATAAGAAGTTGTTAGGTTAGCTATTTACGTAATAACTTAAGAAGAAAGGTGCCTTAAGTAGGGACTGAATGAGTTAAACGACTTGGAATAACATAGATCTCACCACTTTTTATGATAGAAGAACTCAGTTGCGAGGCTTGGCTTTCTTTTACAAGGTTTGTTTTTGATGGTATCTCATTTCTTTTTGTAGATAGACCTGCTTATTTTCCTTTCCGGTACCTTCTACTTCTTGAACACCAACAACGGATTTTCTTAGAGCCCACTGTCTGAAAAATGAGACATCTCTCCTTTCAGTTTGAGTCACTTTTACATAAACTAAGCGGGGAGATGTGAAAATAAAGAAATTTTATTGGTTTTTCGAAACACATCTTCTCTAGTCTCCTCTCCGCTTTGATGGCAATCGAGCCTAATGATGGCGTTCTTTTTTTCAGGCTAATTTCAGGCAATTTAGTTTGCTTAATACTTTGGAAGATTTCGGTACAATTTCATAAGACATGTCCCACTCTTGCTTTTTCATTAAGTTGATTGACCATTTTACAAGTTATTTTTGAACATAATTATATCTAGGTATCTGTCTACACTTATTATACTAATCATCGTTCAGCCTATCACCGTCCACTATAGAACATAGACCCCCCTCATGCTTCACCATAAAGTGCGCTACTGCGGCACCTGCATCCAACGACGCTCAAGGGTTGTTACCCTTTGTTGAGAGTTGCCTAAGAGTTGCCATGATAAGAGCTTATTTTTCTTCGCCATATGAGGAATAATGACGAAGTCGCCACGTTTGGTAGGTGATTTGGTTTCGCAGTGAGATATCATACATTTCCTCGGCGAGAGCTGCTGCCCACTCTCCTTCCTGTTGAATCTTTTTTTTTAAATGACAACGCCTTGCACTACGGGAATAATAACCCTTATATTGTGGGGGACTTTACAAACATATAATCCAACATCGCATCATCATCGCAGCCCTCATATGTCCCACTGTTGGGCTTGGGCCTCCTCCACAATGGGAGGGAATTTAACCCACTATACCAACATATCTGACCAGCATACCTAGCAAACCCTATATCAACATATCTGACCAGCAGGTCAGATATGTTGATATAGGGTTTCATTTCGAGTTTTCCTTCTCTTGCACAGATGGTATGTGTATATTATATCCTATAGTCGTCTTATACGATATCCACGGGCAAGATAGAGAGTGGTGAATTGTATTCTTACTTCGTCACCATACGGAAAGAACATTTAAATAACCGATACAAATTACATTCAGACTCAGAACAACCATTTGTGGATCGTACAAGGTGTTGTTGTCTTGCATGGGATTCGAACCCGCGACACTAGCACGGTACATTGGTATCTTAATCACTACGTCATCTGTGCTGTCTTTAGCCGGTTGTTACGATTCCCATAGAAAAGCAATGATGGCGACAAATGTATACTTATTTTTTACAAAGTTACATTTCATTAACTGCAAATGTAACTTTGTAATATTATATATTTATATGAGTTTACAAAATTATTTATGCAGTTAGTGTATCTCGGAACCTGGATGAAAATTAGAATATTTCATAATTTTTCCTTCATTTATACACTAAACACTAATTGTATTCTAAATTTGAAGCTTCTATGTCTGCTAGAAGTGCCTCTTTAATATTGATGATCGGTCAGTCAGTCAGTGAGTGACAAAATTACGAAATTTTGACTATTTATAATTCTTAAAGTATTGGTTCAAATTGAATGACATTTGAAATACACAATGTGTATACAATGCCTACTGGGATACTAAAAAATCAGCTTTCTAGCTTTATTAACAACGAAGTTATAGGGGGTCAAAAATAGCCTGAATGGCTTCGAGAAAAGTATGTTACGGCAGTTTTGCGTTTTGCCCAACTTTTTTTTGCTCGAATTGGCGGGGGCACTGCCGTGGCCCCAGATAATGTCATACAATACGATACTAAAGTACATAATTATCAGTGTACAGACATACATATACAAGTTTGAAAAGCCGTAGTCACGCATTAATAAAGTGATATTACTTCTTCAACTCCTCCAGATCTTCCCTACAACTTATTTCAACGAAATTGTAGGTAATTAATAATTATATCTATATATATATATATAGGAGAGGCGGGTTTTGCGAGCGATATATTGACTCATCGCCATATCTCTGGAACCATAAGGCGTACAGACTTGAAATTTGGCACAAATATTCCTTTTGTTGAGTAGAGGTCAGCTAAGAACGGATTTTACGAAACTCCACCTCCATACATATAAAGGAAAAGGGTGAGCCGAAGCTACTGAAGCTAGCAAAATGAAATTTAGACCGTAGTTTCATTTCATGACGTAACCACCCACTAAGAAAAGATTTTTTGAAATTCCACCCCTAAAGGGGTGACACGCAGCGGTAAAGTTTGTATGGAAAGAAAAAAAATCTTTAGCTACTGTCTTCAAATTAAGCACAAATACTCTTTAATAAAAATAAACAAACACGTGTTTCAGCGTTTGTCCTTTTTCGTCCTTAGAGGACGGTCCTTAGAGGGTGTAAAATAGGTAAAAAGATGTCAGTTTACTGGCTTATCACAGAGCCGAAAGTACTGAAGCCAGAAACATGAAATTTTGACATTAGTTTCTTTGCGTGATGTAGAAACTCACTAAGAAAGGGTTTTTTGAAATTCAACCCCTAGGGGGTAAACCGCGGTAACAAATTTTGTATAAGGAGAAAAAAAATCTACATAGATATTCTTCAAATTCTCCAAAAATACTCTTTAGTAAAAATAAATAAACACGTACTTCAGCATTTTTTAATTTTCACCCTCTAAGGGTGTAATCTACACTAATATTATAAATAGTAAACGTTCCTTAGGAATAAACTTAAAAACTCCTAGACGGATTTCGATAATTCTTTCACCATTAGAATGTTACAGTATCCCTGAGTAACATAGGCTATATTTTATCCCAGTATAGGTACCCACGGGAACGGGAACTACGCGAGTAAGACGACTGTAACCGAAGCGAAGCGAGGGCGGGCTGCTGATAATTAATATCCTGTATAATAAATCCCCAACGGGATGAGAATACAATTGTAGTCACCCTTTAGTTCCCGCGGGCGTAGATATAATCAGCTAATAGTTTCAATCAGGAGAGAGGGCAGCAGTTCTCTCCTAAAAACCGTATAACTATGATTGCCAATCCGCCTGTTAAGCCTAGCGATTATAGCACTAATCTCTCATTTAAGGGAGAAGGTGGGGGCCTACGTCCAGTAGTGAACAGAGATAGCCTGGACGATAATGATGAAAATTTATATGCATTGAGCACGGATTACCATTGGGAACACGTATGTGTATTCTTTTATAACTATGAACTACATTGAAGCTTCAAAAGAATAAATAAAACCCCTAGATTTAATTAATCAGATTTATATTTCATTCTTATTATAATTCTAATCGTTACATGATTACTACAGTAATAAATGACACTAAATATAGTATCACTATGTGATACACAATATTAAAAATAAATATTAACTAGTCATCATTATCTATGACAAATTATTTCATAGAGATAGTAATAGTATACAGATAAAATACATCAACGGAGTGTCAGGTCTTACTAGCTGCCTGCGCATATATAATCTAAACTATAAATTGCAGATCATCTGAAAACATTCCTACATCTAACATGTACTTAGACTTATACTAATTTTAGATCATTGGAAATGCTCTCTTACTAACTATTGCGTATACTTACTACAATTATACACGCGCCAAATATACGCGAGTGGAGACAGGGAACTAAATTAAAGCTTTTAAACTGATACCATAAAGCCTCGATTACAATTACAATATAAATAAAAAAAAATAGATGGCTATTACACTACAAATTAAAGTAATATGCATGTTTGACAAGCATAAAAACATTAAATAATACATTAAAATATTTTCTAATTATGTAAAATTAGATATAATAACTCGATACAGCCACAACTATATTGAAAAGCAAAACGTTTTTTAATGCTTCGTAATTAACATAAAATAGTAATTCTTGCCTATTCTAGCTAGAAGAATACTTAAAAAGATCCACATTACTGTTTATAATAAAAGAGGTTATGGCCTGTTTTAATTTAATCAATAATTACTTTACGAAATTCTAGGCATGCCTTTTAAGTTCTGTCGTTTCCATATTTCCCGGCAATTTTGAATTTGGAACTATTCTATATTCGAATGTGTTTGAATTTTGAATCTCAAAAGTTGAAAGTATTAGGATTGATGCTATTGTTTAGTCACAGCGTCGATTGGAATCTGTCAGGCTACGTACGAAAATGAATCTTTCTAAGGAAAATGTTCATGCAATAATTTTCTACAGCTTTAGAAGAGACCTTACACGGCTACAGTGTTTTGAAGAGCTAACATCTGTGTTCAGTGATGAAGCCCCATATCTGCGGACTGTCGAACGCTGGTACTTAGAATTCCAGCGTGGACATACTAGTGTTAGTGACAAATCTCGTGAAGGACGCCCAAAATCCGCCTTCACTGAAGATAATCATTGCTGTGAGACAACTAATTCTCGAAAATCGTCATGTGACGTATCGAGAGATAGAGGCATTATTAGGCATCTCAGGAACAACCATTCAGAAGATCTTGCATGAAGCGCTTGGTGTGAGAAAGCTAGTTTGCCGTTGGATACCGCATCTGCTTTCCGACGATCACAAGGCGGCCCGCGTCAGATGCTGTAAGAAAACTCTGCAAAGGTTCAACCGAGGAGAGTCAAATCACGTCTACGATATCATCAGTGGTGACGAATCTTGGATCTATGCCTACGATCCTGATTCCAAATAACAATCTACAATCTGGTCTTTCAAGACGAGCCAAAGCTGACTAAAGTTGTTCGTTCTCGAAGCACTTCAAAGAAGATGTTCGTTGGAAAAACCGACCATGTTGCGACTATTGCACTTTAAGATCGTAGAATGGTTAACGCAGAGTGGTATAATATAGTTTGTTTACCACAAGTCAACGCCGAACTTCGAAAATCTAACTCAAAGCGACGCATCATCCTGCACCACGACAACGTAAGCTCACACAGCGCTCGTCAAACGATTGAGTATTTGAAGCAGGAAAAAGTAGAAATTCTTGACCAACCATACAGTTCTGACCTAAGCCCTAACGATTTCTTTACATTTCCTAAAATTAAGAAAAGTCTTCGTGGTCAAAGGTTCCAGTCCGGTGAAGAAGCAGTCGACGCTTTTATGTCAGCCATTTTTAACACCCCACTTTAGAGTGGAATAAATGTTATAATAACTGGTTTGAGCAAGTGGAAAAGTGTATTAAGCTACGTGGTGAATACTTTAAAAAACAATAAAAAGTATTATAAGGTTCTAGTTGTGTTTTTTTCTTCAAGCGACAAAACTAAAAGGCATGCCTAGCTCGTACATACATATAGGTTTATTATAATTTAGTTCCAAATGCTCTTAATATATCGTGAATGCAATCCTAAATAATAATATTGTTATCATTAAAATTTATGCAAAACATTCTTAACGATGCACTATCTACTAGTTTGTGAAAAATCTTTTAAATAAATACTTACTTAGATTTATTTTAATGAAATTTTTCTAATAAAAATGACAGACTACTGGAATGGAGATATCCCGTTAAGGGATTCCTTTCTTACAGGCAAATACGCACTCCAGAATATAATGTGAAAATAGTGTTTATATTAACTTCATTAGTAATTTTAATATTATAACAAATGTAAAAACTAACTAAAGGAAAACTTATTCAATAGGTATGTGTAAAACTAATAATTATAACGTAATTTATATCTCCAAATGAATATCAACAATATTTATTTTATAGAAATTGCCGCCTGAAGAGGACCAGCAGCTCGAGACAAATATATATACAACATTTATATATACTTTATAAATATTTACAAATCAGATTGATATTCGAACTATGAAGTTTTAAGGGCGTAGATAAATGGCTTTGCTTTAGAAACTCAAATTAAAATCAACATCAATCTAAATTTCGTAACTCTCAAATCCGACTCTAAAACTGTGAAATTTAGCATATATAAGTTATATCTACTGTAATTAATATACAAGAATGTTCATACATCGCACAAATGATAGATTTACACAGAAAAACAGTTTTAATTAACAATAATGATGGTTGACCGAAACCCGACCGCCACGGCGGTATGAAGACCGAGGGTGTCCGCGGACACGTCACACACCAGGACCGACGGCTCTTAAGACGCCGTGACAGACGCTACAGAAACAGAAAAGGGGCATAACCGTCCCGGAACTGTTTTCACGAGTTTTAGGGCACGCTGTGATAACCGCATACAGGACCCAAACCCATACTCGCTGCTAACCGCTCTCATTAGGATTCTCGTTCTATACGTGAGAAAATTTGATTTTATTGAAATTGCTGTCCTAACATATTAAATATAACATAAAAATAAAATATTTAAAAATAATAAAAGTGAGTTGACCCATCGGCAACAAATACAAATAAGCTCGTGTCGTGCAAACGCCGTGTCCAATACTGCCTTCTGTATCAGACCCACAATCCAATCATCCAACGCGAATCTCTGAAGATGGTGTTTAAGACTTTTGGTAATCATATACGATGCTTGCCGTGTATACATCTCACATATCAACGATCTCGTAATCCTTGATGTTTTATCTGTTTATCTTCCTCACCCTTCACGAGGTTCTCGTCATGGAAGACTGTAATGTCGATAATCATTGCCCAGTGCCCTAGCCTATCTATCACCACGATCAGGCTTTTTAGCACTTTTTAGCACACTAATACACATGGTATATTTCCAATTTCATACAATTTCAACCAATAATTTAAGAATTATAACTAGTAAAAGTTTTGTAATTTTGTCACTCACTAACTGACTGACTGATCATCAATATTATTGAGGCACTTCTAGCAAACATAGAAGCTTCAAATTTAGTATAAAATCATTAATGTTTAGTGTATAAATGAAGAAAATTTCTAAAATTTTCAAGTTTACGCCCCGTCTCTTAGGTACACTAACTGCATAAATAATTTTGTAATCCCATATAAAGGATTACAAAGTTACATTTGCAGCTAATGGAACGGAATAAGAATACAATTGTCACCACCCCTTGCTTCCCTATGGGAGTAGAAAAAACCGGCTAAGGACTGCGCAGATAGCGTAGTGGTTAAGATACCGATCTAACGTACCAGTGTCGCGGGTTCCAATCCCATGCAGGACAACACACATCCACATCCGAATAGGTGGACGGCCGACGTGGTGAAAGTTGCTAGGTGTCGTTGAATGCGCCACAGTACCGCACTTTGTGGTCAAACATGAGGGAGGCCTACGTCCAGCAGTGGACGGCGATAGGCTAAATGATGAATGGAATAATAGGTGTAGATAGATACCTAAATATAGTTATGTTCGAAGGTAATTTGTAAAATGGTCAATCAATGAAATAAAAAGGAAAAATGGGACCTGTCTTATGATATTCCATTCATAATTTAGCCTATCGCCGTCCACTGTTGGACGTAGGCCTCCCTCATGTTTCAACACAAAGCGCGGTACCGTGTCGCCTGCATCCAACAACGCCCAGCAACTTTCACCAGGACGTCGGTCCACCTAATGGGGGAGCAGCGTACACTGCATCGTTCGATACGTAGTCCCCACTCGAGAACATTTCATCCCCAGCTTTTGTCGGTTGGTCGAGCAAGTTTCCACGAACCTGTTGTTCACATCCTTTGGAAATTCGCACTCATCTAGATATTAGAAGCGGTTGTGCAACTCAAGCTGAAAGCTTTCGAGATTCTGGTATTGGACAGGTGTAAGTCGGATAATAAACTTCATTAAGCGTGACTGCCCGACTTTTGTGTGCATATTCAATGTGTTTCATACTATGCAGTGATCGCTTCTAGTTTTAATCCTGTTGAACACTGAAAGTTTATTGAATATCTGTCGTTTTGCCGACAAAATGAAGTTTATCTCATTTTTTATTGAACCGTCGCGGTTAATCCAGGACAATTTTCTTTGCTTTCTAAAGAAGGAATTCCTTTAAAAAGGCTTTCAAAAGGCTTTCCTTCTGCAGGAAATCAGCCAGTTTCTGGTCACTCTAGTTTCTCTGTCCACATGTATCATGTATGTTGCCCCACTCTCAACTCATCATCACTCCCTTTGCTCAGTTTTACATTAAAGTCTTCTATCGTCTATTTGTCTTCTAGGACTATGTCGAGACCGGTACCTGTATGATCTTCAACGAATACGTTTTAGTAATTCTGGTACTCTACTCTTATTGACACACTCTCGATCCTTTCCACGTTGTATACGAGAAAGAGACTTGCGATCGATAAACCCTGTACCGCTTTGGGACGGTTGATCTCCCCAACGTAGAAGAGCACGTTTCTGATAATCCTACAATATCCTGTCGGAGTTTGCTCAATACCTCCTCCAGCTCGATGATCTTCTCATCCCAATCGACAAGTTTGGCACGCGGGTTGGTGATCGCAGTGAGATGTCATACATTTCCGCGGAAAGAGCTGCTGCCCACTGTCCTGGTGGATCCTTAGCCGGTTCTTATGACTACCACAGGTAAACAAGGGGTGGCGACAATTATATTCTAATCCTAATTGGATTAGAATGTTATACTTACATATACAGGTGTAATGATTCATTTACTATAAATATCACTTTGTAATCCTATATATTTATATGAAATGTCAAAATTATTTATGCAGTTTCTATAACTAAGGCAACTGGACCAAAATTACGTTTTCTTTTAAGTTTTCCTTCATTTATACGCTAAACACTAATTGTATTCTAAATTTGAAGCTTCTGTGTCTGCTAGAAGTGCCTCAATAATATTGATGATCGGTCAATCTGTCAGTGAGTGACAAAATTACAAAATTTTGACTAGTCATAATTCTTAAACTATTGGTTCAAATTAAATGAAATTTGAAATATACCGTGTGCATACAATGCCTGCTAGGTTACTAAAAATTGAGGCTTCTAGTTTTAGTTACAACGAAGTTATAGGGGGGTTGAAAATGTCCTGAAAAGCTTCGAGAAAAGTATGTTACGGCAGTTTTACGTTTTTGCTCGACTTGGTGATACGGCAGATACTTATTATTCGATTCTGACAAAATATAGACGGACTTCTCCACTATTGCACTTTGATATTAGATTTTATTCATGAGGTGTAAAATCGTTTAAAATGATTATGTTTTTACTCCAATGGGGTATTTGAATAAATCAATTGTTAATTAATAAACTTACCAGCACAGATCTGCGCAACAGTATTGAAAAAAAAATATAAATGAAAACAAAATTGAGCTCGTGTCTCCTTCAAAATGCAAGTTTAGGTTGACTAATTTTCAAGTGTCATTTTTATCTTTCCGCGCCATGTAAAAGTCATCTATGTCAATTAATTAAAACTAGAACTGTTTGAGGGTTGCGTACAACCGGCGGCCACCTTTCTAACTATTAAGGATTTGTCATAATTCTTACTACACGGTCCTACCCGACAGACGGTCTTCGCCCCATTGACTTTATCACTCTTTCTTTTTCTGGTCGCAGTAATTTGCATAATTGCAGTAGTTGTTCTTGTTGTTTGCGGCTGAGCAGCAATTTCGACGCGAAAGACGACGAGCATTAAGACGAAATATATACCATACTCGAAATATACAAAAGAAAAAAAAGCAAATGCTACAAATGACAAGTCCGTTCAACATCATATCATGGATCCGCCTCATTAGTTCCATTAATACTATTAAAACAATCTTGTAATACAATAAATTACTTTGCAATATTGCAGATGTATATATGTAATTGTTTTAAAAGCGGTGCGCCTTCAGCTTCGTAGTATTACCAGTGTTACTGCTTACTTATTCTCGAAAATTATTGCTGAAAATATGAAAAAAGAACGTGAGCTGCAGTTAGATTCGGTAAATAAAAAGCAAAATATTATAATGTAATAATTTTTAAATATCTCATCAGCCTCATTTATTAAGGGTCATTATGGCATTAATTTAGTTATTGAAATATACACACTCTTGTCTATTATAGTATAGCATAATTGCCGAAATAAAAGATCCATATGATGAATAATGTTACTTTTTTTTCAATGTGATTAGTTACATCCTGCATAAAATCTTGCAAAGTGTACTGCTGGGCCGATTTTGATTTTGTTTTGTGTGTATTCAGCTGAATTCAAGAATCGTTTAGATCAATAATTGGACCTCGTAAGCTGCGATTCATTTCAAGGCATTACATTTCATCTAAATATGTACAAGACGGTATTTGTTGGGTCAGCTAATGTTAGTATAATTTCATAAGTTTCTTAAACTTAATTAAGGTACGTTTTCTCGTGTGGTGAAGGACTAACATAGCAATTCACTTCCCCCTGTCTTGCCTGTGGATGCGTAAAAGACGAATACGGTAGATAATACGCCTGTAACATTTGTGCAAGAGAGGGAAATCTTAAAGTAAAACCCTATATGTATCCGTCGCATCAGTGTGTTGTAGTAGTTCAACTTTTCTTCCATTGTAGAAGAGGCTCGAGTCCAACAGTGGGGAGATAACAATCTCAGATAATTTATTTAAGATTTTATGAAGAGAAAGCTGGTGCTATTATCTATACCAATAAATAAAATTGGAGTGTCTGTTTGTAATGTCAAAATAATAGGTTTTTTTCATGCTCACACGGTTATTTGCACGACACCTATGCCTAAAATAGCAATTAAAAAATTTTTGTCTGTCTGTCTGTCTGTTTGTTCCGTGTAATCTTCAAAACGGCTGGACCGATTTCAAAATTTCTATCACCAATGGAAAGCTATAATATCAGGGCGTAAACTAAGCTATATTTTATCCCGGTATTCCCACGGGAACGAGAACTAGTGTTGCCCAAATGCAAGACCAAGACGAGACTTGGACCGGTCTTGGTCTTGGTCTTGCAACATCACACCTGGTCTCGTCTTGGTCTTGGTCTTGCGCACCCGAGTCTTGGTCTTGGTCTTGGTCTTGCGCACCCGAGTCTTGGTATTGCAGCAAGAGTCTCGCAAAGTTTTGCAGTTAGAATAACGTAACAGTAATTTATCATGGCAATGAAAAATCCAACTAAATTAATCAAATATCCTATCCTATCTATCCATCTGCTAGCCTATAGTTCACTATTGAATACAATACTTACCACTGGAGAAAATTACTCTTCTATTCCCCTGGTGTTCCATTAGACAGCGTTACTACTCTTATGACAGGACTTTCGACCCTATTTTCTTAAGACGTCACCACACGAGGCAGTTGATACAATAAATTTTATGTCATTTTATAATCAATGCGATATTTTACAATTAATGCGATTGTTTATATTCTCCTTCAAGTTAAGTGGTATGTATCTATTGTATTTCCAGTTTAGTTACTGATACTCTGGATACTTGAAAAATCCTGTTGCTCTATTGCCTATATAAATACTTTGGCCGCTGGATCCATGTAGCTCTTAATATACTATTTATTCAAGAACATATAAAACTGATTTAAAATTTTATGGTTTTAATACTTGTAAAATGTATGATATTCGTCGTCATCGTCACAGCTCATAAAAGTGCCACTGCTGGGCTTAAGCTTCCTTCCAGTAAGAGGAAAATTGATGTACTATACCACGCTGGTCAGACATGTTGGTACAGGGTTTTCTTTCTAGTTTCACTTCTCCTGCACATATGTTATATACACAGGGTGTATCACGTTATGGGACAACTGTTCATGTATGTTGTAGTTCAACAGTCATAGATCATAATTAGAATGTATATTATACAAAAACAATATAACGTAAAAGTTATAGTGATTACAAAAATGTGTGTCTAAGAGTTTATGCCTTAAATTTTATGCATTATGTAGGTATGTACAGACAGGATATATGTAAGCATGTAAAATTTCGACAGTATAAATAGGTATTAGATTTGCGCGAACCTTTCAATGGTTACGTAGGTACAAAGGCGACTCATCAACGGTCATCGGCCGATCAGCTGATTTATGTTAAAGCGAAGTTTGTCTTGCTTATGCAAACGTAATCATTGATTTATTCAAATTCTAATGAACATTTAACAAAATACGAATATGTTGTAGATTAAGTATCATTCCTTTATACATTTTAATCAATTTACACGAAAAAACGATGACAAAATTGAGAACTTACATGTCTCTCAATTCATTAACGAATCTATATTTTTATTTAAATTTTTTTTCATGGGTTCCTAACACCATTGCCCGATCCGATTTGATACGACATCCACGGGTAAGAGAGTGGTGAATTATATTCGTACTCTGCCTTTTTTTTGTGTGTGTGTAGCTGTTGGTCACAGATGACCTTGACAGCTTAACGCGGTCAATGGGTGAGCGCTGGTGGCTCTCAACCCGGTAAGTAAGTTAAGCGAACATCGCCCGAGGGCTCCCCCCTGTGGGGAACGGACCTCGGCTCGGGGCGTCGCTGAGAGCAAAGTGGGCGTGGCCAAGTTTAGGTTAATGACTTTTACGCGGCGCGGTTTTCGACCTCGACGGCGAGGCCGATACCGCGGAGTTTTATCTGTTATCGCTGCGCGAGCTGTGTAGGTCCTTTCTTGGGCGATCATAATAGCGTCATCTTCTTCTTCAAGAAGATGACGAGGACGTCGGACCGCGGATATTTTTGAGGGGACGTAGTTTACCGCCCCAACCACTAGTGGATTGGGGTGAGTCGTGGCAGAGGCAAAATAGCGCTGGGAGCAACGCTTCATGTACTACCTGATGGTGATCGTACTCTGTCCCTACATGGACATTTATATAGATTAATTGAAGGCATATTTCTATGTCCAACAGTGAACGTCGTTGGGCTAATGAATAAACGGATATATAAATATGTATAATGGGCAAGAGCATTCTCGTGATTACGGTATTTTTGTCCTTAAGCCTTTCCGAAGAGTAATTCTGAAAAGCCAACACCAACATTGGTAATCGATTGGCCAATAGATGGATATCTCAAGACTGATTTGACTTGCCGTGTAGTGACGGAGTAAGAATATAATTCATCACCCCCTATTTTACCCGTGACTGAGAACCCACGACTAAGGGCTATAATATATAACATCGGTGCAAGAGAAGGAAAACTTGACATGTATGACCTGTAACAACACGGCCGATCACCGTGGCGATTCCCCTCCGGCCTCGGCCGTTTCTCCTCCTGTTATGTAGAAGACACGAGTTCAACCGTATATAAGCTGAAATGGTGATTTGAATTAAATGCAAGACCGCGAGACTCTTGCAGGCCCAGTCTTGGTCTTGCTCAAGTCTTGCAGGGCCAGTCTTGG
Source organism: Lymantria dispar (assembly GCA_032191425.1). Lineage (NCBI taxonomy): Eukaryota > Metazoa > Arthropoda > Insecta > Lepidoptera > Erebidae > Lymantria > Lymantria dispar. The sequence continues at coordinate 18,793,011 of CM063440.1, forward strand.
TCTTGGTCTTGCAAAAATTAAGCGGTCTTGGTCTTGGTCTCGGTCTCGCATTTCTCGCAAGACCAAGACCAAGACCGCAAGACCAAGACTTTTTTGGGCAACACTAACGAGAACTACGCGGGTAAAACGACTATAACCTATAACCGAAGCGAAGCGAGGGCGGGTTGCTAGTATATATATATATATATATATATATATATATATATATATATATATATATTTATATATATATATATATATATAATTTAGGCATAGGTGTCGTGCAAATAAATAACCGTGTGAGCATGAAAAAAGCCTATTATTTTGACATTACAAACAGACACTCCAATTTTATTTATTGGTATAGATAGATATACAGGTGTCCATAAATTGAACGTCCAACCGTAAGGGGTGGTAGATGACTTTATGAAAGCTATGAAAAAAAAAAATCCACGTCACTTTTTCTGAGCGTGAGCATATTACTAAAAACAGTGAAAAATCAGACCATATACGATATTTTCAAGTACTATAACGACAAATAGGCTAGTTTTGGCATCGGATATTTTTTGTTGGAAGCGCAGATAACTGCACTATCGACCTCAAGTACAATTAAAACTAGACATGTTAGAATAACAAAAAAAATATTTACATTTATTAAGGTTTCCTTAATTTTTTGGAAGAAAACGTCAATCATTTGACTTTAACACACCACGCTGTAAAAAATGTACCGTAACCATAGTGGCAAGTAATTTCAAAAGATGGCCAAATTATTCAGTATTACAAAATGGTATAATACCTTCAACGTATTATCGCAACTATTAGAAAAAAACAGTTTTTGTTAAAGACAACGAAGTTTACTGTAAATTATATTTTTTTAAGAAAAGGATTTATGTTCTACGCCATTTATTTGCTTTTTTTTGGGGGGTGGGTTACGGTCGGCGCACTCCTCGCTCCACTCCATCCGGGGCGACAGAGGGGCGTAAGAACACAGACCCATATCCCACCCGTATAGCACGTCGCCTTCGACGTTGGATCGACCACCGGTACAGATTTCCTTGACTTCTGTGGTCGACCCAACGGAATACCCCAAGGGAGTACCCTCTCCCGTCGACGCCCCTTCTGGGACGCCGACCGCCGTCGCGAGTCTAGCCTTTGCACGGGTGCCCGGACTAAATCCCCGGTCTGGTCACCCGCAGCCATGGTCCGGTCACCCGCAGCCACGCCATTTATTTGCATAAAGTAGATAGTACTAGTATAGAAAGAGTGACATTAAAAATAAAACGTGACTTATGTGATTACGATGCCGTCTTCTTATACAATGTTAGAATCCGCTAATATGCATTTGATTTATGTAGAGTACCGATGTAATGATCATGCTGCAAGTAGATTGTATCGTGAGCGATATCCGAATACTGAACCCTATCCAGACCATCGAGTGTTCATTTATGTTCCTTGAGCATATTCGGAGCAACATTTTTCTAGTGCCCAATAAAATACAATAGGTGTCACTCACTGTCTCTCTTTCACACACACATAAGGATTTTTATATGAGGTCTAATAAAATAGAACATAAAAATATACCTAATAATTTTTCATAAACTTCGTTGTCTATCAAAAAAACATTTTTTTTTCTCAAAGTTACGTTAACATCTAGAAGGTATTATACCATTTTGGAATAATGAATAATTTGGCCATCTTTTGTAATTACTTGCCACTATGGTTACGGTACATTTTTTTACAGCGTGGTGTGTTAAAGTCAAATGATAAACGTTTTCTTCGAAAAAATTAAGGGATAGCCATAACAAATGCATATTTTTTTATGTTATTGTAACATGTCTAGTTTTAATTGTACTTGTTGTCGATAGTGCAGTTATCTGCGCTTCCAACGAGAAATATCCGATGCCAAAACTAGCCTATTTGTCGTTACTGTACTTGAAAATATCGTACAAGGTCTGATTTTTCACCGTTTTTAGTAATATGCTCATACCAAAAAAATGTGACGGATTTTTTATTTTTTTCATAGCTATCATAAAGTCATCTATCACCCACTTACCGTTGGACGTTTAATTTAGGGACATCCTGTATATATGTGTGTTCATCATCATCATTTCAGCCTACCGCCGTCCACTGCTGAACATAGGCCTCCCTCATGTTGCGTCACAGAGTGCGATCCTGTGTCGCCTGCATGCAACGACGCCCAGCAGCCTTCACCAGGTCGTCGATCCGCATAGTGGGGGGCGTCCTGCACTGCGTCGGACGACGCAGTGCAGGACGCCCCCCATATGTATATCAAAGATCATTTGAATCTAGTCGAGATTAAGTCTTAATTTATATGTATTATTAAATATATAGAAATTCACTAGCCACATATCCGTATGATGTGGAATATAAGCGTTAGCTTTTTTTTTTTCAAATAATAGTTCAATGATATTTGAACAGGAAAGTTTAAATGTGTTCATTATAGTATAATAGGTTAATTTCTTTTACACAGTACAGCAAACACGATCATCATCACAGCTTCATATGCCCTACAGCTAGACCTAATATAGGGTTTTATTTCAAGTTTTCCTTCCCTTGCATAAATGTTATCTGCGTATTATATTCCTTTAGTCGTCTTTAACAACACCCACAGGCAAGAAAGGGGGTGGTGAATTGTATCCTTACTCTGTCACCATAGAGAATGAGAGACGATTCTCAATCATACGATTCTTAAAAAAGCTCTTTGCTATGTTTGATTAATATCGGTCAAGCAGTGTAAGTATCAGCTCTTTTCCAAAATAATGTAATGGCGTATGATTATTTAATTAAGTACTTCACGCGTGCCACGATTATTCCTTAAATGGCAATGAATTGATAATTTCTGTTGTAGAAAGCGTAATGGGTACCAACATTTTTTTTATTATTTTAATTAGCGTCGGGGATTATTTAAAAATTTCAAAGTTACTTATATTCTGTAGTGAATTACCTAATCTAGATTTACAGTAATCATGTCCTTATTTATATTACATTCCAAATTATTTTAGTAATAATCAACATACCAGCACTTATGACCAACGCTGCTGCAATCGGTCCCGTTCTTGCATTAGTAGCTCAGCCTCTTGCTTCAGGCGCTCAGTAGCTTGACTGAGCCACTCACGTTCGTGTTTTGATTCTTCACGCTCACCTTTCAGTTTAGTTAGAGCAAACACCATATCTGTAAGATATGCCAGTGATATTATTACATAGTTCTAATTTGGAATATCAATTCTAAACTCAACTTGGTTGCATATTACTGTTTGTTTATCATCATTCATCATTTCAGCTCATATACGTGCTACTGCTGAGCTCGAGCTTCCTCTTCGATAGTTGTTATATTGACATATTATACCACGCTGATCAGAAGGGTTGGTCTATGCCAATCCATCTAACCAACGTCGCTGGTCGTCGGCTATATTTCGAGAGAAAGAATCCTCTTGCATAAATATCATATGCATATTATATCCCTAAGGGATTGTAGTATGTACACAATATCTACGCAAGAGAAATCGAAATAAAACCCCATACCAACTTACCTGACCAGCGTGGTATAGTAGGTCAATTTCCCTCCCATTGTGGAGGAGTCACGAGCCCAGTAGTGGGACGTACCTATACGAGCTATGATGATGATAATTATATCCTAGTCATCTTTTACAACATCTACAGACAAGATATGGGGTGGCGAACAGTATTCTTACTCCGTCACCACACGGAAAAGAAAATAAAAGGTAGTAAAGATTTCTGATGTATACGCGAGGACTGCACATTGTAAATAAAACTACTTTTACGGATTTTATCGTGTTTGTATTTGATTTATGCATTCATGGTCACGGGCGGGAGTCCGCATGAATGCTGTAAATTGTTCGAAACATCAGGCAATCCTAAATCAAATACAAACGCAATAAAATCCGTAAAAATAGTTTTATTTACAAAGGTATTAAACTTAAAATTCTCTAGTAAATTGATGTAGTTTAGTGAGTACGTAAATATAAATAAAATCTTTCTATAATAGAGATAAATACCTATATCAAACAGTCTAGCTCAGATGGTGAGCCTTTCTCCCACGGAAATATTAATACTTATTAATTTTCTGTGCTTTCTTACTTTCATTATGAAGAAAGCCGTGCCTATTAGTAATGTATCATCATCATCATTTCAGCTCATATACGTTCCACTGTTGGGCTTCAGTTGTGCTCTACAATAGGAGGGAAATTGATCTACTATAACCACGCTGGTCAGACGTGTTGGCATAGGGATTTCTTTGGAGTTTGCCTTCTCTTACGTAGATGTTATACGCATATTTTATGCCTCAGTCGTCTTTTACAACAACCACGGGAAAGAGAAGGGGTGGTGAATGATATTTCTACTTCGTCACCACACGGATAATGATGGATATTAAAAAAAACATTAAAATATTACTAAAGCATTACGATTTTTTTTTAAATAATAAATGTTTTTGTAAATGTCTGAAAATGGTTTTTAATCACTAAAATAATGCGTAAAGGCCCAGCAGATAACGCTAGATCGCTTTCAAGGCATTCTGTTTTAATTTTATTTTATTTCTATAGAACTGTCTATTGGCGAATCTATTGGATCAGCTGTGTTAAAATCGACTTAATCGTACCAGAAGAATAGAATTTACCCTTAATTGATGTCATATTCTTTTTCTACTTAGTCCTTGGGCACTAACATTTACCATAATGGCACGAAAACTAAATGCAATAATGGTGTTCCTGACCAAGCTATTCAGCATTGAATTTTACTTTGACTCTTCCTTTTCTCGTAGTAATTTGCTTTGCCTTTGTGTTACGACACCAGTGGGAACTTTTTGGTAAAATCCGCTTACAATTATAAATTATAGTTTAAATAGTTTAAAAAACTGAAAACACCCTTACAGGGTGACAGCCTGAATCAGAGAATTTTCGATTTTCGCGCAGGCGTAGTTCGCACACAAGCTCTATCTCTCTTGCTCTTATGCAAAGGATATGATTAGCAATTTCTAACTCCTGGAAAATCTAATCAGGCTATTTTGATCGAAATATTGCATTGTCATGGGCCTTTGACGAGTGTGCAAAGTTTATATAAAATCTGTTCGTTCAAAGTAGGGCCAAATGAAGTTCAAAGAATCCGTTACATACATAGACACAGACATATAGATGAAATTAATAAAAGCGTGTAAAAAATACACAAGCGAGAGAGATTACCGTAATAGTATACTGTTTAAAAATATTCTGTTTTAAATAAAACATATTTCTAAATAATACTCTGGCTAGAAAAATATGATTCCTAGTCCTAAAACTCAGTGTTATTGATTTACCGGAAACGGCATTGTATCGATAGAGATCTTTATAATGTAATTGAGAACTGAGCTCCAAGTTTCATATTTGAAATATAGACCAGCAAATATTCAACTGTAAATAAAATCTGTACAAGCGTTTAATATCTATATGAGAGAAGGCAAATTCAAATTAAACCCTGTACCAACCCGTCTGACAAGCGCGATCTATAATCAATTTTACTCCTATCCAGGAGGAGATTCAATATCAGGAGTGGGACCGAGATGAAATGAATGAATAATTTGGTATAGTTTAGTGACAACGTAAATATAAATAAAATCTTTCTATAATAGAAATAAAACCTTATACCAATCAGTCTAGTTTAGAAAATCTAGATAACACGATTTGTCATTCTCACATTATAAAGCAACCCGTACCTTAGAGTAATGTATTCTAAAAAAAATATAAGAAATATTCAACAATATAGGTATCTGCACAAATTTTAAAATTATTACACCAAATAACTTATAATATTTTTGTAAATTTGTGAAAATGGCTTAGCAAACATTTTAAGATAATTCAAACATTTTTATAATTTAAAAAGATATTTAAATATAAAACCAATTTAGATTTAAATTTACAGAATGAGATCTCCTCACAACAATTAATAAATATGTAAAAAAGTGCATAAAAAATTAAATACTTACGATCCAGTTCGAAGTAATGAGCCTCGTGCAGCAGAAGTTCCAAATAAGGAAACTCAAGTGGCAATAGTAGATTCTTATTACGCAAAAAGTTGAGTATGTGACGAAACATGCCACCGTCGCGGTCGATGAAGTAATGCTGCTTCAGAGTATCCAGCACTATAGGAATCGTGCCATTAAACATCCTTCCAAGGCGTGATTCTGGATAACTGCATCCAAAGAATAAATCGACTCACTATATGCACATATATACATCTTATCAAATCGATGCATCCGTCAGTTAACAATACATGCGTTCAGTTAGATCAATTCTCAAGTGTTGCAAATTGCTCGTGTCACAGTTATTCGTTCTTGTTACAATGTTGATTCAAGTGTACTAAATTAGAAAATGATTATTGTACGAGATTGAGTGCTCTTATACTGCAATAACAGCTAAAGTGATAGTCCAAAGTCTAACTGAATTGTTTACTAAAAAATTGTTTACTAAATAAAAATATTTCTGAAAGCTACAAGGTATAAATATATATAATATATTTTATATAAGGCCCTTGAACTGAGTTCATTAAAAGAAAAATAGAGGTTTTCGAATGCGGGATCGCAAGCGAGAGGCGCGGTATATCCCGCAGCGCCCGCGGCTTCGCCGACGGCGCTCTGTCCGACGAACGCTCTCACCGAGAAATAGCACTGAGATAAAACAAGCCTATATACAATCCTATTAAATAATAAATATATGGTATGTAATCACATAAGAAGTTACAATAAAATCTGAAATGCTCTTCCGAATAATAATGATGATGATGATGATGATGCTATACAGTATCGTGTAATATACAAAAAGATGAACGTATATCATTGATATTATCTGACATTTATATCACTTTAGGAGTCCCCTAAAATTTAGAAGCCGTCAGTGAAAATGGGTACAAATGTTACAATTATAGTTTCACAGAAGTGTCACGATTGTTATCATCATCATCATCATCATTTCAGCTCATATACGTCCCTTTACTGGACGATATATTATCACAGCATGCTAGTCAAACTTGTTTTATTTCATATTTGCCTTCTCTTATAGATGTAATAAGCATGTTTAACCTCTTAATCGTCTTTTACGACAACCAAAGAGCAAGAGAGGGGGTGGTGAATTGTATTCTTACTTCATCACTACACGGAAACGGTTAATTACATAAAAAATACAGCATTGTTCTATCCAGGCTACGCTGATCTTAATTAGCTGACATATGCGGCACCACAGTTCAGATTCAGAAACTGATCTTCTCTACCCAAACTGCCTAACGGGCGTTGGCTTCGCCTCGATTTATGAGACGCATTTCATAGGTCTAAATGCATATGAAGATAGAATTGACGATGACAAATTCACTGTCATCTTTATGAGAACTATTTAGTAAAAGTATCGCCGTCTTATCTAGGCCCTAATTCACAGCGGGTTGATCCGCTGGGCTACTGACTAGGTGTGCAGTAACCTATACTATGGCACCCCGGGATGTATTAAGCATGCCATTAGCGTAAAAAAAAATGCGTAACCAATACAGTATCACAATCTTATAAACTCAATATCAACATCCAACAGTTTAGAGTTCGCAAAGAATTGGTAGTGCATGAGAAACGAATTCGTGTAATCATCTGAGTCCATATACGTCCGTCTGTCCGTCAGACTTGTTGATTATCGAGATTTCCTTCTCTTGCATTGAAGTTGTTTGCATATTTTACCCTGACCCTGTACGACACCCACGGGGAGTAGTGAACTAAATTCTTACTCCGCCATCACACGGACAACTCAAGAATTTAAGCAAGCTTAAATGAAAACCTCATTTTTTCATGTGGTGAGAATACAATTTGCCACTCCATCTCTTTCCCGTCGGTATCCTAAAAGACGACTAAGGGACAAAATAGGTGGATAACATCGATACAAGAAAACTCTAAATGGAACCCTTGACCAGAGTGTTATTGCAGGTCAAATGGGGGGGCCCATAACGGAGGCGGCTCGAGCTCAACATTAGGACGTATATGGGCAAATATGAAATGAAATCCAGATTATAATGGCGTACTTACTGACAGAATATTATGTAATATCTAACTAATTATTGATATCTTGATCTTATGTACATATATTTATTAACTAAGTTGTCTGTGAGTCAATCTACATACGCAGTTAGAGTTTCCAGTGAGGACGTGTAGATGGTTCCTCCCACGTCGATATGGACTGGAGCATTAAATTTAGTTGTTGCAGCAACACGTGGAATACCGACGATCAACTTTTTCTCCATCGGACCTTCATCAGGTTGAGGGCTACTGGGCTTGATAGGCAACATAATGTAATTGGTCTGGAAATAAATTACGGTCATTTTAATTATAATAATTATTTCGAGTATACATTCTCTCGAATGGTTGTTATATGCATATCGCTTAGTCGTTTTTTATGACACCCACGAGAAAGATGGTCATTGGAAACAGGAATTATATTCTTACTCCATCACAAAACAAAAATAATTATTATCATCATCACCATCATCATTCAGCCGCCTCTACTGGATGTAGGCCTCCCACATGTTTCGCCAGAGTGTGTGTGAGTGCGGTATTGTGCCTCTAACGACGCCCAGAAACTTTAAACTGTTCATTGATCCATCTGGTTGAGGGACGTCCTACACGCCCGATTCGTGAATGCCACTCGAGACCTCTCCTCCCCAGCGGATTTCCGTTCGTCGAGCGATGTGGCCTACCGATTGCAACTTCAGTGCGATTCTTCGTGCTATGTCGATTACACTTATTCTTCTACATATTGCCGTATCTCTGATTCTATCTCGCAGAGAAATGCCGAGAGCGACTTTGAGCTTGGTTATGAGGCCCACATTTTCCGTGCCGCAAGTCTTCACTGGTAATACATATTGGTCGAAGACCTGTGTTAAGAATTATTGTAACTTATAAATATTATAAATGTGTGAGGATATACATATGTTCTAGTTACATTTATAATCTACAGTATATAAATGATTCTTTAAAGTATATATAATAGTTTATTGGATTCATTTAATTAAATTGTTTTTTATTTAATAGACCATATGTAAGTGCCCTCTCGGGGTTTATGCATAATAAATGAGTTGAATTTGAATTACAGCTGCTATATAAGATAAATAGTATAAGATAATAATTATAAGATAAATAGTTCAAAATTTAAGTACTATTTTTTTATATATTCGGTATCAGAATCGAGTACTGAGTAGCCTCCTTCAATATGTACAATCTTTTACCAGTCATCCTGTATACGTAACAAAATAAAATTAATCCATATGTATTAAACAAATTATTTCATCATTAACACGTTATACATATTTTAATTATTCGTAAGAATGGAAAATATTTGAAGTAAACATTTTTACCTTGTTATGAGGAAGATCACAAAAAGATATGGAATATACAGGGTTATCGATAAAAAAAAATCTTTAAGGCCAGAAAATGATCATAAGTTCATTTTTTATCTTTATGGCTATGCGTAGTTCGTGCATACAGCTCGTGCATGTAGCAAGCATTTATTTATATATTACTAGCTGACCCGACAAACTTCGTACCGCCAAACAGTAGATTTTTAAATTTTTTAGTTTTTAATACTTATTCTGCTATACGGGACGCCGGATCAGCTAGTAAGATAAAAAAGAAAGTTACTAAGTCAACAATTACATTATGTCAAAAAATAAAAATTATAAAACATCTAAAATTTTGTGTTTGACGTCAATATTTATACGATACTAACGTCACCCAATTGTTTTGCCTGCCCGATTCTCCACTAACACTTGAACTTTTAGTATGATAATAAAGTTCAAATTGATTTGTAGGTATTATTACGAATCGATATATACAAGAATATAGAAATATAGAAAAGTGTTGTACTTGTACCTTTTTAGGCAATCTTTGAAATTTTCTATGCGTAAGAACCAACCTCGTACTTCAAGGAATATTCTAAAAAAAGAATTAACGAAATCGTTTCAGCTGTTCTCGAGATATGGAATGAATTTATTCACCTATTCAATCTATATTTTATTTCACTAACATATCAAATACCTAGACATCTATATTATAAGTATTGTGTTGTGTACTTACGTACGTACTAACATCTACACGTTAAGTATAATAGTAATTAAACATCTATTAGGTGTATAAAAAGCTGACTGCCTGTCTTATCAACGGCAAACCAATGCTACTGAAATTAAAGGCATGATATTTTGACAGTATTTTATTTTTATAATGTAAAGAGCGTAAAGACTCAATAAAATCGATTTTATGAATTTCATCCCTAAAGGTAGTGAAATGCAGCGGTAGTTTGTATAGAAAGAAATGTAATCATTACCACTGTCTTCAAATTAAACACAAATAATCTCAACAAATACTCAGTGTAAATCAAATTTTGAATAACCCCTGATACAAAGTAAAATAATAAAATAAATATTATGGTCTCTTCAACAGGAATTAACAATTAATTGTCATTTTACGATAATACTGGCACACGTGAAGTACTTAATCGAGTAATTATACACCACTAGTAACCCGCCCTCGCTTCGCTTCGGATTCAGTCGCGTTACCCGCGAAGTCCCGAAGAAGTTATAGCTTCCTATCGGCGAAAGAATTTTTGAAATCGTTTCGGTGGTTTAAGCGTGAACGCGTAATAAACAAACAACCAAACAAACTTACTTTCGGATTTATAATATTAGCAAGGATTTAAAATCATTGCCTGTCACGACATGTGTAAAATTAATAACAATATACAACACAAAATAATTCTACGTGAATTTGGTAATACAATAACGTAATTAATATTCTTTTAATTCTTATCAATCAATAGAAGCGTGAGGAAAGACCGACGGCGTGAGGAAAGACCGACGTCCTCTCCGAGGGGAGGACGCCGGTCGATGGGAGGGTACCCGAATAGGGGGTATTCCGTCGGGCCGACCACTGATGTCAAGTAACCCTGCTTCGGTGGTCGGCCCAACGACGAAGGCGACGTGGTTTTCGGGTGGGTTGCGGGAGTTACGTGCTTAAGCCCCTCTGTCGCCCCAGACGGAGTGAAGCGGAGGCGCGCCGACCGCAGCCCACCCACAAAAAAAAAATCAATCAATAGAAGAAGAAACATATTATATTGCTCAATTTTCGATTGCTAGAAGACGCAATATAATTCTACGTACGTAAATCAAAATTTTAATAACCGACTCCTTGCACCTGCATTAAATTCCTTATTTATTTTTTGATATAAATTAGAACACTTTTCATAAAAATGGCTTAAACTTTTTACAAAATTAATTTTGCGTTCTTATTTATACAAATTATTCAATGACAAAACTTTATGTCTAGATGAGCAAAAAAATATTTATATTTTGTATTAACATGCTCGTTTCACGGCTATGTATATAAACGTAGTGATGAATACAGAAGGGCAGAAAGATAAAGATGGTTTCTTTCAAAAAATCGTCAGTCTACTATATGAATGGGGGTAGGTGTGAAACCAGCAAGATAGGCGAGTGCACTGGAGATGCATTCAAGAGATAAAACATAATTGAAGTCGGACTTGTCCAGTGTGTAGCCTCCAGAGCTGTACCTGCCTACACCTAATTTGCTATGCAAATTGTCATTCGCGATGTTGTTTTTACAAAGTTGTTATTTGCAAGTTGGTGAATATGTAGATAGAATACTTACATAAATAGAATATATTAGCTTTTGCCCGTGACTTTGTCCGCGTGAAAAATCATAGGTAACGTCCCCGTTAAATATCATTTTCATTATTTGTGCTTTCTAAACAAAATGCACGCCCTGTTTTACACAATTATGATATAATATATTCCTTAAGGGATTGATTATTACCAGAATATTCATTTTTGAGAATGCATCATCATCATAATCGCAGCCCACATACGTCCCACTGTTGGGCTCGGGCCTCCTCCGCAATGGGAGGGAATTTGACCTACTATACCATGCTGGTCAGACATGTTAGTATAGGGTTTCATTTCGAGTTTTCCTTCTCTTGCACAGATGTTTATATGTATATTATACCTTTAGTCGTCTTTTAAGACATCCACGGGCAATGGAGTGATGACTTGTTTTCTTATTCGTTACCACGCGGATATGAGAATACATCGCCAAAGCGAAATGATTTTAAAATCGATAAAAATTTTACATAAGTTACACGTTGCCCGTGGGTGTCGTAAAAGACGACTAAGCATAAAACATAAAGTGCGAGATACAACTCTATACCAACACGTCTGACCAGCGTGCTATACCTAATATATCAATTTCTCTTCCAATAGGGAAGAGGCCCGAGCCCAACTGTGGGATGTATATGTGCTGCGATGATGATGATCACCGGTAAATACCATCCCCATTTTACAACATTAGAGGTAGAAAGCAGACAAATGCTGAAACACGTATTTATTTACTTTTTAACCCGCGGTGCAAGACGGGTATTATAAGTTTGCCGTCAATATCTGTCTATTTGTGTGTGTGTGTGTGTGTGTGTGTGTGTGTGTGCGTATGTCTGTCTGTCTGTGGCGTTGTAGCTCTCAAACGGATGGACCGATTTATATGCGTTTTTTTTTCCTTTGAAAGCCAGTTTCGTTGGCGTGGTTTTTAGCTATGTTTGATTAATATCGGTCCAGTAGTGCAAGAGTATCAACTCTTTTCCAGAAGGATGTAATCCTTACTAATATTATAAATGCTAAAGTAAATTTGTTTGTTTATTACACTTTCACGCTTAAACCACCGAACCGATTTTAAAAATTCTTTCACCAATGGAATGCCATAATATCAGGGAATAACATAGGCTATATTTTATTCTGGTATTCCCACGGGAACGAGCACTATGCAGGTAAGACGACTGAAACCGAAGCGAAGCAAGAGCGGGTTGCTAGTAATACTATTAATATCATCTGAGCTGAGCTCAGGTCTCCAGCACTTTGGGAGGGAATTTTACCTACTATATCGCGCTGGTCAGACGTGTTGCTATAGGGATTTATTTTAAATTTTTCTTCTCTTGCAAAAATTATCTATACCAATAAATAAAATTGGAGTGTCTGTTTGTAATGTCAAAATAATAGGCTTTTTTCATGCTCACACGGTTATTTGCACGACACCTATGCCTAAAATACAGATTAAAAACTTTTTGTCTGTCTGTCTGTCTGTTTGTTTGTTCCGGGTAATCTTCAAAACGGCTGGACCGATATCAAAAATTCTTTCACCAATGGAAAGCTATAATATCAGGGCGTAAACTAGGCTATATTTTATCCCGGTATTCCCACGGGAACGGGAACTATGCAGGTAAAACGACTATAACCTATAACCGAAGCGAAGCGAGGGCGGATTGCTAGTATATGAATATTTAAGCTCTTAGTCATCTTTTACGACACCCATGGGCAAGAGAGGGGTTGGTAAATTATATTTTTACTCCGTCGCCACACAATACACACTATAAATAAGTATTTATGAAATTCACCCGCATTACCTGTATACTATTTTCTTGTACAAGGGATATGGCGTTAAATGTCAATAAAATTTAGATATTTTTAAAAACATACATATTAGAGACATTATTTGAAAATGTATTCTAATTCAAAAGGAGACTATAGTAACATTTTCAATTACTATTATGAAAAAAGTATAATTTTTGATTTTTTGGTATTGCTTGATATTAAGTAATAACAATATTGGCACTATATATGCTACAATCATATACAGAATTGGCATTTATTCTTTTTATAACTGAAGATCAATACTTGTAATAAAACTATCTGACTACGTTGTCACTACTCAATCGTAAAAATTTCAGCAATTAAAAAGATTTTTCATCGGATCGAATTATCAATCTAAACCCTACTTGAATTCACCTGAAAACACAAAAAAAAAACTATCACCAGATATGCAGCAGTTTTGGAGTAAGAGTCAGTCACATGGATATTCCCAAAATAATTACGTACACAAATAAATAAAATTGACGTGTCATTTTGTAATGTCAAATCAAAATAATACGTATTTTTCATGATCATATGATTATTTACATGATACCTATGCCTAAATATCACTTTAGTTTTTTTTATCTCTGTTAGCTCCGGGTAATTTTCCAAAAGGCTGATATTTTACCACCAGGTCCTGTCCCTGTCCATATAAGCCTATACCTGTCTATATAAGGAGGCACTTAGGCTATTTTCTCTCTCAAGAAACCCCTGTAAAATTCTGCACAATCTGGGAAACGAACTCGAGGCCTCATGGACTGCAGTCACGTATCGTAATATTTTAGAAGAAATTAGTAATTTATAATGCGACAGCAAGGCGACTGATATAATAGCGAAGCGGGGGTGGATTACTAGAATACTGTATAAATACATATATTATATTTAAATTTGGACTCTTACATGATCATCATCATCATCATTTAGTATGTTGTCGTACAATACTGGTCGTAAGTCTCTCTCATGTTTCGTGATAAAGTGCAGTCCTGTATCGCTCGCATCCGCCAAACAACTTTGACTATGTCTCGCTCCACTTATTGGCGTTCTACAATGCGTCGTCTGATACGTGGTCGCCTAAAACCTTTCTACCTCAGCGATGAAGCCCTCTCATTGCCACTTCAGCGTTCTAGTCTTTTGGGCTATGTTTATTACCTCCGTCTTCTACAGATTTCTATATTTTGTACTCTCAGAGAAATCCTGAACATATCCCGCTAAATAGCACGCTAAGAGACTTTGAGTTTGGTTATGAGGTCTACATTTAGGGCCACGTTTCCATGTCGTAAGTCATCATGTCATGGTAACACACCAGCCATATATCTACCTGTGCTTTCAGACACTGAAGTATGTTGGATAAGAAGATCCTCTTAAGCTTCGTAAACGCTGCTCAGCCAAGTTGGAATCCGTTTCATTAAATATTACTGTGATATTAAAATAGAGATGGATTTGCAAAGAGAACTGAATTGATATGATATATTACACAAATTAGGTCTCAAGCCAAATAGGTACAATAAGCTGTTTGGTTTCTTTCGCTTAAAGTTAGTAGACGGTTTGGGAATCCTCTGTTTATGACAGATAAAGATCTGTCAGATCAAATAAAATGACTATTACGGAATGTTTTTAAGATTAGAAAAACCACAGGAACACAAATCTGCACTCGATCCTTTCGCGCAGGTGCTTTAAAAGAGCAGTCGAAACCGACCCCGGGAATAAATAACATCAGAACAAAAGAATAAAACCCAATCAGGTCAACTGACTAACGTACATCGATTTTCTGCCATCCAATAGATTCAACCCCGACAGCGGGACATAAGTATGTCGTTTTCGCCTCAGCTTATACACGTCCCACGGCTGGTCTCAAGCCTCAACCCCAATAGGAGAGCAATTAGCTTACTACACCATGATGGTCAGACTTGTTGGTACAGAATTTTATTTCTAGTTTTTCTTCTCTTGTACAGATGTTATATGCATATTATATCCCTTAGTATTCTTTTACAATATCCACGGGTAAGAGAGGGAGTGGTGAATTGTATTCTTACCACACGGAAGTATATAGGATGAGACTAATGTTCTAGGTCTATTTTAGATGAAAATAAATTATTATTTATGTCGCAATATCGTTTAACGTAAAAATAAGTTTACACAAATTATATATATATATATATATATATAATATGTATATCCAGTTGTGAATCTAAACCATTCTCGAATCCCCTTGAATACACACAAAAAATTTCGCTATATCGCTCCAGCCGTTTCGGAGTTCAGTGACATACACACGTAGACAAGAAATTTATATGTAAAAATTATAACATAATTTATATAATTTGTACGTATATATTATTGTAATTATTATAAGGGTGGTCGAAGTATGAGTTATAAATTCCCTGAGTCGACTACTGTATACTTGTAAATATAGTAGCGAGCCACTAGAGGGCGTAACGTCGCGCGGCAAGCCATTACTTTTACCTGTCTGGCTTCATTATAAATATGCCGGAGGCTGTTTGGCTGCTCCACGACAGTCCAAATACCTAATCACTGGAAACCAGCAAAAAATTTTAGACATACCTTTTTTTAATACGCAGTATTATAGACAGGTTGGTATAGAATAATGAATTCTGATGTTTACGCGAGTATTACACATTTCAAATAAAACTACTTTACGGATTTTATCGCGTTTGTATTTGATTTTTGATTGCCTGACGTTTGGCATAAAAACCATCAAAACTATAACTAAGAAGCTATCTGACAATAATATGTCATTGAAATATGCTGAACTGTTACATCAATGCCTAACAACTGGCTTTCTAATGTGGAATAATGACTTCTACAAGCAAGTAGATGGGAGTGGCTATGGGCTCGCCGGTCTCCCTGTCGTTGCTGATATATTCATGGAGGACTTCGAGGAGACGGCCTTATCAAGCTCACCTGTCACACCCAGGTTCTACAAGCGGTACGTAGATGATACTTTCACAATATTACCAACAGACAAAATAACCATATTCCTAAACCATCTTAACTCCAATAATCCAAAATTCAATTCACTATGGAACTAGAGTCAAATAACTCTTTAGTCTTCTTAGACATTTTGGTTATTCGAAAACCTAACAAAAACATGACTCAAGGTCAAGTATATCGTAAGTTAACACATACGGACAGATACTTGAACGGTGATTCTCATCATCCCCCTTCACAGTTAGCTACCATGTGTAAATATTTGTTGCAGACAGCACGAGGAATCTGTGACGATGAACACCTGGCTGGAGAGCTGCAGCATGTCAAGCAGGTTCTACGTGCAAACAAGCTGCAAGTTCCTCGCCCCCGTCACAGAGACCGAGTGAAACCACCCACAGTTGAGCGCCTCCCTTCAATACTACCTTATGTTAAAGGAGGCACTGACAAGATTGGCTACATCCTAAAACGGTCTTCCATAAAAACTTATTTTAAGCCACTGAAGAGAATTAGTCAATTCTTGCCACCTGTCAAGTGCCAAATCCCTCTACAAGATGCATGAGTATATACACTTGACTGTGATTGTGGTCTCTCTTATATTGGGCAAACAAAGAGATCCATAAGAACTCGGATCATTGAACACATAGCCGATGTGAAGCACCGCCGTCACACTAAGTCTGCAGTCTGTGAACATAGTCAGGACCGCGCCCACCATAACATCAGGTTTGATAAACCATAAATCCTCTCAAAAGAACACCGATACCAAACTAGAATGGTACGCGAGGCAATTGAAATTAAAAAACACAAAAATTTCATTAGAGAGGATGGCTGGGTATTACCATCAAGCTGGGATCCTGTTATTAACATTATTAAAAATAAATCCAAAACGACCACCATAAGACTACAAGACACTGTGAAAATTTCTTCTATAGATTTGACCCATAATAATAATAGCTGAAGATAATTTTATAAATTAAAGCTTCTTAGTAACATAAAGTAAGCCGCCTTCAAAATCAATATTAATTTAGCATCATGTCACCTGAGTTTTCTTGCCGGATCTTTCTCAGTGTGGCCGTGTTCCGATCCAGTGGTAGTATACTAGATTGTTAGGTTTTTAAATATAAATACTATTAATTTTAATGTTAAATAATTACTAACCATAAACAATTTAATTTTTTCATATAGAATCATTTTCTTCTTACACTGGCAATAAATTTGTATCAAAATGTGGGTCAATATTTAATAGCTAATTTCTGTATCGGGTAGATAACTAATTAAAAATTTTCTGCAATAGCGATGACTTATTGGACGTGAGACATCTTAGTCCGCCCGTGACCATGAACGCTGCAAAGTGTTCGAAACGTCGGGCAATCAAGAATCAAATACAAACGCGATAAAATCCGTAGTTTTATTTAAAAAGGTTGGTATAGGGTTTTATATCGAGTTTTCCTTCACTTGCATAGATATTATATGCATATTATATTCCATAGTCGTCGTTTACGACACACACTACGACTACTACACAATAAAATTTAAAAGTGCCAGACAGTATTTGGATATACCCGTCGAAAGTCTTGCTAACTTATATTTTTTTCCTATAAATATGTTTTCCATATAACAGCCGTCCTACTGCTTAGTCTTTTAATACAAAACGTATTTATGTAATATAAAAGAAGTATTATAACAGAAAATTTAATATATTCATACGACTTAGTCGATATACTTAGTATCTCATCATCATCATTATTTCAGCCAATCGCCGTCCACTGCTGGACGTAGGCCTCCCTCAAGTTACGCCACAAAGTGCGGTCCTGTGCCGTCTGCATCCAACAACGCCCAGAAACTTTCACTAGGTCGTCGATCCACCTAGTGGGGGGCGTCCGACACTGCGTCGTCCGATACGTGGTCGCTACTCGAGAACCTTTCTTTCCCTAGCGGTTTTCGGTTTGTCGAGCGATGCCGCCTTCCTATTGCCATTTCAGCGTGCTAATTCTTCGTGCTATGTCGGTTACACCCATTTTTCTGCGGATTGCCGTATCCCGGATTCTATCTCACAGAGAAATATAGCATCTATGAAGAATTTTTTTTTTTGGCAGTTGGCTATAGCAAATCGCATCCTATACGACCGTTAATTATAACAGCGGGGCAGTAAAATGCTTCATAATCCACCATATTACCGCATTTCGCCTTAATGATCATACTTATGTGACTATAGGCACCGTAGACTTCAATGAAATGGAAGTTATTCTTTTGACTATCAACTATTTAAACAGTATCTAGACATACCTCACTTTATCATATTTACATTGTGTGCTAAGGCATGTGTTCTAAGGCTGCAATAAGTTGCAGATAGCGTTTTGGCCTTCCATTGATTATATCGACTCATACATTTTGATCCTCAACTGTAACACATGTTTAAGTGATCAGCTCCAGAATATGGCTGCGATGCGACCGACTATACGCGGCATGTCACGTTCATCAATAACAAGCTACATGTTTATGCATGTTAGCCCCAAACATTAATTATATTTATAACAACTGTTGCACTGAGAGCTGGCAATATTGCCTATAGGCAATTTCTATGGAGAATGTTTCTCCTTGGGGCGTTGCTAAAAACAAAGTCGGTTTCCTAGCGTCGTTATGGTAGTGAACTCTATAACATATTGAGTAGTAATTACATAGGCTAGTCGAAAAAGTCTCTAGGCCAAGATACGGGATTTTACATAAGTATCCGCTTCGATCACTTGAGGGTTAGCATGTATAATGAGTAACGTATTAACATGTAACGTATGAACAACTATGCTGCCTTAGATGCAACCAATTCTGTTATATTTGGATGCAATAGATCCTATGTAGTACCCAAGGATATGCTAGGACTAGCGTAATTCAAGGTGAACTCTATGCTACTAGTCTAAAGATAGATTTTCTTATTCAAAATATTGTAGACGGCTTTTCTTTTTCAGAATAGTTTAGATTTAATAGAGCATTAAAGTGTTGTCACATAGGGTATGCATTATGAATCAATCCTTTTTTACGATAGCTAATCAGAATTATCAATAATACAGCTCATTTAAATGTGCCACTGTTGGAAGAATCTTCTCCACGATAAAGGTCAATTTAAAAAATGGTAATATCACTTTGGTCCAGATATGTTGATTCAGGATTTGTCTTGAGTTTTTTTCAACAGTGCTATTGCAGTGTTATGTACCTTTGTCGTACTTTACGACATGAATAGTTAAGACAGCTAGTGAGTTATATTATTACTCCATCACCACAGAAAATCGGTACGTGGATGATAGCTCCATATTGAATTTTATTAAAGATGGCGGTCTGACTGTTAGTTGTCGGTTTACTCAAGATAATTGGAGTGTTGATTGCATACCCCAATGATTCCTCAGAAACTCGGTAGTTAAACTCCTGACAATTCTCTGGTTCTCACTAAATGTTCATTTCATTTATAGGTTGATACATTATAGAGATCGCGCGTGGGTTTCAGAGTCACTCCAACAGTACTTCTACATGTGATCTTCTGTCTCATATTAAATCTATGAATATCATCAATGCATGACTATATGTAATAAATATTTTTCGTGTGGTGACGGAGTAGGAACCCAATTCACCACTGCCTATCTTGCTCGTGTATGTCGTAATAGACGACTAAGGGATACAATACACATATAAAATCTATGCAAGAGAAGCAAAACTCGAAACAGAACCCTATATCAACCTGTCTGACCAGCATGATATAGTAAGTCTATCTCCCTCCTATTGTAGAGGAAGCTCGAGCCCAACTAGGGCTTCCCGATCCCAGTATTGCGAGATCCCGCGCCATTTTCCAATCCCTCATGATGCGGGATTAAGGGCGCGGGATCCGTGGAATTTGCGGCACTGAAAAACAGCGTGCCATGCGAGCATATGTATTTTTTGAAGAAGATATATTTTGATTTGTTTTTTATTCAGCATTTGTTACCGTTTTTGTGAAAAAAAAAACAGTGTAATTTGATTGATCTCATACTGGTAGTAATACTTAAATAAATATGGAGTTAGTTAATAATTCATAGGGTTTTTGTGATATATAAACGAAGTAATTTCATTGATCTCATATTAATAGTAGTATGTACGTAAATAAATGTGGAGTTGATTAATTCATTGTTTTATTTGCTTTATATAAATGTGGAGATTTTCAATATGTGGGATCCCGCAAATACCGAGATCCCGGGGGATAAAAAATTCGTAGTCCCGCAAATACCGAGATTGAATTCAGGCTGCGGAATTGGAAGCCCTAAACAAAACAGTGGGACGTATATGAGCTGAAATGATAATGATGAATATATTGTTATCATCGATAATATCACTGGTGAAATCAAATTATAAAGTAAAGCAGGTAACGCATAAAAATATTCAGCTTAAACTAGTTGAAAGTACTTACCTAAATCTACATACCTACTACTTAACTAAAGTACACATACTTCGCCCTGACAAGTAAAGCAGCCCTGCATTACATATTACATTTTATAAAGTTTCCGTCCATGTGGTGACGGAGTAAGAATACAATCAAGCACCCCTTATCTTGCCCTTAGGTGTCGTAAAAGACGACTAAGGGATATAATATGTATAAAACATCTATGCAAGAGAAAGAAACCTCGGAATAAAATCCTATACCAGCCCGTCTTACCAGCGTAATATAGTAGATCAATTTCCCTCCCATTGTGAAGGTGGCCCGAGGCCAGCAGTGGGACGTGTATGAGCTGTGATGATGATGATGAAAAAGTTTCCAATTGTACAGAAAAATAAATTTGGTGATTACAACAGTAAGGTCATCTACTGAACCCAATTGTGTTTTCAAATCATCTAATATCTAAGAGAAACCAAACAAATTCGTTTAGCCAGGGTTACGGAAGAAACATTCGTAAGGAAGAATTACTCCCGCACATTATAATGTGGTTATATTAATATCTGGTTGACCGAGCTTTGCTCAGTATATTTTTTATTTGTATTTTTGTCGAACTTATTTAGATATATATTAATAAAAAATAAAAAAGATGAGATAATGAAAAAAAAAATATCAAAAATTACAAACAGAATAATAATAACACCGAGATTCGATTTCACGCTGTTTGAATGCGACTGGACAACTTGCCAACTGAGCTATTGTTAGTCTTGACGGCGATAGCGAAATTTGAATTCCCATTCTATTGATATTTTATGTCATTGTATTGATTAGCTAAAAACACCGAATAGCTGTCGAGTTTTTGGCCCCGAAACCTTTAGTAGATATGCTAAATTTCATGAAAATCGTTGGAGCCGTTTCCGAGATCCTGAATATACATATAGGTATATGTCATCATCATCATTCAGCTTATCGTCGTCCACTGACACCCAGTGACCTTCACCAGATCATCGGTCCACCTAGTGTGTGGGCTTCCTACACTGTGTCGAGCGATAAAATCTCGCATTATTTTCGCAAATCGTTATATATATATTTTTATAAAGATAATTTGCGAGAATTCTAGAAATTTAAAGTCATTAATAAAATTTAATAATAATGCTGGTCCTGTATTATATAACACCGTTCTTCACTCACATAGGTTGTTCAAAGGATAGCAATTTGCTTGCGGGTTAGCCCGAGGGCAGGCTGAATCTTATTCCAATCGTTATAATTCCTAGCTCCAAGCGAGGTGGGTAAGCGTGAACAACACGCTGAGTACACGGCTTTATACAAATCTACATCACAAAGTAATAATAATATTAATATTTTAAAAAGTAATAGTAATATTTTAATTTACCATAATCTAAAAATAAAATATTATCTATATATATACTAACTTGGATTAAAACTTATTTCTATGTTATCTAAGGTTGGGTTCACACGGTATTGTCATGCACGTTTATTTGCAGTATACGTCTTAACGAATGAATAGTGGCACATATATTGTACATAGAACTATTCACATGTCGTTTGTACTGCAAAAAATCGTACACCGCTTATGCGTTTAAACAAATACTCAACGACTTGTCAAGCAAATCGAATAAACTTTAACGTATTCGGCTTGCACTGGCGCATAGTATAGCACTGTTTCGTTCATACGACACGATTTTCATACCTTATTACTGTGTGAAGACTGCGTCGATTCGTTTTTACACGAATGAAAATCTACTGTATAAACACCCGGGTGATTGTACCTTAAAATAACGAATACAAAGAAAACGTGCAGGACAATGCTGTGTGAACCCAACCTAAGTATAAAGAATATAATAAGCAGATAATTCTGATGTATACACGAATATTACACATATATATTTCCGTGTGGTGACGGAGTAAGAACACAATTCACCCCCTTGTGTCCATGGGTAAGAAAGACGACTCAGGGATTAATATGCATATAACATCCATGTAAGAGAAGGAAAACTCGAAATGAAAGCCGTCTGACCAGGGGTATACTAGGTCCAATTCCTTCCCGTAATGTAGGAGGCCCGATCCTAACAAAGGGATATATGTATATGGGTTGAGATGATGATGAGTAAGAATGAAGTATAAAGAAGATTTCATCCGCATCAATCAATATATTTATATCCAGACATTAACCCATCAATCAATCTGTAGTTTGATTGCATGTATTGTTATCTAAGTTAACAACGAGCCGTTGACCTAAATAACAAAGTAATGAAATAGCATATCTAATAACTATTACTTAAATATTGAGAAGTTAGAACTTAGGTCTCCATGAATAAATATTGGTTTTTTATTACATTTGATTCAATATATTTTTATAATCTACTATCACACCGCCCTCGCTTCGCTTCGGTCTCAGTCACCTTACCCGCGGCGTAGTTCCCGTTCCCGTGAGAATACCGGGATAAAATATAGCCTATGTTACTCCCTGATATTATAGCTTTCCATTGGTGAAAGAATTTTTGAAATCGGTTCGGTGGTTTAAGCGTGATAGCGTAACAAACAAACATCCTTACTTTCGCATTTATAATATTAGTAAGGATATACTTTTAACAAGGCCTGAGAGGTCATGCCAGTGTGCCTACTCTTGAAATTAATTTTAATTTCGAATCCGATTCAATTCCAATCTCACCAAACTTATATTTGGTACTCTTAAACAAAATCGAGAATGAATTCTTCGTATTTGCCGTTGTTATTTTCACCCAATGTGCCGAATTTTATTGCTTTAAATTAATAACGTTACCGAACTCGATCACTACAAACACGCTTTTTTGAAATTGTGCAACATTAACGATTTTAAACCACGTCAAAATCACGTCGAGAGTAGCAAATATTTGACTGAATCGACGAGATTCATTTAGTTTAAAAATTACCACCGAATTTGATTCCAATCGTGCGGAAGTGTCGCTTTCAAGAGTACCAAATTTTCTCAAATTCTCAAGCTTTAGCTCATTGGATTTAGGATTGGAATCGAGATTCAAGAGGTACACAGGTCTGTTGCGCAAATAATAGTTTGAGACCCAGTGGGGTAATAAAAACAAATTGAATAATTACAAAAATATTTATCTAATTTATATTCCAACTAGCAGACCCAAAAGACGCTGTATTATACAAATCTAATAAAAAATAAATTGGAATTCCCTAGTAACAATGACAGCGCCACCTACCGGGTCCAATAGTTAATCTAAACCATTTTTGAATTGACTTGAAAATTCACACGAAAAATTTCATGAAATTCGATCCTGTTGTTTAGAAGGACTTCAGTCACATAAACAGAAGAATTATATATATATAAAGATTTAAAAGATGTTCATTAGATATCCTGCAGGTTTCAAATTGCTTACGATTAAATCTTACAATGTAATATCAAAAAATAAAAAAAAAATAGTAATAACGTTGTTGTAATAGAAAAAGTGAATACCATGGACTTGTAGGTCCGCCATCAGAGTGGAGGTCTATATAAAGGACTGCACTGCGTCCGTATTTATAATAAAATTAAAGATACACTAAAAAGCTCTAAAGTGTAAATGGCATTATACAATGAAAAATCAAGTTATGATTATTATGATTGATTCTTGCAGATAGGTGATCTGATTTTGTGATTCTATTTGAATTACTAGCCATTTTCTTAATCATCATCGTCTCAGTCTACATAAGCCCTCTAATTAGTATGGGGGTTTGAACCCCCTCTACAATGGGAGGGAAATTGACATTTACTCTATGCCAACACGTCTGACCACGCTGCTGGTCAGACGTGTTGGCATAGAGTTTTATGCCGAGTTTTCTTTCTCTTGCATAGTTCATATCACACAGAAACAGTGTTGGAATATTAACGTTTACTAATGTTAGTGTTAAACTTTAAGCACTAAACTTCTATAGAGAATTGGCGTAAAAATACGGATTTCGAGGCGATTTTGAGGAAACTTCAGCTTTTATTTTATCCGAGCGAAGATTCAAACGGAGTGAATGCGTGCAATGAAGTTCGGTAATACTAAAGACATCACTAAAGCCCACCACACGCAAGCTCCCTTAGAATGTTGGGCTTCCACTATTGAGCTCGAAATATCTCCATAATGGAAGAGAAACTAACGTGCTATACCGCATTCGTCAGGCTGGTTAATATAGGGTTTTATTTGCCTAGCAAGGATATTACATACCTATCCCTTAATCATCTATTATAACACCCATAGGCGAGAATGGGGTTAGTAGTTCTTACTCCATCATCACACATGTATAGTATAAGATAGATCATATTCTATAATTGTAGCAACATCCTTATCCTTACTAGTATTATAAATGCGAAAGTAAGTTTGTTTGTTTGTTTGTTACGCTATCACGCTTAAACCACGAAACCAATTTCAAAAATTCTTTCACCAATGGAAAGCCATAATATTAGGGAGTAACATAGGCTATATTTTATCCCGGTAATCTCACGGGAACGGGAACTACGCGAGTGAGGCGACTGAAACCGCAGCAAAGCGAGGGCGGGTTGCTAGTACTTAATATAAACGTATTTCAGAGCGGGTAGCTTTTTACAATATAAAATCACATTACAAAGAAATCATTTTAATTTGAATCGTGCCCTTCGATTCGAGATTCTTTTTTTGTTAATTTCACTTCTGTTGTTCTTTTACATAGCGTATTTGGTTTACCATCATTGATTAAAATATACTATACCTGGTAAAAATCCATGGTTTTTTTTGAAGTGGAGGATAAGAAAGCGAATCCATTATTACTCTTCCTTACGGCCTATCTGCATTTTATAGCAAAATATGTTATGTTCAATTTAATAAGTCATGAAAGCAAATGTAAGACGAAAATAATGGTCTTTGAAAGGGGTGAATGTATGACAGAATATAATGTTTGATGTTTGATGAATAGAATGTTAAATGGTACGAGAGTGGAACAAGTAAAATAATCTGTATTTTTGGGCTTACTGTTTATTAAAGATAGTAAAAATGGTAAGGATGTTGAAAGAAGAGTAAATGCTGCCATGCTGCCAGCATTTACTTTGCACGCCTTTATGAACAGCAGGAATGTGTCTAAAAAGGCACGTAAAGGTTTACTGCTAGAGTAGCTGGGGGAGTGTTAGAGTCCACTTTCATGCATGGCAGTGAAAGCTTGCATCTGGCAGGCCAGACATGAAAGTAGAATAAATGCTGTAGAGATAAGAGTTCTATGTAGTATATGTGGTGTAAGGCTGAAAGATAAAATTAGGAATAGTGTGATTTTTTTTTGGGGTGTGCTACGCTCAGCTCACCCGCCGCCTGGCTCCGTTCGGGGCGACAGAGGGGCGGCGCGCGACCCCGTAACCCACCCGTGGCACGTCGCCTTCGTCGTTGAGCCGACCACCGGTGCAGGGACACTTGTCTTCAGTGATCGCCCAACGGAATACCCCTGAGGAGTAGTACCCTCTAGAAATAGTGTGATAAGAGCACTGTGGAGTGAACGAAGACGTAGTGACAAATATTGAAAAAGATATGTTGAGGTGGTTTGGACATGTAGAAAAAATGAGTTAAGAGAGGAATGCGAAGCAAGTATACAAAGCAAGTGTAACTGGGACGATTGCAAGAGGAAGATCACGCCGAGCGTTTCTGGAGACGTGACGAAAGGTCCTGTTAAGAGTACGCGTAACCGTAGAATATGCAAGAAGACTCTGATGAGTGTGGGTGAAGCGATGGAAGTATACCAGCGTAGTAACTTGTGGCAGTTTCTGCCTACCACTCTGGGAAACAGGCGTGAGACTATGTTTAAATGTAATGAGTCATCATGCTGTAATTCTCGACATTTATTAAAATAAATAGAGGAAAACATAGTAATGTGGTCTCCCCATTTGTTTTTGATTTTTTATTTAAAGAATGCGAACAACAGGACTCAGAAATTTGAGAGATAATTTATAGCGTTTCGTTAATTTGTTACGTATGATAAGCGCAAGACAGCAAGGGCAATGTTGGATATTTAGCTCATGCACCACACATTGTCTTTAATGCGGACAAAAAGCAAATGACACT
This sequence comes from Lymantria dispar, assembly GCA_032191425.1. Classification (NCBI taxonomy): domain Eukaryota; kingdom Metazoa; phylum Arthropoda; class Insecta; order Lepidoptera; family Erebidae; genus Lymantria; species Lymantria dispar. Next base: position 18,819,903 of record CM063440.1, read on the forward strand.
TGCACACGATGATATTGTCATAATTCATATCAAACTTCAAAAATAATTTGAGGACTTTGGACGTGAATGTGAAAGCTTTATGTGGTTTTCTTGTATTATATTCAATATCTTAGTGTTTTAATGTATTAAGTAAATAATTTTAATGGTATTTTATGTAATATGATGCGATATAAACTGGCGAGATATAGAGAATCTATACCTACATATAAAATGGTTTGACCTGGATTACTAACTGACAGATGGATCAACGCACAGCGAATCGTAGAGCCCTGAAGTTTGAAGGGTGTGTTCTTTGTATTAAGTAAGCATCCAATAAGATTTCCAGGAAGATTTGTCGAAATACTACACCTAATGGGGTGACAAAAGAGCGAATTTTATATGTGACAACGTGATTTCTTGATCCAATCTACTTAAAATTTTGCATAAAATTTTTTAACTACTGCTGAAAGACATGTTTCGGATTTTATAGAAATACATCATCTAACGTGGTTAAAAAGGGGTAGAAAGTTATTGATTTGCTCGGAAGTTGATATCAATACTCTTTAGTGTATTGGATTTTTTTTTATGAGAGGGTACCCCAAATAGGGGGTATTTCGTCGGGCCGACCACTGATGACAAGTAACCCCGCTCCGGTGGTCGGCCCAACGACGAAGGCGACGTGGTGTTCGCGTGGGTTGCGGGTGTGCGTGCTTACGCCCCTCTGTCGCCCCGGACGGAATGGTGTGAGGAGGGCGCCGACCGCAACCCACACAAAAAAAAGTGTTTTTAAATTGGGTACATTTTACTTTGACACATGTTTGAAAACTCAATCCGAATTTTAACTGACTTCAAAAAGGAGGAGGTTCTTAATTCAATTGATATTTTTTATATATGTACATCGATTACGCTGAGATTTGATCCGATTTAGTTGATTCTTCTTTATTATGATGCAGAAGTGTTTGGTCCCATAAAAATTTAACATAGTTCAACCCAATAGTTTTCATTATATATTTTGTTTACGTGGACGATCTAATTTTAGTTTATGACCTTTTTTAGGAGTTCATTTAGATTGATTATATATTAAAGGTATTAGGGTCGCATGTTATAATCAATCTAGAATCAATCAATCAATCTTTAGTTTACAGAACAACCTATTACAGGCAATAAAAAGTAAAAAAAATACTACGTTTAAAAATATAAAACAAGTAACTTAATAAAGGTTTAATTTAATACACCTCCTATGCAAACTATTTTTTTAAATTAATAATACGTATATGTTCAGTTAGTAAAATATAACAATTTTATTTTATTTTCATGTTTATGTAATCTTTAAACTATACCCTTAACTATAATAAAGACTATTATATTTTATAAGTATTCAAACAATTAAACAAAATAACTTATATGTTATACCAAATTAAAAGCGTAAACAAACAGATTAAAATACTCTTAGAAATATTTTGGTCATCTAACGCGGACGAAGTCCTGGGCAAACAAATGCTTTACAAATGTTTTTATTTTTCACCAATATTCTCAGTATTGATAGTGTAGCATTGCCGAGGGTGACGATTTGACTGACTAACAGACAACGACCAATATGAACAAACGAAAGACGTGAAGAAATTGATAATTTATAAAGAAAATAATTATACTTGACACGTTCTACAATTGGCTCGTATTATAGTCCATAAAATATAGCTTGATCTCTGTGACAGATGTCAACAAAACCAACGAAGTAAGTTTGAACGAGCGACATGTTTACCATTTCATTTTGTATCAAATATATTTTCATTTTCTTCGTGGCAGTTTTATTGCAACTGAATTGCAATATATTATAAATATAAAAATATTAATATTCATACCTAAAATGTACCTTGTAAGTACAGAAATATCTAGTAAACATTTTATACATAAATGACGCTTACGCACGTACAAAGTCTAACTGGCCTGCAAATAAAAAAGAGATGGGACAGTCGATATACGTAAATCGATAACCGATCTTTATTAAATTGTTTATAAAAGAAATAAGCCCAATACAGTACCTATATAAAACTTTCAATATATTTTTTTACAATTAAAACAGACAGTTACATTATAAAATACATAACTTGAATTAATTACACATTTAAAAACTACTTTTTTGATCCTCTTGGTTTGCCACCCATTTTCTATAATGGAACAGTGATCTCTTATAGTCAACACGTCAAGAATCTCGGCCTATTTCTAGACTCGACGAAGGAGTGGCAAACGCAGATCACTACCATATCGAATAAAGTTACACGATCACTTCGCTCGCTATATCGTTTAAAGAACTTTCTTCCTATGAAGACCAAGACAGCGCTGATTCAAACCTTAATCCTTCCTATCATCGATTATGCTGATGTGTGCTACCTCGACCTGAATGCAGATCTGCTCAATAAACTGGACCGACTTCTCAACAATTGCATTCGATTCGTTTTTAACCTGCGTAAATTCGACCATGTATCCACATAACGTTCTCAGCTTAAATAGCTACCAATCAGGCAAAGACGAAACTTGCGAACTGTTTCTTTACTGTACTCTATTTTAAACTCCCCTAATGCTCCTCCCTATTTAAAACTTCACTTTCAATTTCTCTGCTCCACCCATGACCGTAATCTTCGTTCCTCCAAAAATCTTCTTCTTCACTGTCCTCCTCACTCCTCTAATCTTATACACTCTTCCTTTTATATCCAAGCCATTCTTCTCTGGAATGCGCTGCCATTAGAGATCAAAATGAACGCTAGTCGTAATAGTTTTAAGGCTATGGTGAAACTTCTATACCTGGATCTTCGGATATACGGAATCAACTCTTCAATGATGAATCACCTCTACTGTTTATAAAATTTATATATATGTAAAATGTGTATTTATATGTGTATATATATATATATATATATATATATATATATATATATATTATTTATATGCTCCCCCAAGCCGACTGGTCCTCGTGGGGGAAAGTGACCACGACCCTCTAAAGGTTAAAAAAAGCACTACCACTCACAGTAAAACTAAATCAAATGATATTCACGTAGCAACTTTAAACTGTCGGTCTCTTAGAACCGCCGAAAAACTTCAAGAACTAGAAATAGCAATAGAAAAATTAAAGTGGGATATTTTAGGGATCAGTGAAATGAGAAAATTTGGAGAACATATAGAAGATCATGGAAAGTACTTACTACATTATAAAGGGGAGACGCCAGGACTATATGGAGTCGGATTTTTGGTTAAAAAACATTTGGTTAACAACATAAAAGAACTAAAAGGAATCTCAGAACGTATCGCAATTCTTAACATAAAATTAAACGAAGAAGAAGAATGGTCCATTATCCAGGCATATTCATAGATATAGATAGCAAAGAATGTCTACCAATACAAGAAAAATACAACAAATTACTACATCAACTGAAAACGATAACTAGAAAAACAAACACAAACAACACAAAAATAATCTCACTTAAAAGTAAAGAACTATTACAAAAACGTAAGGAACTACTACAACAAAAGAAAACTAAAGACAACCGTCAAAAAATAACGGAAATAAGCAAAATGATTAGTGAACAACTACGGATAGAAAGAAAAACAAAGCGCTCAAATACGATGAAGAATTATATAGAAAAAACAGGAGGAATAAACAAGGCAATGAAAGAACTAAATTGCAAAAAGGTTTGGATACCAAGAATGAAAAAGAAAGACGGTAAAATTACAGCGAAGAGATCTGAAATACTAAAAGTTGCTACAGAATTTTACCAAAATCTTTATCAAAGCCAAAAAACGGGACAAGCTGTAAAAGAAAACGATACACCAACCAACGAAGAGGAGATACCTGAAATATTAAAAGAAGAAACCATAATGGCAATTAGTACACAAAAGAACGACAGAGCACCTGGATCCGATCTTATTACTAATGAACTACTGAAAAAAACACTACCTGTGATTGCCCCGAAACTTACAGATTTATTCAACGAATTTATTAAAACGGAAAAGATTCCTGAGGATTGGACTAAATCAACCATTATTTTGCTACACAAAAAAGGTGACAAAGGAGATATAGCCAATTACAGGCCAATTAGCTTAATGTCTAATGTCCATAAGGTATTTTCAAAAATTATATTGTCAAGGATTACCAACACTCTTGAAGATAGTCAGCCCAAAGAACAAGCTGGATTCCGTCGAAATTTTTCAACCATTGATCACATCCACGCTCTTAGACAAATATTACAAAAATATAAAGAATATAAAAAGACTTACTACCTAGGGTTTGTCGATTTTAACAAAGCATTCGACACACTAGAACATGGGTTTATCTGGGATGCTCTAAAAACGCAGGGTGTACAAACCAAATACATACGAATACTCCAAAATATATACACCAAGAGTACAGCGCAAGTAAAATTAGAAACTATAGGTGAAGAATTTCCTATCAGAAGAGGCGTACGACAAGGGGATCCTATCTCGCCTAAGCTATTCTCAGCCGTCCTAGAAATTATATTCAGGAACCTACATTGGACGAATAAAGGACTAAATATAAACGGAGAAAACCTGAGCCACTTACGTTTCGCGGACGACTTAATCGTATTTTCAAAGAGCCCAAAAACATTAGAAATAATGCTGCAACAACTAGCCAATGAAAGTGGTAAGGCAGGGCTAACTATGAATCTAAATAAAACAAAAATTATGTCAAACTCTTCACAAAATGACATCATAAAGGTGAATAATTAGCAAATCGAATACGTGAATGAATACATTTACTTGGGACAGCTGATATCTAACGAAGATTGCATGAAAAAGGAAGTAGAAAGAAGAACAGCTAACACTTGAAAGCGATATTGGTCACTTAGCGAAGTAATGAAGAATAAAGAAATGCCGATGAAGGAAAAAAGGAAGGTATTTAATATGTGTATTCTACCATGCTTACTATATGGGTGTCAAACTTGGGCATTGACAGAACAACTGGCAAAGACAATAAAAGTTTGTCAAAACGGAATGGAGAGAAGTACAATAGGAGTTAAAAGAAAAGACCGAAAAAAATTAAAAGATATAAAAAGTAAAACACAATTCAAAAATGCGTACATAACATATAAATAACTAAAGTGGAGGTGGACAGGGCATATGATGAGAGAGAAGACAGAAAAATGGACTAGACTGATAACAGAATGGTATCCATTGGATAGTAAAAGAAACAGAGGTAGACAGACTATGAGATGGGAGGATGACCTCAGAAAAATAGCGGGTCCAACATGGACACGAAAAGCAAAGAATAGGACAGAATGGAAATCTTTAGAGGAGGCCTTTGTCGGAAGACAAGTTGAAGAATAATAACTGTTTGCCGACTAAAAGAAAAATGCTGAACAATTAATCATAACAGTCAAGTTTAGTTAGTTAATAGTATAACAGTTTAAAGAATAATAATAATTGATTAATTTACAGGATTAAGTTTTAAGGTTAAGTTGTTTTTAAGATTTAGTTTTAGGCGAATACTAACACACTTTTCTAAGTTTGCAAACTATCAACAATAAAGGCTTTTTATTTTTATTTATTTATTTTTATTTATTTATTTATATATATATATATATATATATATATATATATATATATATTATTTATATGTATAAGTCTATATAAATTTGCTATGTTTGGATAACCAAATTTCTGAATTCATTGCTCGAATTGCATTGCACCTGCCTAATTCATTTCTGCTCCACCCCAGGTTGACTGGTAGAAAATGCATAAGGCATTAAATCCGCCATGAACCTTTTTTTTGTGTGCAGAAGTTTTAAATAAATAAATAAAAACAATAGGATGAGGCTAACCCCCGTATTCTAAGTCGTAACCTCGAGATCGCCTCCACTCACACTCAGGTAAGGAAGCTTCGAGGATCGCCTCGAACTTTCCTCAACATCGGTATTCTTAGTCCTAACCTTGAGGAAATTTTGAGGTTCCTCCAGTAAGGAAGAGTGGAGGTAATACGTCACGAATGACGTCAGAATTTTGAGGAATTCGCTACGTTATGTTCGCATTCTAAAAATTTGTGGTAACATTTGGTTCCGTTTGCGTAATCAAATTTAAAAATATATAAACAAAGAACAATAGTTAACAATAAATGACCATTATTTTATAATTAGGTAACACAGGGCTTTGCTTGGCGCGTCATTGCTATAAAACATTATTTTAATTGATACATTTACAAAATGGCTGGAAGTGGACGTCAGTATTTTGATGAAAATGAAAAAGCAAGAACTTCTTGTCTAAAAATACTGCAAATGTTAAATACCGACTATGATTACCAGTTATTGTGTAGGTAGGTATCACAGATTAAGTAGAAATACTGTAGGTACCTACTCAATTAAAGGTTATCATTTTAGTTACTCACTTGGAAGTTGCCAGTTGCGTAAAATCTTAATGTGGCTAGCACCTGTATAATCGGCGGAATTGATAAATCTCCAATATTTTGAAATAGTAGCGGCAATTAATAATGTGCTGCAATGATTTTTGTAAATCAAAACCTTTTGACAATCTCACTTTCGTCGTATAACTACGTTGGATTATCTGCATCACGCAAATATCGTCCAGATAAATAACTGTACGGATTATCATATAGATATTCAATAAATTCCTCGAATTACATTATTGAAAAATATACAAGATCGTATGCATATACATATAAAAACCTCCTTAAGGTATCCTCAAGGTACCTCAAGAGACACCTTACGTTTGACAGTTGTTTTCTCGACTCAACCTTACCTTATTGGAGGAAACCTTAAACTTGAGGACAAAAATGACAACTGTGAATACGAAACGTCCTCAATGAGGATGAGTCGAGTCGAGGAAGTTTCGAGGTAACGGCTTAGAATACGGGGGTAAGAGTTGTTTGTTAGTCATTATGTCTAACCAATTTCATAATTAAGGAAAATTTACCTTGATCCACATGAAAAACGAAAATGAAACATTTTCTGTTTGAATGCCACTCAAAAGAACCGTTGATAACTAATGTTTGGATACCTACCCAGCCATTGTGGTATTGTAGGTAACGAATCCGCTGATACTCTTGATAAGCAAATAATTGAAAATGGTTGCTTGATCAATTTAAGTCGCCCCTCGAAATCTTTACTAAGAACAAATTGTTTTGTAAATGGAAGGAAGTAGGATGAAACAAGCGCTGTTAAGGGTAAACATTTTACATTTGTACAAAGTAATAATCTACACAAACCTTGGTTTTCCAAACTCAATGTAAACTTAAAACCACGTTTGTTATTTGTTGTATTAGACTGGGTCATACTTGTTCGAATTTAGGCTTCATATTAAGGATTTAAAGTTTACTTTGTGTTTTTAATCTTTTTTTTTTTTTTGGGCGGGCCATGGGTAGGACACACTCTATCGTTCCGTCCAGGGTGACGAAAGGACTGTTTCCTAGTTGAGTTAACCGCGACTTTCGACTAGGGCCTAGGTCGCCATCAGGCACATGTACTCGCGCCTGCGCCACCCAAGTCGCCAGCGGCGGATCGTGTCGCCCTAGAGGAATTATTCTCGCGCATGTTCTGCTACTCTTCTCCATAAGATGACTCGCAGAAGGCGGCAACTGCATCCCAGTTCTTGACACTGTCAAGCATCGCATTAGCACTAATTTAACGAGGACAACAGCTCTGGAGCAGAAGTACAACCGTCCTCGTCGCTGGGCCCAACGTCAGCAACCCCTAGTGCCTTCTGTTCAGCCTGTTGCTGATGCACGCCGTGCTAGGAGTCATCGGAGCCTCTCATTTCACCGGGCCTTTGGTAGAATGTTTGAGTGTCTCATCTCTCCCTTCTACCTCAAACTTGAGCAAACTATTCATGAGGTTGCCACGAGTAGGGAAGAAGTATATGTATATAGGTCGACTTGAAATTTATTTTCAAACACAGGAGGTCTGCAGATACCCTGGCTGGGGGTGCGCTAATGACTGAAAATGTATCTTTCATGCACCTATGCATCTTCTCGCCTTGCGCCAGAACTTAATAGGTACCTCTCTAAATTTGGAGTAAGAGTAAACAGAAAATAATTTTTGCCATTTTATCTCGATTTATTCAGAATTTTGGGTGATTTTTATATAAGTTTTCTTTCTCTCGGTCGGAGCCGCTAAGCCAATGAAATGCCTATCCATATTGGTTTTAAATAAAAACTGGTGTCTAATATCTTGAATCAAGAAATAAGTTATTTCTCCTCGAAATATGTAATTAATCCTCCATAATTTCACACCAGTATCGTTTTCATATTATTGAAAAGCTCACGTTATCCGTATCGAATTTCCAAATACGTAATTACAATCTTGTAAATCCTGCCAATATTTCTCATTCACGCTGATTTTATTTGAAACTTGTATCCGCTTTATTGTGAACTGGGGACTTGCCCTCGCTTCGCTTTGGTTCCTTCCAGGCGCTTTGCACCCGCATTTTAAATCTGCAATATTTTCTAAGAGCTATAGCCTCAGTTCGAGTCCCAGATCGAGTAAAATATTATAGATTGTTCTAAGAGGCAAAATAGCCTAAGTAACTTATATAGACAGCTGGTAGTAAAATATTATCAAAATCGGTCCAACCGAAGATTATCAGGATCAAACAGACAGATAATTAAACTGAGAACTAAGAAAATTAAACTGATTTAAAAAAAAATCGCGTGAGCATGAAATAAACCTATTATTTTGCCATTACAAACACTCCCTTCAATTTTATTTATTTGTATACATATAAACGATAATTAATATAATGAGAGAAGGTAATAAATACCCATATACAGTTTATTTAAAAATAACCTCTGTCATTTTTCAGATTCTTAGATATAAAAATAATATAACTTTGGATTTTTTTTTTATGTGTGTTTGTAGCTGTTGGTCGCAGATGACCTTGACAGCTTAGCCCGGACTGTGGGTGAGCGCTGATGGCTCTCAACCCGGTGCTTTGGATTTTGTTATTTTTAATTACTTATTCAAAAGTTTAGACACTATTCAAAATCTATATTAGGTGAACCTAATGCTAATAACATTTGCTGTCAGATCTTTAATTCATACAGAACATAATAACATGGATGCATTTTACCAACCAGTAGTGCATGGCAAAGATCAATCGCCTACATATTACGATATACTATGAAACAAGCGTGTATAAAGCTAAAAGAATGAAAACCACACTTTGAATATCATTTTTAACTATATTCTATAAACTATACTTAAATATGTAGTTATATACAACGGGTCCCAAAATTCAACAATAAGCGGGCACCAACTTATGACTGCTTGAGAAAAATAAAGGAAAAAATTTTGTTCAGTTGGTTGGTGGAATTTTGGGACACGTTGTAGATATTTAGGTCTGAAAATCATAATTTTTATGACCTATTCCTATATTACTTTCAGATGACTTGAACTTGTGGTCCTGACTATGTTCACAGACTGCAGAGACAGTCGTCGTCGTCGTCGTAGTCAGGACCGCGCCCGCCATAACATCAGGTTTGATAAACCACAAATCCTCGCAAAAGAACACCGATAACTGCCTAGAATGGTACGCGAGGCTATTGAGATTAAAACACAATAATTTCAATAGAGAGGATGGTTGGGTGTTACCATCAAGCTGGGATCCTGTTATAAACATTATTAAAAACAAATCCAAAAAGACCACCACAAGACTGCAAGGCACTGTGAGCTCATATTGTATAGATGTGAACCACAATAATAATAACTAAAGATAATTTTATAAATTAAAACCTTTTAGTAACATAAAGTAAGCCGCTTTCAAAATTAACATTAATCATGACACCTGAGTTTTCTTGCCGGACCTTTCTCAGTGTGACCGTGTTCCGATCCGGTGGTAGTATACTAGATTATTAGTTAGTTTTTTAAATATAATTACTATTAATTTTAATGTTTAATTATTACTAACCATAAACAATATAATTTTTTTATATAGAATCATTTTCTTCTTACACTGGCAATAAATTTTGTACCAAAATGTGGGTCAATATTTAATAACTAATTTCTGTATCGGGTAGATAATTATAAATTTTCTGCAGTAACGATGACTTGTTGGACGTGAGACATCTTAGTCCACCCGTGACCATGAACGCTGTAAAGTGTTTGAAACGTCGGGTAATCAAAAATCAAATACAAACGCGATAAAATCCGTAAAGTAGTTTTATTTAAAATGTATAATACTCGCGTAAACATCAGAAATCATTAATATTATATATGTGAAAGTAAGTTTGTTTATTTGTTACGCTTTCACGCTTAAACGACCGAACCGGTTTCAAAAATTCTTTCACCAATGGAAAGCTATAATATCAGGGAGTAACATAGGCTATATTTTGTCCCGGTATTCTTACGGGAACGCGAACTACGCGGGTAAGGCGACTGAAACCGAAGCGAAGCGAGGGCGGGTTGCTAGTACTATACATATCTGGATTCAAAAGCAAATCTATAATAGATTTCATATTTAGAAGAATAACTCAAAACAGACTCGCACAGACTGCAGATCATTAATCATTTCAGATTTGAACAATGTTTTTCGTGTAGTCACTGGTTAAGAATACAATGTGGTACCATTATTTCCTTGCCCATGCTATTATGGTCGTAAATACCTGCCTAAGAGTTCACCAGATAAATGATGATAATGATTTTAGTAGGTCAATTCCTGTATCACTGCAAAGGAGACTAAAACAGCAGTGAGACGTATATAAGCTGAGACGATGAACTAACTATTACATCCTTCCGACGTCCTCGACACGTTCTCGATGAAGAAGACAACACCATCACACTCGCTCAAAGTAGATCCTACACGGCCCGCGAGGCCTTTACATGTAAATACGCGCGGTGCCGCCATCACCGTCGAGGTGGGAAACCGCGTCGCGCAAATGTCATAAACCAAAACGTGGTCACGCCCACTTTGCCTCCAGCGATGCCCCCAGCCGAGGTCCGTTCCCCACAGGGGAGCCCTTGGGCGATGTCGCTTAGTATACTTTCACTGGGTTGGGAGCCCTCAGCGCTCACCCATAGTCCGCGTCAAGCTGTCAAAGCCATCTGCGGCTAACAGCTGTACACAATCAAAAACAAATACTAACTGTTACAGATTATCCTGTACTAGCAACCCGCCCTCTTTTCGCTTCTGTTTTCATTCGCTTTACCCGCGTAGTTTCCGTCCCCGTGGGAGCACCGAGATAAAATATAGCCTATGTTACTCCCTGATACTACTTTCCATTGGTGAAACAATTTTTGGAATCGGTTTTATGGTTTAAGCGTGAAGCGTAACAAACTTACTTTCGCATTTATAATATCAGTTAGGATTGGCCAAAATTTTTGGATGAAGTTAGAAATATAGTTCATCATTTCATCAACATCATTTTAGCTCATATGCGTCCCACTACTAGGTTCGAGCCGCTTTCAAAATAGAAGGGAACTAGACCTATAGCATGTTGGTCAGACAGGTTGGTATATGGTTTGTTTCTCAGTTTCATTCTTTTTCATAGATGTTATATGTTTATTATATTCCTTAGCCGTCTTTTACGTCATCCACGGGCGGGATAGGGGGTGGTGAATTGTATTCTTACTCCATCACCACACGGATAACAAAATGTAGTTAACAAATATATTTTAAATACATATAAGAATTATTGGTGTATATTCAACACACAATAGAGCGGTCGTAATACAATGCCGTGCCCGCCAGCGACACTCTTGGGGCTCCAGGCCCCTCTCCGTTTTATCAATAGTTTATGTTTGCGCCCCGGGCCACCTCGCCTCAAAGGGGCTTGGCGCACCAACACATTTTTTGTTAGCATGATCTTAAAGTATAGGCACTTTCAACGTTTTATATTTTTATAATATTTTAGTGTGCAATTAGATTGTATGTCTAAGTTATACGTATTTAGCTATTTCCATACTGACGAAGTCCACTTTTGGATATAAGCCTTCCCAATGTAGCAATCATTCATTTCAGCTCATATTCGTCCTACTGTTGGGCTCGAGTCTCCTCCACAATAAGGGGACCATTCTGGTCAGACAGGTTGGCATAGGATTTTATTTCGAGTTTTCCTTCTCTTGCACAGATGTTATATGCATATTATATCCCTCGGTCATCTTTTACGACATCCACGGGCAAGATAGGGAGTGGTGAATTGTATTCTTACTTCATCATGACACGGAAAATAATACATTAAATAATACTGCAATATAACCGCTTCATTAGGCAGTGAGCTGACCCACGTAGTAATCAGATATTGTAAAAAGATTTTGTTAAAAAATACATTTAAGGTTATAATTATTTCATAAATAGTTACGAGTAAAATATTTCTATATTTACTAAAGAAATAAGTACTAATGTATTTTATACCGACAATACCAATACTAAAACCGACAATACTAAAATTTATACAAGTAATATCACGAATTGAAAACAACTTGTGGCATTACATATCTTTGCCTAAAAATAATGTTCGTTCATTCATTTCAGCTCATATACGTTCCACTGTTGGGTTCGACCATCTTCCTGGATAGGAGTGAATTTGACCTATGACCACGGTGGTCAGATGGGTTGGTATAGAGATTTATTTAGAGCAGTGATGGGCAAAGTACGGCCAGCGGGCCAACTCTGGCCCGCGAAATTTAGTCCGGCCGTATTTAATCCGGCCCGCCGAGAGTCCATCCATCCTAAATATTTTAGGCAGAATTTTGGCGCTAAAAATAAAATCTGACGTTTCTACTTAATTGAAAAGCTTTCACTATCGAAAATATTATGGAAAATCAAAAATAATTCCATTTGTATCACACGCCTAACAAGGCGTAAAAGTAAAAGATATTTTGTTTATTAAAAAGCTTTAATATAAAATGCATTTTTCTATAATTCTGGCCCTCCTCTAGAATTTCTTAAACTTTGTGGCCCGCCATTAAAAGAGTTTGCCCACCACTGATTTAGAGTATTGCTTTTCTTGCAAAGATATTATATGTGTATATCCCTTAGTCGTTTTCTATTACACCCACGGGCAAGAGAGGGAGTGGTGAATAGTCTTCTCACACCGTCACCACACGGAAAAATAATGTTTAATGAAATTTCTTTTAAAAAACTATAAATTAGTATCCACTGTAATAAGGATATCTTTAAAGAATACCAGATTCTTATCATTTATATCTATCTGCCAATTTTTATCAACTATTATGTACTAATTTCTATGTACACATTAAAATTTCCTCAAAACTTTATGGGTAAGGTAGGTAATGATAACAATTTGTATTAATTCTTAGCTGTATTATGGACACAGAGGCACAACATGTATCAATACAGTGTTTAACGTTATTATTATAAAAAAAAATCTCAACGATCCTCAAATTATTGTGAGTCTGTTAATAATAAATTAACGTAATACTGCAAATTAACGTAATTTGCAATTGTACTAGGCATTAGTAATTGTAAGCTTGTCTACGTGTGATGACGGAGTAAGAAACAAGTTACCACTCCCTACCTTGTTTGTGAATGTCGTAAAACATGACTAAGGGATATGGCCATAACATCTGAGCAAGAGAAGGAAAACTCGTAATGAAACCCTATACCAGCATGTCTCCCTAGCCGAGGCCGCGAGTGATCGGACCGGAGACTTTAGTCTGGCACCCGCAGAGGGGCTTGCGGAGGGGGACCGCGCGATTGCCGACATCTCAGGACAGGGACGTCGAGAGCTGAGGGTACCCGAAAAGGTATTCCGTCGGGTCGACCCCAGCATTGGGACGGATACGAGCTGTGTCCACGACGACGATGCTAGTCTACAATACATCCAGATTCGCTCATTATTCAGACCATCTATACTAATATATAAAGCTGAAGAGATTGTTTGTTTGAACGTGCTAATCTCAGGAACTACTGATCCGATTTGAAAAATTCTTTCATTGTTAGATAGCCCATTTATCGAGGAAGGCTATAGACTATATTATCACGCTAAGACCAACAGGAACGGAGCACCAATGAAGAATGTTGCAAAATCGGGTTTTTTTTCTTTTGAGAGCTTCCGCTGCGTAAACGACTAAATTTTCGCAAAAATTATGCGTGACAGAATCGTCTTAATAAAAAATATTTTCACCTTCTACGTAAACTTAATTTAGCGTTAGTCCAAAGTATCTATACCACGCGGACGAAGTCGCGAGCAGAAGCTATTATATATGAAATTGAAATCATAAATTAATATTTGTCCGCACTGATTGCGAAGCTGTATGAATATTTTATATTTTAAAAACGGTGTAATGTGAGATGGTTTGATGGGTTCGAGCGTACAACGCGGTACAGGGGTGGGGGGAGGTGTGCGGGCTATGTTGTATTGCTTCGGGCGTCGCGGCGCTCCGTCGATGCCTCCGGCACTCAGCCGCCGCCGACGATATTAAAGCACACCTAGCTCTGCTTTTGATACCTCTGGCAATATTGCCGTAGGCGCTCATTTCCAGAACAATCATTTTGAAAATTATTTCGAAATTGCCTCAAGCAACTGTGGCTGAGTCATATAAAGAATGACTTACTGCTGTCCGCGGTTCTGCCTTCAGATATACACACACATATTCAATACATATGTAGTACTAAAATAGGGAAATATTTTTTTTCTTAAAAGGTCTTATTACGCATCTTTAGAATTGTGTTTCCCTTGTTCTTATACATTATTTAGTGCTTCATCGTATTACATATAATATACAGTAGTAAAAGTCCGTGTGATGATGGAGTAAGAATACAATTCACCCAACTCGTTGGTGTCGTAAAATATAAGTGATACATTAAGTATATAACAACTGTGCAACAGGAGGAAAGCTCTAAATAAAACCCTATACCAACACGTATGCCACGCTGACATAGTAGGTCAATTACCCTCCTATTGCAGAAAAGGCTCGAGCCCAACAGTGAATCGTATATGAGCCGAAATGATGAAAATATTTTACCTATATCGTTAGCTTTTCTTTTCAACTGGTTTAGATATAAATATTATTGCAAGTTATCCTTGCAAAATAGAAACCTGTTGAACTAGTGTTTTGTAATCAAGGCGGGACTTCGACAGACATTACTATCCGCAGTGGGAACAGATCTGTCCTTACCAACAGTCTTAAATAAGATGCTCGGTAACGAAAGCTTATGGCAGGCAATGGTCACGTTCTGCAAAGCTGTGGTAGAGAGAACGGAGGCTGAGGAGCGGGAGGGAGAAGCAGATCCCAACGTTTTACCACCCCGGAGAAAGCAAAGACGAGATCGAGCTTATCTGACAGGTCCTTCAACTCCGCGAGTGGGGTCTGAGTCACCAGCTGCGGTGGCGGCTGGTGTCCCATATTAGGTATAAAGCCCCCAAAGAGCAGTGAATGCTGGGCATTACTTATTTTGTACTGTGCTGTAAGGGGAGGGAGCAGTACCTTCTCGAGGTGAGTCCGCGAGCAGCGGATGTGTCGGTCCGGTGGAGTTGTGGTGCATATGAAAACGGTCCCATGACTTCGCCGTAGCCGAGGGACAGGAACAGCGTGTGGCTTTTAGCTGGTAGTGGCGCGGATATTAATCGACGCTGAACCCAGCGTAAACCATATCAGAGGTGAGCCGCCTATATTTTTTTACGCGGAAAAAAGTGTGGTGTAATCAGTAAATTTTTATCCCATTTTGAATAGGCTATTGTTAATATACTTAGTGACGTATATGAGACTAAGAAGAGGATAAAATATTTTGACAAAGTTTTTAAATCTTGCTATAAAACTTAAAGCAGTTGGTTTTTTGCTGCCGGGTATATTCTGATTGCACGCCATCAAGTAGTCCGGAGTTCGGAACTCTAACCCGTCGTGTACCGTCTTGGTGTTTATTGCCAACCATCAGCACTATCTTGTCAAGCTGTCAAGATAACCGGTTATTATAGGGATATTTATTGGTAAGTTTTAATAACGCTAATAAACTACTTAAACTTAACGGCTAAATGTAATATAATGATTTCCCTGACGTCACAGGGTTGAGAGAAATTTGAAAATCCTATTATCATTTAACAACTAGTGCTAGAAATAGATTCGAGCTTGTATCTGTGGCAAACAACTTAAACAATAGAATATTACGTAATTAGTAGGCATAAAATACCGACGCAATTCCCTGATTTAGCCTCCAGGTCGTTTCAGTTAATCAAATATATTTTCCGTTTGCTTGTATACATTGCAACCACACCTAAAGGCACGTATTTATTGGAGTAATAAATAATATTCATCGTCATCATTTTAGGCTTTTGCTGTCCACTGCTGGATGTAGGCCTCCCTCATGTTAGTACGGTCTTGTGCCGTCTGCTTCAAACGAAGCTCAGCAATTTTCACCAGGTCGTCGGTCCAAGAACGGAATGCGTCTGGTAAGACTGGTAAAATGGTCGTAGACCTATGTTATAAGACATTAACATCTTGATATTATAATTACATACAATGGCAACGTTACTTTATTGTAATACTAGCAACCCGCCCTCGCTTCGTTTCGGTTTCAGTCGCCTTACCCGCGTAGTTGCCGTTCCCGTGGGAATACCGGGATAAAATATAGCCTATGTTACTCCCTGATATTATCGCTTTCCTTGGTGAAACAACTTTTGAAATCGACTGGGTGGTTTAAGCGTGAAAGCGTAACAAACAAACTTACTTTCGCATTTATAATATTAAGTAAGGATTAATACTTGTCCTCCTTTGAACTAAGATAAATTTTATTATGCTATTATAATGTATTGGCTCTCTTTGGCTAGAAGGGTTGACATAGGTCTTCATTTCGAATATTCACTTCACTTGCACTTAGAGATGCAAATAATGAAACCAAGAATATCGATGATGTATCGATGATGTATCGATACATCGATGTTTTTAAAGATCTATAAAAGTAGCGATATTTGAAAGTATTGAGTATTTTTCGTGATTGCGATAAGCTTTTTTTAATTAAATTCTAAACATGAAGCACCAACATTTGCGTGATGCGTTTTTTTAGCTATTTACCAAATTAGTGACCAAACTGTCACGCAAGCTCTACTAAAAGTATCATATATTTTAAATATGGCAGGCAAAAAATCGAAATATTTTTTTTTGGGGTGGGTTGCGGTCGGCGCACTCCTCGCACCACTCCGTCCGGGGCGACAGAGGGGCGTAAGCACGCACACCCGCAACCCACCCGCGCAGCACGTCGCCTTCGTCGTTGGGCCGACCACCGGAGCAGGATTTGACGTCAGTGGTCGGCCCGACGGAATACCCCCTATTTGGGGTACCCTCCCATCGACCAACGTCCCCCCCCCCCCCTCAGGGAGGCAAAACATCGTATAAAATAACATTGATACATCGATGTTTTACAATAGCGAACATCGATGTCAAGCATTGATGTTTTTTTATTAAAACATCGATGTATGCTTTGCATCCCTACTTCAACTAATATCATCTGCATATATTCCTTAATTTTTGTGATAGGGGAAAGAAAACGATCATCTATTGTATTCCTACTCCGGTATGTATTATATCTGTGTATGATATGTATAACTTATTCTTCCACAGTTACCATAAAAGGTATGCACATGAATCATCATTATCTTGCTCGTACCACCATTACTGGGGGTTTACGCAATATGTACTCCTCTTCTATCTAGATTTTTGACAGGCCTTCCACCTTACGTCTCTCCTTGGTAATGTAATTGTGAAGCAGACGGCATCAGATGGATTTGGTCCAAGTGATCCAGCTTAATCGTCTTTTACGACAAATATGAGCAATATATTGGTAGGTATATGCTGTGTGGTAGTGGCTTCGAATACTACCAACCCTTGCTTTGCTCGTGGGTGTCGTAAAAGACGACTAAGAGCCTTAGATTGACCCGTACCAACTCCATCTGGTACCATTTGGGTCAACGATTACATTCCCAAGGAGGGTTGACGTCAGGCAGGCCGGTCATAAAAGTCATTGCCGAAACTTTTTGCAATATGTCAAAACAGATGACATATTGCGTCGACCCCAAGTAATTGGGATAAGAGCAAGATGATGATGATATTGGTAGCATTCGTATTTTCGTAACATAAAAAGGTATGCATATCCAACTTGGGTTAAACAAAAATTCATCATCATCTCAGTCCATATAAGTCCTACTGTTAGGCTCGGGCCTCCTCCATAATGGCAGGGAAAATTACCCACTATACTGCGCTGGTCTCACGTGTTGGTATAGGATTTTATTTAGAGATTTCCTCTTTTACATAGAAGTTATCTACTTATCATATCCCTTAGTCGTCTTTTATGACACCCACAGGTAAGAGAGGGGGTAGTGAATTGTGTTCTTACTAAGTCACCACACGGAAATAAAAATTAATGATTTTTAATATCATTTCCGTGTGGTGACGGAGTAAGAATACAATTCACCACCCCCTATCTTACCCGTGGGTGATCGTACGAGACGACTAAGGGATATAAAACGCATATAACATCTATGCGAGAGAAGGAAAACTCGGAATAAAACCCTATACCAACACGTCTGACCAGCGTGGTATAGTAGGTCAATTACCCTTCCATTATGAGGGAGGCCCGAGCCCAACAATGGGACGTATGTGGGCTGAGGTGAATATCATTATTAATTAAATCCTGGAGGTGAACAAATCAAAAAAAATAAAATTACCCATATTACTCAGATTGATATGAATACAAGAAAACGAAATTATTTTTACGAAGTATTTGTATCCGCCAAAACACAGCACAAATGGTAAATTTACATCATCATCATCATCATCATTTTACTCTTATCCCAATTACTTGGCGTCAGCGCAGTATGTATTTCTCTTCCATTGTTCATATAGCAAAAGTTATAGACAATTGTTTTACGACCGACCGCTGTCGTCAACCCTCCTCGGGAATATTACTGTCCATCAGATCGAATCGGCCAGGTAGAGACAATAAAATGATAATGAAAAATATATAATAATAATGAATTTGATGTAATAAAGTATGATATAAAAAGAAATTGAGAAGACGACATTTGTTTTGGAATATTTAAAGAGTTATAATACTTGGTTTCATCTTAGTTTACGTTCTTGTCCTAAGTCGATGACGAATTAATAACCGTCGACACACTAATTCATGGCCCAAGCCTCCTCTACAAGAGGAGAGAAATTGACCCATTATTAACATTTAGACGGATTGACATTGGATTTTATGGCGACTTCTCTTTCTCTTGTGTCGATGTTATTTGCATGCAATTTAATGATTTTTTACGACATCCACGGGAAGAAAAGGGGTAAATTCTATTCTTGCTTCATTACCACATGGAAAATTACACCAATTCTTTTAAAATTGGTATTGTCCATGCTGTTGTTCAAGAATAATGATAATATAGCTGCATAAATAACTCAACGAATATTGAATACCTGTTTTGCAATATGTAGAAGATATATATACAAGAGAAGACACTAATTAAAATCCCTTACCAATCCCCTTACCACGTAGTAGTAGGTCAACTTTCTTCTCATTATAAAGGAGTAAATATCTCTCGTATCTCAATCTTCTGATCGAGTTTCATTTAGGAAACATCTTAACTGTTTTCAAGAGATAGCCATGATAATAAATATTTAAACATTTTTTAAAACAATCTTAATGTTTTAGGGGTTATTCGCTTCAGCACTTAATTAATTATTATTAATAGTGTAGATAAAAATAACTACATTAATTAAATACTAGCTAACTGTGTTAGTGCTATAGTAAAATCATTTTAAACGAATTAAATTATTTTTAAATAAAAAGCAGCGACTAAAAACAATCGTATTACATTGCAATTTAACGAGAGACCGTCATTGCGTTACTGCGAACTTGTTAATTTGAATCGACAATGAAAATAAAACAACTGAGATTAAAAATAATAATCTAGAAAATTAAGAGTAACAAAAATATCCAATAAAGCATTACGATGTATAAATACATGTAGTTGAATTAGTATATAACTTACTTGCGTCTTGATGGTCTTCGTCTTTAAGTTAACGTGATTGGAAGCTTCAGTTGAACGATTGTGTCACCCTATCAGAGTAAGCTCGCGGACTAGACTGGCGCTCGGACGAAGCTTCTTGACTCGCTTCACAACTTCACATATCCGCGGGGTAGAGGCGCCGCGCAGTTTCCCGCCGCAAAGGGATCAGTGTTGCCAACCTGTGTACTTTTACCTATGCGGAATGCAGATTTTACAAAATTAAGGAGCAACCATCATCCGTTACAGTAGTCTTATTTTTCAATTTTACGAGAAGTTAGCGAATAACTTCTAAGTAATTTTGATAATGTCCATTGTGTTGTTGAATGAACTAGTTCATTTTTGAATGAACAAGACAAAGAAATTTTGAGCTCCATATTTTTTAATCTGATATAAATCTGTCTCGTTCGCTCAAATCAGTTTAATTGAATAGGTATTGCTTTTTCGTAGGGGTGTATGGTACAAAATTAAGTAACACCTATTTAGTAAGTTTTAAGATAGGAACAAAATGTTCTTGAAACATTATTGTTAAGACAATGTTGTTAATAGGCCCCAGGCCTGTACAAAGTACAGACAGTTTGATTATTACTCAAAAACAAAACATAAGTAGGTATGATCTGAACATACTTTTTAGATTACGCAGATATTATGTGAGCATTACTTATTTTCGCAAAGTTAAATTTACCGTACTATTTTATACCCACAAATGTTACTACGTAATAAAATTAATTTATATATTGAATTCTTATTTTTTTTAATATATTTCATCTCCTTCTATATATGAAAATAATTTTATAAAAAAGAGACAGTGAAGCGCCGCTATTTGATTTAACGAAAAAGCTCTCGCAGTGCGACGAACGAAATTTCTTGTCCGCCCACCTTGTTACTGGGTTATTTGTCATAATGCAGATACAACGAATCTGCTGTACACAGTCTTCACACCTAGGGCATATAGAAGGATAACGGAACAGTTCACAGTATTGAAGAGCCATGCGCTTTAAGTCACCAGGTACCTAAGCACGCGCCAGTGATCACAGACTATCTACAAGTGCCAACAATACTGTTAAGATTGTGTAATAAAATCACCGAGAAACGAATGAGATGTATTAACTTAAAATGATAAATTTCAGAAAAGAATTAAAATTGTTTTCCACAATCCAAATGCAAAAAATCACCTTATACTTTTTAGTACAACGCCATCTAGCGGTACGGACTGACCTAAAAGAGAAAGAATAAATTAAGTTTGTACAATTTACATTTCTGTATGATAGCGGCAACTAATACGAAATGGATCACGATCCTTTATATTTTTTTTAATCTGCCTGACAGAATAGCGCGGTGGTGAACAGTTTCAGAGAGATGACGTCTCCCTGTCTCACACCTCTCTGCAACTGGATCGGTTTCACACTCTTATTCTGGATGCGGACTGACATAGTGGCGTTTCTATACAAACACTTCAGCACTTCGATGTATCGATAGTCAATTTGGCACCGCTGAAGGGACTGCAGCACTGCCCAAGTTTCGACAGAATCAAAGGCTTTCTCATAGTCCACAAACGCCAGACATAGAGGCCGAATATACTCCTCGGTCTTCTGTATAATCTGGCGTAGCGTGTGGATGTGGTCTATGGTACTATAACCTCTTCGGAAGCCGGCTTGTTCGGGCGGCTGGAAGTCGTCGAACTTGCACGCGAGTCGGTTCGTAATGACTCTTGAGAACAATTTGTAGACGTGGCTCAGGAGTGAAATGGGTCTATAGTTCTTTAGAAGAGCTTTGTCACCCTTCTTGAAGAACAGCACCACTACTGGTCCACGACTCTGGAACGTTGCCCCTGAGGATAACGGAATTATATAGCTTCTGAAGGGCTTTTGAGACCGTCTTGCCGCCTGCCTTCAGAAGCTCTGCCGTAATGCCGTCATCTTCTTGTGCCTTACCATTACGTAGTTGTTTGAGAGCCATCCTGATCTCGTACAGGCTTATGTCCGGGATTTCTTCAGTATAGTGCCGAGTTAGCTTGGATCTGGGATCTTGGACCAAGCTGACAACAGGATTTCGGGATGATTTTATAACTGTAATAGAACCTTTCGACCTCTCCCAAGATCTCACTTTGGGATGAAATGACAGTGCCGACATCGGTCTTCAGCTTAGTCATTTGGCTTTGCTCAACAGACAGATCTTGTGCGAACACTTTCGAGCCACAATCCCGCTCTATCACTTCTTTAATATGGAGCGTATTAAATCGGCGAATATCGCAACGCACAAACCTGAAGATCTGCCTATTCAGTTGCCTATGTTCGAACCAATCGGTTGAAGACTGCACCGTCATTTCTTTTCTCCGCTCCATGAGCTCGAGAGTCTGATCAGAAAGATTTTTAGGTCTATTAACGCGGTGAGCCTTGAAAAATTTCGACCCAACCGCGTGAGCAGTTTCTTCGAACCTGTTGTTCATATCGTTCGGAGATTCGACTCGTCCAGACATTGGAAGCGATTGTGTAGTTCGAGCTGAAAGCTTTGGAGGTTCTGGTATTGGACAGATGTAGATCGGAGTGTAGACTTTATCAAGCGTGACCGCTCGACTTTTGTATGGATATTCAATGTGACTAGTGTTGCCCAAATGCAAGACCAAGACGAGACTTGGACCGGTCTTGGTCTTGGTCTTGCAACATCACACCTGGTCTCGTCTTGGTCTTGGTCTTGCGCACCCGAGTCTTGGTCTTGGTCTTGGTCTTGCGCACCCGAGTCTTGGTATTGCAGCAAGAGTCTCGCAAAGTTTTGCAGTTAGAATAACGTAACAGTAATTTATCATGGCAATGAAAAATCCAACTAAATTAATCAAATATCCTATCCATCTGCTAGCCTATAGTTCACTATTGAATACCATACTTACCACTGGAGAAAATTACTCTTCTATTCCCCTGGTGTTCCATTAGACAGCGTTACTACTCTTATGACAGGACTTTCGACCCTATTTTCTTAAGACGTCACCACACGAGGCAGTTGATACAATAAATTTTATGTCATTTTATAATCAATGCGATATTTTACAATTAATGCGATTGTTTATATTCCCCTTCAAGTTAAGTGGTATGTATCTATTGTATTTCCAGTTTAGTTACTGATACTCTGGATACTTGAAAAAACCTGTTGCTCTATTGCCTATATAAATACTTTGGCCGCTGGATCCATGTAGCTCTTAATATACTATTTATTCAAGAACATATAAAACTGATTTAAAATTTTATGGTTTTAATACTTGTAAAATGTATGATATTCGTCGTCATCGTCACAGCTCATAAAAGTGTCACTGCTGGGCTTAAGCTTCCTTCCAGTAAGAGGAAAATTGATCTACTATACCACGCTGGTCAGACATGTTGGTACAGGGTTTTCTTTCTCTTGCACATATGTTATATACACAGGGTGTATCAGGTTATGGGACAACTGTTCATGTATGTTGTAGTTCAACAGTCATAGATCATAATTAGAATGTATATTACACAAAAACAATATAACGTAAAAGTTATAGTGATTACAAAAATGTGTGTCTAAGAGTTTATGCCTTAAATTTTATGCATTATGTAGGTATGTACAGACAGGATATATGTAAGCATGTAATATTTCGACAGTATAAATAGGTATTAGATTTACGCGAACCTTTCAATGGTTACGTAGGTACAAAGGCGACTCATCAACGGTCATCGGCCGATCAGCTGATTTATGTTAAAGTGAAGTTTGTCTTGCTTATGCAATCGTAATCATTGATTTATTCAAATTCTAATGAACATTTAACAAAATACGAATATGTTGTAGATTAAGTATCATTCCTTTATACATTTTAATCAATTTACACGAAAAAACGATGACAATATTGAGAACTTACATGTCTCTCAATTCATTAACGAATCTATATTTTTATTTCAATTTTTTTCATGGGTTCCTAACACCATTGCCCGATCCGATTTGATACGACATCCATGGGTAAGAGAGTGGTGAATTATATTCGTACTCTGTCTTTTTTTTTTGTGTGTGTGTAGCTGTTGGTCGCAGATAACCTTGACAGCTTAACGCGGTCAATGGGTGAGCGCTGATGGCTCCCAACCCGGTAAGTAAGTTAAGCGAACATCGCCCGAGGGCTCCCCCCTGTGGGGAACGGACCTCGGCTCGGGGCGTCGCTGAGAGCAAAGTGGGCGTGGCCAAGTTTAGGTTAATGACTTTTACGCGGCGCGGTTTTCGACCTCGACGGCGAGGCCGATACCGCGGAGTTTTATCTGTTATCGCTGCGCGAGCTGTGTAGGTCCTTTCTTGGGCGATCATAATAGCGTCATCTTCTTCTTCAAGAAGATGACGAGGACGTCGGACCGCGGATATTTTTAAGGGGACGTAGTTTACCGCCCCAACCACTAGTGGATTGGGGTGAGTCGTGGCAGAGGCAAAATAGCGTTGGGAGCAACGCTTCATGTACTGCCTGATGGTGATCATACTCTGTCCCTACATGGACATTTATATAGATTAATTGTAGGCATATTTCTATGTCCAACAGTGAACGTCGTTGGGCTAATGAATAAACGGATATATAAATATGTATAATGGGCAAGAGCACTCTCGTGATTACGGTATTTTTGTCCTTAAGCCTTTCCGAAGAGTAATTCTGAAAAGCCAACACCAACATTGGGAATCGATTGGCCAATAGATGGATATCACAAGACTGATTTGATTTGCCGTGTAATGACGGAGTAAGAATATAATTCATCACCCCCTATTTTACCCGCGACTGCGAACCCACGACTAAGGGCTATAATATATAACATCGGTGCAAGAGAAGGAAAACTTGACATGTATGACCTGTAACAACACGGCCGATCACCGTGGCGATTCTCCTCCGGCTACGGCCGATTCTCCTCCTGTTATGTAGATGACACGAGCTCAACCGTATATAAGCTGAAATGGTGATTTGAATTAAATGCAAGACCGCGAGACTCTTGCAGGCCCAGTCTTGGTCTTGCTCAAGTCTTGCAGGGCCTGTCTTGGTCTTGGTCTTGCAAAAATTAAGCGGTCTTGGTCTTGGTCTCGGTCTCGCATTTCTCGCAAGACCAAGACCAAGATCGCAAGACCAAGACTTTTTTGGGCAACACTAAATGTGACTCGTACCATCCGGTGATCGCTTCCAGTATTACACCTGCTGATCACTGAGATGTCATTGAATATCTGTTGTTTGTCTGACAAGATCAAGTCTATCTCGTTTTTTTTTTGTTGAACCATCGGGGCTAATCCGGGTCCATTTACTTTGTAGCTGCTTCCTGAAGAAGGAATTCATCATAAAGGCTTTCCTTCTCTAGAAAATCAGCCAGTTTCTGGCCCCTCTGATTTCTCTGTCCATATCCATGTTTCCCCACTCTCAACTCATCATCACTCCCTTTGCCTAGTTTCGCGTTAAAGTCTTAAATAATGAAGTTCCTCAACTGCGGTCAGTGTAGTATTAGACCTTTATTGGTGTATCTTTCTTCAAAACTATCGTAAATACCATCCGTAAAGTAACAAATTTTTACTAGTAATTTTTACAATTACGTACAACCCGAAGCAATGTTTTTTTTCTATTTGGGTCGCGGTCGGCACACTCCTCGCATCACTCCGTCCGGTGCGACAGAGGGGCGTTAGCACGCACACCCGCAACCCACCCGAACACCACGCCGCCTTCGTCGTTGGTCCGAACACCGGAGTAGGGTTACTTGTCATCAGTGGTCGGCCCGACGGAATACCCTCCCATCGACCGACCCTCCCCGGGGAGGACGTCGGTCTTTCCTCACGGTCAGCCTCTCGGCGGGTGACGGACTAATTCCCCGGTCACGTCACCCTCGGCAAGGCCGCAAGCTTCGGTAAGTACCTGTGCAAGATCTTCAGGAGAGAGAGCACACCGGCCTGCCACCACTGTCTCGCCGCTTTCTGCGAGGCAGACGTCTCGCGGAAGGAGGCGGCGGAGCGCGTGCGTAGGTGCTAGTATCTGCGCCTAATGCCGCTCTAGCCGAGGACGCGGGTGACTGGACCGGGCATTTAATCCGTCACCCGCAGAGAGACTGACCGCGCGACGGCGGTCGACGTCCCGAAGGGGGAACGTCGAGAGGAGAGGGTACCCCGCGACAGGGGCCCCGGATGGAATGGGTGCGCTAAACATGGTCCAATCTAAAAAAAAAAGTGCACGATTAGGCGACAAACGAGCAGCGAATAAGTGCCCCCCACACGCCTCTATATGACCCCGTGCACCGGTGTAGATATTGATTGCGATATTGCGTACCTTGTATTATTAGATGCAATGCATCGAATAAGTACTTTTTTCTTTATACGACACTGAAAACAGTTTATTTTTACTTAATTTTCGTAGAATAAAGAAGTAACTGCAACTACACTTCACGCATTGTGAAGTTTTCTTGGGTGAACAGTATGTAACAATAATTACACATAAACCTAAAAGTTTCGTAGAAGAAATAAGTAATTAGAATTACACATAATTGCTAGATTTTACAATGCTGGAACAAGTATTTAAGTATACCTTTATACCGTTATACTTGCGTTATAAATTTTCTTGCAAATCTTCCTTTAAAATTTACATAAACATAATTATGACTTTATGAACGGGATAATTGTAAAGCGTATAAATGTAAATATGCTTACCTCTATTTTATTTTGGAATTTTATGTTTTCTAAGATCGCAAAATTATAGTATTTTTGCATTTATTCCTTTAGTTTTGTCGATAGCTTCGCGAGATTTTGACAGAAGGTGTAACCCATTATGCTCACTTTATTCACGCAATAAAACATTTTGGGCGCAAGCGCAATTTGCGTCTTTTTTACAGGAATAGTGCGAAATGATAAAGGTATTTTTCTGAATAAGTACCGTGGACAAGGGTGCGATGGTGTTAATACCATGAAAGATACTCATGGCGAAGTTCTAAAACTCATAAGAGATATAGAGGCAAATGCGGTGTATGTCCATTGTGCTGCTCATAATTTAATTTTTTTGGTAAATGATGCAGTAAAAGAGGTCATAGAAATACAAACAATATGTACTTTGCCTATGTTGTCGGAGGATGTCGTAAAAGATGACTAAGGGATATATATAACATCTATGCAAGAGAAGAAAAACTCGAAATGAAATCCTATACCAACAAGTCTGACCAGCATGATATAGTAAATTAAATTCCCTCTCATTGTGAAGGAGGCCCGAGCACAACAGTGGGACATATGTGGGCTGCAATGATGATAATGATGTCCTTTAAATCATGTACTTTTAATTTAAAGTGAATTATTAGAAAATCAAGTAATTATAATTATAAAATTTGTATGTTCCTACTCTGCGTAGTGATTTATTATTTAGCTCTTGCAAGTAAGTGTATATATAGGTATTATAAAATAAAAATACAGTGGATTTCAGTTATAAAGACGGCGGAGGGACCACTGTAATGTCATGAAATAATTATATTCACACTTTTCTGTAACAGTAAATGTACGTTTAGGAGCCATGTTCACAAGTTTAAGAAATGTTAACTCAATGGAAATTGCTACGTAACTGATTCATAATTTTAACTTCGTGCACATGCATGTTCATGAACAAAGTATAAGAAAGCTTAATAGTTAAAGCTTATGAATGAGTCTTTGTGCCTTTACCGATTCAGTCTCAACATCCGCAAGCAATTTCTAGGAAAATGTCCCAAATAGTTCATAAAAACAAGTCGGTATATCCGAATTAGGCGTTACACCCGGAGTCGCTATTGCTGAATGTATTTCCTACAAAACTGTGCTTTAAATTCTAGGGACGTAAGTTCGACGTCGCTATAACCGAAAAGTCGTTACAACCGAGGTCGTTATAAATGAAATCCACTGTACTATACTGTTGGTTCTTTATATATTGGTGGTCGGTTGGGAGTGTGGTCTGAAAAATTTGCCACGGGCCTCGTACAGTATAGTTACGCCACTGGGCGAAGGTATATAAACTTATATTTTTCTTACAAAAATTATTTTCAATTAATTTGTAGGTTATTATTGCTCAACTGGTATACAATTTTTACAGAATTATTTTGATAACAGTATACTTTTTATTTATTCTCCAAGTACAAAATCTAATTATTAACTTTTTTACTTGCCTATGAGGCAATGTTTTCAAAGTATTTTAAAGGTTTCCCCAATAAACATAAAATGTTGCTTGAGTTATTTCAACATTGTTGAAAGTTTGTATTGATAGGGTTTCTTTCTTTTTTATATAATTAAAGTTACCGTTTGACATTGCAAAATGTTTAATTGTCTTTTTAACTTTTTCTTAGTAAGAAAATGAATTCAGCCTGTCTCTAATTAGGTATATGGGGGCGACAGAATTTTTCTTGTTTGCAAAATTTTTATTAACGCACCAAATACTAATTTATCAACGATTTGCGGACAAGGTAATGGCGACTCAATACTATTAAACAGTTTTTAATAGATTTGTCCCTAAATCAGTGGCAAAAAAAGTTCTTTTTTAACGCTAAACATATTTTAAAAATATTATCAAGCATTTTTTTGTATGGTATAGGAGTAAAAATAGTGAACTATTTCAAGACAATAATCCTTAGGAATATGTATCATAAAAATAGATTCTTGCACTATGATTAATTTCATTTTATTTACAGATTGGTATTATATAATTTTAATTTCGGGAGCACTGTGTAGTGTTGATAATAATGAACCTGCTATGAAAGTGCCAAAGTTTATTAGCTGTTGGGATTTCAACAGCAATACTTTATTGACAACATTGAATGAATTACAAATAACAAAAAAACAATATACTTCTTTTTTACGATAACTACCTACCTTAAATGTGGTATTACATAAACCTATAAAGAGGTTTTACCTCAACAAATGCATCCGACAAATAGATATTCCGATAATCTTGTACCTTTAGATTCCCACCTGTTTCGGTCTTTCAGAATTCTTTAAACAATATCAGATTAACATCAAGAGAAGACTGCAAAAACTACATACATATTGTAATTAAAATAAATAAATTTTGAAAAAATGTCTTGAATTTTCACGTAGAATGCAACTATAACTTTTTCTCCGGCCTTACAAAATAAACCAAAGCCAGAGTCACTTGTTTTTATTCACAATTCCTTCCCTAAAGTTACATAGGTAACATAATACATGTGTAAAATATCTGTGCTGTGTGGTGAAGCTAAGGGAACATAATATGAAATTAATGGTGTTTGAAGTATCATAACTATATGTATTTGTTAATCCAATAAGTCTTTCTCTATGTACTTTCTGACTAGCAAGTTACAAGTCTGTAATAACTTTGGTCTTACTACTCTACTCTTTAAAACCCTGAGGCATCTAATAATTCACCAAATCACGACTGAGCCAAATATCAATCATAAACCAAAAATCATATGTAAATTGAATCCATGTAAATATAATATTAGACACAGCTGTTTTGCGTATATTAAGAATTTTAGCTATTTTTATATCTGATTTATTGCGTCTTAATTTAATTACCAAAATACAGAAGTAAAATAAGCTAATACACCTGTATAAAAGACGTTTTTGATAATCTGAGTCGAGAAAATGAAGACGACATTGTCTTTCTGGTTTAAAGTTTATAGTTTATAGCCACATTTTTAACATGCCTTTAACCTTAGGGAATCGATGTGCGCCTTGTTCGTTAGAAAAGGTGACTTCACGCTTTTTAAGCATGTCAATATTTAATATACAAGATTTTATTTAAAATATCTCATACGCAACTGAATAGTTTCGGGTAAAGCTATGTTAGCGCCACTTTGACAGTTGCCAACCCCCATTGGAGTGCATTTGAAATAATAAAAAAATAGAAGATGCGTAGTTTGCACGAGTCGATGACTAGACAATAGCATTTTTTTTTTATTGCAAACTGTGGCAAACGAGCAAACAGTACACCTGATGGTAAGTGTTGCTGCCGCTCATGGACCTTTACAAGGCCGTTGCCTACCACAAGAAAGCGAAGGGAGTGTGAATGCGTGCATTGAGGCTAGGTGATACCAAGGGCACCACCAAAACCCTCCACACGCAATCACCCTCAGAAAGTTGGGCTTCCGGCTCTCTCGCTCACCGAACGAAGCGCAGTAACAAATTGCTACTGCTCAGACGTCGATTTTCTGCGAGAGCATGGTACTGCCCCGGACGGACCGGCCCGCGGCTGTAGACAGATAACTGTCGACAGTGTGGTCCTACCACTCCTAGCATCGGCTGTTTAATATGTAGTTTAAAATACGGCGTAAATTCTCATTTTATATATTTTATATATATATTAGCAGACCCGGCCACGCGTTGCTATGGCTAATGTTTTTGTTATATTACATTTTATTAAACTATTTAAGTGGAACTGTAGGAGAACATCTGTCATGGAGGTCGTCATATTTTGTTACAAATGGCATCTATGTAAAAAATGCAAGTTAAAATCGTATATGACAGGTTTGTAGGTTTGACATAGCAGCGCCATCTATTAAAATCGTTTGGAGTTAACAGATAATTGTGAATGTCAAATAATGGGTATATATAGGTAATACAAATAATTTGCAATAAAATAATATTGCGACTATAAATTAAGATGTAAGCTATCCTATCTTTCAAGTTGGATCAAACTGAACACGGTGTGCAAATTTGATTAAAATCGGTTAAGTAGTTTAGAAGTCCATCGCGGACAAACAAAGTGACACGTAATTTATATATATTAAGATAAGTAGGTATATTAAAAAAGTTAGGGTAATAGTTTTGAACCGCCAGCTGATTGACGCCAATCTGCCTTAGGAATTTAATTAATAATCTGTTTGTTTGGTTTTATCAAGTTTAAAATGACATTGACATATAATTTGTTTAACTTTAAATCGCTCTATAACATTAGGATCCTATATAGGGTTCATTCATCATCATCATCACAGCTCATATACATCCCACTGCTGAGCTAGAGCCTCCTTTACAATGAAAGGGAACTTGCCACACTGGTCAGACGTATTGGTATAGGATTTAATTTCGAGTTTTCCTTCTCTTGTCTAGATGTTATATGCATATTATCCCTTAGCTATCTTTTACGACATTCACAGACTAGAGGGGTGGTGAATTGTATTCTTACTCCGTCACCACACGGGGTTTATTCATTTCAATGTATTAATTAAAAAAAATCAACTCATATTCATCGTTACTATCAAAGAGATTTAAAATAAATGCAATGTAATTAGAAGAAAAGAACATGTTACAATCATTTATTCATAAGTGCTTGCAAAATACATTCTGTACTTTATACTACATATAATACGTACAACTTAAAAGATTATTATATATCTTACTCTACACCTAGTATGGATTCTCCCTTTATTTGGAAACGATATTTTCTCGTAGTGTAAAAATGATTATACCACAATGGTAATAATCCCATTTACAAATCGAATTAGTAGTTTCTGGTGTATATATTGTGGAGAATAAACTCTATATTACATCATTACAATCTATATATATAAAAGAAAGTCGTGTTAGTTACACTATTTATAACTCAAGAACGGCTGTACCGATTTGGCTAAAAATTGGTGGGGAGGTAGCTTAGAACCAGGAAACGGACATAGGATACTTTTTATAACGTTTTTTTTAATGGTGTTTACAAGATTTCGCCAATAACTCTTTTATCCCGTTTGATCGCGTTCCCGTGTGACGTGACATAAAATTTCAAAGAGAATACAAGTCACTATGAAACATAGTATAAATAACGCATTTGATATGTAATAACAAAACGCAAATGACAGCTAAAGGTAATTTTGTCTATAGTTAAGTATGGTTGATAATTATAATTTTGTCAGAAATCAAAGAGTAATTTGTATTTAATCATCATTAACAATGCCGTGACCAAAACGATCGATTCTTTCCCGACAAAGCTGTAATAGTTCTTCCATTAGAGACTATATTTTCGGCAATTAAGAAAACATATTTAAGAAAAAAATTATGGCGTTACGAAGTTCGCCGGGTCAGCTAGTATTAAAATAATTCTTACTAATCCATCACTGATTCTAGCTACATTTCATCGTGGTTTTAATAATAATCTTATTTCTCGATGTGACAAACATTGATACTCGTGTCCCAACGTTTCCTTCTTCAGCCTAAATGATATTGGCATGAGATCTTTCGTAATGCGAGAGAAAATAATAATCTATATATATAAAAGAAAGTCGTGTTAGTTACACTATTTATAACTCAAGAATGACTGTACTGATTGAGCTGAAAATTGGTGGGGAGGTAGCTTAAAACCAGGAGACGGACATAGGATACTTTTTATCCCCCTCGATGGCGTTCCTGTTTCCCGTTTGATAAAATGTCAAAGAAACGTAGTATAACAAAAACGCATTTCATATGTAATAACAAAACACAAATGACAGCTAAACGTAATTTTGTCTATAGTTAAGTATGGTTGAAAATTTGATAATTATAGTTTTGTCAGAAATCAATAATCAGTAATTTGTATTATCTTTGAATCATTATTAACACTGCCGCGACCAAGACGATCGAATTTTTCCAGACAAAGCTGTAATGGTTCTTCCAGAAACTATATTTACGGCAATTTAGAAAATACATTTACGAAAAAAAATATGGCGGTACGCAGCTCGCTGGGTCAGCTAGTGTAAAATAATAATAAATTTTGATGTTTACTTTTTAGCATCTATGTTTTATTGAGATTAAGTTAGTTGTCTCTTACAAATAAGTGTAGGCCAAAGAATAGACAACGATGGACTCATGAATAATTTTGTACATTACTTTTTTCTGTGGTTCAATGTCAGGATTTTAAAAGAACTTGCTTCTACGAGTAAATCGTGAAAATCTTCGTGAAAGCAGATTTCGATGAAGTCTGCTGAATATAAATAAGTAATGACAAGTTTGCTATTAAAGTGTTAATTAAAGTGTTAATAACGATTTATTTTCCGTGTGGTTACGGAGTAAGAATACAATTAAACACCTCCTCTCCTGCCCGTGTCTGTCGTAAAAGACGACTTAAGGATATATGCAGGTAACGTCGATGCAAGAGAAAGGAAACTTGATACAAAACCCTATCCCAATAGTGCGACTTATATAGGCTGAGATAAAAAGATTTAAATACATTTTGTTACATAAAACATTTTTTTTTTTCAATATTATAAGCACATATAATTAAGTAATAAGTTATTAGCACATTTATGTATACCATATATTTACTTAACTAGCATACTTGATTTTTTTTTTATAAATAAATACGTTTTAATCTTAGAAAAACTTAGATTAGGCATATCATTCTAATTAAGTTTAAGACGCTGAAGGTTGCCGGTACACATGCCGACTGCAGATGTGTGAGACTGGTTCAAATCTGAAACAAGAAATATAGAAGATTAAATTATTGTTTTATATCCTCTCTTCCTTCAATTATGCATAGGGGGTAGTTTATTGCCCACTTTGATGGGCGTCGTTGGATGCAGGCGGCACAGAACCGCACATGTGTAACATGAGGGAAGCCTAAGTCCAGCAGTGGATGGCGATGGGCTGAAATGATGAATGATGATGATGACTGGCAAAAATAGCTTATATTAGTATCTAATTGCCAAGACAAAAAAAAGGGGAAGAAAGCAAGAGCAAGAACTATTAGGCCAGCGAAGCGGGCAGGGTGCTGTCAATCCAAAAGAATAAAAATTTACTGTTTCAAGTTAAAAAAATAATAGATTCCGGATAAGTAATTACCAACATATCATATACTAAAACCTTCTCCGAAATACGCTACATCTTATGGTATAAGTATTATTTCGATCGGTTTAGCAGTTTTCGCGGTAGCCGAACAAAAAACCGGCTCTCCATTTAGTATAGATTACTTGGAAATAAACCAATATATCGATCGGTTTCAGACCGGGCAAAATTTTATGGGGTTTTCTGAGAGGAAAAATAGCCTAAGTTACTTCTTATACAAACAACAACAATGAGATAAAATAAACAAATATAAAGACAGACAGAAAATGTTTAAACTGGTTTTAAACATAAGTATCGTTTACATAACCGTGCGAGCATGAAAATAACCTAATATTTTCACATTACAAACACACTTATATTTATTTGTATTAAAAACTACTTTACATGTATTTGTAATACATTTATTTTTTTACATATTGCGCCATTTCATTCAAGTCGAATAATTGTAAATTTTAAGTAGATCACAAGATGCATCAGCTATTAGCATAATACACATAGTTGGTCACTGGTAGATTTTTGTTTTCTGCTGTATATAGAATGAATAGATGACACGTAGCTATAGGAATTATAACAAACTAGCTGACCCAACAGACGTAGTTCTATTCAAATAAAATAAAAGGGATTCTCCTTGAAATCGGCAGCAGCACCATATACCGGGTCCAATTGTGAATCTAAACCATTATCGAATCCCCTTGAACACACACAAAAAAAATTATCGACATCGGTCCAGCCGTTTAGGAGGAGTTCAGTGACATACACAAGTACTTCCACCAAATGGGTCAATACTGCATACTACTCAGACGAGTTAGTAATTAGATACAGAGTTTTACTTAGATTATTGATACATTGCCGCGATCTATAGACCTATAAATAATCTAAGGGGTTATAAAATTTGAGCTTGCCTACTCTATATTACGACACCCCTAGGAATGGAGGGATGGCAATCACGTGAACGTGTTATGTTAAAAAAATAATAATAAATAGATCATTTATTAAGATTTATATTGCAAACTTATTCTTATGAATATGTATTCTATTTCCCGTCATATATAAAATCTCAAAATCATACTTAAATTTAATGGCCTGTTCCAGTTATTGAAACTAAATCAAATATGATAATTATTAATTTAATAATTTATCACTTACGTAGCAGCACATAACTCCCAGGTGTTTTTGTCTTGGACATAATTCATATAAAAATGGCGTACTGCTCTGCGGGTCACAATCATCAATACGCACACAGATGCCACCTTGTCGCACGCAGGGTTCCTCCAACTCTATAACTATACAACCATACTTATTATACCAGTATAATTAACTTATAAATTATTATAATAAAGTAAACATATCAGTTGTTTATATATATATATATATATAACTGTTTTTTTTTTTTTTTTGTGCGTGGGCTGCGGTCGGCGCGCCTCCGCACCACTCCGTCCGGGCCGACAGAGGGGCTTAAGCACGCAACTCCCGCAACCCACCCGAAAACCACCTCGCCTTCGTCATTGGGCCGACCACCGGAGCAGGTTTACTTGTCGTCAGTGGTCGGCCCGACGGAATACCCCCTACGTGGGGATGTTTATATATAACCTAATGATTACATAAGAACTACTAATATGTTTATTTTACGAATTGAAATATTATTTGCCCAAAATATTATAAATATTAAAGCGTGTAAAAATAGAAATAAATTTATATAAT
The DNA here is from genome assembly GCA_032191425.1 of Lymantria dispar. Classification (NCBI taxonomy): domain Eukaryota; kingdom Metazoa; phylum Arthropoda; class Insecta; order Lepidoptera; family Erebidae; genus Lymantria; species Lymantria dispar. The sequence goes on from CM063440.1 coordinate 18,855,298, forward strand.
ATTCAAATATTGTTTCGTAGAAAGAATACAATTCACCACTGTACTCCTGCCCGTGAGTAAAACTAAGGTATCGTAAAAAACGACTAAGGGATATAATACGTAGAAAAGGTTTACGCAAGAGAAGAAAATCTCGAAATAATATATAGGGATGCCAACCCGTCTGACCAACGTGAAATAATAAGTCAATATTTTTTCTATTGTGGTGGAGGCCAGAGCGGGCACCATACAAGAAAAAGAAAACTCAAAATAAAATACACCAGCCCACATGAACTGCGTGGTATAGTAGGTCAATTTGCCTCCCAATGTGGACGCTCGAGCCAAGTAGTGGGACATGTATGAGATGTGATGATGATATCATATTATATTTTTCTCCATATAAATAAAAATAAGATTTTATCGGATAACACAAAATTATTTAATACTATATCTACATAAATACGATTGCTTATTTTACCAAACATTCATTTCGACCTTGAACTAAATCGCCATAAGGATGACGATTAAGATAAAAAGCGACAATGAATATAAATACCTATATATTAAAACCTCTATGTGGTGATGGAGAAAGGGTATAATATATAATACACTACTCCCTTTTTAACCGTGGGTCTCGCAAGAAAAGTTAAGGCAGGAAGGATTTACTACTGAATACAAGTGTAAACTATCGTATGAGGCTTAAAAATCTTTTGTCCATCTATCTTCTGGGACGAAAATTGCGCTCATCATGTACCTTTTTTTTTTGGGGTGGGTTGCGGTCGGCGCGCTTCCACACCACTCTGTCCGGGGCGACAGAGAGGTTTAAGCATGCAACACCCGCAACCCACCCGAACACCACGTCGCCTTCGTCGTTGGACCGACCACCGGAGCAGGGTTACTTGTCATCAGTGGTCGGCCCGACTTAATACCCCCTACTTGGGGTACCCTCCCATCGACCGACGTCCCCCCCTCGGGGAGGACGTCGGTCTTTCCTCACGCGGTCGGCCTCTCGGCGGGTGACGGACTAACTCCCCGGTTACGTCACCCGCGGCCTCGGCTAGGCCGGCATGGCGCACTGGGGCGGCGCAGGCGCGACTACCTATGTGCCATGCCGCCCTAGCTCATCATGTACCTAAGTAGTAAGCGCTCATAAGTTCTGAAAGTCTGCGGATTTTAGATAAATATATTTTGAATCTATATTGCTTTCGTTAATTCATAATATCTTTTCATGATTCTTGATGAATTGTCGAATAGGTTAAAATTATTTATCACAGTAAACTAATGACACTAAACGTGATGTTTAGTTGAATGTTGGTATGGTTTCCAAGCATTGATGATTCTTTTTTAAGTGAAAACTTGTTTAACGGTGTTGTGCACTTTTTTGGGATGGATAAAAAATTTTACACTTTCCTCAGTACGCATGACCTGAACGTGAAAATTCATAAGACGGCACAGGGCGCTTGAGCGAATGTGCTTGTAGCTCTTTGCTTTCAAAACTGTTTAACTTTTGTTGAAAATATTGCACTACACATTTTCTAATAAATATCAGCTATAACTTATTAATTTAGATTATCTTTTTCGAATTATTTTTGGTTTATGAATAAGTGTTTTTGATCAAGGATTAAATTTTGAATTAGTCATTAACAGTTCTCTACAAACCAAAAATAATTAAAAAGTAAAAATCTAATAGTTTGACGACAAAGTTACTTAGTTTTTAATTCTATCGGCAGTCCCAAAGACTGCCCCGCATTGGGCTATGGTCAGCGCACATGCTGTTCACTCCGTCCAGGGCGAGAAAAAGGCGCGGCCCCGTAACCCACCGTATTCCCGCTTCGTCGCCATTGGGCCGACCATTGGTATCGAGTTCCTTGTAATCCTTGTTGTAGCCAGTCCAGCGGGATACCGGGTACCCTCCCTTTCTAATGCCCCTCCCGGATATCAGCCTCCCTGCGGGTGACGGACTATTCCCCGGGCCAGTCACCGCCGGCCTCGGCTAGGGCGGTATTAGGCGCAGGTACTTGCACCTGCGCCGCCCAAGTCACCGGCGGCGGACCGTGTTGCCGTAGAGGCATTCCTCACGCACACGCTTCGCCACCTCCTTCCGTGAGATGACTGCCTCACAGAAAGCGGTGACTGCGTCCTAGTTCCTGGCGCTGTCGGGCATCTCCCTTGGTCGGCAGTCACAGGTCGGCACTGATGATTGCGATGAGTTCACGGCGCTGCTCTGCTCACGCGGAACACACTTTCGGCATCAGCCAAGAAAAGACGGAATAAGTCGGCGGCAATGCTCCCGGAACCCAAACAAAATGCTGGTATTAATTTTAATGGAAAACTAAATCATTCATTGAAGGTTATTTCAAAACACTTATAAAATTATAATTTAAAAATTGGACTTATAAGTAGCCCAAAATTGAATATTATAAGTTAAAGATTTCGTTTTAAAAGTAAAAACATCGTTATTTGTAAAAGTCTAGCAGTAGGTACCTATATCGAAAATTCTTTTACGAGTTATAAAAAATGTGACTTAAACCTGGCTAACAATATATGTATATATTACAGCTGAATATCTAGGTACGTGCAATATATATCAACATCATTAAAATTAATTTTATATTAATATTCAATCATCATCATACACCATTTCAGCTCACATACATCTAACTGTTACGCTCGAGCTTCCTCCACAATAGGAGAGAAATTGACCTACTTTATTACCCTTATCAACCGTGTTGCTATATGGTTTTATTTTAAGGTTTAATTTCATAGATTTTAAACGCTTATTTAATCCCTTAGCCAGTTTTTACGACACCCACGGGCAAGAGACAGAGACATCCCACAGTAAATAAATAAAATAAAACAAATAATCGCAAATCAACCACGTGCAAGAATCTCTTGAGTCAGATAACGGAATGGTAGTAATGTATAAGGCGAATGCCTTATGATAAGGTATAGTTGTCACAAAATAAAAGGCCCGTTTTGATAGTTCACGCCCAAGAAGTTTTCTATTTTTTACCGATCGAAATGTTTTGAAGGTAATTACATTTTTCATTGACGGGTACCGCCCACTGGGCTAAGTGCTGTGGCATAACGATTTTTTCAAATTATCCACAAACCATTAATAATCGGTTAAGGAAAAATAAATCGATCAAGATATATTTTTTAAGTCGGACTCGTACTTGGCCGGTGTTATTAATTTTAATACCAGTATTTAGACCAACTAATTACAGAATTTCACCAGCTGTGTAGGGATTTTTAATGAAAATTCGAGACGTCAATATTGACAATATGAAAATGAAATAATATATATATATATATATATATATATATGGGTGACGATAGCTCAACTGACAATTTTGGCTCATCATCTTAAGAAAATGATTGACTGAAGATGCACTTTTTCTCTATATTTTTGTGATTGAGTGAATGTTATTGTAATAAAAATATTAAATGATAGAAAAATTACCATTCGTAACATTGTATCATTTCAAAATACCTACAATATCATAGTTTAAGTAAAATTTTCAAATCAGAACTTTAATCCAATGCACTTTATTATCACATATTCAAATCGATTATATACTCATGCAAACTTGAATCGATTTATTGTGAGTATCGAGTACCGAGTCGTATGGTTCATCACTAATTACATCGGTAAGACCAAATGTCAAAACGGGCCTCTTATTTTGTGACAACTATAATTATAAAGATGATAAAAGGTCATGTTACTGTTACTGGATACACATCTACTATGCTCAACAAACATTAAAAGAATGCAGTACCTAAAAAGCCAGGCATGACTTAACGCAACTGACAGCTTTTTAATTAACAGTAAGACATTGCTATTATATAAAACATGGACAAGAAGAAAGTCATGTGAAATGGCCATGTCATTCCTGTACCGGTCCTAGTTAGCAATGCGATTATCGAAGTTGTCGATCATTATGTTTACCTAGGACAAACAGTCCAGTTACGTAAATTCAATTTCGAGAAAGAGGTCAGCCGACGAATTCAACTCGGTTGGGCAGCGTTCGGGCAACTTAAGAGAATCTTCTCGTCCAACATACCTCAGTGTCTGAAAACACAGGTGTACGACCTGTGTGTGTTATCAGTGATGACTTACGGCACGAAAGGTAGGCCTCATAGCCAAGCTCAAAATCTCTAATCTATCTCTAATCTCTAAATTAAAATAAAAATAGTTATATCCTATCTCGAAGGGCATCACGCTGGAGCTAAGAGTATAGTTGTATACGTAATTGAATTCAAAAGATGGTAAAAAAATGACAGCCCGCTGAGTTTCTTGCTGGATCTTCTCAGCTTATGGCCGCGTTCCGATCCGGTGGTAGATATTGTATTATATTCAAACGATGTATAAATTTGACTATATGTAAGTGCCCTCAAGGGGCCTATGCAGAATAAATGATTTGATTTGAATCGCTCAGCGTGCTACGGAGCGGCCTGTGCTCGGGATTTCTCTGCGAGATAGAATCCAAAATACGGCAATTCGCAGAAGAACGGATGTAACCGACATAACAAAGAAATGGCAATGGGCGTTGTTGGATGCAGGCGGCACAGGACCGCACTCTGTGGTGTGTAAGGGAGGCCTACGTCCAGCAGTAGACGGCGATAGGCTGAAAAGATTATGATAATGAAGATGATTATACAAAAATTAATTTGTTTCATATTTGAACCTGAGAATTCGATTTTGCTAGCATCAAGCTCCACAAAGCGTTGATAAGCAAGTCGTGATGATTGATATCATTTGAAATCAAAGTAATGTCAATTTAAAACGAATCAAGATAGTTATTGTACATGATAGAAAATTAACATTACACACCAGCAGCACTACTTTTAAACTTTACTTCAATATTACATGTCAAATACTACTTTAAATATTTGAGGAATGATAAATCACTAATACATTGTATTTGTTATATTATAATTGAGAGGGCTCGTTGACTTTTGTTACTAATATTTAGATATTCCAAATAGATACATCAATCAGTTGATGAATAGTTTTTTTTTCATTTTCATTAACGTGTTTAGGCATACTGTAGCTATTCTAATGGGCCCAGACATTTCTTTGAAATACAATGTTTTTTAATTTAAGGTTTCTGATCTAAATTTAGCTAAATCTCACTAGATATTAGACTTTCAAGCGAAGAAATTATTTTTGTACCTATTAAAGTGTAGGCGTAGATAAATTAGATATTTAATAAACATAAATATCTACAAATCCTTGTTGATTTAATAACACGAATATAGAAATAATGCCATTTATAAAATAATAAGCGACAAGTCCACTTTTCGATACTTAATCCTCAGAAGCGACATGGGTCTACGTAACGCAACGTACATACTTATATCAGCTCGGCAGATAGCATAAGCCTAAATAAAAAGAAAAGTGATTGCATTTTACTTCTCTTTGAATTTTTACGAATAAATACTTGAAAGCAGTCACAAAAAATTGGAATCACCCCGATATGGTTGCACTAAAAACGACATAAGGTGGGTGGACCATGGAAGGCCATGCTCCTTTGAAGGTCAACTGTAAAAAAGTCATAGTTATTGTCATGTGATGACAAATTCCTTCCACTCATATTAAGATTCATTAATCTCAATCACACAGACGCAGCGGCGAGTCACTCGCGTCGCTATTTTGTTCGTAGGGTCCCTTTCTTTGTAGACTTCAGTCAACGACGCTAAAATTGTAATTTCCGCTCACAGCAAAAAGCCATTTTTATGTAAAAATCCTATTATTATCATGTTTTTTTTTTAATTGTAAATTGTCATGTAAGGCCTTACGAACCTAAAGAAGAAAATAATAATTTTGCTTCGATTGGAGTTAAAATATCGGTAATTTTCCTATGAAAGCCGGTGGTTGCTTGTAAGCCAATTGTAAGCCAATCAAAAAAGCCAATCAATCATAACGAATGGCCTTGCTAGGGGATATAGAACAACAAAACAGCAAAAGATTGAAAATAGGGATGAAGGAAAGTGCAGAAGGTCAAGAAAAGGAACGGTGCATGTCCCAAGTGTGGAATCGAAGACATGAGGCAACCAAGGCAAGCAGATGTAGCCAAGGTCAAAAGTGGTATCACGAGGAGTGTATTAATCTCATTAAAATATCTCATATTTTTATGCTCAGATTGTGATTAAATATCCAAAACTATTATTCTTTTTAGTTTATAAGTTTGTTTCAAAACTTAAGTTATTATTTTCTTATATTTTCATATTATAATCATAAGAATGGTTGATTTTAAATATTCCTGACTACAAGACTGGCAAGTGTCATTATAAGTTTGTTATAATTAGAGAAATTAGTTGTTAGTTAGTAGTTAATATCTATTATATTATTAAATATAAAAAAGTATGTCACAATATCACATAATTATCAGTTTGGCCTTCTTAGGAACATTTTGGCATTACAAAGAACGGACCCCTAAGAAGGCCATTATGGGTAATTTTCTTTTTTTATAATTTCGTTCTAAAGCGCATTGGCAACTTATTTTTATCGATATAATACTCCTTAAATTTTAAATAATTTCTATTAATATATTCGTAGTTATACGATGTTGTTCATGCAATGTTCGGTGATTTTTTTAAAGAAGATTATTATATGTTAAGCATTTATTGTTTTGTTTAAATGAAAGAGCTTTTTATATAGTTTTAGTAAAAGCAAATATTTTGATTATTACAACTCTAGTTTTAAGATAAACGACTGATTTATAATATTAGCCTTATATGGAGCCCAGTTCCTTGCAAGGCCGTTTGGAAGAGCTTATTAAAAGTTTCAATTCAATGTATAATAATTACATCTAGAATAAGAAAGTAATTTATATGTTACATAATAAAACAAAGTGTTAATTAATAATTTGTTTGTTTATAAATGAACGAATAAAAACTGTTTATTCGTTGGAGTGGCCATCCATGGTTCACCCACCTTATACTTCATCTTATCGGACTAATTCTAAATATTCTATGATTTTTCTATGATAAGCAGGTTAATAATAACTAAGATTGAACACCGGATGGTACGAGGCACATTGAATCTTCGCACAAAAGTCAAGTGGTCTTACTTGATGAAGCTTACACTCCGACCTATACCAGAACCACGAGAGGTTTCTTCTCGAAAAATATAATAATTTGCAATGCCTAGAAGAGTGTGAATCTTCGAAGGATATGGGCAACAGGTTCGTGAAAACTGTCCTTGCGGTCGGATCAGACTTTTTAAGCGTCGCGCATATAGACCAAATATACTTTCAGACCAGATTCTCAAGGTCAAGAAGCGAAGAAAGGAAAAGACGGTGCAGTCTTCAGCTGATTGGTCCAGCTATAGGCAGCTGAATAGTCACGTCTGCATGGCTGTGCGACGCGACGTTAGCCGGTTGTTTTACACAACATATTTAAGAGGCAAGGGAACGGCACTGTGGCTCTAAAGTGTTTGCACAAGGTTTGTCTATCGGTTACAGCCAAATAACTAAGCTGAGAACCAGTGACGGCACGGACGGAGAGTTCGAAAGTTTCTATGGACAGTTATATACATCATCCCAAAACCCTGTAGCCGGCTTGGTCCGAGACCCCAGATCCAGGCTAATTCGGCACTACAACAAAGAAATTACGGACGTGAGAACGGGAAAGCACCGGCAAATGAGGGAATTACCACAAAAAACTCTTGAGTTCAGGCGATAAGCCCGTACTAAAGGCTTTATAATTCTATAGAAATTTAATATCTGTACTGAAACTACACGAAATTCGGATAATTCGAAATAATTTTATACCCTTACGGGTATCAAAAACGGGTATAATGTTATTCTTATATCCGCACTTGTATTGTGATGCAAAACTTTTATATCCGCAATATTACAACACTAGACAACACCTCGTACTAAGGAATAAAACCTTGTAGTTGAGGAACTGAAGCCCAGCAGTGGGACGTATATTAGATGTGATGATGATAATGATGATTTGAATATCCAAGCAAAAATTAGTTTATTAATAAGTAAAAAAAAACTAAATTATTTTAAATTCGTTTATTTTCGGCCACACAACATTGTTTGATTGGTCAGGTCGCCATTAGAACCACAGTAAATCAAAATTGTGTCATACAATCTTATAGAAGCTTTGCCTAACAAACGCAATAGACACATACGCACATGTATGTACTAGATGAAAGTAATGATAAATCAAATAAAACTTTTCATGAAAATGCTGTGTTGTTTATGAAATATTACATAATATCAGTTTTCTCAACCAACAACGACAACATTACTGACCTTGTGGGTCAGTCACCTACTGAAATATAAATAAGAAGTAGTGCGTAGTATAAATACTACTACATAATGTGTAAACACATTATGTTTATCTTAGAGAAATGAAAATATGTGGCAATCAGATAAAACATCACTAGATGAAATGTCAACACTGATTTAGAAAGGTTGTTTACTTAATATTAAAATAGTATTTCACTCCAGAAACTAGGTTTTTATTCTTCGAATTATTTTTTTATCTACACTAATAGCATAAAGAGGAAAATTTTGTATTTTTGTGTGTGTGTGTGTGTATGTTTGTAATGAATAAACTCAAAAATTACTGTGCGGGTTTCAAAAATTCTTTCATCATTGAAAAGCTAGATTATCCCTGATTAACGTAAGCTATATTTTACCGCGGTATTTCCATGGGAACGGGAACTACGCGGGTAAGGCGACTGTAACCAAAGCGAAGCGAAGGCGGGTTACTAGTTTATATATAAAAAAAAATCCTCTAGGTACTGCAAATATCAAACATCCACATTCCATGACTCTCAAGTGGTTATTCTTTTATTTTTTAATTTAATATCATCATCATCATTTCAGCTCATATACGCCCCACTGTTGGGCGCGAGCATCCTCCACAATAAGAGAAAAATTGACCTTACTCTACCATGCTGGTCAGACAGGTTGGTATATTTTGAGTTTTCCTTTTCTTGCATAGAAGTTGTATGCGTAATAAGTGGTGAATTATATTCTAACTCCGACACCACGCGGCAAATTTAATATACATATATTAATGTAATTTAATCGTTAAAAATAGTATCGGTTAACAATTTAGAAATAAATTACAATATAAAATAAAGTATGTGATCATCATCATATCAGCGTGCATAAGTCCCATCATTTGGCTCTGACCAACTCCACAATGGGATGGGAATTGAGCTACTGTTCCACGCTGGTCGATATAAAACTGTATTCCCACAATACAATTTTATACCGAGGTACGTTCCCTTGCATAGACGTTATCTATCATAATCCCTTAGTCGTCTTATATGACACCCACGGGTAAGAGAGGGGGAATTGTATTCTTACTCCATCGCCACACGGATAATAACACTAGCGATAGCGAAGTACTTATATAATAATGATTATTATTATCTTTCTCGAAGGGTCACCAAAAAGCAACGTGCTCATCCAGATAACCTTTTAAGAGTGCTGTTTATTTTATAATGTTATCCGCTAGCATAAGTTAAGAAGAATAATAATTCCAATTTACGAATATACTGAATTCTTTAATATATCTTTGCCTAAGAAAATATTATCCAACTTATAATGCGTTTAATGCTAGTAATATTATAAAGTCATGCTAAAAATTCGCAAATTGCTTTTAATCCTATAATGTTATCGTAAAATTAAAATATATTTTGAGAAATATTTATTAATGATAAACCATCTAATAATTGCACTTATGTTACTTGGGTTTCTTAGTTATTACTTAACACAAGCGGCAAGGTGGTGCAAGGCAAATGGTATTCTTGATCCGCTATCTCAAATTAATAATACATAATTTATAAATAAAATAGTTATAAATAAATTACTGTAATAAGAAACTTACCTTGAACATTTAATCCTGTTACAGGATTACCCTCCACTGTCATCAATAGAAGTGCAACCAATGCAAACACAAAAAAATTAAGCAATTTCATTTTTGTTAAACTTTTGGCAAATCGCTAGTGTTATTAGCGCGGATGATTCCCGTAATATATGAGCACACTGTTTCGTTCCTACGTTTATATAGACGCGTAATGATAAACATCCAGTCTTATATTCATCGCATACATCGCTACAATGAATACTTGTGTACCTATATACAGTATACTCACAGTTATTTACTTCAAATACGAGCATGTAGTACTAGTTTCTGTGTAATGACATATTATGAATACAATTCCCCGATTTTTTCGGTCAGAATAGGGTAATAATAACAAAAGACTCACCCATCTCTTGTGAAAGATAGAAGTCTTAAAAGAGCATAAGAAAAGGTACTTAATTATTACGAAAAAGGGTTTGGGCAGCTGGTCCAATGCCAACAAATTTCACACTCCTTCGAGAAAATTCCTCATGCATACTTACAGTTCTCTCACGACGATTAACCTTTACTACTAAATTCAAGTAAATGATTATAATTATGCCTTTAAAAGATATTGATTTTTAAGTATTAGGTATTACTTTAACAAACTTAATATTTATTACCTTCGATTTAATAAAGTTGGTCAATAAAAAAAACTTTTGTAAAAAACCAAAAAAAAATCACTGTATATTTCATGCGAGCAGGACTAAAATTTTTTTAACTTTATTTTCTACTCGTATAATAAATAAAAAAATGGAAGGAATACTGAAATAGAAACCTCACTTACTAAATACAAAAACAAAATTTCATAAAAATTGGTCAAGGTTTTTCGAAATAGAATAATTGCGATCTTACACACATCGGCATTTTATATATAAAGTTAAAACAGTATTATGTGGTATAGTTACGTGGTTTTGTTGTGTTCTCTGAGAAAGCTCTGGCTAATAAGAGAACGAGCTGATAGGAAACAATATTCATCGTATTTTTTTTCTATGATTAACAAAATTATTCTCAAACATTATAAAACTTATTACATTAGGCAATAAGAATAATGAGGATATACAAAATCTCAAGGATTAGGCTACACATGGTCAACCTTCAGTAAAAACCTATATGTCCATAATTTAGTCAGTACAAGAACGAATCTTGCTACAGAAATTGTGATCCCATCGGATTGTGACAGTGGTAGAATATAAAACAGCTATTTTCGAGCAAGTGTTGGGTTCGTTAAGGATGTTTTTGCATGAATGAGTGAGAGTAACCCTCGTCCAGCCGTCATTCATGGTAAATAAATCGCTACATCGTTCACTACTGCATTAGTTATTCATGTTTCATTTAAATATGCTATTACTTAGATTACATTCACACCACCGATATGCGCAAGCCTAATAATAGGCGAGAAAATGCTTTTATTTCGCCGTCATCGTCTCAGCTCATTTGTCTCATTGTTCACCAATAGGAGGAAAATTGACCTCCTATATACTGGCCAGTCATATTAGTAAAGGGTTTTATTTCCAATTTCCCTTCTCTTGCACAGATGTTATATGTATATTGTATGCTTTATTCGTCTTTTACGACATCCACGGGCAAGGTAGGGAGTGGTGAATTGTATTCTTACACCGTCACCTGATGTAAAACTGCACCACACTAGAATACACAAGATGTGACGGTATATAAATTTTGAAACTGAATAAGTTAGTTCTCCAGTACTAATGTTATCTGCAAGTTGCTATTCGTTTGTTTCGACGCTTGCGAATAAGAGAAAGAGAATAATACAATATTCTAAGAACATAAAGTATTTTTTGTGCGTCATAATGATACTCGATCCGGATACTAACAAACAATACCTACAACAAATTAATTTTGACTACTAAATAATGTTTACTATATTTTTGAACACATATTCATCATAAGTACTCCACATTTTAATTAATCGAACGCGTACTTGACCTTGGACAAATTTGTTTGTCGCGGCTGACCTTTAGACCTCCTCGCTCATGTGACTCTGTAAGCAATTTACGTAGTGACTAGCGTGATTAAGCAAGCGCCCCCGATTACATTCCAGGAACTGTTCGGTACAAACTTATTGTATAAAGAAATTGTTATTCTATAATGTAAATACATATTAATATCATTATTTTTATATTTTATAGATGGATCATCTAGAAATCACGTGTACTTATTAAATCTATTAGATAATCGACTTCCATTGTTGAGCTTCTCATAGGAAGGATGATTGCATAATGAGGATACTTGCCAAGCGGTTTTGCGATCATAGTTCTTTTGCTGTTATGAGTGAGGGATGGAAATATGATAAATTAAATACACTAATCTTAACATTACACGATCTATGGTGTTCACAGAATACAAAACCCGAGAATGAATGAAAGAACACACTGCGGTATTTGTAATAGGTACCTACTCCATTCGTTCGACGGAGTGACTTTTGGTTGGTGAATTAAAGCAAGTGGAACTGCAGATGGACCTATTATTATAGTACGAAACTAAAGCAAAGGTTATGACGCACATTCTTAAGTCTACAGAGAATGAAAGAATTTTAAGTTCATAGCGCGATTCTATTTCCCTCGTATATTGAAAAAGCAGTTACCTACATCGAATGACATTTTTATGTACGTAGTCTTAATATTTAATTTAACCTTTCTTTTAGCGATTGTCTGTATTATAACAGAGTGGGAATACAATTCACCACCCTTTATTTTGCCCGTGGTTGTCTTAAAAGATGACTAAGGAATTATAATAGGCATATAACATTTATGCACGAGAAGCATAATTTGAAAGAGAATCTAGAACTAACCCGTCTGACCAACGTGGTAGTAGGTCAATTTCAGTACCATTGTGGAAGAGGCTCGAGCCCAGCAGTAGGACGTATATGAGCTGTGATGATGATGAAGATGATGATTAGTATCAAGAACCAATGTTGGACATATGCATACCTACTAGAATGGTATATTTTTCGACAATTGGAGCACCTACTTACTATAATTTTTAACCTACTACGACCGGAGGACGGTTATGAATTTGACCGGCTATCTATGTACGTTCATCTATTCCCTCATAGCTCTTCAACTATTGATTAGAACTGGACAAATAAGGTATCGTTAGAAGCGTCTTGATCGTCCGCTGGGTATAGGCTATATGGCGTGTGACTGAATCTAATGCTCCCCACTCTAGCGGTCATAAAGTACTGTTTTAAAAATAAATTTTGGTGAAATGTCCGGTGTTTGGTATCATTGGAAAGGACATAACTTGTACATTTCAAATATATAGATATTATTAGGGTTTACTGGCGACTTTATTCGTATTTATTCGATAATTGTGATTTTCCTATGGTACTGGTCTGTGCCGTCATATCTTCTAAACTACTAGCCAGAATAAGACAAATGAGGTATCATTAGAAGCGTCTTAATTGTTCGCTAATTGTGGCATGTAACATGCATACGTTTCTATGTAACATACCATACTTCTTACCCTTATTATAAATTAATAACCCTCACAATACATTGTCCCATAATTAATAGTACAATTATTTATTATTTGTAACACTTTAACAACTCGTGACAACGGCTTTTCAAATTTGAATATGTGAACACTGATGATCGTCTACTTTAGTGTCGTATCGTATAATATTATTATCAAATTGCAACGATCGTCGACGGCATCTTGGTAGAGTCTATATATGTGTCGATTATCTTGCATCTTCAGTTACATTGTTTAATTCTGCGTCCTGAAAATCTTATTTCATACTTTTTTAGCCTCCTTTTTTGTCTTGGTGGGGTTGTAGTTTTTACATTTTGTTATTATATTATTATAGAACAATGTCAGTCCGTATCCAGAATAAGAGTAAGAAAACGATCCAATTGTAGAAAGGCGTGAGACAGGAAGATGTCATCTCTCCGAAACTGTTCATCATTGCACTGGAAGATGTCTTCCAACTCTTAGACTAGACCGGACTCGGCATCAATATCAACGGCTCTTACATCACGCACCTTCGATTTGCAGACGATATCGTCGTTATGGCAGAATCCATGGAAGACCTTGGCACCATGTTCAACGACCTCAACAGGGATAACGAATGAACACGGACAAGACGGAAGTCATGTCAAATGCCCATGTCATTCCTGTACCGGTCCTAGTTAGCAATGTGATTCTTGAAGTTGTTGATCATTATGTATTCCTAGGACAAACAGCCCAGTTAGATAGATCCAATTTCTAGAAAGAGATCAGCCGATGAATCTAACTCTGTTGGGCAGCGTTCGGGAAACTTAAGAAGATCTTCAAAACTTAAGACGATCTCATCCTACATACCTCAGTGTCTAACAACACAGGTTTACGATCATTGTATGTTACCAGTGATGACTTACGGCACGGAAACGTAGTCTCTAAATGTAGGCCTCATAAGCAAGCTCAAAGTCGCTCAGCGTGCTATGGAGCGGACTATGCTCGGGATTTCTCTGCGAGATAGAATCCGAAATACGGCAAGGCGCAGAAGAACGGGTGTAATCGACATAGCACGAAAAATTAGCACCCTGAAGTGGCATTGGGTTGGCCACATCGCTCGACAAACCGACAACGCTGGGGAAGAAAGGTTTTCGAGTGGCGACCACGTAGCGGATGACACAAAGTAGGATGACTCCCCACTAGGTGGACCAACAACCTCGTGAAACTTACTGGGCATCGTTGGATGCAGGCGGCACAGAACTGCACTTTGTAGCGTAACATGAGGGAGGCCTACGTCCAGCAGTGGACGACGATAGGCTGAAAAGATGATTATGAATAATAGAACAGGAACTGAAGACTAGATTCTATAGAAGGTAGATAATTTTGCGCCTCATGCCGCCCTAGCCGAGGCCGCGGGTGACGTGACCGGGGATTAGTCCGTCACCCGCCGAGAGGCCGACCGCGTGAGGAAAGACCGACGTCCTCCCCGAGGGGGGGACGTCGGTCGATGGGAGGGTACCCCAATAGGGGGTATTCCGTCGAGCCGACCACTGACGACAAGTTAACGCTGCTCCAGTGGTCGGCCCAACGACGAAGGCGACGTGGTTTTCGGGTGGGTCGCGGGAGTTGCGTGCTTAAGCCCCTCTGTCGCCCCGGACGGAGTGGTGCGGAGGCGCGCCGACCGCGGCCCACCCACAAAAAAAAAAAAAAAAGGTAGATAATTTAATATTATTACTCAGTGAATGTAGTGCATGGAAGCGGATAAGATTTATAAATATTTTTAATAGTTTTAAAACAAATATCCACCACCTATCTGTTTTATAAGATGTGTTTACATAACAGATACCTACTTGTTTATATATACGGGCAAGCGAATTTAATTTATAATAGTTTGTATAACTATGTAATAAAGTTCCTTGATATTATAGAGTTCGGTGTTGTGATTACACTGTTTGTTTAATCTGTGTGTAAAACATTTATTCTTGCACATTTGGAACTGGGTCATGGTTCGGAGATTGATGCGTATTTTTAAACGTGATCTAAAATTATTAGATTTATAGATCCAATATATGCAGCACATCAGTTAATAAATTCGTGTCTAGGTTAGGCTGGCCTGCATTTTTATTATTCTGTACAAAGATGGATTGGATCTGGATAGATGGATGCATTCCATTATTCCTATGGGCATGTCAACAATGGCGGTGAAACCACGGGCATTTAATGTAAGTATTTAAAAAAATCTATTACCAATGGAAAGCTACATTAACGGCGAGTAGCATATGCAGCCATCTTTTCATGACGTTATTCCCATAGAAACGACAACTACACGAATGAAATCCGATTTTGTTAATTCTGTCACCACTGTAAAAAGCTACATTATCAGCTACTAACATAAGCATTACTTATCTCGGTATTCTTTTTATTAGGGGTGGGCCAAGCTGGCCGCACTCGCCGCCCGGCTCCGTCCGGGGCAATGGAGGGATAGCGCACAGCCCCACATGCCCGACGGAATACCCTGAGGAATACGGACGGAATACCCTCTCCCGTCAACGTTCCCTTCCAGGGACATCGGTTGTCGTCGCGAGGTCAGCCTTACCTCTCGGGTGACGGACTAAAAGCCCCGGTCCGATCACCCGCAGCCTCTGCTAGGACGGCATCAGGCGCAGGTAGTTGGTCAGACGTATTGGTATATTATATACATATACCAACACATCTGACCAGTATGGTAAGTGAATTTCTCCCCATTTATGGACAAGGCGCAAGCCTAACAATGAGGCGTATACGAGCTAAAATAATTATGACGATGAAGATATTTAGTCAATTTTTATCTCGGTATTCCCACGGGAACGCCATACGCAGGTAAAACAGCTGGAAGTTAACCGTAATCAAAAAATCTAATCAATGAATAGTCACATTATTAGCGAGTACATAGGTAGGTAATAGGCAAATTTTTATCTCTGTATTGCCACGGGAATGAGGAATATGCGAGGGAAATTGCATAATATTTACAAATTAAAAAAAATCTTACGTCGATGAAAACCTACATTATCAGGCAGTAACATATAGTGTACAGAAACGACGTAAATGAAACAATGGTAGATTGACCGATTTTAAAATTCTTCCCCAAAGGAGAACTACATTATCAGCGAGTGACATAAGTAGGCAATTTTTCAATCCTAATTCGAGTCTCTATCTATACCAATAAATAAAATTGGAGTATCTGTTTGTAATGTCAAATTAATAGCCTTTTTTCATGCTCACACGGTTATTTGCACGACACCTATGCCTAAAATAGCAATTAAAAAATTTTTGTCTGTCTGTCTGTCTGTTTATTCCGGGTAATCTTCAAAACGGCTGGACCGATTTCAAAAATTCTTTCACCAATGGAAAGCTATAATATCAGGGCGTAAGCTAGGCTATATTTTATCCCGGTATTCCCACGGGAACGGGAACTACGCGGGTAAAACGACTATAACCTATAACCGAAGCGAAGCGAGGGCGAGTTGCTAGTTATCATCTAATTTGAGTAATTTCATCACTAATTTATATTATTGAATATATTCAATATGTATTTATTGTAAAAGTTTTATGACCGGCTACCTTTTTTTTCGTAGGCTATGGTTTGAATACATCGTGTCCAATCCACCCGGAGCGACGGATGAGCAGTTTGCGGCTCCACAACCTACCGTATTCCATCCCCATCGCCTTTGGGCCGACCACTGGTACCGATGCCTTGACATCCGTGGCCGGCCCAGGTTACCCTTTCGGGTATCGTATTCGACGCCCCGGCCACAAGACAGTGTTGCCGGCGCATCGCCCTCATGCGGCTGGCCTCTCTGCGGGTGGCGGACTAATCTCCGGTCCGTCCACCCGCGACCTCGGCTAGGGCAGCATTAGGCGCAGGTACTCGCGCCTGATGCTACCCAACGCGTCGGCGGCGGAGCATGTCATGGTAGAGGAAATCCTTCCGTACCTGCTTCGCCGCCTCCTTCTGTGAGACAACTGCCTCGCAGAAGATGGCAACCGCGTCCCAGTTCTCGCTAGAACGATGGTTGGCAGCGTCAGGTCGGTATCGATGTTTACGACGAGTTTATGGTGCTGCTCTGTCCAGGCTACACAAACCTCGAACGTATGCTGCGCCGTATCTTCGTCGTAATCGCAGTGATGGCGAGACGGCGTTCTCTCCCTCCTTGCGACCTTTTGCAGGTACTTGCCGAAACAATCATGCCCAGAAAGACCTGCACCAGTGGAAAAGAGGGGACCCCGTGTCGCCGATCCAAACACTCCATCAGCACCGGCCGGAAGGCTTCAACGGTCCAAACACCGAAACGCAACCTTTCCAGCGGGACTGCCCAAAGTGCAAGGACGTCGCGGTAGGCGTCACCTTACCAGACGGTCAGCTCGCGAAACGAGACATAACGGCACCCTGCCAGCGTCGCCGATACCCGCTGATAATCTCGAGCGTCTCCGGCGAGCATCTCCGCCTCCAAATTCCACAGAGGAATTGCGGCCAACAGGCACGCTGCCTCCGTCGACACCGTATGGTCCGTCATGGCCGGCCACCAGACTGACGTCAACCCTTCGTGGAAATATAATTGTTGACTAGATGGCATCAGAAGACTTTGACCCAGGTCTATGTAAAACTCTTAGCCGTGTTTTACGACACCCACTAGCAATATAAGTATTAGGTCCTTACATATGAAATTAGAATTTTGTCGTACTGACCACTTGATCTGAAATATCTCCTCTTTGGTTAAGAATTCCAAATTCAAATTTATAAATTCATTTAGCTGGTACAGCGGAGTTTTGAAAATAGTCATTCATTTGTTTTTCTCATAATTTTTTCTTTGGCGTCGCTTATTACCGCACAATGGAAAACATGAAATATCGGTATATTTACGAGTACGAGTTCTACCGTGGCACCAGTGCTGCAGAAATATCTCGAAGGATTAATTATGTGTACGGTGCTGGTATTGCAAAAGAAAGCACGCTACGTTTTTGATTTCAACGTTTTCGTTCTGGAAATTTCGACCTTCAGAACCAACGCCATGGACGGCCGGAGATCAAAGTGGAAAATGAAGAAATAAGGCTATTGTGGAAGCGGATCTATCACAAAGCACTTCAGAGATAGCTGCAGGCTTCGGGGTAAGTGACAAAACTGTATTAATCCACTTGAAGTAAATCGGGATAGTAAGAAAACTTGAACGATGGGTACCTCATGAATTGAGTGAATCGAACTTGCAAACACGTGTCGGCTGCTGTTGTTACTTTGCTCAACCGACACAACAATGAAGGCAATCCTGCTCTAAACGAAAATTGACTCAGAAAAAGTTACTTGTGAGTGTTTGGTGGACAAGCGTTGGTGTCGTTCACTACAGCTTTTTAAAATCTGGCCAAATGATTACGGCAGATATCTATTGTCAGCAACTGCAAATCATTAAGGAAGAACTAGCTGCTGAACAACTGAGATTGGTCATTGCTACCGAGATTGATCATTTCAGGCCACTGCTGCTTCACGACAACGCAAGACCACACACTGCACAAAAAACAACCACTAAGTTAGATTAGCTACAATTAGAATGTCTGCGAAATCCACCGTACTCTCCGGACCTTGCTCCAACATATTACCATTTTCCCGGAATTTGGACAACTTCTTACAAGGAAAAAAATTCAACTCCGATGCGGCAGTCCAAACCGCCTACAAAGAGTTTATTGATTCTCGCCCCCGTGGTTTTTTAATAAAGGGATCCATGAACTACCTATGAGATGGCGAAATTGCATAGATAACAACGGTGCATACTTACTTTGATTAATTAAATACATATTAGTTCAGAGTTCACCAAATTGTGATGTGTGTGGAGTTATTGAAGATGTCACTCACTTATTGTCGGAGTGTTCCAGGTTTCAGTCAGCTAGAGAGGATTTATTTAAAAAGCTTAATATAAACATATGTGATATAGGTATGTTTCACCATATATTGTCGGCACCTAATTCTGAAGTAGCCTATAAATTATTTAAGTTTATAATGTTACGTTTTAATTAATATTTAACCTTGTAAGGTACGATGGGACTGGCATGTACATTTGTATAAAAGTCCCTAATAATAAATAAAGAGGGGAAAAAAATGTATTACAAAAAATAAATGACTTTATATTCCTCCCGTACAAAACGCCAATTTCATATGTAAGGACCTAATACTAAATAATATACATTAACCTTATTTTGTTTGCCACCACCAACATATACGTAGCCAAGTAATCTCATGTGGAGTCATATACGTCCCACTGTTGGCCACTGTCCTACTCCATTATAGAAGAGAAATTAACCTACTATGGCACGCTGGTTAGACGAGTTGATACCAGTGTTGCACAAATGTTACATGCATATTAAATCCTTTGATGATTTTACCCAGTAGCAAAAAGGGGAGTCGGTGGTGACATGTTTTATTATTCCGCCACTACACAGAAAAGTCGTGGTCAAGTATGCGTTTAATATTTGAGGGTTTTTTTTATATGTATTATTGTTAACGTAAATGGACTGACTTGATAACATCATGCTAGCCATGACCTCATTTAAAAACAAAACAACCTAATGTAATTTTTGCAAGATTTTTGTAACATTTGATATGTTTTCTGATGTTTACGCGAGTATTATATATTTTAAATAAAACTACTTTACGGATTTTATCGCGTTTGTATTACGCTGTAAAGTGTTCGAAACGTCGGGTAATCAAAAATCAAATTTTTGATTACCCGACGTTTCGAACACTTTACAGCGTTCATGGTCACGGATGGACTAAGATGTCTCACGTCCAACAAGTCATCGTTACTGCAGAAAATTTATAATTATCTACCCGATACAGAAATTAGTTATTAAATATTGACCCACATTTTGATACAAAATTTATTGCCAGTGTAAGAAGAAAATGATTCTATATAAAAAATTATATTGTTTATGGTTAGTAATAATTAAACATTAAAATTAATAAAAATAATCTAGTATACTACCACCGGATCGGAACACGGTCACACTGAGAAAGATCCGGCAAGAAAACTCAGGTGACATGATGCTAAATTAATGTTAATTTTGAAGGCGGGCTTACTTTGTGTTACTAAAAGGTATTAATTTATAAAATTATCTTTAGTTATTATTATTGTGGGTCAAATCTATACAATATGAGCTCACAGTGTCTTGCAGTCTTGTGGTGGTATCTGAATCATTTTTAACAGCCCTAACTGATATGGACGCCCTGACGTATGCACATTAGGCTCTATGAAAAGTACTTTTGATTCGATATTTTTACAAGTACAATACTTTTTTTCGATACTACTCATGAGTACAGTATCGATACTTTCTATTCGATTTCGTGTCCCTACAAAAAGGACGAGGAGTGAGTTTCCATCACTCGCTCAACGAATGGAACCCAACAGCAAATTGCTACCATTCAAACGTCGATTTTTCCGGGTACTGTTCCAGATGATCCCTTTCATATTTTATATGCCTACTATTCACGGACAGGTTTTGACTGCAATGTAAAACTGTCTTATGGCGCTTTTAAATTTTATTCATTAATTTAGTATTTACTGTGTTATAATATTGAAAAATTTAATGCTGGTATTGCATGTAATATTATACAGAGAAAACCAAAGTGTAGTTAATCCCACCATACATTTCCACCACTATAAGTCTAGATCTCCAATGGTCTCAAGACAACAAGACACCGAAGGTTGACCCTTAACAAGTCCAAGTAAACGCTTTTAATCGTCTTGGGACCGGCAACAAATGTAATTAGAAATAAAAAAACAGACGTTGGAAAGATTCGGCTTCAGGTTGGAAAGTTTCGGATAAGAGTTGTTGATTTATTATATCTACGCTGTATAAGTTTTTATTTCAAGTTTTCCTTTTCTTACAGTGATGTTATCAGCTTGCGTCCATTTTTTATAATTATCCACGGAAGCGAAGAAGTTGTGACCATTGCACTCTTACTCTATCACAGATAATAACAGAGATGTTAAGTTTGATAAAAAATCTGAAAAACGGTTGACCCTGGAAACCAATACTATAACTGTCTGCTATATTCAAGTACTTGATATAAAATTGCAAATACAGTATAACCTCGATAAGGTAAAGGCCAAGGGAAACGTTAAATTATTTGAATTATCGAGGTTTTTACTTACTGAGGGTTTAAGTTGAGGCGTTTTTATTAGTTTATATTTTTACTTACAAAGGTTCGTTTATGAGCTTTGTACTTAGAGATAGGACGAGCTAGGTTAGATGTAAATGAAACTTTGAAATGTTAATATATATGTAGATACGTACTTTATTTTACATTTATTCAGGTATTCTATAAAAATATTTCGGTAATTTTTTTGTTTCAAAATTACTTTCAACATTAATTTTATTTTCAAATAGCAATCCGCCCTCGCTTCGCTTCAGTTTCAGTCGCTTTACCCGCGGCGTAGTTCCCGTTCCTGTGGGAATACCGGGATAAACTATAGCCTGTGTTACTCCCTGATATTATAGCTTTCCATTGGTGAAAGAATTTTTGAAATCGGTTCGGTGGTTTAAGCGTGAAAGCGTGAAAGCGTTACAAACAAACAAACATCCTTACTTTCGCATTTATAATATTAGTATGGATTTTAAATAAAGAAGTATCTTCTTTATCGAACAATATCGAACGAAGGTTAAAAGCTACTGATACATAAAAATAAGTTACTGTACTTAGACCTTAGTGTATTGTTTACATGAGAAGCCATTTCGTAAATACGTGTAAGCAATAACAATGGTCTACAGGAAACCTTTATTTTTTTGTTTGCATATTAATATAAAATGACTTATTGATAGATTATTGAAGTTACAAAAGTCGTCATCATTACAGCTTTGATTTATTGAGGTGCGATGCCCAAATTGTTCGTTTAAGTTATAGAGGGTTCGTACTTTAAGTAAAAGAGATTTTGGACTTCGAGGGGAAGGGATCACAACACTATGATTTATAGAGGTTTTTACGTTGTCGAGGTTTAAGTTATCAAGGTTCTACTGTATTTGTATTTTACTATACATTTTTGAGCACCTCGACCTCAAACAAGTATTACATTGTTATCAACATGGCTACCACAGAGTGCCATGTCGATCAAGGTCACCTGCGACGACCACCAGTCTCGGCAGCGTCAGGAACTCGGGCGCAGTCGCCGCCTTCTGCAAGGCAGTCGTCTCATGGAAGAAGGCCGTGGATCGTGCTTTTAGCTGGCAGTTTAAGTTTGCGTAGTAAGAACGTAAAAATAATTAAATATAATGATTACAACATATCTTTTATTATTTCGAATAATTAAGTTTATCTTCAAGGGTATTTATGTAATTTTAATTTGAAATTTATATAGAAATCATCAAAAGAAAAAATTAAAAGATATTTTATTAAATACAACGCCTCGCACTAAAGAAATAATCCTTGTATTGCGAGAGACTTCACAAACATAATTAACGGACACAAATTACATCCTATTTATCGCACAAAGTGTTGTCCTGTCTGGGATTAGAACCCTCGAAATTGGCATGGTAGGTCGGTATCGTAACCACTACGCCACTTGCGCAGTGTGATGAAGATGTAAAAATACAGTCACCCACCAGAATATAGTCGGGTGTCTGTATTTTGTTCCTTTCCTGTGGGTGTAGTACCACACCATCTGTGCAGTTATGTTATTGTTACCTTCTATAGGCAGGGCAATGTAACCGCGCGGAACAAGTAATAATGCCCAACACACCGTGCGAGACACGATCGAACAAGGTGTGGTACCCAGACGGCGTTCGTTAACGACTCCACCAAACTGAGAATCATAAACACAATATAATTGTACGATCAAAAAACGGGTTATCTCAATGGTCAAATTAGTAACAATAACAAGACATTCAGTTGTTACAACGTATTTAATTCAAAAACACTAAAATTATTAGTACATTTTAGGTATTGCCTTGTAAATAAATTTGATAAATAGGTACAAATAAAATGACTATTTTATTCCAATTTGGTAAAAATTAACATTCACGTAAATTACTACCCAACTTTGAAGTAAACACCACGTATTTTCCTACTCAGTTGTTACTTTGACCTATCGTAAAAGTATTTATATTACAACAAAATACAGATTAGAACAAGGTCATATGGTAATTATTGTAAAGAAACTTACAAGATTTCAAATTTTTGGCATATATTGACGTCTATATAATATATATACTAATGTGACCATATTTTTAAGTCACTTGCATAACGTGCCCATTTTTTGTGTCAGAACGGGACATTTGCAGAATAGGATAAAAATATGAAACTTAAAAGTTAAAATAATCGAGGACACATTAAAAACATGCGGTAAAAGTAGATAATAAATATGAACCTAAAACCTAAAAAACACGTGAAAATATGAGAAATGATTGTGATCTGTTTATAAACACGGGACATTTTGGTTACGGTTCTGGAGATGAGACAGACTGTACTGACTCACATTAGTATATACACGACTTAGGCATGCAAGTAGACAACATCGCTGTACGAGAAGAGTACTTCGAATCATTACGTTAATCCGATTGGACAGCGTAGTTTAGGTTCGTAATTTACGTATAAGCTATATAAAAAAATTCATATAACACAATTCCTCTCTTATAATATTTACGGGAGAGGATAGACCTGTAGGACTGTCGTTGACGCAATATGAATGCGAAATCAAGTAGTGGAATGTAATTAAGTACTATTTTGCATTTTATTTATTATAGTTTTAAATTCACAAATTTAAAACTAATTAATATAAAATAAAAATATATCTCGCCTAAAAAAATTATATGCAATTTGTTCCGTGTAGTGACAGTAAGAATACAATTCACCACTCCCTATCTTGCTCGTAGATGTCTTAGGAGACGACTTAGGGACTATAATAAGCATATAACATCTATGCAAGAGAAGGAAAACTAGAAACAAAACGTCTGACCAGTGTGGAATAGTAGCTCAATTCTCATCCGATTATGGAGGAGGCCTGAGCCCAACAATAGGACATATATAGGCCGAGATGATGATGATGACATATTGAATAGTACACGAATAAAATTTACATTATTAGAAATTTTTCTTTTTAGGGTTTAGCTTTTACTGAAAAAAAAATAATAAATAGAAACTGAACATATAACATATTATTATAGTATATTGTGATAGTTTAACAGCCTCATAGGTTTGGTTAATATTGGAAGAGTTGTGAATGCTGCGGCGTTACGAACTTCTAACACGACGGCGTATCAATATCACAGACGTTGTAGATTGAACTACTGAGATTGGGGAAATAAATAGATGCAAGGAAATTCGGTAAGTTTTGGCAGGTAAACAACTTGTTTCGGTAGTCCGGCATAACCCATATGCCCATTCAAAATTTCGTAGTGTAAAAAGTTGAAAGCCACGAATCGCCACAGTTATGTTATTCGAAATATCTTACGTTCTAAATAACAATATGACTTTATTTCGTTTGTTATACTTTCACGTCTTAATTACTCAACTGATCGTCTTGAAATTTCGAATACGTTGGCAATGATGGAAAACAGATGTTTGTAATAGAGGACCTTTCATCTGTTCTGGAAAATAATATCTCGAGGTATGAAAAATTTGACAAAACCTACAATAGCATAAGCGAAGCCATGGGCTACAGCTATTTGCAAATAAAAATGAACACTGCGTCCCACTCTGCACTTACTAAACATAAACGCTATGATTACTTTCAAAATAAGACAGAATAAAGGCCAGCCACATAATTCTATTGTCCTATTATTACTTTTATTTGCCAACAAAATTAACCTAAATAAGTTTTTAGCTTAGGTTAATTGATAGATTGGTAATAACATTGGCGATATAATATGATTCTAAATGAAAATTAAATATTAAACAGTGAAATGATATAGGAGAGAGACCATACGTCCAAAACAATCGACGTAGTTTAATAAAGTATATTTCAACATGGAATTAAAACATTAAAAATGCATCTTCTAATTTGATTAAATTACAAAAATGTATATTGTAAATGTTGAGTAATAATTCTTATTGTCAAGTATATATACATTTCTAACTCGATATAGTGAACTATATATGCCAATTATAATATCCTAGAGCACCACCAATAGAAAGGAGTTAACAAGATCCGCTTGTAATCATCTACAATTAAATATTTTGCTTAGCGCCGATAAAGAGATAAAAAGAGGCAGCCACTATCATATGCCGAAGACTACATTGCTTTCACTCCGAACTGGAGATCCGAGCGAACTGGCCTTTTAGGGGTTTATCAAGTATAGCACTTCGATGAACTGATAAGTAGGTACCTATGTACATACTTATCAAGTACCAGATGAAAGCTTGATCTCTTCTATTAGCGGAATAATAGGCCTACTTCTTACTCCCACTAACTTCTCATGCAGATATTATGGGTTTACATACTCTAATCACCGCTTAATATACAGATGGAGAAAAGAAAGGAGAGACGTTGTATTCTTAGCCATTAGAACTCGAAATACTATGACTGAAAACCATAGTTATACACGTTCTACGCAATTTAAACGGCAAAAAATAGATGCACCCCATATGTGTTGTCCTTATAGATATCGAGAAGAGTTAAACGGCGAAGGGAACTGGGATTTGAAGCAGCGCCTCAATTCGGCAATAGGGACACGATTCTGAATCCACGCAAATTGGTCTCGATAACATAACGATACTTTCCATTCTATACTCGTTATGGTATCGACTAAAATGACGTGGAATTACAGACTGTCTTATAACTAAGCAGACCTATATTGTCCTGGCACTGTAAGCGCTGCTTAGAATTTGCTCCGGGATAGTAGGCAAATGCAAAGTGTCTACTGAACCTAGGCCGAGGCGTGCGCATGAGTAACATCTTTTACCCGAAGACCTAAGGAAGTGTTTAATGAAGACTGAACTGATAGGAAAGAAGCTTTGATATTAAACATGTTAGGCTGATACATACGTAAATATACGAGATTCAGTGACGATCTAAGTACTATAGATTAAGAGGAGATTCTTAAACGACCGATTTAAAGTTATCAGGTGAATAAGTTAAGTAAAAATAGGAAAAAATTATATCTAATTCTCATAAGGGTAGCGGCAGGTAGGTAGGCAGGCAGATATGGCGTTATTACACAAAGGATCAACCTTACGTCTGAACTTGTGATTTGTCCGAACAAATATATTTTCGAAACAGTATCCTAAGCAACATATATAAAAGCAGGCATGAGAATTCAACAATGTTTAAATTAACATTTATTTGCCTTATCATCTTTTGCCTTATTATTACTACATTTCCCATCTAATCTGAAAATCTGTCATCTAACCAACTTTGAACATACACTGGCATTCGATGTACAGTGCTCATAGCACTAATCAAAGCCCTACATTTCGTCTTACCGAAAATAAACTACGTCTGGACTCTAGTTTTACTAATTAAGGAACATTTGATATTTATAAAAATACAAGAAGTTTTGTCTTTAGTCCTCGAATATATGTAAAGCTCCTAACTAATAGTAATAGGGCACATATGGGTTGTATATAAAATAGAATCAGAATTAAGTAAACATCCGGCCAAACCATCAGATCCATAGCGAGAAAATATCAAAATTAATAATCGTTGAATGAAAATAAAAAATAACTGTAAAGCGGTAGGCTAATATGAAACGACTAGATAGAAAATTATGTTATCAATTTATCAAGAAGAAATGTCTTTCTTGTCTGGTGCATATAACATAAGGAAGCAGCATGGTCGCAATAAAAGCATTTAAAACCGTGATGTACAAAAACTGTTACTAAATGCCGTAATCCCTATTTTCTATCTACAGATCTCAGGCTAGAAATATTTTCTTAATTTACAGAAGAATCTTAGCTTATAAACATTTAACCACCATATGTATAATATATCTGCATTCTAAACTTAATAAACTACACATATATTACGGTCCTGTTATTAAAAAAACATTGCAAACTGGGTTGCAAGATTTATAGATTCATTATTTAAATTAATCCACTAAATATGTAGTACCAATTCAAGCCAAAACGTAGATACATCACTAAAAATACCTAATAAAATTTACTGTAACCCTAAGATGTAGATCGTAATTACTATTATCCGATTGCAATGTTTGATTACAACAGACACTATAAATATTTGTAGGTTTATATTATATTGTATAAAATATATAAAGGATCATATAATCTATATCATTTATGACTACTTTACCCAGTCTTCGCTTCACATAAAAACCATTACACAAATTGGCCATCACTGACATCGTTTTGACCTGAATATAAACACATCTACTTACACAATAAGCCAGCCTTTTTACATACCTTCTTGTAAAGTATCATAAATTTATAAACTAAATTAACATAATTGAATATTATTATAACAGTTTTAAAAGGGGGGCGAATGTTAGTGTGTGTACCACTAAAGTGGACACAGACCAATCAGATTCTTTTCCAACTCGAAACCTCCAGGAGGCTCAAGAATATGTGTATCCATATGACCACACTTTAAAAATACAATACATAATTATACATTAATGATAACAACAATTAATAGACTAACAATACAATGAGATAGCCGAGGTTTCCTCATCCTGAAGTTACAATTTAAAAATTAATATTATCATAACTTTTGAATTTTAACTATAAAAGGAGGCGAGCACAGCAAAAACAAGCAATTCAGCAAGGGACATCCCCCCAAAATCCTTTACTCATAGAATGGCAAACCACGAAGAATATCCGAGACACTAATGTTTTTAAAAGGGTGCTTAATCATAGTACCTATGTTGAGACAGAAAACACCAGATGCATGCACGTTCTATAGCCTGCTCCCGCTCTGCTCGCCTCAAGTTCTTTTGGAACCCACCAACACAAAATAAAATTTTGGTATTCACCTTCCAATTCATAACATTTCTTATTTAAAAATAAACCTTCATATTTATATATAAGCGATTTTTGCACTATTTGGCTATTGTTGATCATTAATCAAGTTATAAAAGAATAGCCTAAAATAATCATTTTCCTGAAAATAAATTAATTCAAAGTAAGACACCCTGTATTATAATATCTAAAACGGCAAAACACTCACGTGCTGAGATCGATTACGTCGACCCGGGTTTCGAGCATGTCCGATGCTCATCATCAGGGCGAGTGCGCAGCGGCGTCCGCGAGGCCCCGGCGTGCACTGCGCGCTGCATATCGAGCAGCGCGCCTCGACACAGCCATGAGGGGTGCGGGGGAGGTGTTCGCCTCTTAATAGTCCTCGGCGGAAACGTCGGACGAAATTTCACACCTGGAGTTAAGCGGCGTTGTTGGTATGTCACTCCGTGTGTCGTCACCATCACATACCACGCTGGTCACGTCACTCTCCACGCACACCATCACCTTACGATTCACGGCAGTATTAAGAGCTGGTAACCATGCTGACGACAGCTTCCATCCGCCGTCTCTGTTGAAGGTCCGATGTCGGTTTATCTCTATGGCCTCACGTATTTCCGCGGTCTGTAACGTCTCTCTGTGGCTAATACGGAGGCTTTGTCAAACCGAATGTAGTGCCTTGTATTCGCGAGACTGGCATGCTCTGCTATTGCTGATTGTGTCGTATCCATGCTCTTCATACTCCTGATGTGTTCAGTTAGTCTGGTGACGATGTTGCGTCCAGTTTCTCCCACATAACTCTTGCCACAATCACATGGTACTTGATAGACGCCAGGTACGCCCAGGTGGTTTTTGTCTTTCGGTGAACGAAGCATTTGCCGTATTTGGCCCGGTGGGCGGAAGAACGTTCTAATGTCGTATTTCCTTCGCAAGAGATGCCCGATTTTGTCCGTTATTCCTTTCACGAACGGTAAGTAGGACGGAGAACGTTCCACACCTGTTGGCCGCTTACGTTCACTTGGCTTGGCCCATCGGCAGCATTGCCGCCAATTGTACCCGTTGTCCACTAGTGCCTTCCTTACGTGCTCGAGCTCTGCATCAACGTATTGGGGATCACATATTCGAAGAGCCCGGTTGATTAGTGATCTTGGTACTGAGGACAAGTGTGCAGGATGATGTTGAGAACTGGCATGAAGATATCGGTCTGTGTGCGTAGTTTTCCGGTGGACAGTGTGGCTTAGACTACCATTTGTCTCTCGGATAACACGTACATCAAGGAATGGCAGTATTCCTTCTCTCTCTTCCTCCACGGTAATACTGATCTTATGATGTATCTTATTTAGGTGTTCCGTGAATTGCACAAGGTTAGTCTTGTCCACAACCGCGAAAATGTCATCGACATATCGCCACCAAAAACGTGGCCTAATACTGGCCGTTCTTAAGGCAAGGGATTCGTACCACTCCATAAAGATGTTGGCCACAACCGGCGCTATGGGTGACCCCATCGCCACGCCAGTATTAGGCCACGTTTTTGGTGGCGATATGTCGATGACATTTTCGCGGTTGTGGACAAGACTAACCTTGTGCAATTCACGGAACACCTAAATAAGATACATCATAAGATCAGTATTACCGTGGAGGAAGAGAGAGAAGGAATACTGCCATTCCTTGATGTACGTGTTATCCGAGAGACAAATGGTAGTCTAAGCCACACTGTCCACCGGAAAACTACGCACACAGACCGATATCTTCATGCCAGTTCTCAACATCATCCTGCACACTTGTCCTCAGTACCAAGATCACTAATCAACCGGGCTCTTCGAATATGTGATCCCCAATACGTTGATGCAGAGCTCGAGCACGTAAGGAAGGCACTAGTGGACAACGGGTACAATTGGCGGCAATGCTGCCGATGGGCCAAGCCAAGTGAACGTAAGCGGCCAACAGGTGTGGAACGTTCTCCGTCCTACTTACCGTTCGTGAAAGGAATAACGGACAAAATCGGGCATCTCTTGCGAAGGAAATACGACATTAGAACGTTCTTCCGCCCACTGGGCCAAATACGGCAAATGCTTCGTTCCCCGAAAGACAAAAACCACCTGGGCGTACCTGGCGTCTATCAAGTACCATGTGATTGTAGCAAGAGTTATGTGGGAGAAACTGGACGCAACATCGTCACCAGACTAACTGAACACATCAGGAGTATGAAGAGCATGGATACGACACAATCAGCAATAGCAGAGCATGCCAGTCTCGCGAATACAAGGCACTACATTCGGTTTGACAAAGCCTCCGTATTAGCCACAGAGAGACGTTACAGACCGCGGAAAATACGTGAGGCCATAGAGATAAACCGACATCGGACCTCAGAGACGGCGGATGGAAGCTGTCGTCAGCATGGTTACCAGCTCTTAATACTGCCGTGAGTCGTAAGGTGATGGTGTGCGTGGAGAGTGACGTGACCAGCGTAGTATGTGATGGTGACGACACACGGAGTGACATACCAACAACGCCGCTTAACTCCGGGTGTGAAATTTCGTCCGACGTTTCCGCCGAGGACTATCAAGAGGCGAACACCTCCCCCGCACCCCTTATGGCTGTGTCGAGGCGCGCTGCTCGATATGCAGCGCGCAGTGCACGCCGGGGCCTCGCGGACGCCACTGCGCACTCGCCCTGATGATGAGCATCGGACATGCTCGAAACCCGGGTCGACGTAATCGATCTCAGCACGTGAGTGTTTTGCCGTTTTAGATATTATAATATGGATCAGTCTCACGATAATTTCAATACTAAAAAGACACCCTGTAATTTTTAACTATATTATCCCTGTTATAAATATAAATAGCCAAGCAATTGATCGAATAAATACTTGAATCAAGACAAAAATTAATATAATTATTACATAAAGAACGTACAACAGAATATTTTAGTACAAAAATAAAATAAGTGTTAGACACGTTCAAAAATATATAATGCAACAAATATCTTTTATAGCATTGTATAATTAGAGAAATACCACATATCTATACTCATTTCATCACAAAATGAGTAGGTAATAGGAACTTCATAAAAAAAATTGCATTTCGCAACAGTATTTATTCGCAACAGTGCTCAGAACGATTTTTTTTTATCTTCATCAAATTATATCGATTGCTATAATTTTCTAAAAATATATATTTCGAAAATATGCCACAAGTCTGCCATTTGACACCTTGACAACGTTTTATTGTGCATTACGTGTATGCTTGCAACATACTATTGTAACAATCAAAGCAATAGCCTCTAAATGACACTGCTATGATAATCATCAGATTTAGAACCCTAACAACTAGCATTATCTTTCATATATAATTATATATCGCAAAACATATTAGCTTCGTAAATGAATACTTTGTAATTAACTTTAAAAACAAGTGCACAATAGGCAGAATATATTTTATTTTTTGACAATAATAAAAACTAGAATACTGGTAAAATTAAACGGTATAAAATAATTGTGATGAAGTTTTTTGTACAATAAATTTGCTATAGTATTAAATAATTATGAAAATGTGATGTAGTTTGTTAAAATAATGGACATTATAAAATAATTGTAAATCTAATATATAACAAACATTCTAAGATATGTAAGTAATTACCTAAGTTTAAAAGTAAGAGTTATATTAATTTATCTTTTACATGCATAGATTGATATAGCGATGAACTTATTATAAATCAAAACTTCAGAGTTCACGAATGTTTAAATCGCTATATAGTAATGAGACAAAAAAAAATACCTTACAAACTTACATATAAAAAGTTACTTCAATTCAGTTTTAAGACTAAAACTCTTTGGCTCGGTGGAAATAAAATGGCCAATATTTATTACACAAAATTAACACTGACATCCTGCAATCGAGCTAAATGTCGTTTTGTTTTATATTTACAATGATCCATGAAGCCTTTAGCACCATATAAACTAATACAAGTACATGATAATTTCAACTATAAAACGACATTGATTCTTCATCAACAACACTCTAAAACTGAATCATTGCACATTTCTTTAGTCGACTATCGATATTTGCGCAAATCCTACCAGAGTTTTGTCGTCGAATTGTTCGTTGGAGCCAGTCGAGTTCTGTAACCAAAAGAGACCGAATTAGTCAGACCTTATCCCTTGTTTACTAAGAGAGAAGTGCCATATCTCTGTTTACAAGTTAACAGGACTATAAATTGAACCACATTGTGGCCGTGGACTTTCATTTTACAACACTGGACAATCTGTACATAACCTCATAACCAAAAATTGCATAGGCATATCAACCCCAAATTCCCGCAAAATATATCGATATCGACACAATGATTCGCGTATTTCAATCGAGTAATACTGCAATTTTAACGGCGAAAGTGTCTTTAGCAACGGGTTATTGTTATTAATGGGTTACGACCTTCAGTTCAGTTTTTTAGAAGTATGGCTCCATCGATGACCAATGATTCTGCCAATGTCAAGGTGGAGAGAGAAAAAAAAATACACCGAATATTAGTGACAGTTGATCAGTCTTGTAACAATGGCTTCTCTTGAGTGGGTTGAAAGAGACGTCACAAATTGTTAGTATCTATAGGTTAGTAGACATTTAATAAATACACTGAACATGAGAAATCAGGTTTAAAAAGGGAGGGAAATAAATACCTATTATTAGAAAGAATAAAGAACCAATTTATAATTTGATTTTATTTCGCGAAATAAATTTATAAAGTACGTTAACAAATGGCGTATGAGCTAGAGTCATCAAGTAAGGGAGATTGACAGAGCGAGAAATAGATGTAGGAAGGAGATCATACAGTAGAACCACTATCTTGGGACAGAAAAAGAATATGTGTTCCAGAGTACCTTCATCTAGACCACATTCACAGATGGAATGATCTTTAACATGGTTTTTAGCTAGGAAAACAGGAGAACACACAAATCCTAATCGTAAACGGGTCATCACCGAGGTGGCCAATTTATTAGTTTTTTTTTTGAGTGCAAAACCAGGATTTAGAGGGGATTGAAGGTTGGATAGAGCCATAAAACTTTCCTTTAGATAGTTTAGACACTTGCCACAGGTCGTTCCAGGCCTTTATTAAAGATGGTTTAGCTAGAGAGAATCACGAGAAAAACAATAATTATATTTTTCTAGACCCAGGTGGGTTGCACTCTTAGCACAGGAATCCACCATATCATTGCCTACTATACCTGTGTGGCTAGGAATCCAGGCCAATGCAATCTCGAGCCCTAATGAGTGACACCTAAACAGGATTTGCCTAATTTGAAGAGTTAAAAATAAATTATCTCTGGAGCGAAAAGGTATCTTTAAGATATCCGACATGCAACTTGTTTTTTTTTTTATTGCCAACGGTGGCAAACGAGCAAGCAGCACACCCGATGGTAAGGGATTCTGCCGCACATAGACCTTTCAAATACCAGGGGCACAGCCAGGTCGTTCCCTACCGTGAAGGAAATACTCTTCTTAAACCTCGTTTAAAGAAGGACATGTCATAGTGCTCGGGAAACACAGCAGCAGGTAGTTCATTCCAGAGCTTGCACGTACGTGGGAGAAATGATCGCTGGAAACGTACAGTTGAAGACCATATCGTCTCCAGGTGAAATGGATGAACCCTGCTACGATGTCGAGTGGTACGTTGGTAGAATGGTGACGGTGGTACCAAGTCAAACAGTTCCTCGGAGCACTCCCTGTGAAAGAGTCGGTAGAGTACACAGATTATTATTAAGGCTTTATTAATTTTGTGAGTTTCTACAAAAGTTAGTGCCTCTAAAAGGGCTATAGCTTCTCCGGTAAAAACAGAATGGTAAGGCAAGGACTTAAAATTTAAAAGAAATTAGAAAAATAAATAAAAAATAGACAATCCCGCTGAGTTTCTTGCCGGATCTTCTCAGTGCGGTCGCGTTCCGATCCGGCGGTAATTATAACTTTAAGAAAAATGTATAAAAATGACAATATGTAAGTGCCCCCGCGGGGTTTATACATAATAAATGATTTGAATTTGAAAAATTTGAATTTTAATTGTTTGGCTATATGGCCAAAGCGACAGCAATTTCTGCATTGGATGGTTGGTAGCTGGTATATAGATACTGGTAGGGCTGCATTAAAGCAATAAACTTTCTCTGATAGGTGTTGTCCCGAAAATGTAAGTACGACAGAGTTAGATGGAATCCACACTGTGGAGTCCTCCTTCCTAGATTTCACATTTAGACGACGAGCTCTAATTACTTCTCCACAGTTAGTGGGAGCATGGATACCCTCCAACAAAGCCTCAAAAGACCAATCAGTAGGAATATCTCTTACTACGCCCATACGCACAATTGGAAACTTACTACGCCCATACGCACAATTTGGAAACGTGGAATGTAAGCAGTATATTTATTATTTTCCAAAATACTGAGTTTTAAAAAGTTATTGGCATTCTCAGCAGTTGTGAAATCTACATACATACATACATATATTCACGCCTTTTTCCCATAAGGGTAGGCAGCGACCACTTCCCTCCACTTGCTACGATCTTGACATACCACTTTCGCCTCCTCCACATTTATTAATTCCTTCATGCATATTCTTCGGTTTAGGGTACTTTCTAACCTGGCCTTTCTTAAGAACGTCCCCGATTTGATCGTGGAACGTCCGTCTTGGTCTTCCCCTTCTAACACTGCCACTCAGATTCGCCTTATAAATTCTTCTTGTTAATCTCCTTTCATTCATTCTCTCTACGTGACCAAACCAACTTAACATACCTTTCTCAATCCTTGTCACTACATCAACATTCATACCACAACGTGCCCTGATTACACTGTTCTTAATTCTATCACTCAGTTTCACACCAATCATGCTCCTCAGCGCTCTCATTTCCACAGCATTTATTCTACTTTTGTATTTCTTCTGCCATACCCAGCTCTCACTTCCATATGTTAGGGTTGGTACAAGGACTCCCCTATGCACAGCCAGGCGAGCCTTCTTGG
The DNA here is from genome assembly GCA_032191425.1 of Lymantria dispar. Lineage (NCBI taxonomy): Eukaryota > Metazoa > Arthropoda > Insecta > Lepidoptera > Erebidae > Lymantria > Lymantria dispar. The sequence continues at coordinate 18,890,535 of CM063440.1, forward strand.
ACAGGCTCTGGCTGCCCATAAAGGTGCGCAAAGCACCATACACCTGTGATTGTGAAATCTATGCTAATTTTATTGCAACCTAAATTTTTAATACCACCCTCTTTAACGCCTGATATATTGTTCCTATGGAGGAAATGAGCGAATTTCAAAATTTTAAATGAGAGGAGGAATCCGGTTCCTGGACACAAAAACTGTGAAGGGGCCTTTATCGGCGTCTGTATAATGTAGCTTAGAATCGGATTCGTATCCTGGTTTACAATAAACTGATTGTATAGACTCAGCAGGAGAACGGGCTTTTTACCATCGGAGTCTTTTATTATATCACTAGTTGACCCGGCGAACTTCGTACCGCCATAATTTTTTTCGTAAATATATTTTCTAAATTTCCGAATATATAATCCCTAACGGAAGAACCATTACAGCTTTGTCAGGAAAGATTCAATCGTCTTGGTCGCGACATTGTTAATGATGATTCAAAGAGAACACTAATTACTGATTATTGATTTCTGAAAAAATTATAATTATCAAATTTTCAACCATACTTAACTATAGACAAAATTACGTTTAGCTGTCATTGGCATTTTGTTATTACATATCAAATGCGTTTTTTATCCTACGTTTCATAGTGACTTGTATTCTCTTTCATATGAGTTTCGACGCAAATATGGAAATGTCATGTTAAGCTCTTGCATTATATTCATTATTTTAGTATTTTATAGTGTTATATTGAATAATATTGCTGATATTTTATGTAATATAATACAGTTAAGAGCCATTTCGCGTTTACGCTCGAAATTATCTGATTTTGGGCTCCTAATTTACCGTCGTAAGTAACATCTAGATATTATTGAATATATATTAAAATGGGCCAATCTTTCGTATTGACGATTAATTTAGCACTTTTTCTAAAAGTCAATTGTTCGATCCATAGTAGCCCATCTCCCACAACCATTTTACTGGAAAATCGCCTCAGAGCCAATTTCAGAGCCTTGTATCTATGAATAATATTTATATTTTAGGCCACAAAAATATAGTAAACATCAGAAATATATTCTTATTGCCATTTAATTTAACACATTCTAAATTTTTTATACCGTTAATCAGAAAAAAAATAAAACTCCAGGGCAATTTTTAAATTTTGCATAGCTTTTTTATCGTCTATTTTATGGCGTTAAAATAATAAAATTATTCTAAATTAAATTACACATTAAACTATGATCTTTGGAGAATCGAATTCTACAGTTATATTGAAAATCCTTGTATGCAATTAATTGTATTTAATTATTGAATATTCGTCCAAATTACAATAAATTACGATATACAAGCGGGCACCGATTACCGGGTTGAGAGCCCTCAGCGCTCACCCATAGTCCGCGTCAAGCTGTCAAGGCCATCTGCGGCCAACAGCTATACACAAACAAAAAAAAAAAAATAAAAAGAAGCACCGATTAGTACGGTGCGAGCACCCGTTGAGGATGGACCTATGTCGCTTGTTCCTGCGTGCCGATTCAGTGCGTTCGTATTCTAAAATCATTATTATACTGCAATTACATAGTTTTGATACATTTCGTATTTTGTCATAAGTTAAGATTTTTATACTATCAAGTATGTATGATTTACGTACGATGCACATGTGTATGTAAGATTTGATCGGAGTAAGAGTACGAATCCGATCCGATTGCGGCAAGGCATGAGACAGGGATACGTCGTCTCTCCGAAACTATCCACCACTGCACTGGAATATGTCTTCAAGCTCTAATACTGAGTCGGACTCGGCATTAACATCAACCTCATCTTCGATTTACAGTAATAGTGTCATTTTTTTTTATTATTGCAAACCGTGGCTAACGAGCAAACAGTACACCTGATGGTAAATGTTGCTGCCGCTCATGGACCTTTACAAGGCCGCTGCCTACCGCGAAGAAAGTGAAGGGAGTGTGAATGAGTGTATTGAGGCTCGGTGATACCAAGGGCACCCCCAAAACCCTCCACACACAAACACCCTCAGAAAGTTGGGCTGCCGGCTCTCTCGCTCATGGAACGAAGCGCAGTAACTAATACTCAGACGTCGATTTTCTGCGAGAGCGTGGTACTACCCTGGACGGACCAGCCCGCGGCTATAGACGTAACTGTCGACAGTGTGGTCCTACCACTCTTGAATTATGCCAGATCCATGGAGAACCTTGGCACCATGCTCAACGATCTCAGTACGATTTCTCAACTCGCGGGTTTACGAATGAACATGAACAAGGCGAAAGTCATGTCAAATCCCATGTCATTCCTGTACCGGTCCTAGTTGCGAATGCGATAATCGTAGTTATCGATCATTATGATTAACTTGGACAAACAGTTCAGTTGGGTAGGTCAAATTTCAAAAAAGGGGTCAGTCGATGAATTCCGATCGACTGGGCAGCGTTCAGAGACCTTAAGATCTTAAAAGGATCATCCAACATACCTCGGTTTCTGAAAACATATCTATATCCTGCATATGTCACTAGTGGTGACTTACGGCACGAAAATATGATGCCTAAATGTAGGCCTCATAACCAAGTTCAGTCGCTGTGCTCGAGATTTCTCTGCGAGATAGAATCCGATATATATTTGAGGTGATGATTATGATTACACAGATTTAGGCTAAATATCTACATTTTTAAATTTTCATTGAGAAATGTTTTCGAGATTCCTTCTCCTAACAAACTAAACTACTTTCAAAGTATAAGTAGATCCCATTCTTAGATAATTGCGGGCGAAGTTTTTTGTTATCTTATTTCAGCCATGGGACGCAAGGACTGCGTAATAATCCTGGTGGACTGTGGCCCAACTCAGTGCTCAAGAAAATTATAATATAGAAAAATGTCTTTTTATAGACGAGGAATTTTTTTATTTAGGGGCAACACCAGATGCGTTGTACAGTGAAGGATTAGTGGAAGTGAAATGTCCAACCTCGCTATTAGAAAATGATCCTGATGCTGTCTGACAAGCTAAAGGACTGAAATGTTTTAAAGTGAACAGCCAATCTTAAATCACGACTGGTATTACTGGTTTCAAGGCCAATTGCACATAGCGAAAACTTATGTGTATGTGCTATATGGATTGGTCCTCATTTTCTATTGAAAATAGTCAGTAGAAAAAGACAACCTTTTGGCAGGAGAAAATGCTATCCAAATAAAATATTCATTTAGCATTTAATTGACATGTGTTTGTTTTTATGGTAATTGTTATTATATGTTTTACATAACATACTTATTTGTGTTTTCTTATTAATCTAACAGAAAATCATTAGACAATTAAAATAAGTAACTTATTTTCTTACAATTAATCTTTTATCAAATCACATCCCGTTTACGGCTCAAGACTACATTGTCTATCTCGACCCTCGCGTTACACGCGCATCTGTAGTTAGCTACGCACACATAACCATTTCTGCAGTCTTTTACCTAAACTCGAGCGTAATGATTTTGCGAAATGGCTCTTAACGTACTGAAGTGTGGTGAATGTGATATAAGAGTGGTGGAAAATACACCTAATGTATTTTCATATTCTACTGAAATTCCCTGAGAAATCATTTAATTGGGTTTTCAGCGCCTAATTAATGGTAAAGACTTGACTTATTGACGGACATGATTATAAATAAGCTATTCTATATAAAGATATGTTAAATAATATGAAGAAAATTATATCACAATTGGCTGTATGGGCTTTGATCACTTTGCCTGTCCGAATGGACAAACAGAAACAAAAAAAAATCTATTTGACATTTTATGTCACGTCACACGGGAACGCGATCGAACGGGATAAAATTTCCATTATATACTCGACACTGGCACCAATAGCTCATATTATTGTAGCTCATTGCCATTAACTAAGAAGAAGAAGAAAATTTCCATTGCCATTAAGAAGAAAAAGAACGGGATAAAAAGTAACCTATGTCCATCTCCTGATTCTAAGCTACCTCCCCACCAATTTTCAGCCAAATCTGTACAGCCGTTCTTGAGTTACAAACGTAGTAACTAACACGACTTTCTTTTATATATGTAGATTATCAGCTGGTGTCCTTAGTGATCTAAATAGTTTATCTGGCGGTAAACCTCCACCCCCCATTAGGGGCTTCCTCTGTGCTCATCTCTATATGGAGAAGAGCAAAAACGGCTAAATACTGACCTTAGTAGATTAGTCGACCACCAAACAACACAGACAAATAATTTCAGAGCCACAGAAAAAACCAATTAACACCAAAAAACACACAAGATAACTTTTTAGGTTATCTTACGTCACACTCTCAACCAAGCTTATGACAGAATTCGGTTACCACTTTATGAATGGACTGTTAACACGGTTTGCATATAACTCAGGTGACACAGGACAATCTAATAAGATCATGGTATTTACACAGATAATATTAGTGCAAATTACCGAAAATTCGAGAATTAAATTGTTGTCTCTGTCTGTTTATCATGATATGACCTCTACATAGTTTATCTTCAAATCATTGCTGATCAGTGTTGTCCACTTGGCTCCTAATATGGAGGCCTCTTCCCATAACAGGTGGTACAGGGTTCTTAAATAAACCTACACATTTAGGTAACTTAATACAGATAAATCTAAAAATACTTTCTTACCAAATGGAATGTAACAGCCTTTGGAGGAATTGGCATGACATAGGGTCCCTGTACTTCAAGTAGCTTAGCTAAGTTCACTGAGATTGGAACAGTATCACGTGGATCTACTAGCCCAGCACCAACCAGTTCTGCAGCAATGCCCTCCGCCGTATCTTTACCAATAATAAATTCGAAGCGAATGTCATTCAATTCCTGTCGCGCGTTCCTGCAATAAATGTTTGACGTCAGCTTAATTATTAATAAATATTACAAAGTACCCTTAAAGCATTATAAAATACCATACTAAATTCTGATATCCTATCAAGATAAGATTTACTCTTACTCAAAGCTTCGGGAACAGAGGAATGTCGTTTTATCAACAACGGTTTATAAATCTTCAACAATACGAGCGGTAAGCTATCGAATACGTTCCAATGTGACTGAGTAAGAATACAATATGTCATGACATTTTTTCTTTCCTGCAATTGTTAAAAAAAACGACTAAGGTTTTCTTTTATAGATAACCCCTTTTTTGGCGGGTTTTTTCTGGATATACGCTGTCCGTTACGTCCGAGGCGAAGAAACGACAGCACACGGTACTATAAACTGCCGTACATGTGCCTCCCTTACGCCATATGGCCGGGCCACCGGTACTCCTTATTATCATCAGTGACCTGTCCGATATATTACCTTTTCAGATACCTTCTCGAGTCGACATCTCGGCTATTAAGATATCGCGATCAGCCTCTCCTCGGGAAATGAACTAATACCCGGACCAATAAGTTGCAGGTACTCGCACCTACGCCGCCTAATGCGCCAGCGGCGGAGCGTGTCACCATAGAGAGCCTCTCGTACACGCACTGCCACCTCCCTCAACAAGAAAATTGCCTCGCAGAAACCACCTACCGCGTCCCAGTATAGATAATGCTCTGCACTAAATAAATACTTCTTTTATCGCTAGGGACTTTACAAATATAAAATTAAGGAGCCCAAATTACACCTAGATTCAGAACAATTTGTGGATAGTACAAGGTAATGTCCTGGGAATGAACACACATAGTCACGCTAGGACTATATCATAACTACAACGCAATCTGTACAAACAAGCAGGACTAAGAAATGTGAGCAGACTGCGAGGGAACGAAAACTCTAAATAAAACTTACGCGAGCCTATCTGGCTATTGTGATATATATGCCTATTTCAACTATAAAGGAACATGGCCAGTCCAGTATAACGTAGAATATTAGTACCCAAATTGTAATGATGATTAGACTACATTATTGAACGAGAGTTCTCGTCTATAAAAGATAGATGCCGTAATACTGATGATCTATAAACGGCGATTATGTTTTATAGACAAAACTTCCTTATAGGATCGCTGGCATAAGCATGCGAATGAGAGCAGATCATAACCATTACCAACCATTAACCATTGCCTAGAACTTCAGTTCTGTAAAATCTGTCCATAAAATTTCATGTTGCTCCATTATTCCTAAGGAACTTGCACAAGATGTGATTTGCTAATGTTTTATTGACCAAGCCAATTGACCAGAAAACTCTTAATGCAAATATTACCTCAAAATCTTTTTATGAGGGGTTTGCTTAAGACAGATTAGGCGGACTTGGCACCTAGGTTATATGCTCTGAGATTAGTGGACATATTTGGCGCTTTCGATCCAAGTTGCTTACGCCGAACGCTTGTATTTCGGCACCTTATAATAAAATATTTGCTACTGTTCGTCGGTGAGTGTACTGAATGAAATATTACATCGCCTAACGCACTTTATTAATAGCACTCACGTAACTCTACGGTATGAAAACGGAGGTAGGTTCCGCCAAGAATAAGACACAAAGATGTAAAGCATATTTTTAACCCATTTGGGTGTATAGGTGATTTATTCTTGATATTTCTTCAAGTCTCTCTTAGACTTATGATAACACTGTGATTCATTAGAAACAACGAAATGGTGAAGTGGAATCATAATCTCCGGTTATAGAACAGCTATTCGAGTCGTAGTTTAACAGTATAATATTTACAAAATATTTATTAACTTACCTAAGTCGCAATACTAAGTTTATGACTGGTATTTCAGCATCACCTTCCCTTACTTCATTCACCTTATTTTTCTTAGGTTCTTGATCCTGAAATATTAATTTAATAGGAATAAAAGGGCACTACATTTTTTTAAATAAAAAATATATGCTTCTATAATATTACCCTCAATGGATGCAAAAACTCATTCAACGGTTGTTACTTAGCGATAGCCCAATGCCGAGTCGAGCAACTAGTGTAGTAATAAATTATTTAAAAAACAAGCTTACTTTTACAAAAGTAAAAATAACTGCAATTAAATTATGAAGCTGGTGGGGTGGTATCTTGCACTGAATCAAAGTGATGGACTATTGCTATAGCGTCCCGTTCAGAGAGATAGGGCCATGTTGAGCAGTGCGAAAATAATGAACTGATTTGATGATGATGAATAACTATCTCTAGTGAGAAGTTCGTCACCTCATCATTATCACTGCCACTAGATTCTGCCATATGTAACTCATTCATGGGTCGCTTATCGTCTGGCAAGGAGTTCTCGTCGTCTGAGTCAAGTGAGTCTTCGACGGTGTCGTCCTCTTCTTCGCTCCACACCCACTCACCCGTGACAGTACGATGCAGCTTGCCAGAAGCACCTTGCCTCTTACTCGCCTATAACAAATGTGTGAAAACAAATTGAAAGTTTATAAATTAATTTAATCATGTGCACCAATTTCTATCTATTTATCAGACTAACGACGTCTACTCATGAACATAGGCAATCGCTTTTGCTGATATAATCTTCCCAAAAGACTCATCCACCTCGTGATTTTTAATTTTTCTGCGGATGTTTATTAAGATTGACAACAACAACCTATTGATTGGTATAGCACTGTGATCTAGTAACCTGATGGCGCCAGTATATTGTACGATATATAAATGTATAAATGTATCAACAGATAACAAGCATAAACCATAGGTTTTCGAATATTGTAAGAATAAAGTATGGATAAAGCATAGTCTGAGTGTGTGCCTGTGTGGTTATGAAGTAAAAATACAATTAACACCCCCCTCTCTTGCCCATGGGTGTTGTAAAAGACGACTAAGGGATACATGCAGGTAACGATGCAAAAGAAGAAAACTCGATATAAAACCCGATTCCAACACGTCTGACGGCGTGGAATAGTAGGACAATTACTCTTCCACTGCGAAAGGAGCCTAAATCCAACGGCGGGACCTATATAAGCTGAGACGAAGAAATCACAGATGGCTAGGGTATTGATGGTCTCAGAGATGCTCGACAGCGACAGGTGCTGGGCGTCGATGGCCTCTATCTGCGAGGAGGTCATCACAAGGAAGGAAGCCGCGGAGCGGGTACGCGAAGCACTTGCGTCCGCTGACTCGCTCCGATGGGGGCGAGTAGGGAAGAGGAGGCGCCGATACGTGCATCTCCTCCCACCGCTTTGATTGACGACAGGACGTGGCCAGACGGCCTTGCATAGGGGTGTCGGAGATCGAATGTCAAAAGACGACCGTTCCGACACCCCGTAAAAGCGCGGAAGGGATCGCTGTGGTTTTAGTGGGTATTCCGGAAGCATAGGCAGCCGGCGAGTCCCACACTCCCCCTCGTCATCGGCGGGGGATACTGCGTAGATAAATAAATAAAAAAGGGTATTGATGGTCAGTCTAAATATCATTGAGGATGTCGTCTTTCTGGATGGTTCTGCACATTTTGTCATCAAAACCGAATGTGTATACAAAATTTCAGCTTAATCGGTTAAGGATATCTGCTTAAAAATTGAGTTGCATAATTCCACCCGAACTAACATATTACATACATACATGCATACTCCCATGTATTGCAATTAACTTGCAATGTATGGAAGTAAGCCTGTATAAAACTTTGCAAAATATATTTTTTAATCCAGGTATTATCCATTACCATATGGTGACAGAGTAAGAATAAAATTCACCACCCCCTCTCATACCCGTGGGTGTCGTAAAAGACGACTAAGGGATATATTACGTATATGACATCTATGCAAGAGATGGAAAACTCAAAACAAAACCCTATACCAACCTGTCTGACTGGTAGGTACATGGTATAGAAAGGTCAATTTCCCTCCTATTATGGACGAGGTTGAAGCCTAGCGGTGGCACATATATGAGCCGATACGATGATGATTCATTACCGTTAAATCCATGTTTAGTTGCAACATGAGGGAGGCCTTCGTCCTGGAGTGGACGGCAATAGGCTAAAATGATGATGATGATGATGACATGTTTAGTATAGATTGTCTTTAAATTACAATATAAATTACCTTATGCACCCTAGTTTCCATGCTAGGCCCAATAGCAACAAGAGTTTGCGTTAAATATTTCCTATCCTTTGCTTTTTTAAAGAATGGATGTTTCAGTAATTCTGTGGCAGTTGGTCTTTTAGATGGATCTTTTTGTAAGCAGTCTATTATCATTTTTCTAAAAGTCTTTCCATAAGCCTTGTATTGTTCTTTTTCATCTGCTCCTGTAACAATACCTTCATATCACAACTATAAAAGTATAAAGCATATAATATATTCGTATGATAAGGGGTGCGTGCTCTTTAAGAGAAGGGTAGCAGCATTTTTTTTATACAAACTAAAATATCAACTTCGATCGCCAACCCGCCCAGTGTGGAGAGTATAGTATTATTACCCTTCCCAGGGCAGTTTATATGTAGCAGTGGATTTCTGAGGGACTGATATTGGTGATGATAATAAAAAGTATATAAAAATACTCAATATAGTTCACTTAGAAAAATCCAATTTTGAGAAAGAAAGCAGTCTACCTAGCTATGCAATCATTCTGAAGGCTTAATAGGTTCTCATCCAATACATATCAGTGTTTGAAAGCTGGTTCTAGAATCAGGGAGTGTCACCAGCGAGGACCTACAGTACAGAAATATAGTTTGAAAATGATAGTCATAACTAAGCTTAAAGTTGCACCGCATATTATGGAGCAACCTAAGCTCGGAATTCCTCTTCAAGATAGGAGCGGAGCACCAATGCCGTAGCAAAACTGGTGTAACTGAAATAGCACGAAGAATTAGCACGCTAAAATGGCAACATGCAAGACGCAATGTTAGACGAACTAATAACCGCTGAGAAACAACGAACGACCCTATCTCGGATGATCAGCGTGGGACCTCTATGACTTGGTCAAGTTACGAGAAGTCATTCGATGAGAGCGGCACAGGATCACACATTTTCGCGGTCTATGGGGCGTCCTTATATCCATCAGTGAGCGTGAAATGGTAACAGAACAAAAGAAACGTAAGAATCTTGAGTACACATCACGAGTTTTTCAACTATTACTCAGTTACATGATGACCATACCTTATTCAGACCTCGAACAAAGGCATGCTGCAGTAGGCTAAATTTGCTAAAGAAAAACAGCATGCATTGCTGTATACAAAACCTTTCAACAACTCAGCCCACATAATTTTTGTCCTATGTTGTGCTTTTAAATATTTAACTCTAATCGGAAATTGTTAAGAATCGCCTGCAGACATTTCTGAATCTTTATATCATAATTTCTAACATCCGTCAAGGTGAGCACACAAACTAACGAACCTACTATAATAGCAAGCAAGGTAGAAGATAAAAATCGATTATCAATTGTATGGAGTAAAATCGGTTTTCTCGATTTATCTTTTTGAGACCAGAAGACTTATCAAAATTAGCCCTAACCATTAAATGGCTCCGTCTTTTTACTGTGCCATAATAGAGTAAAAATATCAAAATAAGTTTAAAAAGTATACTGTATTGTGATTTTATTTATTTATTTGACGTGCATTGAGGTCAGATTATTTTAAAGCCTTTTGTGTATAGGTTTGCTTACGAAGATACCTTCGTATTTATACAAATTTCACAATAAACTAAAACTACAACGGCGCTGTGATCATTTATCAAATGAAATAGTTCAACAAAAGGAATCACAAGGTGATTTTTCGGTGACAGACGCGGGACATTGTAATTCGTACATCAGCAAGTTAAATCATTTTAAGCCTTTGTGTCAGCGCATACATTATTTATAGATTTTCTATTGTCATTCTATGATAACATGTAAAATGTCGTTCTAAGATGTATTTAATGTGAATGCGAAATTAGCCATACAATAGCAAGAGACTATGTAAAAGGTGTATAAAGAAATGGACGTAAACATCCTTATATTGTATATTGTACAAAAATGTTTAAACATATCTCGTGTGTAAGTATGTGAACAGTACATGATTACGCACAATATTATTAGAGTAATCGTCTTTAGTGGCAAAATATTACTCGCCCATTTTAGGATATTCGTGATTATTTTTAGGATTCACTATCGTTTGCCACAAGTTTCTTAAGCAATTTGAGTGTAATTTGTCTACTATACACCATGCTGTTTAGACGGGTTCTCATAGGGTTTCATTTCAGAGTTATAGTTCCCTTGCAATGATCTTATAGACTTGCGTCTCTAAAGCCAGGAGTGGGATCTATGGGAGCTGAGATAGGATTATTACTCTACGAACATTCGCTCTCCTTTATCAATTGAAACATCTGTTATAATCGGCAGTACCTAAAGATAAGAAATGTTAAACCAAATTAAAAACTCCTTTTAAATAAACACAAGAACTGGTCTTCAATTATCATCTAGTTAAAATTCATAGAATTCCTTCATTTACAGTGATATTGTCTACTTATGTCTATTAATCATCTGCTAAAGCTGGCACTGAAGAGAGAAATTGTATTTAACTATGTATTAGCAAGTATAAATTGTTGTTATACCTGTATCCAAGTTAGGTGGTTCATTTTGTAATGTTAGCATTAACACTTTCATTGGTGGATACTTGTGATAAGGGGCAGTTCCTGTAGCCATCTCGATGGCTGTAATTCCAAACGACCAGATGTCAGCTTTGAAATCGTAGCCATGATCCTAAAAAGCAATAAAAAAATGTTGTTTGAAAATTTGATACTAATTGTATTTAAAATAAATACTTTATTTTCTAATCTCAAAGACTGTGCATGAAATAAAAAGTAAGGCGTCACTCTGGACGCCTGGTGGATGTGAAACATTGAAATTATTTTGTACAAGTATATAATATAATTTCAGTATATTATCTGTTCTTTAATGCATATAATTTCAGTATATGCATAAAAAAACGATATTACGACAGGAACTGATTAAAAGAATTGATTTGTCACAATTTGAAATATTTTTGAATTTTTAATTCTTGTATTTAATTAAAATAAATATTAATTGAATAAAAATCATTATTTTCTGAAAAAGATCGTAATAATTTATTTATACTTTATACCATATTAGTTCCTATCATACGCTCGTCTTTTATGCATATATACTTGTAAAAAATATTTTCGATGTTTCACATCTGCTAGGCGTCTCGAGCGACGCGACGGCTCACTCTTTTTTTATAATACACGTGCTGCTTTAGATGTAAACAAATACCAAGTGTCCGACTGAAACTACATTTAGCAGCCGAAACCGATTTACGGCTTCAATCTTACAATTAGTTACGGCCGAACCCGAAACTTCCGTGTAAATTATAAGATAAATATTTTTGGGGAAGAAAAATAAAGTCTATTATATAATTAATCAGTTTTTACTCGTTAATAATATAAACATAAAATGAAACATTTTTGAAAAATGTTACATGTGATCATTTTCTATCGTTTCTTTCAATATACACAATCTTTTTTACCAGTCATACTGTGCATGTGTATGTATACTTATTGTTTTACTTTTGCTGATATTATAAAAATAAATTAAATAAAAATTCTTTTTTTAAAATAAGTTTTTATTATTTGTTAATAAAATGAACTAAAAAGTTAAAAATCCAGGTCCATCATCAGACCCTGGTTACCATATAGTATCAAAGTATTCGTCAAGACGAATGAAATGAGCCCAAACTCGATGGGGTTGCGTCATTTAATTACGGAGTTCTTATGGCCAGCTTCCAGGTCCATCATCAGGTCAGCTCTATGTCATAATAATATTGCATCGTCATCCGGATTTATACATGCATGCAAAATTTCAGCTCACACAAAAACCGGGCAGTGGATCAAATTTAACTTTCAAGATTTGACTACAGACAATGGGACAGGTGAACCTAAATAAAAACTTGTAATAAAAGATAGTTTTGTATGTATGTATTTGGCTACAAAACTACTGAACGACTTTTAACCATTTTGCACTAATAGAAAGTTAAATGATCAGTAAGTAAAAGACTATTTTCTGTGTGGCGATGGAGTAAGAATAGTAAGAATACTAAGAATACTCTTCACCGCCCCCTCTCTTGGCCGTGGGTGTCGTAAAAGACGACTAAGGGATTTAATATGAATACAACATTTATATAAGAGAAAGAAAGCTTGAAATAAAGGCCTATACCAACACATCTGAATAGCATGGTATAGTTGCTTCCTATTATAGAGGATGCTCGAGCCCATTAGTGGGACATAAATGAGTTGTTGTGATGATGATGAAAATAGACAATGATTTCTTTTAAAAAAGTTGAGAGATTTTTAAGAAAATTGTAAGGTATGAAAAATTTTCTTATAAATGAACACTTCAAAAACTCTTGATGATGGAACAAAAAATGTTCTGTGAATTTATAGGTTTTATTAAATTATCTACTAAAAAGTCTACCACGGTAAATAGTTAACTATTATAGTTAAGTTACAATAGCAGCTATTATTTTATAAAACGCATCTTTACTTTCTTTGGTAAAGGAGAGTAAAGTTTAAAACCTACATAAACATTTCAAAATTCAATGTTAAGTGATATTGATAAAGATAGTGTCGTCGTAAAGGACCCCTAAGGGACATAATATGCAGATAACATCTATGCAGGAGAAGGAAAACTCGACATAAAACCATAACCCTTTTAACACATCTAACCAGTGTGGTACAGTAATTCTCCTTGCCATTGTGGTGGAGGCCTTATTACAATAAAGTGAATTTATGTGGGCTAAGACAACATCCATCAACCCATAGACAACCACTGTTGGACGATGGACATAGGTCCTGTGCCACTTGCATCCCACGCTTCCCTGCGGCTTTCAAGATGTGGTCAGTCCACCTAGTAAGGGTTGTCCTATGCTGCGTCGTTGGACGACACAGCGGACCCGCTATGGTGCCCATGGTTGTCATAAAAGACGACTATGGGATAGTACATGCAAACAAAATCTATGCTCTATGGAAAACTCCAAATGAACCCTGTAGGTCAATTTCCCTCCCACAGCAGAGATAGTGGGACATTTACAGGCTGAGATGATGATGTAACTCAATTTATAATATACGATTTCCATAAGCTCTAATAATTTTACTCTCTAATATTATAAAATGAATCTTACTTGCTCCATAACTTCTGGAGCCATCCAGCATGGAGTTCCAACAAATGTATGTCTCACTTTTTGCCTTGATATGTCTCTACCCGTAGCCAACCATGCAGACACACCAAAATCAGCTATTTGTACAATACCATCTTCTCCTAACAGAATGTTGCCAGCCTTTATATCCCTGTTGAAGAAAGTCAACACCCAATTATTATTAACTTATATAGTTTGATAACATAAAAATATTATGTCCAAAAGTTCTAGTTTAAAACAAAATTTCACCATATAACTTAAAACTATTTAAGTCGATTTATATAGCTTTCCATATGCTGTTTTCGTCTAAAGCTCCAGACTTTGTACTCTGACATAAGAATGGAATAAAACTCTTCTTTGACAGACTTTACATAACGACATATGGAAGAGTTTGTACAGTTGGTAAGTTTTACTTTGCTTTGCAATTTTGGAGATGTCCAAATTCTAAGCTAAGTTCGCCAACGGCTTAGATGCTTGCATGCTTGCACAATTACGATAAAGTATTCTGTAAAATGGTTTCCATTCATGATGCATTAATCCTTTAGAAAATGATTTCTGCTATGTAACATTACTTGCATTCTAAATTTGCAAAATAAGACCTGCACAGCTGAGACAACTCTAACTGAATACATAAATATTTTAATACAAGTGAAATGGTCATACTACTAAATGAAACTAATGTTTTTGCAACAAAATTATAAGTAGCAAAATAAAAACATAAATCATATTACATTGCAATTTCTAAAAATGTTGAAATTTATTATTTTGCTAAATTATCTGTGTTTTAATAGAAATATCTCAAATAGTTCCTATGAGAGAGTAAAATCAAATTTTTCACCAGAAATATCATATTAATCCTTAGAAAAAATTGCAATGCTTAAAAATAGCACATGCATATAAAAATAAAAACACCCAGCAGTCTATAAAATATACACAAATAGTACATATAAAACTGTCAAAGACGAATTGTCTGGATTCAAATATAATCAAAATAATGCAGTTCATATTCAACTTATATAAGTTAGTTAAATATGAACTGAACTATTTTATTATATTATTGAACTAGTCTAATTAACATTTTGATATCTTATTGGTGTTGGCATAATCATTAAACATCAATCTCAGCTATCTTATCCTCATCATTAAAACCCCTAAAATGCCCTATGTTAAATCCTAACTCTGAGATTGTTAATTACAATTAATATATCATTTACGCATTTACAGTTTAATTATGCTTTGTTTGAAAATCTAAGTGTATACACTAATGAATAAAATGAAAATGTCAAGATCGAGAACACCTGTAAACGTAACAGATAATAAGTTTGCCATGAGAATAGAATTAAAAAATTGCAGCGATAATTAAACCTAGGTTATTACAAAATTATTACAATTCATGCAGATGCAGTCATATAAATCTATTATTTATGAAATATGCACATATATTTATTCACAACCTAAACCAGCAAATAAGTTAAATCAATAAACGGAGAAAGTTATGGATTGCCAAATATTTGCTAACACCATTTTAATGTACTGTGTAATTTTGTTTATTTCTGAATATGCTTAGACATACATTCAGCATGTTAGTTTGTGAATACTGTGACTGAAATATTATTCTCTTGCTATTTATTAGTTTTTAAACTAATTTATAGTATAGTGATATATATACTGAGGTTTAAATAAGACCTAATATTAGATTCTACACTAATATGACTACCATAACATTACAAATTTAATTTTTGAGATCCCCAGTGATAAGTAATATACTAGACTACTTAATCAACTGCTACTGATAACTATTACTGTATTAATATTACCTGTGAATTTGTCCATTACTATGAAAATACTCTAAACCCTTAAGAACTTCCTTTAGTACAGTAGCAATTGTTGCTTCATCAAAAACACCGTGTTTGCAGTTAGCTACTCTCATCTTATGTTTGATTACGTCTAGTAGACTTCCACCTAAAATTTTTATTTGAATATAGATATAACAAATACACTAATAATATAGTGATTACTTTAAAATAATAAACATTTAATGAGTGACTTATATACCTTCAAGTAGTTTTAAAACCAACCATAATTCATCATGCACTACAAAACTTGTATAGTATGTTACTACATTCTCATGATTACAACTCGACATAGCCTGCAAAAAATGTACACATTAAGCAGGCATGGCAATAAAATATCAATGAATAGTAGTATTGCACTACTAATTTCTATTTTTGAATTTGATTATTGAAATCACAGGACTGCCTTGTTAAAAAATCAATAGCAACAAGTACTTATTGAGTATATGCAAATAATAGATATGTATTTAGTATTCCGCACCTGTATCTCCTTCAATAATTCATCCATGGATGTGTTCCATTTTTCTAAATTGATACGCTTGATGGCACATTTTTCATTCCTAGGTTTACATAAAGCCGCATGTACCACAGCTGTAGCTCCAACACCTTGAATTAAGATGATTTCATTAAAATAACATAAATAATTTGATAGTTATATCTCAGGACATGTATGTCCTACCGCTGGCATTGAGCTTCCTTGGAAATAGAATAGTAATCGACCTACTATATCATGCTGATCAGACAGTTTGGTATAGGGTTTTATTTCACGTTTTCCTTCTCTTGCATAGTCCTTTTATGTATATCATATCGCTCAGTAATATTTTATAGCACCCATGAGCATGATAAGAGGTGATTGTATTCTTACTCTGTCACAAAAAAAATCTAAATACTCAGGTATACAGTAAGTTTACAATACCATAAGGCCAACATAATTTCAACTTTTAACCCAAACCACAAACTCAGCATGTCTGCCTATGACAGTTTAACTACAGACAATAAAAGATCTAGGAAATCAAAGCAAAGATGTCTCCCTAGTGATGACTACAATAGCGGAAAGACCAACGCCAATGAAAGCCAGGCAAGTGCTCAAAATAACTTAGGTATACATCGATAATTCTTAAATTGTAGGTAATAAGATTCATTCTATATTCCTCTATCTTTTATAAGAATCCTATGGAGCAGTAGACCACTGCTCTAATCCAGAAGTGATATTAGGCTCTGGTTTCACTGACTTTCCTTCTCATCATTCATATGAATGTTATTTAAAGAAGTGTGGATGTGTACATTTATGAAATAACTCGTAAAATGTAATACATATCTCATTTGTGTGTACATATATATATATATATATATATATGTATAGGTATAGTATGTTCATATTAAGTATTTCTGCAAAGGGTATATTTCTCTATATCCCTAAAAGATTTATTATTCAATTTTGACCGCTATTAGTCTATAACAAAAGTACAAGAAAATATCCAGCCACCCTCACTTTTTCAATTTAAAAGAAAACCAAAAGCATGGTTATTAGAATAACATTCCCAGAAATGTGATAAAGGCGCAATAAATGTGTGAATAGTCATATAGTAATTGTTGTTATCATTATTGTTACCAAAACAATCAAATTAGTGCCTGTAGAGGCACGTAAAGGTAATTACTTTTACATGCCTCTACAGGCTTGACTTATATAGTCAAGCTAAAACACTTAACATCTCTAATGTATTCTATTTCGTGTGAAATGAGTAATTTCGTTTAACAAAACTAATAATCTGTCGATCAGTAGAAATTGATTTACTGTGTAGGTCAGAATGCAAATATACTGAAATTTAGGACACAAGATGTACCAATATATCTACTAATTCTCAGACAATACACATTCATACAAAATCTATGAGAAAGAGTCTAAGAGTGATCTACACTTATTAAATGAAATTCCTAGTTGCACTTTGAAAAGAATCTTTAAGCAAAATATAATGTTACAGAGTCTTACAGTGTATTACAAGTTAGTATAAACAAAATAGTTATTTTCGAAATTCTAATGCAATACTGTTTGTGTGTAAATAGGTAGGTAATTAAAATTCACAAATATTGCAATGACCCGAAACAGTGAGTGTCAAATATGGTCGAAGGAATTTTGACAGACCGATATATATTGTAACAATATTGTTATTTTCCGTGCCATCCAATGACGGGTGACACAATCAGTAAGTAGCATAATCCAAAGGTGATAAAAATTACGCACTTACCGATAACATCCCGTAGTTCATATTCGTCCTGCGTATTGGACCAAGGGCACACGTTTGCTGTAGTCGCCATTTTGCGAGTGAATAAATTGCCGATACCCACCGCTGTCGAACCGATTGACAGACGTGCGACTCGCGCATATGACGACAATGCGGTTGCGGTTATCTGTCGATCGCATGTTCCAAATGATTTCTAAAGCAAAATCAATAATTGTAAATTATTTAAAATACTGTTTTGCTATCATTATTCAATATAAAATAATATAATAGCTATATATCTAATTCTATCGTGATTGTGTATTTAAAAATTAAATTACAGTAGCGTCATCTATGCTTATTAGTTCTTAGTTAGTTGCTAGGCAAATTACTAGTTTATATTATTAAGTACTACACTTAATAATAGATGGCACGACAAGACTTTTTATATCATAACTTTAAACCGTTGATAGATATTTTATATTTAATTTATATAAATATTTAAGGATATAAAAAGTATGTAAATATATGCCACTTGAATATATTTTGGAACGTATTAGTTTAAAAATTTTTGACTGTTAGTCTTAGAATAATTACATATAGAAGGTAAGTTCACGCACAAAAAGTGAGGCATTTCAATTGGAGCCTAATGGAGCTTACGCCGGAACCGTTCCGTAATGTACAAGTCATTGTACTGCACGAACGTAGGCAACTCTTAAAAAATAAATAGGTAATTATGACGGTTGGTGCATTCAAATGGTGTCACAACACATTTAAAAAACTTAAAAAGGTTTTTAACATTACCTACTTTTAAAATTATTTCGACAATTTATGTTAATAAAAACAAAATTTGATTTCATAATTTGTATAGTGATGTGCGTGTGTACGTGTGTAATCGTTTGCGCGCCATTAGTGTTTTTTGATTCAAATTTCGAAGCTTCGAAGTATTGACACTATCCTTTTATACGTTATTATTCTAAGCATACATCGTATAGTTAATATAAATTTTATTAATTCAGCTTAATATTTATCGTCCATAACAACAAAGTAGTTAAAATAAAAATAAAAGTTAACTTCGTTAACCGTTAATTCGCTAATTAAAATGTTAACTTCGATAATCGTTAAAGCGTTAAATTTGCGAAAATTTAACGCAAGTTAAAGTTAACCGTTAAAAGTTAATCATTTAGAAATTAGGTATACTGCTTTTAGGCTGAGAGATATATGTAGATAAATTGTAGATATAGCATGTAGTGGAATTATGTTGGCATGCATCTGTCCGCACTAGCTAGGGACACGTTACTGCCGGTAGTTGCGATACCAAAAGCTTCACCTACTTATACTTTACGACGCTTTTTGATGTAATACCCAGCTAGAGGTGAGAACCTATTACTTCTGCTACTATCATAATCTACAATAGAAGAATGCACAGCAATTGAAGAAGGCTCGGGATCAGTTTTCTTTTTCGCGGGGCGGAGTTGGGAGCGGCTGAGTCTCATTTAGCGAGGTGGTCGCCTGGCACGACTACGTCCGCCGTGACATCATTTTCCGTTGGGCAGTCCAGTTGGAGGGGCGTCGGTACAATATTCAAACCATCGAGGCTTCCAGCCGGTGCTGATGGAGTGATTGGGTCGGCGACACATGGTGCTTTTCTTCAGACTGATGCAGATATTGACGGGACAAAGTACCTTCGCCAAGTACCTGCACACGGTCGTGAGGAAGGAGAGCACACCGTCCTGCCACCATTACGATTGCGACGAGAATACGGCGCAGTACACGTGAGGTGTGTGCCACGTGGACAGAGCAGCGCCTTGAACTCGTCGCAGTCATCAGTGCCGCCCTAAAGCTGCTGACTATCGCTAGGACGAGGTTCGACGGCATCAGGAACTGGGACGCGATCGCCGCCTTCCGTGTGGTAGTTATATCACAGAAAAAGGGGACGGATCGTACACTGGAGAACTTCTCTACCATACAATCCGCCGCCTGCGGCTTGGGCGGCGCAGGCGTCGTGGAACTTATGAGCGTGGCGTGGCACGTAATTCAAACTAACAAAATGATCCATGTCAACAAACGACTAATGTAACGGACTAAAGTTAACGGAGGTTAACAAGAGCGTTAACATTTTTTGAAGTTAAACTTAAAAGTTAATCCGTTAAGCAGATTGTTAGCTTCGTTAATTAACAATTAACGTATTAACGAGTTAATGCTCATCTTTGCCTATTGATATCCATTGTTGGAAACGGCACATTTGTCGTGGTCATTATTCAGCCGATATGAATTACGATAGTATTACTTACAATTACCTACCTACCACGAGAATAAGAATAGTACTATAGTACATGAATGTTGTCCAAAATTGGCAGATATTCATCATTGTTTTTATTAATGCCAATTACAGATCAGTACCTATTAATATAACCCTTTTTGTGTGGTGACGGATTAAGAATACAATTCGTCACCCTTGCCCGTGGGTGTTGTAAAAGACGTCTAAGAGTTTTAATAGGTTTGTATATAACATCTATGCATGAGAAGGGAAAGCGCGAAATGAAATCCTATACCAACATATCTGACCAGCGTGGTATATTAGATAAATCTTCCTCCCAGTGGAGGACACCTTAGCCCAATAGTGGGACGTACATATATGGGTTGAGATGATAACTAGTACCTACAACCTAATTACATATTACAATTTTATTAAGTAATAGGTAAGTAAATCAAATATTTTCATTACAATTTGCACCCGTGAGTAACGTAAGCATAGATCCTGTTTAAAGCAGGACAATCCCGTTTTCAGGCTGTCCGTCCCACTGTTACCAGAGCGTCTGCTCTGGGTCTGTATTCTTGTTTGTTTGGGCTATCTTCGTTTTTTATCCATATCTGAAAAACTTTGATGTGTGCTTATTTTTAATATTTGTGCCTATTTCTGCTAGTGACCTATTCTGATTTAGAAAAATGGGTTCCGTTTTAAGATAAAAAAAATTAACACGTTATCTATAGGTCGAAAACTAGGCAAAATGTGCGTACTTTCATGTTAACTAAGCTTTCGACCCACCTAACCTATTGAAAAAACTCTGTACCTAAAGTCTAACTTTTTATTAGCTGCAGTAAAATGACGTTTCTAAATGTCATTCCGTAAAATAATGTTGACAGACTAATCTCAATAGGGATGTGATTCAGTTCACAAAAGTTTACAGAATATCTAATCGTTCCATAGCTGACTCATAATGATCATACTAAATTCTATTTAATATTAATGTAAATAAAAGGCTGTATAAACGTTGATCCTTTTAGACATATACAAGGTAACGCTCAAGAAAACGCTCTCTCAAGTTGGTAGTACTGGTTTTTGGTTACGGTGCTACGATGACGCTTGACCGCCATTTTGTTTCGGTTGTCATTCGCTCATTCGGCTTCATACTTCGGTTTTGAGTGCATGAATAACTTTGATTTGCCCACTGCGCGTTGTTTTTGTTATCATTATTGTTAAACTTATGTTACGTTGTGTTTGTTTTTCATTACCTGTTTTCGTTAATCGTGTTAGTTTTTTTTTGTTTGATACATTGAAGACATGGATGCTCTGCCGAGCACATCGCAAGATGGAGACACATTTTTATCTCCTAAGAAAAAAAGGCCACGTGTAGCTCTAAGTGCAACTGAAAAACTTTGGGTCCAAAACGTTTACAAATATGTGTTTGAAGTGAAATCTTCAGAATCAAACATTGAAGTTCCAAAAACAAGTGAATGCGTTAACAAGGTGGCTGAAGTCTTGGGAATATCCGTCCGCACAGTTTATTCCGTTTTAAAGGAGCACAAGGAGAACGACAGCGAATCACCAAAACCTCCCGAAAAAACGGGCCCAAAACTTACATTTAAAGATAAACTTGATGATTTCACATTCACTGCTGTTAGACGAATTGTACATCAGTTCTTTCATAGAAATGAAATACCCACCATCGCAAAAGTTAGTTTACACATGTCGTCACTCATCTTTTTATTATACGTTATGTATGTTTTCTCCCATCCCATGTGTAATCTTAACCAATTAGGTAATAACTTTAATCATTTTTAGGTGCTGCAAGTTGTAAATGATGACCCAGGATTGCCCAACTTCTCGAAAGAGACATTGAGAAAAATTATGAAGCATCTTAATTTCGAATTCGCTACTCGATCACGCAAGAGTGTGCTTATTGATAGACAAGATATCATATCATGGCGCCAGCGCTACCTGCGTTTAATTAAACAATATCGTAGGGAGGGAAAATACATATATTATCAAGACGAGACCTGGGTCAACGCTGGTACGTGTCAACTCTTAGTTTCTTCTATTTGTTCCCTTTTTGTTTTGATGTCGAAACTTATGATTCTTTTTTGTTCTTTTCAGGTCATACTACAAAAAAAAGCTGGATTGACGGAAGTATTAAATCTTCTCGACAGGCATTTTTAGACGGCCTGACTACGGGATTAAAAAATCCCACAGGAACAGGCAAACGACTCATAATTAGTCACATAGGCGGAGAAGAAGGCTTCCTGGTCGACGGACTTCTTATGTTTGAAGCAAAGAAAGGTACAGAAGACTACCATGATGAAATGAACGCGGAGTGTTTCGAGGATTGGTTCGGCGGTATTCTACCTAAACTCAAGCCGAATGCAGTAGTCGTAATGGACAATGCGCCCTATCACTCTCGGAAGATCGAAACAATCCCGAAGATGTCGTGGACGAAAGCACGAATTCAAGAGTGGCTGACTACTAAAAATATTGCGTTTGAACCAAATATGGTCAAGGCCACTCTCATAGATATTGTGAAACAACAAAATCATACTGAGAAATATGCCGTAGACGAGATGGCTGCACAAAAAGGTATCACACTTTTAAGACTGCCCCCTTATCACTGTGAATTGAACCTCATTGAGTTGGTATGGGCGCAGGTAAAGAGTCACGTCGCAAACAATAATAAGACGTATAAAATGCAAGAAGTGAAAACTTTATTCCAAGAAGGAATCAAGAAAGTGACACCGGCTAAGTGGAGTGACTGTGTGTCTCACACTATTAAAGAGGAAGATAAAATGTGCCACCTCGATCATATTGTAGATGAAGTGACAGATAGATTTGTTATTAGTGTGACCGAAAGCGACAGCGACAGTGATTTCGAAAAAGATTAATTAAATAACATTATTATGACGTTTTTGTTTCATTTTGAATGTACCTCCCTATACTTCCACTAAAAAAGATCAATCCTCTAGTATAGTAATAATAATAGGTTAAAAAAATACATTAGAACTTAATATTAAATCTCAAAAAAAAACCAAGCTGATTATTCATTTATGATTCACTCATTTAGCTACATCCCTATTTATTTTTCTTCAAAAACCGGCAACCCACAAAACGTCATTTTACTGCAGCTAATAAAAAGTTAGACTATAGGTATACTGAGTGTTTTTAATAGGTTAGCTAGAGCGATTACTTGATTAAGTAATCACTTTTTCGGTCATGATTTAGGCTGTGACCCAAAATGAGCGTGTTTGGGAAACAAAAAAGTAAAGTGAATACGGAAAGGCCACACGATTACGCCTCCTACAAAGAAGTGATATACTCGCACAAACGAGGCACCGCAGCGAAAGTGATGCCTTGTTTGTGGACCGAATCGCCTCCGGTACAATGATAGTGCACGCAATATTAGGTATGCTAAACAATTTTACTGTCTAAAAAGTTCATACAGGGTGTATCAGGTTATGGGGCAACTGGTCAAAAGGGGGCTATGCAATGGTGGTAGGAACCCATAAAAAAAATTTGAACGAAAAATATTGATTCGTTTAGAAATTAGAGACATGTAAAGTTTTCAATTTTGTCATCGCTTTTTCGTGTAAATCTGATTAAAATATATAAAGTCAATGATACTTAATACGCAACATATTCATACTTTGTTAAATATTCATTAGAAATTGAAGAAATCAATGATTACGTTCACATAAGCAAAACAAACTTCGCTTTAAAACAGCTGATCGGCCTATGAGCGTTGACCGCTTGCCGTTGTACCTACATGTCATTGAAGCGTTTGCGCAATTCTAGGTAATTTATACCTATTAATGAACGACAATATAATTGAATGAAATTATTTTGTCGAAGCTTTACATGCCTACATGTATTCTGTCTGTACATGCCTACATAATACGTAACATTTAAGGCATAGACTCTTAAACACATTAAGAGGAATTGAAAGAGACTGATTGCTTTCCCCTTCTATGGAACGCGGGCGATATGATCTAAAATTGACTAATTAGCCAATAAATAAGAGAATGTGCAGCTGCGATAAGCGCAGCCGTACAGCACTACAAATAAATATGACTTCTAAAGTTCAGTTTTTTGCTTTATTTCATGCACCTACCTACCTACATACCTTAAGAAAAAAAACATGATCCAAAATACCTTAAGGGGCGCCAAAATCCTTTTTTGCACACAGGTGCCAGTAGCCCTTACGGGGACCCTGCACTAGGGATGTGGGAGAGCTTGAAGGGGCCTAAATGTGAACCTTAACATTGATTGCTATAGTTGTTACTTGTTAGAGTTTGACTCATTTGAACGAGTTGCATCACATTCACTACCAGCGAATACTAGGCATGCCTAGTATTCGCTGCCAAGTTCTGTCGTTTCCATATTGCCCGGCAATTTTGAATTTGGAACTGTTCTATATTCGAATGTGTTTAAATTTTGAATCTCAAAACAGTTGAAAGTATTAGGATTAATGCTATTGTTTAGTCATAGCGTCGATTGGAATCTGTCAGGCTACGTACGAAAATGAATCTTTCTAAGGAAAATGTTCATGCAATAATTTTCTACAGCTTTAGAAGAGGCCTGACACGGCTTCAATGTTTTGAAGAGCTAACATCTGTGTTCAGTGATGAAGCCCCATATCTGCGGACTGTCGAACGCTGGTATTTAGAATTCCAGCGTGGACATACTAGCGTTAGTGACAAATCTCGCGAAGGACGCCCAAAATCCGCCGACTGAAGATAACATCATTGCTGTGAGACAACTAATTCTCGAAGATCGTCATGTGACGTATCGAGATATAGAGGCTCTATTAGGCATCTCAGGGACAACTATTCAGAAGATCTTGCATGAAGCGCTTGGTGTGAGAAAGCTAGTTTGCCATTGGATACCGCATCTGCTTTCCGACGATCACAAAGCGGTCCGCGTCAGATGGTGTAAGAAAACTCTGCAAAGGTTCAACCGAGGAGAGTCAAATCACGTCTACGACATCATCAGTGGACGAATCTTGGATCTATGCCGAGGATCCCTATTCGAGACGAGCCAAAGCGGACTAAAGTTGTTCGTTCTCGAAGCACTTCAAAGAAGACGGTGGCCACATTCGTTGGAAAATGCGGCCATGTTGCGACTATTGCACTTGAAGATCGTAGAACGGTTAACGCAGAGTAGTGTTGCCCAAATGCAAGACCAAGACGAGACTTGGACCGGTTTTGGTCTTGCAACATCACACCTGGTCTCGTCTTGGTCTTGGTCTTGCGCACCCGAGTCTAGGTCTTGGTCTTGGTCTTGCGCACCCGAGTCTTGGTATTGCAGCAAGAGTCTCGCAAAGTCTTGCAGTTAGAATAACGTAACAGTAATTTATCATGGCAATGAAAAATCCAACTAAATTAATCAAATATCCTATCCTACCTATCCATCTGCTAGCCTATAGTTCACTATTGAATACAATACTTACCACTGGATAAAATTACTCTTCTATTCCCCTGGTGTTCCATTAGACAGCGTTACTACTCTTATGACAGGACTTTCGACCCTATTTTCTTAAGACGTCACACGAGGCAGTTGATACAATAAATTTTATGTCATTTTATAATCAATGCGATATTTTACAATTAATGCGATTGTTTATATTCCCCTTCAAGTTAAGTGGTATGTATCTATTGTATTTCCAGTTTAGTTACTCTGGATACTTGAAAAAACCTGTTGCTCTATTGCCTATATAAATACTTTGGCCGCTGGATCCATGTAGCTCTTAATATACTATTTATTCAAGAACATATAAAACTGATTTAAAATTTTATGGTTTTAATACTTGTAAAATGTATGATATTCGTCGTCATCGTCACAGCTCATAAAAGTGCCACTGCTGGGCTTAAGCTTCCTTCCAGTAAGAGGAAAATTGATCTACTATACCACGCTGGTCAGACATGTTGGTACAGGGTTTTCTTTCTAGTTTCACTTCTCTTGCACATATATACACAGGGTGTATCAGGTTATGGGACAACTGTTCATGTATGTTGTAGTTCAACAGTCATAGATCATAATTAGAATGTATATTATTATATTACAAAAACAATATAACGTAAAAGTTATAGTGATTACAAAAATGTGTGTCTAAGAGTTTATGCATTAAATTTTATGCATTATGTAGGTATGTACAGACAGGATATATGTAAGCATGTAAAATTTCGACAGTATAAATAGGTATTAGATTTGCGCGAACCTTTCAATGGTTACGTAGGTACAAAGGCGACTCATCAACGGTCATCGGCCGATCAGCTGATTTATGTTAAAGCGAAGTTTGTCTTGCTTATGCAAACGTAATCATTGATTTATTCAAATTCTAATGAACATTTAACACAATACGAATATGTTGTAGATTAAGTATCATTCCTTTATACATTTTAATCAATTTACACGAAAAAACGATGACAAAATTGAGAACTTACATGTCGCTCAATTCATTAACGAATCGATATTTTTATTTCAATTTTTTTTCATGGGTTCCTAACACCATTGCCCGATCCGATTTGATACGACATCCACGGGTAAGAGAGTGGTGAATTATATTCGTACTCTGTCTTTTTTTTTTGTGTGTGTGTAGCTGTTGGTCGCAGATGACCTTGACAGCTTAACGCGGTCAATGGGTGAGCGCTGATGGCTCTCAACCCGGTAAGTAAGTTAAGCGAACATCGCCCGAGGGCTCCCCCCTGTGGGGAACGGACCTCGGCTCGGGGCGTCGCTGAGAGCAAAGTGGGCGTGGCCAAGTTTAGGTTAATGACTTCTACGCGGCGCGGTTTTCGACCTCGACGGCGAGGCCGATACCGCGGAGTTTTATCTGTTATCGCTGCGCGAGCTGTGTAGGTGCTTTCTTGGGCGATCATAATAGCGTCATCTTCTTCTTCAAGAAGATGACGAGGACGTCGGACCGCGGATATTTTTGAGGGGACGTAGTTTACCGCCCCAACCACTAGTGGATTGGGGTGAGTCGTGGCAGAGGCAAAATAGCGCTGGGAGCAACGCTTCATGTACTGCCTGATGGTGATCGTACTCTGTCCCTACATGGACATTTATATAGATTAATTGTAGGCATATTTCTATATCCAACAGTGAACGTCGTTGGGCTAATGAATAAACGGATATATAAATATGTATAATGGGCAAGAGCACTCTCGTGATTACGGTATTTTTGTCTTTAAGCCTTTCCGAAGAGTAATTCTGAAAAGCCAACACCAACATTGGGAATCGATTGGCCAATAGATGGATATCTCAAGACTGATTTGACTTGCCGTGTAGTGACGGAGTAAGAATATAATTCATCACCCCCTATTTTACCCGTGACTGCGAACCCACGACTAAGGGCTATAATATATAACATCGGTGCAAGAGAAGGAAAACTTGACATGTATGACCTGTAACAACACGGCCGATCACCGTGGCGATTCCCCTCCGGCCACGGCCGATTCTCCTCCTGTTATGTAGAAGACACGAGCTCAACCGTATATAAGCTGAAATGGTGATTTGAATTAAATGCAAGACCGCGAGACTCTTGCAGGCCCAGTCTTGGTCTTGCTCAAGTCTTGCAGGGCCAGTCTTGGTCTTGGTCTTGCAAAAATTAAGCGGTCTTGGTCTTGGTCTCGGTCTCGCATTTCTCGCAAGACCAAGACCAAGACCGCAAGACCAAGACTTTTTTGGGCAACACTAATAGGCTTCGCCTATGTGCTAACATTACACGGAGGGAGAAATGTGGCGACACTAGTTTTAAAACAAAACACGAGCTAGAGCCTTACTAGACCAGAGCCTTACTAGTACCTATTAATATTTCTGTCACTGAACATTCTGTATTAGCTCTCCTGATTTTCAAACCAATATTCTCCCATTTACAAAGCCACTTCTCCAACATGCTTCCTAGCTCAAGTCAGAATGCAGACTCATCTCCACACTGATGAGTCACACACGTCAGAGTCTCCTACGGCTGATCTTATGTACGACCTAAATCATTAATATATAGCACAGATAAATCTAATTTACTTTACAGGTACACTTTTAGCACATCACAATACCTTTCTTGGTATTCTGTCATAGGCCTTCTCGAGGTCAACGAACACTATATGCATGTTCTCACAGTTGGCGCAGTGCAAATATGACATCTGTGGCAGGTGCCACAGATCTATTAACTGTTCCTGTTGGACAATGTTGGTGAAATGCGTGTGATAGTTTCGGAGAGTATACATACGTCTATATGTATACTCTAACACAGCTAAAAGAAATACAAAAATCCTAAATCTCTGCTCCTTTGTGTTCTGTTTTCTTTTCTTATCGCCTATGCTAGTTTTTTGATAAACTTACTATTTATATAGATACGTAGTCTCTACTATTTTATTATGTGTATGAATAAGCGATTGGCGTACCTGTCTAAATACTCCATGAACACCAGATGAAATCATGTTGCTGGGCATGATACTGTAATAGAATATATCGTTTAATTAGAATTAAGGCTAATATTAAAACTGCACTCTTAAAATTTATTGGTAGTAGGACCATGCTATTGGTGGCAGGACCACACTGTTGATAGTTGTTTGTCTAGAGCCGCAAAGGTGAGCGGCAGCAACACTTACCATCAGGTGTACTGTTTGCTCGTTTGCCACCGTTTGTAATAAAAAAAATGTTACAAACTCGCAATAAATATTGCGAGTTTGTAGAAATGTCACCTCCAGTAAACTTTCCTTTTCTGTTGGTGTCTTTAAAGATGACTAAATAAAAGAAATGATGTTTTCATTTGCAAATTTGTAGTATTATTCTATTATGGTAGAGTTTTCTGACCAATCTGACCAATCGTGAGGTGAAAAATTATGGATAAATATTTTCTTACATTAAATATTATGCTCTATGTGATCAAGTTCTGATTATTTGTGTTTTTAGAGCCGATTAAACGTCTTAACTTTCAAATAATACAATAATTTAAAGAACGAGACGAATATCACGAGGGCGAAATCAGTATTTATTTAAACAATTTTTAAATAAAAAGAGTTTCTTTATAACCACTTTACTTTCAATCATTAGCTAAATGGAAAATTTTGTTTATTAATTAAATCTATTTCTAATTCCTCTAAAATATTGTTGTAAAAATATAATATAACTAATGACACAGTTTGTATTATTTTTTAGAGTTTGACATTTCGTTGATTGTCGAGTTAATCAGAGGTATTCTGGCAGATAACAACGCTTTGATGTCGTTGCTATAAAAACCGACAACTAATATAGAAAATTAAATTGTTTGCCGGCTATAATAGCATGGATAATATTTATTTATTTAAACAATATTCTATATTTATTTATGAATCAATCAATCAATTAAATCATCATCATCATCACCACTCATATACACCCCACTGCCGGACTCGAGTCTCCTCCACACTGACGGCAAATTGACCTAGTATACTACGCTGGTCAGGCGGTTTTGTATAAAGTCTTTTTTAAAGGGTTCCTTCTCTTGCACAGTGTAATATCCTTAGTCGTTTTTTATGACACCCACAGATGGTGAATTGTATTATTACTCTGTCACTACATGGAATTAAATATCAATTTAAATATTTCTAAGTTACTCCTTTTAACCTAAAAAAGGTTTATTACAGGAATAAAAGAAGATCTGCCGTATTCATGGTTGCAACTGTGCCGAAATATCGGTAACTCGTGATTAATAATATATAATACATGATAAAAATCCTGTTAACCTTAATTATATCTAAGAAATAGAGAATCCTGGCTGTCCACATCGGTCGGCACCTCAGAGCGGTTAGCACTGATATGTCGGAGGCCCAATTTGATTTTAACAGCGGGCGTTTGACGATCGCGGCGTTGCTGCGCCTGGGGGCCATGTTCGCAAATTCGGTCACCGGCCGCGGGGCACTGTTGGTGGGGTCGTTAGACATCAACAGTACCACCAACCCCTTTAACAGTCTGCCATTTGCACCAGAGAGGCGCTCCACTATCATGGGCTGCCTGTAAGGCCAAGGTGGCTGGTGACAGACTAATTGCAGGGACACAGGGTCCTCTACACCAACCGATTAGTGGGCGTTGTGTGGATGCCCCTGTCGGGCGGTATCCCACGAGGGTCGGTTCTGGAGCCCACCCTAAGATGGAGCTTTATTGAGAGAGAGCGTTCCTTCCAGGCTAGGCTTATTTGCTACGCCGACGATACACTCGTCGCAGCACGGAGTGGAAAGCTAGAGGAGGCGGCACGCCTGGCAGCTCTCGGCGCTAAGGATTGTCGGCTGTACGCGAAGCTAGTTCAGTTGATGGCCCTGTACAGTCTACCGGTATGGGTGTGTCCCTGATCGTCCGTCTGAGGTCTCTTTTGTTGGGGTTAGTCTAGCTCAATGAGATAGCTGCCTGGCGGGCCGAAGTCCGTCGTGATATCATTATCTATTAGGCAGTCCGACTGGAAAGCCTTGGAACGATATTCCAATCGTCGAGGTCTTCTGGCCGGTGTTGATGAAATAGTTGAGTCAACGGTATAGGGTGATTTCCTTCCGACTGGCGTTGACAGGACACGGTAGCTTTGCCAAGCATCTGCACAAGGTCATGAGGAGGGAGAGCCCACCGTCTACCACTGCAATTATAACAAGGACACGGCGCAGCACACGCTCTAATTGCGCCACGTGGGCAGAGCGCCGTGAACTCTTCGAATTCATCAGTACCGGCTTGACACTGCTGATCATCGCTAAAGCAATGCTCAACAGCACCAGGAACTGGAACGCAGTCGCCACCTTCTGTGAGGTAATTATCTCACAGAAGGAGGCAGTGGATCGTGCTCGGGAGGAACTCCTCTACAGTGACACGACACGCCGTAGGCAATTTTGGTGACGCAGGTACGAGCACCTGCGCCTGATGCCGCCCTAGCCGCGGCCGAAAGGGTATCTCACCAGGTTGGCCACGGCAATCAAGCAAATCGATACCAGTGGTCGGCCCATTGGAAAATTGTGAGTTATGGTACCGTGCACCGCCCTGGCGTCGTCCCGGACGGAATGGAGGGCGTGTGTACTGACCATGCTATCCCAATAAAAAAAATTAGTGCTACTTTGGAAAAGACGGCAGTAGATGTTAATTTTCGATGGGATGAAAGGTTAAGGTCGACATTTATTTATAGGAATATTTTTCTTTTTTAGATTTATGCATACTGTTGCTTTTTTCAAACATGTCTATTGAATTTACAAATTAGGTATTGTAATTGGAAGCTTGACTTTACTTTTAGTCATATACACACGCTACACATTTGTACAAAACAAAAAATACATTGGCATGCTTTTAAATTATAATGGAGCACATCGATCCATACTAATTCTAACGAAGAGATTAACGCGAACATTTTTAATAAATTTGGACAATTGGAACGGATTGAACACATTTCTGGTATAAATACAGCTTCGGAATAGGAAAACCATTCATAAACTTATTCATTGTGTCGTGAAGAGGAACAATTTCATACAACCTGAGCATCGAGCATCATGTTCAAAAGAGTATTCCTGATATATGTAAGTTATTTCTAATTCCTATACTACACTTTTTTTTTAAATTTTATTAGCGTTTTTCGTATATTGAGCC